>BJKM01000006.1:959526-1569526 GCA_015082035.1 Chaenogobius annularis
GTGAGTTTCCGAGTGAAGACTGCAGTGTAATGGCGGGTGGCTCTTTAACTGGGTGGCATGCTGATGTTGCCACGGTAATGTGGAGGCGGATGCTGGGTATCCTTGGGGATGTCAATAGCATCAAAGACCCGGAGATCCATGCTCAGGTCTTTGATTATTTGTGTGAACTCTGGCAAAGTCTTGCCAAGGTGTGTACCAACAAATACATAAATTCCACATAAATTCCATCAAATAGTACAATTTCTTGCATTTTTATAATTTTTTTCTGCTGTTTAGATAAGGGATAACTTAGGAATTTCTCTGGACAACCAGTCATCTCCTCCACCACCTGTGCTAATCCCACCTCTGAGAATTCTCACACCCTGGCTTTTCAAGGTAGAAAAAAAATCAACATATAATAAACATTTTTTTTTTGTACCAATAAACTCTGTTCCTCCAGGCCACCATGCTAACGGAGCGTTACAAACAAGGAAAGCTTCATGCCTACAAACTCATCTGCAGAATCATGAAAAGGAGACAGGATGTTTCTCCAAATACAGACTTTGTGACACATTTTTACAATATCATGCATCACGGATTACAACATCAAGACCAGGTAGTTTATATAATAATACTACTATTGATGAAGGCTTAGTTTGTACTATATAGAAAGTACTATATAGAAAGTATACAAACAATTTGTTGGTTCGAATTTTTGGAACCCACAATATGTTACTACATCACCAAATCAAAGATGGTTCTCATTATGTTGTGGTGTAGGAGGTTCCTTTTAATGAAAAAAATGGAAAGGCATCAAGTTGCACAAGTCTGATTACTACTACAGTCTAAATCATACAATAGTTTGATTTATTTGAACCTGTTCCAATTCAGGACATTGTAAACACCATTATAAAGCACTGCAGCCCAAGGTTCTTCAGTATTGGACTACCTGGAGCCACCATGTTGATCATTGACTTCATTATCGCAGCTTCTAGAGTCACTACCTGCTCGTCACTAAATGTAATTACTTTTATTATTCTAATAAATTTGCGTAAAATCTTTAGCAATGTGTTTTATTAGTATTAAAATGTCCTGTCCCTGTTTTCATTCCAGGCTCCCAGAGTTGAGGCCCAGATCCTCCTTGGATCGCTTGTTATTTTCCCCCAATTTCTATGGAGAACTTCCAGCCCTGCACCCAACCACAACTGATGTAGTGATCACTAAGTTTCCAGATGTTAAGGTAAAAAGGCAATAGTTTGTTGATTTGCGAACATATTGCGGTAATTTTGATAGACACTTGGAGCTTTTAGAAGCAGACTTAATAGGTTAATGTCTCATCATCAATTCATCTAACCTCTCAGAGCTATGGGAGTTATACCGCTGTTGTTGTTTTTGCTCTGTAAACAGCATATTGACATGCGCGGCTGTATCTCAGATCTGCCTCTGTTTTTTGTATGGCAGAAACTTGGTAAGAATCTGTATGTGGTCATTAGCACCGACTAAGCAACAACATGCTTGAATGTGTTTGCTGGCTTATTATCTTCATCGCATAAAATGTTTTACACAGTATTAATAATGGTATGAATATTATTATTGTTTTATTGAAACTTTTTTAAAGGTTTTATGTTTTTTCTTTTTCGGGGGTAAATTTTTTTTTATATATTTTAGGAACACATCATCAAAACTATCCTAACCTCTGCAAGAGATGAACCCTCTGCCCCAGCTAGGTAAAATCACCATTTCATCTTTATTTCATTTAGCAAATGAAAAAAAATAAATTCTGATCAAGTGTTACAAGTATTTCACATTAACCTGATTTACCTGTGCTGTGACATAATATCTTTGATTGTTTTGTAGGTGTGTGGCTTTGTGCAGTATGGGCATCTGGCTGTGTGAAGAGTTGGCCCATGGAACTAAGCATCCTCAGATTAAGGAAGCTCTCAATGTCATCTGTGTTACTTTAAAGGTCAGACATTAGTGTGTGTGTGTGTATATGTGTGTGTATATGTGTGTTTGCATATATATACATATGTGTGTGTATGCATATACGTATGTATATACGCGTGTATGCATATACGTATGTATATACGCGTGTATGCATATACATATGTATATACGCGTGTATGCATATACGTATGTATATACGCGTGTATGTATATACGCGTGTGCGTGTATGCATATACGTATGTATATACGTACGTATGTATATACGTATGTATATACGTATGTATATACTTGTGTATGCATATACGTACGTATGTATATACTTGTGTATGCATATACGTACGTATGTATATACTTGTGTATGCATATACGTACGTATGTATATACTTGTGTATGCATATACGTACGTATGTACTTGTGTATGCATATACGTACGTATGTACTTGTGTATGCATATACGTATGTATGCGTGTATGCATATACGTATGTATGCGTGTATGCATATACGTATGTATGCGTGTATGCATATACGTATGTATGCGTGTATGTATGCATATACGTACGTATGCGTGTATGTATGCATATACGTACGTATGCGTGTATGTATGCATATACGTACGTGCGTGTATGTATGCATATATACGTACGTATGCGTGTATGTATGCATATACGTACGTATGCGTGTATGTGTATATGTATATACGCGTATATGTATGTGTATATGTACGCGTGTATATGCACGTATGTGTATATGCACGTATGTTTATGTATGTATATGTATATGCACGTATGTTGTATGTATGTATATATGTGTGTGTGTGTGTGTGTGTATATATAACGTATATATATATAGTGTGTGTGTGTGTGTGTGTGTGTATATAATTTGTTATGACATTAGTCTAATGTAAAAAGATTATTAACGTTGTAATCGTAATTTTATTATTAATTAATCATATTATTGTTATTTATTAAATCAGATTAAATATAGCCAAACTCTCCTGGATCAGAGTTAAAAATGGAGCCCACAACAGTCAATATCAAGTCAAATCACACCATAGCCATGGTTCCACATCAAAGCTGTGAGAGCTGGCTGTTAGTCACACTTACATAAACAACACTTTCTAAACATCTGCTACTTCCTCAACTGCATTTGTATTCTGTATATTTGTTACATATTTCAGTCAGCAATTATACAATCTTATCAAACATTGTTAGTTGCAGGATTGTGTTAAAGTTGGTGCTAATCTGTAATTAAATGCTGTTTAAAAAAAAAAAAAAAAAAAAATTTCACCATTTTCTTTTTAGTGAACTGTGTAGAACGTTGGTAAAAGCTCAGCTCAGGCAATTTATTTTTATTAGTCTATCTTTATGTTTTTGATTAAACAGACTTGCTGCTTGCTTTCTAATACTTTAATATGGCACATGGATTTATGGGTTGAATATTTAAGCTTTCGGTTCTGGGAAACATTGTTGGATATTATTGCTAATGTTTAGAAATGGGGAAAATGGCCTCAGTTGGTCTTGTCCATTTCAAAACAATACAGGCCAGCATTTCCTGTCTCATCTGTCGCCAAATGGCTCAAGATGGACACACACATACCTTCTCCACCTTGGAATCCCCAGCTTGTGTATCGGCAGCCAATGGCCCGGTTAGACTCTGTACCAAACACAACTACGCTTTCATTCACTTACTCCTGGGAGCAAACCCTGGACCATCAATATGTTTGGTCCTCCTTCAGATAGGAGACTAATCCAGAGGGAGTGCCACAAGCTGTGTACCGCGCACACACTTTTGAATCTCTTGCCGTCACAGCAGCCAGAAGCCTCAGCCATGGACTCCACACATACAGTACAGGCTCTCATACATACAGATTGAGGGATTATCATAGTTTCATTAGAAGCCACTTATTTCTGTTCCCTTTGTACTGCTTTTCAAGTTTTGAAATTGTAAAAGCTGCTTTGAGTGTCTAGATTAGAAAATGCACTGCACAACAACTTTATTCAGTGAGTTTTACTACTAATAAGGGAAGTAGACAACATTAATAAAAATGGCACAATGTTTTGTTGATTGTTGAAATACAAAGAATGTGGCAAAACAATGAGACCGGATGTTAAAAATATTAAGAGAGCACAATGTATTTAAATTGAAGATTACTAATAATATAGTCTTGATGTTTTTAGCGTCCGGTCTTGTATGTTTTGCCACATTCTCTTTATTTCAACAAACAACAAATCATTGTTCTTTAGCTGAAACACATATCTAATTTCATTTCAGTTTATTTACGCCGTTTTATTTCTTTCAGTATCCCAACAAAAATGTAGCATTAGTGGCATCGGACATTCTCCATCTTCTGATCAGCTATGTAGATCATCTTCAGAAATTTCCTCCTGACATGCCAAAGAAGATTGTCGAGGTAATACTTGCAGTGCATTAAAGCATATATTTGATGTCATTGTGTCTTTTCTTTGGGTAAATGTGGACTTTTCTGTGGTTAATTATTTCCCATATAATGTTTTAGATTTTGATCGCCACAATCACGTACTTGCTGCCTGCAACAGAGTCCTCCCCACATGAACTTGATAAAAGGGTAATCTGTTACTATTACATTTGTCATTGGTTGAATTTTAGTACAAGTTTCCGCACCCCCCACCCCACAACATTGTTAATTATGTGTGTTGTCTCTTTTAGCTGGTAGTGTCTCTGCTCTTGTGCCTTCTGGACTGGGTCATGGCTCTTCCTCCTGAAACGCTCCTTCAAACTGTTCACTCAAGGAGTCCTCCAGAGAAAGACCAGCCTACCAAGACACTTCTAAGCTGTATTTACAAAGTATGTTTATATCTACTTAAATATTATACAGTAAACAAAACAAAAATGTTGCAAATCATAACCTGGAACCCTTTTCTACAGGTCTTACATGGCTGTGTATATGGAGCACAGTCGTTCAATAGTCCTAAATACTTTCCTCTGCAGCTGTCAGACCTGTTCACTGCAGACTTCGACCCATTCTTACCTTTAGAGTGTCTACGAGAACCAGAACCTCTCCACAGCCCAGAGTCGGAGCGTTCTGCCAAACTGCAGCCTGTCACAGAAGGTAAAAGTACACTTGATTGATGGAATTGATTCAGTTGTCATCCACCACCTTCAATCTTCACTGTGAAACCCAGACCACATGGGCTTACGATACACCTCACATATTTCACACGAGTTAAATATAACTGTTAAATTGGAAAAACGTGGTCAAATTTCATGATAGTTTTTAAAGTCCTTCATGAGCTGGCCCCACCATCACTTTCTAATTTCTTTGGCCGAAGTAGCAGACCCAGTAGATCATCTACCTCAAATAATCTAGTCCCCTTGAGGAAAAGGGCCTTCAGTCAATCTGCTTTTTCAGTGCGTGGCATTCTGTTTTGGAACACAATACTATCTCACATACGCAATGCTTTTACACACACAAAAAAAGTTAAAATCATGATTACTTGAGAATCAAGCCTGTGATCATAGTAAAAAATGTAATTCCTTTGTGCCGCACCTGCCTGTGTGTCAGTGTCTGTGCTTGTCATGCTTGTGCCATGCTGTTGTTGACATATGTTGTCTGTCTTTATGCTCTGGCAGAATGTTGTCCATGTTTCACCCAGTAATTTGTTTTTTAATGTGAACTCCTAATTTGTATTTATTTTTACTGACCTTAATTTATTATGTATATAATGTAAGTTTGTGTTTTAATTTTACACCTTGACTGTGACTACAGTTGGAAACTAGCACATTTACAGAAATGTTTATTGATATGCATTGTTCCCGTTCCAATAAACTAATATATAAAAATATCAGATAAATACAAAACAGATCATATGGGAAATGTAAAACAAAAATTTAATTTGATCATTTGTACTCAGTTTTCCAATTCTAACTACAGACTGAACCTGCATGAATAAATGCCATAATATAAACAGAGCACATAAAATATTTCTTAAACTTGAATATAAAAAATAATCACAGCTTTAATAATCCCATAAATAGAAATGACACCAACTCCTTTTGGGTTCCTGTGTGGGACTGCGTGACCCACAGCTTCAAAGACTCACTGCCTCTCATTACATTTTAGAGGAGAGTGTGTGTATGTAGCTGCATTGTGAGTCCGTGTGAGACACTGTATTGTCCCCTGCTGGGTGCCACCGGGACACAGGGACTAGTCTAATGACTGGAGCACCTGGATAGACCATGCCCCTGCTAAACCTGTCTTCAGATTGTATTCTTTAGACTTTGTATCTCTCTTTTTGTGCGTGTATATATTATTAAATCAACCCAACCTTTAGTTTGTTTCTTGGTATTTCAATTTAAATTTTTATGTTTTTATTTATTCTTAATGTATTTGGAGCTTTTCCTGGGATTGAGGAAATTGCAAAGAATGTCTACTCTGTAAATATCTGTACTCTACTACACACAGTCGTCAATAAGGAGCCGTCTCCTGCTGTGTGCGTGATAATGTTTATTAGCCAGGATCTACTGGCAGGACAGTATGTGATGGCATTGGGTTCTTCACAGCATGGGAGTAACTATGCACACACTTAATGTGGGTCTTTTTCTGAATGAATTCTAAAAGTTTGACAACATTTTATTCCCCATCTGTTCTTTTAGGTAATTGTTAATAACTTTACCTGTCCACAGTTCGGAGTCGTATCCAACAGGGTCTGGTATCCATCGCTGCCAGAACAGTCATCAATCACCTTGTCAACCACCTCGGACACTATCCCTTGTCCGGAGGGCCTGCTACCCTGTCCAGTCAGGTACTGCCCTTGTTCATTTAAATCTGGCAAAAACACGTTTCAGCTTTCAGCAGGGCTGAACAATTGACTCTATTGGCAATTTGTTGCGATTTCTCCTAGATTTGTCATTTTGACACAGTTGTAGTTGATGAGAAAAACATGGGAACTTGTCATATGCACTCTATTCTTAAGAAGATTTATTACTTTGTTCGGTGGGAAAATCCCTTTGGTAAGTGTTTAGCATAGTTTTACATCAGTCAAGTTGCAGTTTGCAGAAAATAGTGATGATATCTAAAACAGAATCCCTCCACAGTCCAGGAGCTAGCTCCTTTCTACCTAATTACTTTACTATTATTTTTCATAATTAATTAATAGTTGAAGTCTTTGGGTTCAACTTAACCCAGTTTGGTCTAAGGAGCCTTGAAACCCCTTTTTTGAACCAAGCCTGTGAGTGAGTTAAAAATGATGCTATAGTCACTTATAGTGTTGTACAGCAATGAAATTTGGAACAAAGAATACTAATATTAGAGCTATATGGGAGAGTTATGCTTATCGGTTTCTAATTTTTAGACATTCTTCTGAAAAAGATGTTGTTTTTTTAATGGCCTTCTCATTACCTAATCCTCTTCATCAACAGTTACCTGGTTATGGCATTACATTTCTGTTGCATATAGCTTCAAATTAAACCCAAGATGAGCTTAGTATCTCAAACGGTTCACCAGCGATAGCAGAATTATTATTCCATCCCATTATTCCATATCCCCCAAACCAACATATAAAACTCTCATTAATATGTTGATAGAAAGCTTATAGGACCATACCATGGAAAAGTTGCAGATTTCAGAAAAATATTAACATTTTACTTTCATGGATTTGCTTCAAATTTGGCACAGTGGATATTGAGATACATAATATACTGTAGTCTGAGTGAATTTTTTGTCTTTTTTTTTATATTCTGAGATTTGAGGTTTTAAAAATGGGGGTGTGGTCAAACTCAGATCTAACAGAACGTTCCTTTAGCTTCAGACATTGGGCTGTTTGTGGCAGATTATAATATTTTGTTACAACTTTTTATACTTTGATACAATGTCAAGTCATTTTTAGACAAGATGACTTCAATTTATAAGATATGGCCAGTGTAACAGGAATTTAACTTTTTCTGTTTCATTCAATAATTTTATTGAGACATGTTCTTGTATTGAGAAAATATGCACTATTTTCAGTGCATTTTCATTTCATGTAGTCTTGTCTCAGGTGTAACACTGTTGTCTGAAGTACAGTGTGTATTAATGTTGTACAGTACTCGCTTCATGTCATAGAATGCGGTGGTAAAGAAGTTCAGATTGAATTTGTTAGACATTATCTTGACAGTGGAGATAATAATTAAACGTCATTCTTTAGTGTTGTGTTTATTTATTTATTTATTTTAAACATTAAATATTTTATAGGGAAGAAAAATACGTTCTTCTTTGTGGTAAAAATGAAACCTTCCTAAATTATTTGGCTTCATATTAAGAGTAAAATGACAATTTTACTTGATATAGGTGAAATATGCTTAAACATCAAATCGCAGAAGTAGAATTTGCATGCTATTGGATCTAATGGGAATTCTCCTGCTCTCATTTGAAATGTGTGGCATATTTTCACTCATTTGTCCAGGAGTGTTCCATTATAGAAAAGGATTTTAAGGGTAGTCAACCTGACACTGTTATGAAAATCCAGAACTCCAGTTTTTATGCTACTCTGAGCTGCAATAAACCCTGCCTTGAGGGAGGAGTATCAGGAGTTTCCTGATAATATCCTGTTTTGTCTAATCTAATGTAAAAACACAGATGTCATTTTGGTCTTAATCGCAAAACGAATAGTTGGATCCATTTTACAATAACGTATGACAAAGAAATTTCAATCAACCAGGACAGTATGGAACATTAGGTGGAGGGAAAATGTCCTCAGAATGGTCATTTTAGACACAGTTTTCCTTTTTAAAATGTCTAATGTTTGAAATTTAAGAAAAACTACACGCAAGAATGTAATTATAATTATGAGCCCCATTATGTCAGGATAATGTGTATCAAATTTCATAATCCTGTCAAAACGTATGTGTTTGCGTAGTCTCATCATCTGAACAATTTTTTCACTCCACTCTATTCGACATTATTACACATTGTACTTACTCATGAGACAAGAATATATTAAATGAAAATGCACTGAAATACGTCCACAGTTCGCTAAGTAATACAAGAATATGTTTCAATAAATGACAGGTGATTGAACTAAAACTTAATTAGACTGAATATGTCTCACAAGTTTAAGTCATATTGTCTAAAAATTACTTGACTGTTTATAATATTTAATTACAACTTTTTATACAATGTCAAGTCTGTGGCTAAAAGAACTGTGGCTTTTTTATTGAGTATAGCATCATCAACGGTGTCAATTTTGAAGCAAAACGATAAAGGTTTAGTTTGTCCATCCATGCATCCATTCATTTGTTTAAAAAACATACTGGGTTTGGGGATTTTCAAATTCTGCAATAGCAGATGAACTGTTTGAGATACAATGCTCATTTTAGGCTTAATATATAAGTAATAAATTGGGGAAGTTTTCTATTTACATATGGAACAGTAATGTCATGTTTTCACGTCACAATGTAACCATTTGTTTAGATAGTGAGGACTTATAGGAGGGTATGCATTTTTTATTTGTATTTTTCCGTACATTGTCTATCAACTGGAGACCAATATGCATAAACCCCTGTAATGTTATCGTGCTGTATTCTTCATGTCATTTTATTTTGCCTAATAGGTGTGTGAAAACCATGACAACCCATTCTGTGAGAGTGCAGATCTTGGACCAGAACTTTTCCACTCGCCTAATCTACAATTTTTGGTTCTGAATGGCACCACGCTACTCTCTGTACTTCAGGTATGCTGTTAGTCTACACAACATTTCCCAGTTTTACTCATGTGTACATGTACGTTATAATTCATATTTTCATTCGATTCCCAGATTCGTTCAGAGTCGGGTGTTCCGGGAGGTGGCATGACAGCCGGTTTGTCATCAGCTCCCGCTTGTGTCCGCGTTATTGTCCGTGATGTAGCTGGGAAACACTCCTGGGACTCCGCTGTCCTCTATGGGCCCCCTCCCACTACACCAAGCAGCCCTGCACATACACTCCTGTCTCAAATACAGGCAACTCACACCACATTCAATTTACATACCCCACCAGGAAGTCTGCCCAAAAGAATGGAGGTAAACAAGGAAGAGGAAGAAGACAGTTTCCAAGAGGATGAGACGGAGGACTTCCAGGATGAAGAGGAAGAGAGAAAAGTTGTAGAAATGGATAAAGAAGACCATAGAGAGGTTGAAGCAGAGGACGAGCAAAATGAGGAAAATAAGAAGGAACAGGAAGTGAATGATGAAGACGACAAAAGCGAATCGGGACTGGAGCAGACGTTGGCCCCACCTTTAGCCAAGCGTGTGTGTCGGGAGGCCGTACCAGCGTGGGATTCAATACCGGAAGAAGACGATGCTCTGGATGAAATGCTGCTATACATGGGATACTCCAGTCCCGAGTGTCTGCAACGAGCTGGTACATGTCTACAGCACTTCTTTTACCAAAATTGGCCCCAACTTTTTTGCTTGTTTGACACTTGTTGGTCTTTTTCTTGCCAGGAATGCCCCTTAACATTCCCGCGCCACCTCCAGCCTGTGTTTCAGAGAAGCAGGAGAATGATGTGATAAATGCCATTTTGAAGCAGAGTGCAGCTGAGAAAGACTTTGTTCTTCATGTATGTATTGTCCACAACAGTTTTTTTTGTGTGTGTGTGTGTGTGTGTGTATATATATATATATTAGTAGTGTGTTTTAATGTTTTTTTCTGATACTGTGAAATATTACAGAGAGGTGAGGAGTTGAATATGAGGGCCATGCCACATCCTGAGCCGGATACAGAGACACCGCAGTCAGCCTTTTACTACTGCAGATTACTGATCAACATACTGGGTCTAAACTCCTGGGAAAAGAGGTGAGTCAGCCACAGCCCCGTTTTCACCAGCCCTACTCATTCCTACTCATTCCTACACACTGCTCGCTATGGTTCTGTTTCCATTACTATGTGGAATCTGGTACCGTATCCATGGAAACAGCCCACAACAAATTGATATCTATGGTATTTCTGTGGTAACCGTGGATTCCACCAGCACTCAGGTAGTCAGTTTAATACCTGCTTGGCCTGGTTCAATCCAGTTCGGATGTCAGACCTCGGAGTGACGTTTTCTGATGAGTTTCTGTGTTCCAGTTGTCAAATACATGAAAGCAACAATTCATTCAAGTAAAAATAGTCAAAAAGTGCTCAAATCAGCCAAAACATTTAGATCCAACTATGTTCATTTATTAACTCTGACATTGTTATTACATTTACAATTTATAAATCATCATTTGACAGGAAATGTTTGCTTTTATTGACATAAGCTCTGTGTAGATGTTAGCAACATTAGCATAACTAAGCATAACAGATGGACAGCAGAGAGCTGTTGGAACATAACACATAACATAACAAGGACTAGCAATATTTAACTTTGAGAAAAATTTTGAAAACCAACATGGCTGTGCCCTGCATTTAGTTAGTTTCCAAGATTTGAAAGGCTGCTTCATTTCAAATTTCCAAGTGTACTGTGGAACTGTAAATCCAACCTCCGAGGACAACTGAAACGCACCATAAAAAAGTACCCGGTACCGGTTAAAAAGGACTAGTGGAAATGTTCCGAATCAGAGAAGAGGAGAGTAGGGTCAGTGGAAACGGGGCTCATGTTTCAATCAAAGTCAGGAAAAATGCATGAATAAATAGCCTATTGTAGCATTTAGATTTTATTGTATGTATTAGGTTTTGTGAATAAAGAAGTCATGTCATTTTTTGACCTTCGGGTAAAGAATGTAGCACATAAGAAAATATTATTTTTCCTGAGTCAGGGACCTTTTGTCAGGTTGTAGTGAGCCTGGTGTGTGGGAGTTGCTTTTGTGTAGCAGTCCTTCATGCAAATGAGATGAAGATGAGGTTTTGTACTAATTGGACCTCACGCTTTCTTTTCACATGTTGTTACATTTCATCTCCTCAATGACTGGGTTAAAACACACAATGTGATGGTATCATGATAAATGTGTCTCGCCGGCTAATGGACACCCATGGCTCTTCATACTTAGAATTACACTGCCTGCATTGAGCGCGCACAATAGATTTCTTAACACTATGCATTTATGCCTGTGTGTGTATGTCCAAGAGCCTGTGACTGTCATAATGAATACAGTAGGCTATTGATCAAACTAAGCCCATTTAGAGATTGGATAAAAAGGCTGTAGTCAAAGAAAAGAATGATGGAGGGAGAAGTGGTGAATTTGGATGAATGGTGCTCATGTATTCATCATGACAGAGAAAAACAAAAATTGAAATGGAGCAAAATAATCACGAGAATATGAAAAAGGAGGAGGGGTAAAAATTGAAGTATTTAGGTGAATAAACAGGAGGACAGATTAACTAATTATGTGTTATTGGCCCCATCTGTCTCTCAAGGTATTCATGTGGGGCATTACCCAACAGGAGATGCTGACATTCACCCCAGCACGGCGTGTGTCTGCACATGTGTGTCCCCTTTTATGCTTTTCCCTATAATCCAGGGTGTAAATGGAGTCTTTGAAAGCAGAGAATGAGGCCATTACCAAGTATCAGTTTAATAAAGAGCAAATTGCTCTCTCTCTCCCCGTCTTTATCTCCTGCTCTTTCTATCTTTTTCTCCTCACTCAAAGAGCAACAAGAATGATGTGTCATTATCAGGCCACTCCAGGCTTTACTGATCGAGTCTTGGTTTTATTTTGGGGGGGGGGTGTTGAGGTGTTGAGGTTGGTGACTGGTTTCTCAAAGCTTTTCCCGAAGTCTGGACTAGTCATACACCTTTGCACTTTGTAAATGTAAAATGTGCTAAACGGTAATTAATCACAACTTTGAATCCACTATTGTTGAAAAAAGAACTGGAGAATAAGGGATAATCAATAAAGATGTTTATTTACATCGACTTCTGTATTCTCAGATGGTTGAATAATTTTCTTTATATTACGTTTCCATTATTAATTTCGCATGATATCCAATTAGCTGTTACATACTATACCTGCTTGAGCCTTTTCAAAATCCTGTGACAAAAACAAGCAACCTGTCATTTAACAACAAAGTCTCAGCTTGTAAACATTGAGGGTTGGAGTTTTGTGTATTGTTAACTATAATACTTTTTTATTTTTTATTTTGCAGGAGTAGCTTTCATTTGTTGAGAAAAAATGAGAAATTACTGAGGGAGTTGAAGAACTTGGATTCACGGCAATGGTAAGAAAGTTTTCACCTTCAACTGCTTTTCTTTTAACAGTCAATTATTTCTCTTGTAAAATTAAGAGATGTTCACTTGGTGTGCTTTATTGTTAAATATTTACTGACATGTAGTATATTATGATGATCGTGATTTTTGAAGGGTAGTTAATAATATATATATATATATATATATATATATATATATATTATATATATTCTATATATATATATCTTTATATACATAAAGTAGATTTTAAACCCTCTTGATGTGAATCCCATTGCGTTTTTCTCCAGGTTGCCTTTTATTGTAGCAAAATGTTTTTTGTGTGCGTGTTTTTATCACTTCTGTATTGTTTGCTCATTAATTAACCTGATGGCTGTTTTGTCTTGTAGCCGCGAAACACACAAAATTGCAGTGTTTTATGTAGCAGAAGGACAAGAGGACAAACACTCCATACTCACCAACACAGCAGGCAGCCAAGCTTATGAGGACTTTGTTTCAGGCCTGGGCTGGGAGGTAAGAACAATTGTAAAGAAATGTGTCAAATTATACATGAAAACAATTCAATACAATGACAGTCATTCTCAGTACTGTTGTTTTACTAAATGTCTTCTAAATGTTTTTGATTAGGTGGACCTCACCACTCACTGTGGCTTCATGGGAGGTCTGCAGCGCAACCGCAGCACGGGCCAGACCACACCGTATTACGCCACATCCACCACAGAGGTGGTCTACCACGTCTCAACACGCATGCCCCATGACCAGGACCACAACCTCACCAAGAAGGTAGCACAAAACACCTGCTGTTTGCTGAATCACACAACAGCTCTTTGACTATTTGAGCAGCAGTGGCTCTGATAAAATGTTCGTCCACTGACCCACAGGTTAGCGTTTCATATCCCGCTCCCACACATAGACACTGACATTGTGTCCCACATAAGCGCCGGGTGAGCGCTTATGTGATTACGCTTTGAGTGCCTAGAAGAGTTTATGACTCTAAAACCAATTGGAGAATTGTAAAGACAATCTATTCATAACATCTTTGATTCTCCTTGGACAGTATCGTATTTACCTGATACAAGCAAAATACATTTTTGTGGGTGTTTTATTTATTGTTGCAATTTACCCCAATCTAATCAACCAAATCTAATTGGGGGAAAGCGCATAGGCCATAACAAAATTACACTTATGGTTATGAATACATGGGTTTACACACACATTTGTTGATTTTCATTGTTGATTTTTATATACAAATTTTGCATTAATTCTCTCTTAACACGTTTAATGTGCTGCGTGTGCGCTGCATGTTCCGATGTGTACACCTGTCATCCCCCAGGCTCAAGGCGCTGTGCACATGGCCATAATGTCCATTTAATCACATCATACTTCCTGCTTCTCGGCCTATCATGTCGCTTCAGGCTGCTGATTGGATTATCAGTGCCTGGTCTGACACCATCCGTCTCCCTGATCAGCTGATGGCCCCATCAAACACCCATGCTCTTAAATACACAGAATGGTTAACTCCACATGAATAAGGACGTGACTGTGCCTCTGGTGAAGACCAAAGCCAAGGGCTTCATTATCGGCCAAAGAGGTTAAAGTGTCACACCATACGCATGCAGAAATGCATCATTCACAGTGTTTCTTCGTATTCCTGTAAAATATCTGCAGTGCTGTTTCAGACCGTTTGCCCAGTTTCTTGTTGTTCCCAAGTAGATAAAAGGTATTTAAATTGTTCTTATTTTAATTTAAGACCGAGACAAACTACTTTGCATCAGAAGGTATTGTTCTTGACATGAAGGTTAATGACAACACTGTCAAGTACTGACTGTGTTCCCCTGAGTGAATGCTTTTCACAGAACATTGGACTAAATCCCATCCGTCTTCCAGTCTGTACTCGATCTTTTGGGAATATTCACTCCATCTTGTCTCCTCTCGGTCCCTCACTCGCTCACTCCATCACCCCAGGGCCACATATAGCACCTACACACATTCTATGAAGCCTTGGGTTTATGATGGATATTGACCATCTAGCCTGTGTACTGGCATTGATTTACAGTTGTGTATTTATAAAGCACACTAAATGTTTATTCTAGTACCTTGTGTCAATTTCTTCTGCTTCTTCTCTCTCTCAGCTCAGACACCTGGGCAATGACGAAGTCCATATTGTTTGGTCAGAACATTCCAGAGATTACAGACGAGGAATCATCCCTACAGAGTTTGGAGATGTGCTAATCATCATTTACCCAATGAAGAACCACATGTACTCTATCCACATACTCAAGAAACCAGAGGTATAATAGACACAATCTAATTTAGATGTCTGTCTACAGTCTAGTATATTATTTACTATATATGTCAGATATTTCGAATGCTTCCTTCAAGGAAAAACTTTTATAGACATTGCCCTCATGTCTTGGGCTCTGGTTAATGTTTCAGTCTAAAACACAGACATTAATCCCACAGCAACAACAGCATAACTCTATTTCGAAAGACTTAACACAATAAAATGTTGTTTTTTCTTTGTGACATAGATACCATAACACTAATGATATAACCGTATTCTGTTTCATTCATTCTGCAGGCTAAAATATTGAATTAACATAAATATAAAAACAAGTAAGATGAGATATTCTCTGGGTTGTGGTCTTGAAAGCACTGTACTCAGTCACAGAGTGCATGGCTTGGAGATCTGGTTCACAAATAAATTAAATAAAGTCTTGACATTAATGGTTATGGTGGATTCCACTAGAAAACAATTGAATAAACCAGTTAACCAAAGCCTCAGTCCAATCGTTCAATATTCCCAAAGAATCAGTTGCTCATGGGTAGGCTTGGTTGAAACATATACTATGTGTATGTATTTATGAATCGGATATGTTTATCATCTTTTTTCATTTCAAGGTGCCATTTTTTGGACCACTGTTTGATGGTGCTATAGTGGACATGAAGATTTTACCCACAATGGTCAGAGCCACAGCCATCAATGCCAGTCGAGCCTTGAAATCCCTCATTCCGCTCTATCAAAATTTGTATCCTTTTCAAGATTATCTAAAACATTAATAATATCTACTTGGTAAGTCTCTACTTCACTCCTTTATACATGAATAGTGTTTGCTTTCTGGTAGTTGAACTTTATTCATCATGTATTTGCAAAGTTAATAACAATGACTTTAACATTTTTGATTTTGATTACAATGATGGTAATGATAACGACACTGTACTGCTGATGGATGCTGATGCATGTTTGTAAAGTCTGCCTGATCTATCATGCGACCATATTTTAATTATACTTCAGGCGGTCAGTACAGGTCTATGACTTTGTCTCTTACATTGTATCCAAATGAGGCGCTTTGCTGCCTAGATTTGTACAAAAATGAGCATATAAAAATCCAAGCAGGGTTCCCACACGTCTTGGAAAACCTTGAATATACTTAGCCTTTTTCCATGGACATGGAAAATGCATTCAAAATGAGAAATTAATAATGGAGAGAAAATAATGGGCCCCATATTTTATATAAGCCAGACATTATTTAAATGCAAGAAATTACAACTGTGTTTCAAGATTTGGGCAACTCTCAAAACCTTCCTTAATTTTCAAACGTTACCTTCCAGGTATTACCTTTTATACCATAATTTGAAGGGAGTTCACTTCCTCGCTACTGACAAATAGCTTGGTACTTTGGCATAAGAAATGTACCGACAGTGTTAAAAGTGAACCTCTACAGAGAAACATGGATAATCCGAACTAATATAATGTTTGGATTTGAACATGTTCCCTATCTTTTTAGCTATATTTGTAGACTTTACAATGCATAGTCCAAAATGATTGTGCGAACCTTGCCTGGACTTCTGGACTACAAGATAGACATGGAGTTATGTAAAATACAGTCCAAAGCACTGAATTACTTATTGATGATTATTATCGCTTTTTACAGTCTTTAGGTTTGCTCTTCCAGTCAGTCAATTATCGTCTGCAGTGTTGAGTGCAGTTGCATCTTGAACTATTACCTGTAGGTTCCTGTTGTGTTCAGATTCTTGAACATTATTGTCTCCTGGTTCTTCAGGTCTACCCCCTCAGGCCACTCTGAGTCTGTGGACTTGTGTGTCTCAGTTGTGGTCCTGTCCACGTGCTGGGCCGCACACATGCAGTGGTCAGTGTCTTTAAAGGTGTTTGTGTGTGGCTGCCTCTGTCCTGGTGTGTATTGATTGGTAGTAGCAGCAGGTCGATGTTTCTGACAGGCTGAATTACAGTAATCAGTCATTATTGACTCGCCATCTCAGAGCTACACACCTCTGTACTCCACTCTTCAGTCACTCCGGCGCGCTCTTTCCTGTGTCCTACTACCGTCACGTTCTCCTCTCTTTCTCTTCCATCTGGCTCTGTGTGTCAGACATCCCTGTCTCATTGTGCTGTGTTTTTGTCATCTGTGGCTCGTGCACGTAGACTTTACATTATCATCATCATCTTTCTGTCCAATTTTGTCCCTGTTTAGACTCTTCTGTCGTTTTAACAACCCAATCCTTATCTCAATGCCTGTGTGTTTTTCTCTTTATCAGAGGTCTGCTTTATGTCTTCTAATATAACTTAACTTTTTTCATTCATTCAGTTTTGCTTCCATTGGCCGTCATTCCATCATTCCAAGAAAGTGCAACATATATATAAACATAATAATTGTTGTTGTTAGAAGCATGGCCCTTCCTCTCACATATGAAGTACAAATATGAAGTAGGATTTTGTTCAAATTCTCTGAAATAGTTTTTGAATATAGATTTGGGCTCTGAGTTAAAGGTCATGTGTCCCTGTGCTAAGGCCACTGGACTACTTACAAAAGCAGCATGACTATGTGCATTGATGGTTGGACACAGAGGTTTGTGGGGGATAAGTTGGCAGGCTTAAGTGTGTCATTGGTTAACTGGCATTTTTGTCGTCTCTTCTCCCTCATTTTTGTCTCCCTGGCCCTCAGGGCAGTCCATCTGCCTTTTCTCTTTCTCTGATCTTTCATTCACCATGACTACAACCATCCAAAATCTCTCAAGCACACATGGAGGCATACACAACACACAGAGAGGGTGCCAGGCTGCTGGGGCAGTTGTTTGTAAGCACAGCTCTATCTTGCATATCAACTCTCTGCAGCAAGAAATGCAGGCCAAGACTTAAAACGGACTGATATACAGCATTACGTTTATTGCACAAATCTGCCTGCCCAAAAGTAAAGAAAAAGGACTTTAAAGTATACAAAGGCTACAGGATTACTTGAATTAGTAAATTCATTGTTACAGCAAACCATACATGACAATACAGTGCATTGTTATGCTTTACAAATGTTACAGAATTTAAGACATATTTACAGAAATAGTTACTTTTCTTCATGATTATTTGATTTGGCTTGTTCTTGTATATGGGAATGTACCATTAATGTATTCAAGCAAAGTAAGTACATTTAAATTTTAGCCCAGTGCCTGGAAAAGTGCAGTGCAGTCTTGCGTCCAGACGTCAGTCACAGCAATCTGTGACCAGTTTGGGCAAAGGTTCACCTGTGTGTCTGTGTCGCAGCTGCCTGGCCATCTGACGGACATATGACTGTATACAGAGTGAATATTTGTGCGAGAGGATATGCGCGGGTCTGTGTGTGTGGCCAGCCTCCATCTGCTCTCGGGTGATTGTGCTTCTGGGGAACAATGTTGGAAAGATGCTAAGCTCCTCTCCACACACACACACACACACACACACACACACATACACACACACACACATACATACACACACAGATCCTTCCACTCTGCCAGCCAGTGTTGATGGGCATTAGTGTCCACTTCATGTCATCCATTGGTTTACATGTATGTATTTCATGGTGCCTGTGTTGTACCTATATGTTTGACTCTTTGGATTAGAGCGTTTTGTCGTGTTTGGTTGCTCTGTTGTGTGCGCGGGACATCCCCTCTAGTTGTTGATTGGCAGAGATAGCTGTGCTGAGGCTGGGGTCAGCATATGGCCCGGTGTGATAGCAGTGCTGTGGTTGTGCGTGTGTGTTTTATGGGCTTGTGTGTGTCTCTTTCACACTCTGTTCCCACTGAAATGATGGCAGCTCTGGGCATGTAGTGCTATTATCCCCCATATCCACACACACACACACACACACACACACAGTGAAGGAGCAGCCAAACGCCTACCGGCCTGCCTGGCCTTTCTGTGCCAGGCCCCACAATGGGCTCCATTGTCCCAGTCAGGCAACAATCTGCAGTGTGTGACAAGGAGTGTGTGTCCTTCACCACAGTAAAAAGGTGAGGGTGCAACCTTACAAATTGAAGACATTTTGTTATTGGTGATGCTAAAATGGGGTCATGGTATCCTTTATACTCCACGCCACCTATTCTCTGTGGAAGGAGCACCTCTTCTGACTTTGCTGCAGTGCAAGTGTGAGCTCTGCCAACTGTAGTGAAATTAGATAAAGCTGGTTTTCAAAAGCAAATTCCCAACTTTGCCTTTGCATTTTATAAATAATAAGAAATGTAATTGTTAAATCAACATGACATTTAGATATCTGTAGCTTAAAAACATAATTAGGTTGCGGTTAAGTGAATGACATTGTGAGCGCAGGCAGAAGGAGGTGCTTAAGTTTAATTGTTTCCCGTCTGGTAAATATAGGAAATGAAAAGGCCGGGGTGAGGAGGAGGGTCACTGTTAATCTGTTCTTGGTCTCCTTTGGGAATTGTGTCTGTGTTACTGTTTGCGCTGCTTGCTGGATGCCTGTGTCAAGTCATTCTGCAATCGAGTGAGCATAATTCTACATAAATGTACAGTCTATAGCAAACAAAATACCTGCATATATATGTTACTTTTTAAATCGGTTTTACTCCTATTGGTGCTACTGGATTTGTTCCTTATCCTATATTCCAAGTTGAATTGAATGCTTGTTGAAAAAGTTGTTCGAGATATTCTTTTTGCTCTCACTCTGCTATTTTGCATTTGTAATTTTGGATATATTGTTTCATGTCTAGGTACAGCTTTTCCTGATAGATAAATCAAAAGAGAAACTGATTACTCCTGATGCAGCTCATTTTGGTCTAATTTTCGGCCTGTAGGATCCTCGTAATGACTTGTCTATGTGTCAGTTTGTGTCTCCCCGTGCGGACACATGAGCTAGAGCCATCAGCGGCTTCAGCGCACCTTCCTCAGCTCGGACCCCCCGCCAACCAGTAAACAAGCTAATCTGCAGTGTGTCGCCGCTTATGCGTCCCAAAACATGGATGCACTTTGTCAGGTTGCCCATCTGAATGTAAGCATTTTCAAGTGATGAGCTGTTTAAGATTCAGCCAGGGCGATCACAGACGACCAAGTCCACAACATGTAACTGAAGTTGAAGTGTGTAGTGTAAGCCCAATTGGTCCCCTGCACTTTTGATATATAAAAAGGTTGTTAGGATTATTTATTTGATCGATTATTGTGATTATTCAGGTCACAATATAAATGTAAGAACTAGAAGAATTTTAGTTGTAACAATTTTAGAAGCATAATGAAATCTTTTTTAATTTTGTCTATACATTAATAAGGTGTATTTTGTGAGTAAAGCACTTTTTTATCTGGCTGTTTTTGTCATTAACTTTATTTTTTGTCCTTCACAAAGTTATAGTTGATAAAGCTGGTCATAAACTTGAGAAATTGTAATGTGTTAGACAATGGTAATTATGGAATTCTTAAGATTTCACTGTTGTTTGGTTCAGTAATCGCGAATAATCGTTAAATTGTGTTTTTTTCTAACAATAATCATCATCGTAACACAATTTTTTTTTTAGCATGATATCCTTGACATAACTATATAAAATAAATATCTAATTTAATAATTGGTAACCAATCAATTTACAAAACAATGCATTACATTTATTTGTTCACTTTCTGTATTTGAAATATTATGGCCAACATGAAAAGCATTTGGTACAAATACAATTTGATCACTTTATAAAAATCTATATTGCCGTTGCCGTTAATTAAGTATTGGTTAATGATCTTTTAAATTATTATTATTATTATTGTTATAAATCGCTTAAGATTGTTTAAGCAAAATATCACAATTAATATTGTATTACTTTACAAGCTACTTATACTCATGTGTATTGAAAAAGTATATAGAGTTTGTGGACTTGTGGGACATTTTATTCTTATGAAATTATTTAAATGTCATTTTTAATATAGCCTACATAGCTATACCTTGTGCCTATGATGTGAGCAAATATTGTTTTACCGCCTTGAGATAAGAATGAAATAAATCTGTCTAATCTATTATTATTACGACGGTTGTGCCCTGCGTGTATTAGTGAAATGGGGATTGTGCCGGCTGCTTCAGGGCTCCACAGTTGCTACTGATGACGATGGTGTGATGTGTTTTCAGCAAATCAAGGTTAACTGGTGAAAAGGTGGTGATTAGAATTTCAAAACTTTTTTCTTTTTGTTTCAGGATTAGTTTAAAGAGCAGATAAATGGCGTTAAGGATGATTGTGTCGCCCTAACAATAACAACTGCATCAGAGTGACCTATCGCTGTCCCCATCTTTGCCGTACATGGACACACACGCTCCTTAATGAAATCACAAAACCTCCATATCATTGCTATCACAGAAAGATATAAACCCATTAGCTTGTTCCTTTGGGCATGAACGCACACACACAGGTTTATCATTACACGCTGTAAAGCTTTTCCAATTGTATTATCCCTCTGATGTCCCCTTCTCTGTTGTCTTTTCCAATGCCCGGGGTGCAGAGGACAGATAGGCTGGACCTCAGTGCGTTTGGGAGATGCGGATTGAGATACAGCAAATATGAAAGGGAGGTATCTTTTACAACTAGCGTGGTTTTAATTCCATGTGACTTTGACAGCCCTAAACAGTGCAAAATGTGGGGGAGGGAACCTTAATTGGACAATTACATTGCACAGATTTAGTTACTACTATTTAATAGCTACTATGAAAATGTTCCTAAACACTTGCATATACCGGTAGATAATTTTTTTTAGCTGGCTCTTGTCCCTTGGTTTTTACTCTATAACCCAAAATAAACTTGAAAACCTATAGTTAACTTAAGAACGTAGAGCAGTGCATAATTAGTCAGTAAAATATTGGTTATCAGCTTAATGAACAGTGATGTGCAATGTCCTTTCCTAATCTCACAACGCCTCTACTTCAAACTAATGCATGGCATTATATTCAGGGCTGCTTCAAAGACAACTTCTGCTTGAGGGGTCTCACTCGACCATTATTGATCTGCTCTCACAAGCTTTATAGTGGCCGTCAATACTCCCATTTGTATGCAGTTAGCACAGAGACACTTGTCACTGACTTTAACTTTGGCTGGAGTTTTGTGATTATTTTAAGATATAAGATTTAACTTTATTTTACAGAGGGAAAAAAACGTATTTGGGCCCCTTTTTCATACACTTTAATTGTAAAGTGCAGATGACAAAACACCTGTGGATATTGGCAAATCTCAATTAAACAAGCCTGAATGAATGCGGAAGGTTATATCTGTGTTCCAAATAAAGGGACAGACAAACTTAAGCATCTAGAAATCTATTAATGATAATAATCTGTTTCTGTCTTATATAGTGCTTTCTAATGTCTCCTTTTATGGAAATGTCTTGTATCCAAGTGTACAACTGTCCATTTTCAAAAGAGGAACAAATGAATAAATTAAAACCATAATTAATTCATCTCTACACACATTAGGAGACAAGCCAGATGTGCATAGTTTTTAACAGTATTAGATTCTTTGTTTCCTAATGTAATGCAAAGTACTAAGTCTGCATATGCGTCCCTACATTGACGACTATGCCATTATATGATATTCAGTATGACGGTTGAATATTCAAAACCACACATCCCTGTCCGCCCGACCCCTAATGCGCTAACAAGCTCCCTTCTGCTCCTCCTGCTCCTCCTGCGTCTTCTCCCGCTCGCTCGGTCTCAAGTGATCGCAGGAGTCGAACATCAGCACAATGAAGAGCTCTGCGGGAGGGTGAGGGACAGAAAGCCTCTGAAATGGACCAGGGACGGCACCAACGCGCTCTACACTCTTTTCAACCGCGCCAAGAAAATGAGTTTCTGACTTCACACAAAAGAACCTCTTTATATTTGCCCGTTGTCCCTCCGTCTACCTTTAGACACCAATGTGGCTCTATCTCCTCTCTCTCTCGGTCACTCTCCCTTTATAATCTTTCCCTTTTCTCTCTCAGAAAGCGAGACATTTTTCTGCTAATGACTTAATAAGCGGGCCCATCTGAAATTCAATTACAGGACATTTCATTGCTACCATTTGGATGGACCACAGGGAGAGGGAATGAGACGAAGGTGGCACTGAGACCGATACAAGCTGCTTTTTTCTTTTTACTTTACAGATCTTATTCATGTAGAATGGCTTATACATGATGTTTACCAAAGATGGTTGCCAAATATGATGTCTCCTAAAGATCAAGTTTAAAAAAAAAAAAAAAAAAAAAAAAAAAACTGAAAGAATATAAAATAATCAGGACAAAATATCAAAAACCCAATGCTAAAGTGTAAATATTCAATGACTGAAGTTATTTTAGGGCTACATCAAGCATTGATTGGTTGCAAATCTTTCTTAAGCGTCAGTGTCTTTCTGGTAAGCCGCAGCAGAAGGATATTACAAAACTGATTGTTTGACTAAATCCGTCTAGTGTCTGGCAAGTCTGTGTCAACCAGAAGCCTCAAAATAACTACAGAGGGAACACTTAGTAAAAAAAAAAACGCAACTCTTAGGCTTTAAACGTAATTAATGCCATATATTCAAAATTTAAAAAAAAAAAATGTCATGTAAGTAGACCAGGTTTGATACGTATTTTGATAGCACAGTTAAAACATGTTTTAAAACGGGATGCAATTTTCAAACAAAATAATCATGGCTTTGGGTTTTATATTTTTTATAAATAAATTCGATTCGTTCCTGTTGTAATTATTTTATTTGAATTTATGCCTTTGTACTATGCCTTTTTGAATGCTTGTTCAATACAAGTTCAAATATGAATTGAGATATTGATAAATCTAAACTAAATGGCAAATGTGCAGATGTGGTTGTGCTATTTCTCAATCGTGCAAAGTTATAAAAGTTGTAAGCGTTTCTTGTGTCTTGTTGTATGCGCCTCAGTGTGAGTTTGTGTTTGCGCCGCGGTGACACACGGCCACATGCAGAAGCCCCACGAAGGAAAGAGCAGACAGACAAAGGAAATAGACGGTGGAAAAGAACAAAAACTCCAGTCATTTACCAGCTGTGCAACAATACTATTTATATACTTTCGGCTCAATATTAGTCTCTTCTGCTGCTGAGTCACTCTGACCTCCTCCTTTTGTTCTTAGATGAACTGTGGACATGAGGGAGAGTTTTTCGAAGGGATTCATACTAAAAAGGGGGGGAAATATAGATACAGGTGGGTTATTTACTGTCCATTCACGTTTTGAATGATGCTGAAATTCAACATTTACAGGCATGTTTTAACACTTTCATTATTGATTGGATAATTGTAAGAAACTTAAAAAAACAAAACATACAAAAAACATAATGTGGAGAAATTTCAAAGCAAAGTTTGTCATCTAATTCAGTCTGAGAATGCATATTTTGAAAAATAGTTAATAGAAATAAATTACCACTGACCATATGGCTTCAGTAGCTAAATTGTGATGTTTTTACAATATAGTAACAGCACATTTTCATGAGTATATATATATCTCTGAACCTTTTGTATGTCTCTACACTAGAACTTTTTAAATTTTTTAATTGGTCTTCGAAGTACTTAAATTCAAGCCACCGAAATGCTTCTCTTTTTTTTTTTTTTTCTCTCACCACCTCAGCTGCTTCACGCTAGAACAACAGTGCGGCGTTGTTCGGAAATGGCTAATTGTTTCCTCTAATTGCCTCGCAGCCTGGCACACACGGAGGAGTCAGAGGCGAAAGTGCGATGCAGGGGAGCTGGGAGCAGGAAAAGGCGAGCAGAGTCGTCACATGGTGCCGCGGCGTGACGGCTGCTGAGACTGCTGCTCTTCCCCTGCCTCATCCTCCGGCCGACATACTGCGATTCTCACTCTGTTTTACAAGTCAGTCCCTGCCTTCCGCCCACTGCATCGCACTTGCTTTGCACCTCCATTGTGCTTCATTTCCTTCATATGCCATTGTGATTTACAGTGTGCTAAATTAGGCGAAACCTGCTATTTTTTATTTTGAGTTAAACTAGAATTAAGATCTGGGCAAATGCTCTATAATAGTTTGGTCATTATCAAAAAATTTGCTTGGAAATTATATATTACCATAAGCTAAACTTATTGTTATTGTGTTTTCCACACCAAGATTTATAGATTTAAACAACTTTTAAGTAGTTGTTCTTTATCTAGTTTACTTCACACAGAACGTATACTCATTATATTTAGAATTATGTATAGATATGTGTTTGTATTTTTATTTTCAGAGCTCCTTGTACATCCTTGTCAAGCGGATGTTTTTTACTCTAAAAAATTGTAGCTTCATAAAAAAAAAAAAAAAAGTTGTTTCAAAGTATTAAACTGAATGTACAAAAAAAATATAAATTAATGCTATCAACCTCTTCAACAACACCAATATTTGCAACCAGCTTTCACCGCCAGCCCTGTTTTTCCCTGACTTCTTGGTCTTTCAGTCTGTCCCTTCCCTTTAAAGGAGCCATACTGTTGTTATTATCATTGTCTCTAACTGGATCAGTTACCATTAGACCTGAACCTCTCTCCTTCTGAGACCCATAGACTGCCGCTGTAATCCAATAGAAAACCCATGGGTGCTGTTACAGATGGCTGGCCCATTCACAACACCGGGCCCTGCATTGAGGCACAAACACGCAGATTTCATTCTGAAGATTCATTGGCCTAATCCCATTTAAACAGGGAGACATGCACTTACATAGACAGTTGGCCATAAAGCTCATTCACTACCATTTCTGGGGCCCAGCCTTATCAAATACAGATGCATGCAGCCATTGAAAACCTCTGTTATTGTAGCAAATGGCTTTACTATTGGGAGCTAATGGGCTAGAGTTATGTGTGTGCGCTCAACAGCTGTCATTATGGCTGGATGTATAGATAAGAATAAGTATGGACCAGGGCCTGAATAGTCATTCTAATAGAAAGTCATGAGGGTTATAAAATCAAATAATCATGCTCTACTGAAATCTAGGAAAAGTGTTATATTGCTTGGTTATAATTGAGTTTATTTAGTTTTTCTGATACCTTTGTTAGGGTTATGTTTTATGTTATATACAATGGATGATATTATTAGTTATTTACCCTTTAAAAAGCTCTGTCACTAAAATGTTCAAAATTCCAGCATGGAGGTGACTGGAGGCAAAAAGTCGTCAAGAGAAGATCACTTTGTCATTTCACATGGTATTTCTAGAAATACACAGGGGAACAAAAGGTTGTTTGCTGGTGAGAAATTATTTTAACACATTTTCTATGACTGACTGACTTAGAATCTAAATACGCTTCAGTTCCAAAGGTTACAAAAATGTTTTTGAGCTTTACAGAAAGTATAATTTGTGGTAATATATTTGTATACATTCAATGGGTAAAACCAGTAAAACCTAAAAATCTGGATTTTCATTTCATCAAAAATGTTAAGTGTCTATTATAATCTATTAAATAAACAAATTGTGACACTGTTCTCACTTACATACGTATCTGAGTGGTTTTCATTTGCCAAGACAGTCTTGATTTTTTTGTATTTTGTGATGTTCTGAGTTTAATCAAAATGTCTCCTTTGGAATCACATTATATTCCACTTCACTTTTGCCTCTGGATTTTAGAATGTGTTTGGATACGAACTTTTAAAGGATCTATTGACTCGGACTACACTGATCAAGATGGAGACATTTCCTTCTTGAAACGATGATGAATTTTAAACTGCAATGTCTGGACCACTCTTTCCTTCTCATAATCTTTCTTGCCTTTTCATGTTACATTTTGTCACCTTAACCCTTGACATCAGCTATGAGGAACGCACCCGGTACCTTGAAACTATTGTGCAGCATCACCAGGAACCCACGACCTTCGAGGATTACGCTGCTCGAGTCTACAGCCCAGCTCCATGCACACACTTACCTTCTGATACAGGTACAGCCAAAATGTGTTATCGAAATAATCTAGTGTATTAAAGACAGGCAAATCCAATCCAAACAAACTTGCTAATAATTTTATGGTTAATTAGGGAAAGATTGTATAGTACAGTATGTCAATGTGTCATAATGACCTAAACAAACACCACACATTTTCTGCATAATGAGGTTAAACAATGTTGCCGTGACGACTGCTGAGGTGTGACTGTCTAAATGTGTGTGTGAAATTGACATCCTGCCGCTTGTCTCTCAAGCTAATGTGCCTCAAATAATATTGACAATAACTAGCATAAAATGACCATCTTGCCTTGAGGCTGAATAACATAACATGCAAAATAAAAATACAGATCGCTGTTTTTGTGTTCTTCAGCTCCAAAAGCATTTCAGAGCCCAGAATCAAAATTAGGACCCCAAAAATTGGATTACAATTATCATTATCGTTTGATTCTGTGCTCTCAAATCATGGAAAAAAAAAACTGAAGCCCTGCTCTTTTTGTTTCCCTCCCTCTTTAAAGTCGACTCACTGATCCCTTAACCACACAATGAACTGCCATTTTTGTATCTTCTTTTTTGCCCTTTTTTTTTTTGTTTGTTTAATTTACCCTTAAACTCCCCATTTTATTTTAATTCTGTTTATTCCCCCCATTTCCCCCCATCCCTTAGATCGTAATGTCTCACTTGCCTATTGCTAAGAAGGTAAGCCTGGTCACATGATTGACACTCGCTATTCTGATTGGTTCTTGCCACTGACATTTTCTGCCAAACCATTTCTCGTATCTAATATCTCGTAATGTGTGTATGTTTACTGACCCCATGTTTCCTCCTCTGTGGATTTTACTGTCTAAAGTCTCAGAGCACATTTCTGATGATGTAAAGGAAATATTCACTCCACTTGTTAGTGCAATTTGATTGGTCATACCTCGAATTGTATTTTTACAGAATGCACACATAATCGCATATAACTGAAGCCTAATCTAAATTGCACTTATGTGAGCTGGCGTGAGATTTCCTTCATATAACCGTTTACTTGGATGTCACCGACTTGTTTCATTAACCTGCATTGTGAGGCACTGATGTGGTGAAACTAACCTTTTGTATAACCTTTTGTATGCTCCTGTCCTCCTCGATGTCTTATGAATATATGGTGACCTAAAGCCACATGTAGCGCTTTATTGGTTTCAAATCAAATGGTTATTAACATTAGGCATTTATTTTCAGAAACTATACATTTTGTGTAAAAATTATTGACATTTTGTTTTGAATAAAAGTAGTATATCTCTCGGTAAGCCTAAACTACCACAATGTATTTATTTTGAAAGGCTGTGCATGAATCTTAACCACATTAAAAGCAATTATTTATAGTGCAGCATGTAACTCTTTGATTTAGGGTCTGTAGCTACAACATCTTTTTATGATTAACTCTTAGTTATGTTGAATAATTTTTCCATTATACTTCTTTCTTTTTTCATTATAATTCATGTTTATTTTCTTCTTCATTTCTTCACATGCTTCATTACATCCACTGTTGTGCAGAGGAGCATTGTGCTATGTACCTCATGGTCCCTAAACCACTAGACAGTTTGAACCTGCTCAGGGTGAAGGGCAAGGGCCTCAAGCAGAAGGTCCTTCATGCTAGCTGTGAATGGTAATGCTTAGATCCCATATGTGTAGCTCATAGACTCATAGAGTAGATAGAGCTCGATCAGTCTGCTCAAATGGGCTAAATATAGACCATAGATAGAAATTGCCATAATATCATCAATTTAGGTTAAGTCTCAACATTACACTTTTATTTATCTTAAACTGCATTGACGACATCTGTTGCATCTCCAGCTGTTGTGTCTTGGATTGAAGGCGTTGGACGATTGATGTTAGGTGTATTTGAGTAGCTTTTAATGACAACACGAACAGTCTCCAGGAAATAAACAGGAAGTCTCCCTTAAAGGTGTCGATATTGGGATTTCTTGGGCTTAGTGGAACTGTAACTTTCTCCAAGTTTTATACAGTCTTGTGCTGGAACTAGTTTAGATTCAATTTAACGTTTTTTTTATTTAGTTCTTACTCATATTAAACTCTTACTTACTAGTTCTAGTAACCCCTATTTCACCCTAGACTTGGACCAGGATCAATTAAAACTCACTAATTTTCACTCAGTTAAATAAAATAAAAATGTAGATCCTCTCTTCATCCTTTCCTTCCTTCATGTCATGTATTATCAGTCTTTGTAGGTTATAAATATATACAATGTATTGTTAATAACTGTCTATATCTCCCCATCTCCTTGTGTGTTCGCTCAACCCCGTACCCTCCCATCAGGCTCCTGCCTCGAGATTCTTCGGGGAGAAAGTCCGGCTCTTGGGGAGGCCGGGAGCGACTCTGCGTCCCCCATGTCTCCCAGGACTAGCAAAAGTCGCATGTCCATGAAGCTACGCCGCTCGTCTGGGTCTGCCAACAAGACCTAAGCTTATAGACTTTCACTTCAGCACAAAATATAGCCATCATAATTGCAACATAATTAAGAAAAGAAGAACTTGTGTTATATTTCCTGTCATATCTCACTCTGTACTGAAAGACATCTATTGAAATGTGGTCAATGCTGTTATTTTTGCTGTTTAATGTCAGCAGTGCTTTTGAAAAAGAAAACGGCTGGAGTATCACTTCATGTCCCTATCCTTGTTAGAGAAAAAACAGGTGCTGAGTAGATGCTGTATATTTGTACCATAGTTGGACAGGGATGTACAAACAAAAGCTGAGTTTTGATAGAAAAGAAATTAGATTGTTCCGAAAGCACCATAGATATAGTTACAAAGTCTATTTTTATGGTCAGTTCTGTAAAAGGGGTTCTGGGTTGTATTGGCGCTCAAATGTAAATGATTATATTGCCTATGGCTGAAATGTGTAAATTGAAGTTATGCTTCTGAATTGCCAAAAATATTACCCGGTCAGATCACCAAGCTGATGTGTTGTTTTAAAAGGCTGTTGCAAACGGATCAAAAAAGCAAGCACTTGTTACACATTTATTTACCGTAGCTGATTATTTAAACCTAAGAAGCACTGATATCATTGCATTTTCCTTCTTTTTTCTTCCCTGTTTTACTTTTTACTTGACCTATTGTTCACAGAGAAAGTTGCTGTTTTTGTTTTATTTGATGCAAGAGAACCGCCGCTGTGTTTTCTTGTTCTTAGCCGTAACTTTAATACATGTATATCTATGTATGTTTGACTGTAAATCTATATACTGTAAACTAGAAATTGATATAAGTAGGTGTACAGTGAGAGAAGGCTACTTGTGTATATACAGTTTTATGAGCATTGCTGCCAAAACCAAACTGTGGTCTTGGCTTCAGACCACTTCTGCTAAACTTGGACTGACACTACACGTTTAAACTCCAATAGCTTAGTAATAACTGTATTTTATTAATGTTGTGTTAATGTTAATAACACAGCCCGATACCATATAGTGCACATCATTTAACTGTTAATCAGCTTCAGGAACCAATAGTACTTTGATTGTGGTTCAAAAAATGTTCCCTAATCTACCCAGACATACCATCGACGCAGATCAGAAATATTTTAGTATTATTTTTCACGTGTTTACCATGTTTCTTGTCTAGAAGGTCACATGTCTTTGATGTGAATTATGGATGATTTAAAAATTGCCCTCAATCACTCTAAAAACTCTATGTTGCACACTCCATCCAATTTAAATGTGTTAATGCAAAGGCTGTGGCTAATTCAAGAAGTGTTTCATTCATACAATTTTGTTGACTGCTTTTCAAGAACTGCAGCTGCTTTTTGTTTGCAACCCACCGGTGTTATCTGTTAGCGTATGTACTTTTAAATCATAATCTAGAAGAAAGGGACTTTTAATGTGTGTAGTCCGTGATCACTTCACTCTGAATCATATTGGAACAACCTTGTTTGTATTGTCTACAATTTTTGTTGTTGTGGCATTGTCGCCTATAAATTGTCACTCGATCGTTTGACTACTAAGGATATCATAGAGTCATCGTGGAGTATGCCCTTGTCGGCTCCTATATTTGGTCAAACATGTGCTTTAGCTGCTCACAGACATTGGGAAAAGTAAATGCTGAAAATCTGACACAACACCCAGTCAAATCTACATCAACAGCTCAACTTGATTCGCCTCCTCTTTTGCGGTTTTATGCTGTAGCAGCAGTCTGTATGTCACAAGTCGGGATTCTTTTTGCAGCTAGTCTAACATCAGGATATTGTCCGCTAAAACTATAATACAGCTTCGCAGGTATGCGCAATCTTATAGCCACACGTACAATTAAAATGATATAGAATGCTCAAAGTATAGACACTCAGCTGAATATGCCAACATAAGCATTCAATTATTTTACAGTTTGATGTAATGTATTTTGATTGCTTAATTTGTGTCCACCTACACACTGATGCCGTACAATGCAAATCCTATACCTTTATACAGGCTACATGTATTCTCTGTAGGGTTTGTGCACAACTTAAAAGTAAATACCAAAGATTTTTGCTGATGAAGTGGCTGTAACTACTGATTTTAACCGTCACACCTGCATGAGCGCTTCAAGCACATACAGTGCATGTGTTTGACCCTGTGACAGCTGTACCAGAGACGAGAGCATTGACCACACTCACTATAGTGTTATTCTGACAAAAACCAACAGTGTGTAAAATACACATTCAGAGAACTAATTATGTGTGATATTTGACAGTTGAACAATAAAGACTTCAATAAATACCAATAAAAAGTGTACCAGACCTTTTCAAAATGGAGTTTGTTTATTGAAATTAAAAAGTCTACATTTACCAAAAACCATTATTCTTTTATCACATTTAGGATAAAGCAGAATACAGAATGTCAATGCTTCAGGAATACTTTTAATTATGCCAATATGAAAATAATTAACAATATACATATTAAATTTTTGATGACAATTATGTTACAATTGCAAAGGAATATTGTTTATCCTGATGTGTTTTTTTTAATATAAAATGTAAATATAAACTGTAATCATTGATTATTTCTGAAGGACACTCTTCACCTTTTGGACACCCAAAAGTATGGTGTATTTTGTATTTGACCAGAATTATGTAATATCATTACACTGATTGAGCATTAAGAAAATGCAATTTTGTTGCTACAAACGGACTTTGAACACAGTAATTACAAGAAAAACAATGAATGTTTTTAACTAACTAGTGCCTTGGCTTTGCTAAACCTCTCTCTACCTAAAGTTTTTATATATGTATTCATACGTGTATATATATGTGGACATTTTGTATTTAATGGAGTGTTTGACAAAACAAAGCTCATATAGTTTGGAAAAAGGAAACTATTCTGCCAGTTACTGCACTCTCTGAGTTTTAGGAATGAGTACTTTAATATTAAGTCTGTTAGTAACCCAATTTACCTGTGGGATCAGTAATCATGGACAGAGCAGTGCGAGTCAAGCGCAAACTGTGTCAGTTTCACCTTCAGCACCGTGGACAGCTCCGGTCACGGCGGGCTGATCTTAGCAAGTTCACATTATATACGATCATATAGCAATACAACAAAAAACGAAATAAATAGACTGTTGGGAAAGGCACCAAGAACGTGATCCTAACCGTGTAATTCATTATTATTATTAGTAGTTAGTCGTATTGTTGTCTTTAAATCACCTAGACGCGCCGTATATGGTTGTTTCCTGCTCCCGTAGAGGCTCATCGGGCGCACGCTCATCTGCAGCAGCATCACATGCCGGTCCTCCGCGGTGTAGAGTCTGTGTTGATGTGTCTTAGTCCAGGGGAACCGAAAGAACGTGGACGGACACTGTTTACTTGAGAACAAGTGCTGTGCGTCCTGCTCGCCGTCTCCGCTGCTCTCCGTGTCTCTGTGCGCGTGAAACATGTCTCCACCCGCTAAAGTCCCCGCTAAAAGTTCATCCCGCATACTGTGCCAAAGACGGTGCTTGTCTCGTATTTCGGCGGAAGGGAAACGTGCGCCGCAGATGTGACACAGAAACACCTGGCTGTCTCGCGCTTGGATTGTAAGTGGTCAAGCGATGGCTCGTCGCGCTGCGAAGGTGTTTCTTGAGGTAACGCTTGACGTCGAAACTTCTTCCACGCAGCAGCGACGACTCGTACAGTTCTTCTTCCTGTAAACTTTGGACAAACGGTAACGGCAGGCTCGATGGGAGGACTGTCCGCCGCTCTCACATGGTGTTGCGAGCGCTCCGCGTGGGTCCGGTAGTGAGGGGGTACTAGTGGGCGGGGGGCCCATGCTCTCCACGTGGGATCCCTCAGGTGCGCCGTGCTCGGTGCGCCTATCAATGCGCAAGCAGCGCGTTCTCTTTGCCGTCCATCATCCAGCTGAAGGATTCCACGGGACTGGCTCTTTGTCCGGACCTCTGGGGCTCACTAGAGCTGTTGTTCACAGGCGCGGTTTGTGCTCACCTAAGGCCTAGTGGGAAGCCAAGTTCGCAGGGCAGCTGAAAACATTTGTCACATCTCAGGGCAATCGGGGTACTTGCCACGCGCACAAATGCGGGAACACATTGTTGCTGCGCGAGAGAGAAAGGATTCCCGTTTACTGTTCCTCTTTGCAAAGCTGGCAGATAAATTGCGTCTCCAGCGGCTGCTTCATCGCGACCTTTCCCGCTGTGGCTCTATGGACTACTGGCAAACTCTTTTTTGATGCGCAACCCCACAAACAGGCGAAGTAGGTTACAAAAATTATAAAATTCAATTTTCAAAAGTGCAGGGCTTTCGGTTGATTTTGGTTTTTTTTGTGACTGCAACTTTACTCGGTCTCCGATCCTGTTCGAAGGGACGCTTTCTTCACCATCGTGTTGCCTCTTCGTTGAGCATCGAGAGCGATTGGAAAGAAGATGTGCGTGCATGTTGTGACTCGTGGCCGTAGGGGCTCGCGTGGGGGCGCCTGAAAGGCACTGAGGCGGGAGTGGAGCTGAGGAGAAACGGCAGCTCTGGTGTCACGCATCTGCCTTGGAAAAGTGGAGAGTTGCTCTCATCTTCCTCTTGCTGTTCAAGAACGACCGTGTGCCCACCGGAGTTTACCTGGTACGCAAGACCCCTCACGTGAGGGTAGAGGCGGGAACAAGTGCTCAGAGTCGTGGTCTGGAGTCACAGCAGATCTGTTCCCCGCTCTTCTGCGTCTGGGAGTTGCGCGCGTTTCTCCACTTCAGCCTCCAGTGCAGGCTCTACGTGTGGGCTCCACGCGCGCGCACCGTTCTCATGCAGCACTGATGGCGACGGTTCTTCTGCATGCTCACCCACTGGAGTCTTCTCCTTACAGTCTGGAGTTGAAGCTGTGGTGAGTTTTCTGGTCCGGTACGAAACCCGGACTCCGCCGGTTACGCTTCACCAAAAATCCTCGAGGCATGACGCACAGGAAACTGAACAAGCAACTGTTGTCAAGAAGCGACTTTGAAGTGGAGCTTTGAAGAGCACACGCACGAGAGACAGTATAGATCGTTAGAGGGAAAGGGGTTTTAAGAGCGCGAGGGGAGGACACATCACTGTCCACTGTTTCTGGATGCAACTGTCTCCAGCACCTGCGCGCGCAGCATCAGCACCAGACTGTAAAGAGTTGGAGTATCATTGAAACTCCCGCTCGATGAGGGCGCTTTGTAGAAGTTGTTGAATTCAAACTCAACTTCTTCGTACTTGTATTGCAGAATTGAATATTTAGATTAGTAGATTAATCATGGGTAGTATAGGTTAATGTTTCAGAGTCAGATCCCCATTGCAGTCTTAGCAGGACCAGCTCTAAAGGGGCTTGCTCATCCTTATTCTTCTTTCTGTCCCGATAGTCATTTTTGATTATCTGAGGCTTTATAATTATATACTTTATACTCTGGGGAGCATATACTTTGGATTGTGTTCTTGTCTTTGTTGCGTTTTGCAGTGCAGTGATTGAGAGTGAGATGTTGATTAGTGTCTATTCAGCGCGGCCCGCCCCCTTGAGAACGGCTGCTCTGGCTGATAAGAGGTCGGAGGCGGCATCTATCCATTCAGTCTTGGGGGTGAGGCGGTTTCTGTGAGCGGGCCAGACGCTCTATAGCCCGGCCAGTGTGGGCAGAGCCAGCCGGCCTGGCGCTCTGGAAATCAATCAAGGTGGATGAGCGTGAGAACAGACTTCTGGGTCAGGGCGATTGGCTTGAGGAGGATCGTGTGGAGAATCCTCTTGAGTATAGACAACAACACCCCCCACAATGTCTACAAAACTATTAAACCATGGGGTTTTGTGATTGCAATTAATTGTATTGCATTTATGAGGATGAATGTTTTCAGTAGAATACAAACAAATAAACACGTTTGAACGTGAGATTATTTTCTGTTGTTTAAAATACGCAAAATAGCCTATATTTAGTGACTGAAAACGTGACTTTCCTACACTTTTCGGCAAGAGATGCTTGATATTGGCATGCTGCTTGGTGCTGTTGTATAGAGCTATTGGCACGGGGCATTGGGGACACACCCAGTGGGATTGTAATAATAATGCACCAGACTGCGGAGAATGACTATAAGTCCAGAGGTGGGGATGTTTGTTACATTTACATTTTAAAGACAATTTGTACTTTTCAGTGTAATTTTCAGACACAATATTTTTACTGCTTGACTAGTATATTTTAGTCAGATGTTACGTCCAGATTGTAGGCTACTCCTACTCTTACTGAGTTATAGTTTCCCCAAATACGTATTTTTGGCTACTCCATTTCTGTATAAATTTATGTGGTCCTTTTGTCATAATCCATCAGGTGGAGCTAAGACAAAGCTAAGAGCTAAGACAAAGGAACAGGCGCATTGCTGAAAGTTTTCTGTTTCGAGCAATCATTACCTTCATGGGTCTTGGAGAGGGACGTTCCATTACTCTGTCGCCACCTATTGCAGTCAAAACAAAACAGCCCAGAAACAAATTTCTCAATGAAAGCTTAAGGGGATTTTTCTTCTTCTAATTACTTATATTTCCTTAATTTAAGCAACCTCAAAACCAGCATCCTAATTTAGTGATCGTGTTCTTTCTTTTCTCTCAGTTTGGCCTACAATTTCAGATAATGACATAGAAAATCCAGAAATATAAAAGTATTATCTCAATTTAAACCTATCTGGCTAATATATGTGGAATGTGGCTCCTTTGAAGTACATGTAATAGTTTAATATAAACAAGTCTTACTGCAGGAACTATTAAATCCATTTACTGTTTGCCCCCTAGTGGAAGATTATATGCACAACGCTCACTACATGTACAATCAAAGGGCCAGACCAACATCACATGACCTCTCTGGGTGGAGTCTGCATGTCCTCCCCGTGTTACCGTGGGTCCCCCCCGGTTCTCCGGCGTCCTCCCACCGTCCAAAGACATGCATGTGTTGGCAACTCCAAATTGGCCGTAATGAATGAACGTGAGGGTGAATGACCCATAACGGGAACAAGCGGTGGGAAATGAATGAATAAATTAACTTTGATTGTTAAACCTTCTGGGTCTGTGTATCATCCTCTTCATGTGGCTACTGGGTTGTTAATTGTATACAAAAATTGATACTAATTAATACTAAATCTAGTATCAAAATCCAGTGTGATTTTAAAAAAATGTTTAAATGTGATTTCACTTGTGCATTGTAATAGGCTTGTAAATTATGCCGTTGATGGAGACCAGGGCATAGTCCTACTGTATATTATATGAGACTATATTATGGACAAAAATATAATGCCATGATTTTGGTTTAGTGTGGCCTTTTGTGGCCATGTGTCATGCTTTACAGTCTGTGATCGGCACATGTGATGTTGTGACTCATCTTCTGATACCTGGATATTACAAAATATACTAGTCATCAATTGTTGAACAGGTTTTTACAGGTATTTATGTAAAGTTCAGGGAATTCTACAATCAGACAATGTCAAAAGCTACATACCATTGTACATGCCATACAGCTTAGACATCTGTAACAATAGAAACATTCTCATTACAATTCCTCACACATGTGCCGAAATGCCTCGGATATGAACGTTCATTTAAAGCTCCAAATGAAGTGAAGTTACAGCTGATCATTCAAGATTCAAAATGATTACATTCAAGCGTAAAAAGAAAGCAGATGTAAATTCTTCATTTAAGAACAATTCTATCAATCTTATTGTTTAAAATAGACAAAAATTACACTCTTGAAGTAATTATTTGAATCATCTAAAATAATTAGTAAGGAAAAAATGAATTCTTATAATTGATACAAAATTATGTTATATGTTGTATACCAAATATTGACAGTATGTGTCAGTACCACAAGTTAAGAACCATGGTCTAGGCCAGGCGTGTCACCGAGGGCCGCATTTTTGAAACTTATACGGAGCAGAGGGCCACAGACAACCCGACAATTAATTGAATCATTTGGACCTCCACACCTGTAATAAGACTTGTAACATTAATATTAGGTTGGTATAACATGTAAATGCTTGAATTTCTCCAATTTTACAGTAAAAAGTACTTTTTGTTGTTTGGACCAACTTAGCAGGAAGTCAGAGGGCCAACGAAAATTGGTCTGAGGGCCGCATTTGGCCCCCGGGCCGTAGTTTGGACATGCCTGGTCTAGGCTTCTGAGGAAAGAGCGAGTAGCTTGCATGCATGTGTGAACGTCTAGGCTTTTACTTGGTATTTACATTACCAATTCTAAACTTGGTGTAGGTTTTTTGTTTCTATTATGCAGGTATTTTAGCATAATTCAAAACCAAGCCTTTTGCTTAATGCTTGGTTACAACACAATGTTTGAGAGTGTAGCAGCTTATGTCTTTGAGAGTTGATACTAACATATGTGCTGAGAGCCGAGCCCGCCTGTCCAACTGGTCTCACCGTCTAAACAATGGGAAGGTAGAACTAGGCTGGAGTTTCCCCCAGGCCCCCAACCTGCTGCTGTTGTTTGTTTTTAAAGCAGGATAGGTCACAGCCCAATGATGCTTCACAGCTTTGCACAAGACTTGGAGTACACCCAGATTAGGCTTTACAAAAAGATTGAAATAAAAGTTGTAACCTTATATCTAAAACAGGATCCCAATTAATAGTTGTATCATTTGAAGCAGATTGTGTGTCTCATGTCTAAAATAAGTTGGCAACATTTTGAGGTATATTTGCCAACAGTTTATTCTGTTCTAGAAGGATTGAATCATTGGCTGAATAGAGAAAATCACATCATATCCACAGGGGCTTTTCCCGACAGTCAAAACATACCTTGTTTTTGTGCTTTAAGAAGAAGCGTGTGTATCTTTAAGAACCTCTCATTGGCCTGTGTGGGTCTTAGGGAAACTCCACTACAGTGAAGCTGGTTCCTCCCCTTTGTACAGACTGTGAGATAAAACAAAGTGAAATCACATTGGAGTCACAAATGAACTTTTAGCGGAAACTCCTGTGCATCTTGCAGAGTTATTGTGGGCTGCGACACTCACCTCTGCTCAAGTGATTCATGCACACACATTATTAAAGTACACTTTGAGGACTTTCCAAAAAATGCGTCCAACACACACTCATGTCAAGAACAGAAACTCCTGCAGCACAATTCACAAAGACTGAAAACTAAAAGTGGGAAAGGGCAAAGAAGTCAAACAGGAGTAGTATTTCGGTTTCGGCTAATAATGCTTGATTTCAACAGTTTACTTCAACAACACTAAAATGAGCATCAGTGGAACTTCCACACTTTGCATACAGTGACTTATGTGCTCCACTATTTGATGGCTAATGAGCTCCAAGCAGGATTTCAATTTACTTTGCCTTTCTGCTGACAGTCTGGTAGAGTGTATATGGCTCAAAGAAAGCCCCTTCTGCTCCAGGAGCCAGAGATCTGTACACACTGTTATTCTGAGTGACAGTTTCTGGAAATCCCCCACCTCGCATAGGCCCCGCCCCGCCACAGCCACACACAGGCTTTGACTGCCTCTGCTCCAAAACTCCTCCAGGACCCTCACAACCCGCCTATGGAAAACGCACCTCGCTGCGGGCTACAGCACCGCCATGGACCGACACCGGACAAGTATATACAGCCAAATGGATTATAACCGGGATTCTAAAGAAGAGAAGCCGTCGACGGACGAGCGGCTCGACAGTGGTTTGGACTCGCTCAAAGAGGAGGAGTATCAGGCTGTGGCCGCAGAGATCCGAGCGCTGCATTTGCAGAGTGAGCCCAAACAAGCCGCTGAAACCGGAGATCTGCACTGGACAACACAGATCACCGAGGACGGAGACACGTAAGTTAGATAAGACATGACGTTATGGACACAGCCTGGTATATTTAGAGCTAGGTTTCCCGTCTGCTTGGGTAGGCCTCGCGCTGCTCCTGGGACGTAACATGATCCCTTTCCTGTGGGGAGGAAAGTCTACTTGGAGCCTGTCATTACAAAGGCCTGGGCCTAAAACTTTTATTTAAATCCAAGTTTTACGGACAAATGCCTTCTGTATTTTAGCTCTAACAATGTACACTGCCCTTGTCCGCTTTAACAATGGGGTTCGCTGTGTCCAGACATGTTGTATCGGACATAAACAAAAGACTATTATCGAGGGAATCTACTATGTCCGCGGGTCTGGGAAAGTCCCAGGCGCGCCGCCATGGAATCCGACCGATGCGCGCCCCCGACCACAGAGGGAGAGCTCCGAAATAAGCATTTCCTTTCTTATGTACATGTCATCTACAGCCAACAAGCTGAAAACACGCGGCTGAAAGTCTTAAAGGAGCACATTTAACAGTGTACCGTTCAGTAGTAATGTTTGGTTGATATGCTCCAAATTATGAACACAAAGGCCTGCGAATATGCTATTCTTTATTTCGTGTCACAATCATAAATGATTACACAATGCCTTATTCTAGCAATGACCCTTATGCTGTGATGGGGTCGTCTGTTTTATGTCCCTGCTTCTGGTCTCTCTAAAGCACTTAAGCTGAGAAAAGGTTTCTTTCCTATGTTTTAGGTTGCTGCATCTGGCCATCATTCATGAAGCCAAGGACTACATCAAGCAAATAATCGAGCTTTCTAAGAACACAGACTTTCTTGACGCACAAAACGACCAGAGACAGGTTGGTACTGCATCCTGATGAGTCTTATCTTTATTGTGCTTAATTTTGCTGCGTTATTTCCTCCCAGAACTCCCTATTTAACTAAGCAAACCCCATCAGCTCTGTTTGTACAAGGTCATTATAACTCATCTCTCTTTGCTCTACTTTTACAGACTCCTCTCCACTTAGCGGTTATAACAAATCAGGCGAGCGTGTGTGAGCGGCTGCTAGTCGCCGGCTGCGACCCCACGCTCGTCGACGCCAACGGAGACACGGCCCTTCACATCGCCTGTCGTCACGGAAACCTGCCCTGCTTCAGCGTGATCACACAGAACTGTCTCCCCCATCATCTAAGCACCGCGATGGCTGCGTACAACTACCATGGTACGAGTCAGGGGGCCCACTGTGGATGAGTTAAAGGGTTTTTATGTTCTTGTCAAGTGGTTATCAAACTGTAGTTCATGACCTCCTCTGGCTCCATTTGGTTATTGCACGAGACTTTTATTATAATGCCACTTTAATTCTTGTCTGGTATCCGTTTGGGGTTTTGATATGACGTTTTTTTTCTTGATTTACACTTCAAATAGCCAGTCTACGAAACATAATCATACATTGCTCTTTGAAAAACACACAAAATATAATGTTTTATTATATTGTGCGCCTTGTGTGGTAGTTAAACTCGCCCAATCCCTTAAGAAAACACTCAATACTTTGTTTTACCTTGCATTTAAAGTTATTCCACTGTTTGAAATGTTACTGCCCACAGTCCTTGAGCTGGGATAAAAAACCCAGAAACCTTCTATCATCCCAGCCTAATACAAATAGGAAATAGCTTGTCATGCCAGTGTAATAACATCTAATCTTTTTTACAGGTCAAAACTGTCTCCACTTGGCTTCAGTTCACAGCTTTCTATCGTTAGTGGAAAACCTTGTGGATTTAGGGGCGGACGTAGACGCCAAGGTAAACTCACTTGAAGCCGAAATAAAAGCCTACGATTTTGGCCACAGGCTTAATAAAAAAAAAATCTTTCTTGCTATTCTAGGAGCAAAGAAGCGGCCGAGGGGCATTACATCTTGCCGTAGACCAACAGAACCTTTTGCTGGTACAATTGCTGCTCAGAAAAGGCGCCGACCCCAATCTCCTCACGTCCGCCGGGCACACGCCATTTCACCTCACATATGGCCGCGACAACGAACAAATCCGGCAGGAGTTGTTTGCACTGACCAAGCCGGGGCTACGAGAGCTTCCCGACAGCGAGGATGACGACAGCGAAGAGGAAGAAGAGGAGGACGATGACGACGATGAGGAGGTGTGTGTGTGTGTTAGAAAGCTTTGAAATTTAAAATCACGTAATGGAATGGTCTTATTTGAATACTTTTCTTTCGCATTTGTAGGTTGGGTACGATGACATCCAGTGGAACGGACACTAGAGGACATTGTGGAAGGTGTGATGAACAGGCTGAAAGGTTAAGGAACAAAGAAAAAACTTTATTATTTCTTCACCCAGTGCCCAAAAGCCTACGTACGATAACGGACTGGGCAAAGAAAACAGGCAGCTGCAGAGACGCTCCTGAGACTGGCTGGAAAAAGAGAAAGTGGCAGGAGACAAAACAATGAAAGACAATGACATGTACAGATACTGCAAATTACAGGATGGGATCTCGCGTTGTTTTGATTAAACGGACACTCAATCATTTTCTGTGGACGTTGTAAATTTGTCATCACTAAAACAGATGCACCACGACGGCGCTGTTGTATATTGTAAATGGTGTGTATAAAAAGATGTATTTTTATGGAAACTGTGAAGTGTACAGTCGAGCAAGTTGTATATGTCAGACAGCAAATAGTCACAACACTCTTCACTTAAATTAAAACGCTCGTATTTAACAGAACTTGTGTCAACATATTATTTAAATGTTTGTTTAAAGAGTTGCAAATATTATTACTTTTGAATTACTGGTTTTATTTAAAAACGTTGCAACTTTAACAATGGAAAATATATAAATGTAGGAAAAATAGTTGCTCCCGCTGTGTATATGTGTGTGTATTTTGAGCTTTGAGGTGTTTGGGAAATGCGTGTGGAATGAGGCTCTTATTCAATGCAGGAAGTTTTTCGGAGGGTGGGGTCATTGAGGAAGTGGCAGGAAATTCCCAGGAACAGAACACTCGGCTGTTCACAGCATTCATGTGACAGTCCCCAACAACAGGATGCCTCAGTGACGGGAAGGATGGGAGCAGAATGAAAATGGCTGAATTTAATTTTGACGTTTTGCTCCAGTGATTAACAATTTGGGATTTGAATTTATTCTTGTAGTTTTATGATTCAGACAATAAATTCCATCTTTGCTGGAATAATTATTCAGGGTTCATCATTCAATAGTCTTAATAGAAAATTGTTTTATTTTTAAACAATTCAAGAAAAATGCTGAAACTATTCAACATCACTTTCAGTAAAAACAGTAAACCTAGATGAGCCTCATTCTATATAGCAAGTACCTTAACATCTTCTAACAGAGAGCAATTAAAATGAATCATTGTCGTCTTAAAATACTTTTCATGTTGTAAATCCCCATTATTGAATATTAGGACAATTAAGAAACACATTAACATTTGCCTTTATCAACATATTTTAATGTATTTGTAATGTACTGTATATGATATTATGAAAATACATTTCAGTGTTGACTAGTAAGGCACAGCCATTTCTGTGGCACTTCATAGGTGCATCTGTCCTCTAGGTCATCGTAGGGAATATGCCATGAACCTTCTGATGTCTGGACAATGGTGTCATAGCTGGGAATGCCCTGAAATAAAACAGAAAATGCATCGGTATTATTTTTCGCTTAAACTTCCTCCTTCCTTTCCCTTCAGCTTTGTGCTTACTCGGCTTACCTGAAAACAGACTTTCCTTCCTGCTGCAACGTAACCGTCAACCACCAGCTGATGTCCCCTCTGCCACTTAAAAAAAAGGCGCTTGGTGGCTCCGTCGGGCAGACATGCCTTGTGGTCCCTCATTAGATCCCTGCTCACAAACTGACAGTGATTCCCAGAATGCAAAGCGGCATACAGCAGGAAAGGGTCGTCCTCAGAGCTGCGAGAAAGACAGTCTCTTAGAATTGATAAAGTATTTTTTAGTAGCCCTCACATAAGCAGAAGATATGATCATAAGCTGCAACAGTTCTAGTAGTACAATTGTATTATTGATTTGATTACTTCAACAGTTTTCTGTCTGTTCTAAAAAAAGCCTCTGATCAGCTGTCGTTGAGTGCTTTCCAACAATTTAAATCATTGCGTCTGGTGTTCTCACATGTTCTCAGTGAAGAAACAGTGTGCTTTCTGCTGGAGTAAATTCATGTTGTTTCTATCCCAGGATCTGGACGGACGCAGCATGTGTTTTCTCCCCAAAACGAGCACAGACAGATCCCGATGCACAAGCTCGGACACAACTGCCAACAACTGAAACGTGACAAAAAGATGACTTTGCTACGTACAAACATTTAAGAGGCAAATAAGGGTGAACACATTGTGGTAGGAGATAGTATTAACTAGGGCTGTGCAATTAATTTTTTTTTTAATTGAGATTCAGTCATTTCTCATTTCTAATTCAATGATACTGGGGTCTTTTTAAATTGAGAGGTCCACAGCAATTCCTCATTTGTCAGTAAAAGCATGCCGTTTGGACCAGATTTGAGACTTTGGATGAAGACATTTGAAGTTATGACATTTTTATTTGTTTTGAATAAAATAAAATGTAATCAAACTTTGTGATCAATCAGTACGGGGGAAAATAGTGATGCCCTTTTGCAGGTATATTGTCCAGCCCCAGAACTAACAAACTGGTTTATAAAGGTCGACACATATCCTATCCGACAGACAAAATGTGGGCAGGCAGACGAGTAGGCCAAATGTTAAATAAAGACACTGGCCAGTCTGAAAGGTGACTGTCGCACCCACATGCAGAATTTGAGCTGGTTTAGTCATAGTGCAAAGTGTAGAAAAAGCCCCTGAACTGGATCAAGGTCAAGGTCCCAAAATCACTTCTTTGACTCCTGTAGTAGTCTTACCGTTTCGGAGAGCTTGCTTTTATCTTTATTGATATTAGCAACATTTAGTCCGTCCACAACCACATCAAAAGCAGGCTTTCTGTTCACAAATGCTTTAAACCTCGCCAGCTCCTGAGGGAACACACATGACAAATATTAAGAACAAACAAAGTACAAGTTTTAAAAGAATTGCAGCTTAACAGGGTTAAATACTGTAATGTATTCTAGTCCAAAGTTTACCAAAAATACCACATGTTTCCTGTTTTGACTGGGCATCTGCTTTCCTTACTGCTGCTGTGACTGATCAAAGCCCTTTGACTGTGATTCTACCTGGCTTTTCCTTTACAAACTGTCAAATAGCAGAGCAGCTTCAATGAGCACAGTGTAAAAAGGATTTCTGAGGACATCATTTGAAGTTGAAGCCCTCCAGCTGACGGTAAACCACACAATAACGACTATTTGGTTACAAATTCCTTTATGTGGCACTTTAAGAATTGAAACTGTACATCAAGTAGAAGTTATTTGCATAGCTCAAAACTAGAATCAGGGAACGCAGCTGAACAACTTTCTACCATAATAGGCGACATACTTCGGATCTTATAATAGATCTGGTACAGAGGAATTGTTGAGACTTTCACTTTTAGATAGCAGTGGTATGGAAATGGGCGTGTGAGAATTCCCCTGGCCTTGAAACGACAGACAATTGCACTTTAAAATGTAAAATAACAGAGTAATAACAATGTTAAAGAACAAAGTTTGCGATCTTCCTGCACTACAACATTTCCCTTAGACCAATTCAGACATGTTGCATTTAATACAGTAGCTTTACATATAATAGGCATGGGAAAGGTTAGAGGTATATGATAGCAATGGATTCAATTCAATGTGAATCATATGGACACAGTATAATGAAGTGAACTGGTATGAGGGAAAGAAAAAGGAGAGCTGAAACAGACCAAGAGAAAATCCAGTATAATTATCCAGGGACTTTCCAGAGCTGATACGTGAAACCCGTTCATTGTGCCGCGGTGGATAATATGACTGGTTAAAACACACACTGGGCTACACATACATACATAAAATGATGGTGCCATTTATGCACTGTTATGCACAATGAATGACAGCATTTTGAAAACCAGCCCACGGCCATTTCTGCTGACCTGAATTACGTACTAAAAGCAGCCTGATACACATACTATAGAGTAACATGTATAAAGTTTGTAACGCAGAATTACGATACGAGTTGTTAACTGGACCTTGTAAGGTCATGATTTTATCTCCCTTTGTTTTGTAATTGATATTGCCTAGACCTGTGCCTTTTAATGTTTTTCATGCTTGTATGTTTTAATGAGTGTGTGATCGCATATGACGCAGCACCATGTGCCAAAGATAAATTTCCCCTTTGTGGAACAGTAAAGTATATCTTACCTTACAATAAAGAGTGCTGTATTTTTTACAACAAACCTTTCGTTTAAATTTTTTCCTGTGGTTGCTAGTGTTATTGCATGTCACCAAAGTTTGTCAGCCTGAAGGCCTATGTTGCAAAAACAATAATAGACCATTAATGACCAACTTTATGTCCATTTTTTACATTTACTTTTTGCTTTGCAGGAGGTAGTTTTAGTTCAAACCCACATGATTCACATGTTGGAAATCCCCTTATTATACTAACTATTCCACTTTCAAACACGCTTATGATACTTGGGGAGATCCGGGGAAAATATTTAAAATAAAACCTGGTCCTCTTGAAATTGAGACATTAAGTTTCAAGAGTCTAACCTGTATTAATTTTTTTAAATGAAGTTCAAATGTATGCATTTACACGTATTGTTCAAGCTATACAACATTATCAACTTTGCGTTGAATGGGTTTCAATATTTAAAATGTGGTCATGTTCAAATTTGACATTAATAATGAAAATGACAAATTGTTTCCTAAATAGTACATTTTAAAGCAGTCTGCCTAAATCCTTTTGTATTGTGACTACAACATAGAATTGTTGCTAAATATAAAAAAAAAAAAATCACACCAAATGGTTGGACCAACTGGTATTGCCTGAAGCAAAGCTTAACTTGATCAAAGAGTAGATGGAGCCATCTTTCTCTTTTTTTCTCTTTCAGTTGAAGCAGCTGTCTGACTGGCATGCCATAAATCTGCACAATGGTTTAATACATTTTGGAAGTCTGAATAAACGTAATAAACCAACCTCCGGGGTAGTCTTGTTAAAAACGTCTGGTCCCTGAATGACATTGACCATGACTTTATCTTTGAGCTGTTGGTATTCCTCCTTCGTCAGCTGAATGGACTCCAGCTCAGTCCCACAACAACGGCACAGGCCCCTGACATATACAGAGATACATGTTTAGTGTCTACACTTACATTATTGTTTACATTAAATTAAATATTGTTTTATAGTATTAGTATGCCTGATAAGTATAAAAGAATAGTTACTTTGGGGAGACAGTGGTCCAATTTCCTTTCAAGTTTTGGTTCTCAGGTCTGAAAATAGAATATATTTGAATTCAAAAGCACTGCTTATTGAAAGTTGTATACAGCAATGCGTGTTTTACCGGAATACACATACCAATTAGGTACAAGTAAATATAGACCGGCCAAATACAGTGTACATCTGGTGTTATGTAGTAATAGTGTGTGCACTCTTGATTTACCTTTCAAACCATCTCTTGATGCTTTCTGCTAGGTTTTTCTGTGGATAGATTTGGTTGTCTCGCATGTGGAGCAGAATATCCAGAAGTCGCTGCTCGTGCTGGAACATCTTCTCTCCTTCTTCCTTTGTGCCACTGAAAAGCACTTCCCAGGTCTCTGCATGTGGGCTCAGTCCTTTTTCTATTAACTCATCATAAAGCATCCAGGCTGTGGTCAGGTCGTTGTGCTGAACTGCAGCTGATATTATGTCACCATAGTTACGTGGCGATGGGGTTACTACCTGTTGAAAATGAATTGAGATTCTGTCAGTTTTAATTGTAAATTATATGCTTGGGTCATTATAATCGAGGTCTTCTGTCAGCAAAAGCAGTGTGGAGCGGCGTTCACACATTAGAGGAAGAAATTGGGCCCATTGTGATAAACAGCACTGATTAATAGACTGTATTGTTTCTGTTTATGAAATTAATATTGAAAGCCATTTTGTTTTCAATAATACAAAATAAAATCATAAATTGTGATCGTGATGAATGAGGGAATTTATTTTTTGTCATAGCTCTATCATTAGATACTCATAATGACATTGTTGTACCTTTTTGAGTTCTTGCAGAATGACAAGAGCCTCCCTCCACCTTTCTGTGCGGCAGAAGGACTTTATAAAGAGGCTGGAGGCTCCCGTTTCCAGAGAGGGGAAAGATGTTCGCATGATGTCATAGACGTCAAACACTTCGCTCTCATGGCCTCCCATCACACAAAGCGTCAGATATCTTAGCAGCAACTCATAGGACAGGGTTCCCATTTCAGTGGCAACAAAAGTCAGCAATGACCTGTGTGAGAAAGCAGTACAGCATGAATTCAAGCTGACAACGTAATTAAATCTATAAAGCACAAGATAAGTTGGGTCAAAATGTAAAAGGTCTTGTAAAGTAAAATCACACATGAACTAGAGGTGGATAATATATATAAAAAAAATCAAGATAACACTGTTAATGTTGTTTTGAAGATATGAAACATTTGAATATTGAGTGTATTGTTTACTGTAAAACTGCTACAAAAAGAGCAAATAAGGGTATTTCTGCTGAATTGACTTAATATTCATAATAGTTTGAATATCGTTATGACAATTCCTTTTTGTAAATATCGCACACCCTTATTAGAACATAGTCTTACTTGGCAATATCCAAATCTGCTCCAGAGTTGAACAGTCCACACATTATGTAGATATCAAAACGCTGAACATTAACACTAGACTCTTTCAGTTTTCTCCACTCTGCAATAGACAGGGGCCGATCAGGAAGCTTGGCCTTCTCTGTAAAAAAGAAAACATCAATGATAAACGTTTAACTTCTTAGTACTTTTGTGAATATTTTTTGTATTGCTTAATATTCTTTCCCCTGTACCTGCTATTGTTTTTGGTTTAGGGTCATCCAGACTCAGTGACCCCATTCCTGAGACCAGAGCTGCTTTCCTCTTCAGGATTTCTGTTGTTCTCTTGGCAGTCCCAGCAGCAAACACAGATTTGGAAGAGAAGCGTTGCAAAGAAGTACCTCTCCAATTTCTTTCCTCCTTCTGGCCATCCTCTTTTCCATATGCGTCTCTGCCAATCCTGTTGCCCTTTTGCTTTTCTGTACCCCTGTTATGGGTTTTGTCCACCGCTTTGTTTTTTTGAAATGTTTCTTTTGAGCTTAAGCAGCGTACATTGGAGTAAAGTTTTGAGACCAGGTAAGTTTCCCCATTGACAACAGTCCCATGGTGCAACACAGAGTTCAAATGCATTGAGCAGGTTTTGAGTTTGCATATGACACTTGACCTCATGGCAGCACCTAACGTCAATTGACTTAACTTGAGAAAATAACTGTATTGATAGCTTAAACATGAAATAAGATGGTTAAATATCTTATAACAGAAGTAAACAATATATCAATTGGTCTATAAAGAAGCAATATTACCATAAATGCTGTTGTAATTAAGATTATAATCATCATATATAACAACACCTCTCCTATGACATTTAACTCTATGTGAAAAGAAACATGCCCTTACAGTTTACGGCAGAGGAGCGACGACGTGAAGGCGTGTTTCATGTCGCATTTTTACGTCATCAAACGTTGACCGAGAGACTCGCTATAAACATGGATCTGTTCTTAAATATAAAAGCTGTTACTAGTCGCCTGTGTTGAAAATCTTTTGACTGGTAAACTCTTCGTGTCAGTAAACTGCGTACCGCAGTATCTGAAAACTATCCATGGCTGTTTTACGCTGAAGGACCAAAGCAAAAAAAACAATCCTTGTTCCGCTTGTTGTACCGCTTTTCCGTAGCAAGTTTAAAGGAGCTACTTTTGCTGTATTTTGCGTTACGTACAGCACTTTAAAAAAAATATGGAAAACGAAACAAAAGATCACTGGGCTGCCGTATTAAAACGGAGGCTGGAAAACACTACCAAAGGTGAGAAATAACTGTAGACTACTACTATGTTAATTAAATTGCTTACGACTAAGCATTGCAACAAAATGACTAAAATGTTTCAGACATGATATATTGACCTTTTCTCTATTTAAATTATTTCTGACATGCTTGGTTGACAGATGAAAGAAGCGAGGAAGAAAAAAAGGCAGAAGAAACTGAACTCTTCACAAAGTATTACACGGAGTGGAATGGAGGAGGCGACAAAGACACGTCCTATAATAACATCCCCCGGTTTTACTACAGAGTAATTATACATTTACTAATACTATGTAACAAATAAACATCACACTTAGAGACATGTATTTCCATGTATTGTTAAGTCTCTCTATGAAGTTACGTTGTACATCTTTGCTTTGATTACAGCTTCCAGCAGAAGATGAAATACTTCTGCAAAAGCTGAGAGAGGAATCAAGGGCTGTGTTTCTGCAAAGGAAGAGCCGAGAACTGCTGGATAATGAGGAACTGCAGGTAAATGGCAATAACTAAATAATCTGAAGTTGATGTGTCCTCTCACCCCTTGTTTGTTTTGGTAGAATCTGTGGTTTCTTCTTGATAAGCACCAGGTTCCACCAGTAACAGGGGAGGAAGCCATGATCAGTTATGAAGCCTATCTACAAGTGGGCGAGGAAGCTGGGCCGAAGTGCAAGTGAGGACCGCAGATGCATAAGACATTTACAACTAATGTAACTTTCATGCCTAAAAAACATCTCCTCTCTCTGATGTTTAGAAAGTTTTTCACTGCCCGAGTTTATGCCAAGCTGCTTCACAATGACCCTTATGGGAGAATCTCCATCATGCAGTTCTTTAATTACGTCATGAGGAAAGGTCTGTTGCCTGATTTTTCTTAAATATATAAATTTAGTGAACTTCACTTTTCTTTTTTTTTATGCTTTTTAGTGTGGTTACATCAGACCAGGATAGGCTTGAGCCTATATGATGTGGCAGGACAGGGTTACCTCAGAGAATCTGTGAGTTTCTCTTTAAGAAACATAATACAAATACGCACTCCATTAACTTTCTAATTAAATAGCCATTTAATACTTTCAGGATCTGGAAAACTATATTTTGGAATTGATCCCCACTCTGCCTCAGCTCGATGGACTGGAAAAGTCATTTTACTCTTTCTATGTCTGCACTGCTGTTAGAAAGTTTTTCTTCTTCCTTGATCCTCTGCGAACAGGTTAACATCATCACCAATGGAGACAAATAAATTGAGAACTTTAGCTTGATTGCGTTTTTGTTTTTCCCTCCAGGAAAGATAAAAATCCAGGACATCTTAGCATGTAGTTTTTTGGATGACTTGTTAGAGGTATTGTCCTTATCCTTGAAATAACTTTAGAAAAAAGCACGTTACGTCTGCATAAACAGTGAGGTTAGTTTTAACAAGACACCTTGGTTTTCTTCCTACTGTGTGCTCAGTTGAGAGATGAAGAACTTTCAAAAGAGAGTCAGGAGTCAAACTGGTTTTCAGCCCCATCTGCTCTACGAGTTTATGGTAAACATTTTTTTACTTTACACATTGACAAACTGCATTTTTAAATGGCAGTCAAATGTTCAGTGGTTTGAAATATCTCTATAGGACAGTATCTTAATCTGGATAAGGACCACAATGGCATGTTAAGCAAAGAAGAGCTCTCTCGTTATGGAACAGCCACTTTGACATCGGTCTTCCTTGACAGGGTGTTTCAGGAGTGCCTCACATATGATGGCGAGATGGTATGACTTTAGCCTATTTTTCTTATGAGAAACAAACTCATTACTATTCTCTATATTCTATGTTGCAGGACTATAAGACATATTTAGACTTTGTTTTGGCCTTGGAAAACCGAAAAGAACCAGCTGCATTACAACACATTTTTAAACTTTTGGACATGGAGAACCAGGGATATCTCAATGTCTTCTCGCTCAACTATTTTTTCAGGGTATTGGCCAGTTACAAATTAAATTATGCTGGTCTTACGAATATGTTTAATTTTTGAATGTTATTTTTAGGCTATTCAAGAGCAAATGAAAGTTCATGGTCAAGAGCCAGTGTCTTTCCAAGACGTCAAGGTAAATTTTCCTCAAAATATCCTGTTTGCTTTTCAGACTGAAGTTAAGAACAAAATAATGACAGATTTTCCATTTTAGGATGAGATCTTTGACATGGTGAAGCCCAACGATCCCTATAAAATCACCTTGCAGGACTTGGTGAACTGTTGTCAGGGGGACACTGTAGTTAGTATACTGATAGACCTCAACGGCTTTTGGACTTATGAAAACAGAGAAGTGTTAGTTGCTAATGACAACAATAGTAACAACACAGGTGACCTGGATGACATCTGAAGTAGTTCGTCATACTGTACATGTCTTAATAGACATCCCCACTTAATTATTAACCTTTTTTTTTTAAACATGCGTTTCAAGACGTTGAGCTAATTCAACAGAAAAATGAAAACAAAAGCATGAAAAAATATATTTCGGATTTTATTAAGACACAAAATAAATATTTACTATGTACAAATTGATGTAAAATAGTTAAATAAAAAGATTTGCTTCCATATTTCTGTCCCCAGTTTATTAAAAAGACGTCCTTCACAACTGAACATTTTAGACGGTAGTGCAAAGGCCCTACTTTTTTCCCTTTTATATCCCACCATTAAATTAAGTATAAGAAATAGTTCGCATAAGCAAACCTTAGCGCTTGTGTGATGCTAAACATGATTCACATAGAATTATATATTTTTGGTAAATCACAATTAACTACGGTTAAACGTTTGTGCTTTACCAACACTGAAGTAAAGCTTGTTGCCATGAAACAATCTCATGTCTGAAGATAATTATGTACTAATAGGCTTATGAAAACTAGCTGTACACTTGGCAAGGACACTTTAAGGATTACCGTAATTTAAGTATTACGTACCGTAACATGCATGCTCTCTCTTAAATTGTCACATTCTTAGGTTTCTAAAAGGAATGGCTCTATTCTTCATTTTTTTGGTCACTATATACACCAACATTTTACAGTGAAGCCTAAGAAAAAAGTAAATATCCTAAAATGTGTTATATACAAAAAATACAACGTAGAAACAATACGATTAAAAAATAATAAAGGTGAGTTTACCCCAAGTAAATGAAGAGATTTTAATTACCATCTATGCTGTTTATGTCTTGACTATCAGGGGACTGATCATGTTCAATGTTTATGTTTACAAATGATGACTCCGGCTGTCGCATTGTGGCAGAATCCCTCTGCTGTCTGCTCTGTTCAAACTGTCTCTCTGCTTCCTCTGCAAGACGATTCTCCTCCTCTTCCTCCTCTTCCTACACATGTATAAGCCATTGTTGAAAATTCTTCAAAATCTGACAAGGAAGTTGTCTTGGACTTACCTCTTTCTTTATACGGTAGTATTCATCAATGGCATATTGATATTTGGGACTAGTGATTCCAAACAAAGAGGCTAGTTTCTCACCCATGTAATCACATACTGCAGGCAGAAGGCGCAAGATTAAATAAATGAATTAAACAAATTTAAAGTGCATATGACAAGTTAGACTACACTAAAATGTAGTAAACATGATTATATTTTAAAATGTTTCCCTTTTCCTCCCTAAATTTTAGTTTAGTTAATAATGTTACTTCCTCATTGAGCAGCAGATGTGACAGGTAGAGGTAATTCCACAACTATTACCAGGAAACCATAATGTTAACGGGGGCCAAAAGTAACACAATAGTTAAATTTTGACCAACAATAATACCAGATAACACCTTTATTTTTTTAAATTATTGTTTGAACTGTCAGAAAATTGTGTTCATTGCGTGTCATCTTTGACATTTTCAATGGAACGTCGCTTATAGATGAGATAAACCGAGGAATTTAATTTTAGAACTCAGCGATTTTTTAATTTTTCTTCACAAACTGCAACTTGAACGACGTAAAACTATGTCAATAATTACTACAGGGACAATTTTCTCGTCAAATGTTATAAATAATTAGAAAAACCTGCCACGTGCACTTATGTTTGAAGCAGCATTGAGTATGTAAACTGTTTACTTTACTAATATAAACTTTACCTGAGACAGTGGAAGTTGCCATTCTCCACATTTGAAACCAGACATAAGGACCCCAGGTCATTTTGGACTATAGCAAACACAAATGGTATAAAAACCTTACAATAAAAAAGTGTCCTAAGCAATTATATTTGACCTACTGTGTCAACTGAGAAGACCTCATTCTGGACAGGTTTTACTTCCTCCTCTTCTTCATCAGTACTGTATTCCTCCATGGTTTCTCCACTGGCAAAGTAGATTGTCCTACGAGGAACCTTTACCTTCTTTTGGCTCATGTCTTGCATTTCCAAACAAGTGGGCACATCCACATCCTGAAACAAAGATTTACCTTTATTGCCACCAGCCAGTCTGGTGTTAAATGTAGCTGGCATTGTAATGAAGGTTTATTTATATATGCATCCCCAGTCATATATCTAATTAACATGAACACATTAGGCTCTACGACATGACTGGCTAGTCACTTTGGCTATTTAAGTTGTCTGTTATTAGCTAGCTATCACTCATGCTAAGGAAGTTTTTATAAAGTAGAACCCATATTCTTCAGGGCGAATGAATTTAACCACAAAATCATTATTTACCCACCTTTTCATTTTCCATCGTTTGGGCCAGTGAAATGTTCATGTTAGTTAAATACAGAGACAACTGTGCCATGTCGGTTAGGCTAACACAGCTAAAGCTAACTGTGTTTTGACGACTTCTGCTTGGATTTACTGTGTGTCTTCGTACTTTCAAAATAAAAGGTTTGCGTTTGAAATAACTTTTTTTCCTATAGAGCAAGACAAACTATCTTTGACATTAGTTAGTACACATAAGTGCTTTCAAAACGTGTTTTTTTTTTCTTCTTCCTTATTGAGTGACTGCGTTCTAGAATGCAGCTATTGTTCTTGTGTTTTTTTATTTTTATTATCATATTTTTCACATTTATCCCCGTTTTTCGGTCGCATTCCTTGTCCGATTTACGTCATTCAAAGTTTAGTTTGTAGATATTTCTCGTGTGATTCCTGGACTTGCTTTCGGTATTCCTCGGTCTTATATTTTTTTCGGGATTCGTCTTACAATTTTCGCTATCTCTTAAAGTGGCGGAATGTTGGGGGTTTGTGACATCATCGTCATCGTCATCAGAAAGGGTTTATTGCCATTGTCAACGAACAAAATTCACAAACATAGGAACTTGTCTCGGCCTTAAGGTGCAACATAAAACACTGATCAATAATAAAAACAACATATTCAATCCAAAGGGAATGCATTAAGAAACTATTAAAAATTTCTATAGTATAAAATAAAAATAGGCATTACTACGTACTCAAGAATTACAGTTAAATTAACATTGTAGAAAAAGATTCAGTTGTAGTCATCTGGACTCTGTTTTAGAAAAAACAACTGAATCTTTTTCTACAATGGAACACTCCTGGACGAATGAGGGATTACACCGACAGTTAAATTAACAGTTGTAGTGCAGAAAGTGACAGTGCAGTGAGTGATTGAATAGTTGCAGTTAAAGTGGCAGGTGTTTAAGAAGTGTTCATGAGTCCAACGGCAGAGGGAAAGAAACAATTCTTGTGGCGGGTGAGAAGGGTCAGCTGTGATCCGACCTGCTCGTCCCAGAGCCCTGGAGTATATAGACGTGTGAAAAAAAGTGAGTTTTGATTTTGCATTAGGCAGTGACTCGCAATGGCTTCCTGCCATAAAGTGACTTTTGCATTAATTGAGTGATGCATTACGCAGTCACTATTAGTTCTTGAAAATCTTTATGATTATTTTATAGAAACACGTTTTTCGGACAATTTCACAGGTCGCTTTTCTTGTCAGATTTCAAAGATCTCCATGGCGACACATTATGAGTGAGTGAGAGTTGCCACTTTTACCACTGCGTGTCCACTACCGTTACACACAGGCGGTTGTTGTGGTGCTGCAGTCACTCGCAGTGGCTTTTTGCCGTTGCACGGCTTCTAGTTTGAAAATAAAACCGGATGTGCGTAGCGCACAGTCCAGGTCGCTTGGGCAGTGGATCCTCTGTGGGTGTTGTGGTCCAGCTGAGTCGGCCCAAAATGACAGCGAAAAAGTCTGGCTCACGACTGGAAACAGAAATTGAGCGGTGTCGATCTGAGGCTCAATGGGACAAAATCCCGGAGCTGGTGCGGCAGCTTTCAGCCAAACTCATCTCAAACGGTAGGAAAGACATGATCTGTGTTCATTCAGCGGCAAAGGCCTTCTCCAACACTGTGCGCCCTCGACACTTCCTGACAGCACAGCCCCTTTACTGTACATATTACAACCTACACAGCACACACTGTGTGTGTTTACAGTACTCGCGTTAGTACAGTTTTAATGCGCTAGTTACACTTTTGCACCTAGCGTTAACTCTTTTGAGGTGCATTTATTATGGCAGGAAGAAGTCAACTGTGTCCCTCCAGTCCTCACTGATCATGGGAAGGTTAAAGATACAAAGTCATTGTCTTATTTAGTAGAATATTCATCTAAAACAAACAAAAAACATGCAAGCCCACTCACAGTAAGAATGCCATATCTCCACAAACCTGACTCTTACTCTGGAAGAGCCTTTTCCTGCTCATCTCCATGGAAATGTTGATCCTTTGGCTATAATATTTCACATATTTAATTTGAAGTGCGCTTTTAACTTTTTATTTCCATGGTATCATGAAAGTGACATGCTGTTGCTTGAAATAAAATAACTTAAATTATGGAAAGTTTCACACATCTTCTGAAACGGTTTATAATCGGATTAGTGGTCATTTCACTCTACCCATGACCTCAGAGGATTGTCATTATTGTTCATAATTCTGGTTGGTATGTGGTTCTCTTGCTCGTGCACGAACACACATTGTTGTTTATTTGTTATAAATTGTTATATATGTTAAAAGTGGTGTTACATGCTAGTTATGCTGAACAGGGAGGTACATGCAATTACATTGTCATAGAAGTAGCGCTTGCTTTTCTCACACAGATGACCTTGGAGAGCTGCTTTTGGGGGAATGTAAACTGCAGACGTATTTGAAGGAGAATCCCATCAAACAAGGGGCCAGTCCAAGAGGTCCACGGCCCAAACTGGTGGAGGTCAGAAAACATCTCATAGCAGCTTTGGACCGAGGCAATCTGAAGCCTGACTACTTACAGGAGGCCAGTCTGCTGATGGCAAAGCTCTGCTATGTGGAAGGAGAATACAAGGATGCCTTAGGTAAAGATTGTGCCTAATACTGATTTGTCCACTTTGTTTGAATGCTAATTATTCTTTGCAAAATAATTAGGTCACTACAACAAGGTGAATCTGGATGAGCTGCAGCTGGGAGGGGCTCCTGTCTATAGGCTTTCTATGATAGCTGAGGCTTATGCGACTAAAGGTAAAGAACTAAACACTATGAGTGCATTCATATTTTTATTTGAGTAATCAATGATAACAGCAGTATATAGTTTTTAGCCCAAGCATCGTTTTTTGTAGATTTAGTTGTTCTGTAGTTGAGGTTTGCATCCACATGGTGGTAGTACTGTACTATTGGGTTTGTATTAGTCCGGAACAGGCTGGAATGCCTTTTACATTTAGTTTGTTGTCTTACAAAATGAATGAATTATTTATCTATATTGGCTTACTTGTGTCATTTGTTTCAGGCCTATGTCTTGAAAAGGTACCTGCCTCCTCTCCATCTCTGGCGAATAGGAACACAAGTTCTCCATCATCTAACAGGGGCACAACAGAAAGGGACCAGGAAATTATAACATGTTATGAAAAATCAGGAGATATTGCTCTTCTTTACCTGCAAGAAGCTGAGAAGGTGTGCATTTACCCTTAAGATCAAAAACGATAGATAAAATAGTCTACAATCTGCCTAACAAAGAAGCCCTTGTTGCAGCCATCTGGCAAAAGATATTACATACCAAAACTGTGCGACTTCTGTTCATGTGAATTCTCCTTTCTCTAGGCTTTGTCGGCAGGGATGCAGAACCGCAGCCCTAAACCCGGTCCAGCTACACAAGAACAAGAGCTAGGCTATTTTCTGGAGACTGGCCTGCAAAGAGCGCATGTCATTCACTTCAAAAATGGGTGAGTGATATATTTAACAGTGTAGTAATTGGATATGTATAAAGACTTGCACACAGGAATTGTTATCAAATTGAAGGAATCCACTTCACACTTGGTTCACAGCTACGAGTTACAAAGCTGCTGACAGGCAGATAAAAGCAAAAGGTGTGAAGATGGTGTTGTTGCTACGACAAAGCAGAGGTGGTTAGAACTTTTTGCCAGATGGTGAATTAGTCATCATGTTTGTATTTTATTTTGTATTTTAAAAAGAAACCTCATCAGCAAGGACCACGCAACCACGAAGATGTGCAAATAACAATTATTTAATGATGTGAGATGGACACTCGTGATCCATGGTGGCTCGAACTACAGACCGATGGCTAGACTCGGGGTGGGGGCTCCCTCTCGGCAATCTGCCCAACTGGTTCAGGACCCCCTCTTTTAAGACTGATTGCTGAAAGAAAGCACATTACAAGGAAAGGGAGGACAGGTCGGGAGAACAGAGTCAAGCGGTGACTGAGGCGTTAGACTGGTATATAAGAAGGCTTCTGGGTAATAGAGGTGTGGTCCTGCTCATGAACCTCAGTTAACATATTAACTCCATTTCTAAATAATAACCACCATTATACTATATCATTTTGCCAATTGTAAATGCAGTAATTAAATATATTGATTATAATATCCAAATATTTACCAGCATGGGTGGGCTTAATAGATTTACAATGATTCACTCTAAAAATAAAAAATCTATTATAGATTATATTTTGCAATTTACAATTTATTTGCTCTACAGTAACTTGACTCATGGTGTGGGACGATTTCGGGAGATTCTTCGTGCCATTGAGACAAGAACCACTCAGAACTTGCGCATGGTGAGTTAATTTACACATTTAATGCAATGATTTAATTCCAACTGCAATCCTACCCAAGATTGTTTTTGAATGTGATTTTTGTTTTGCACATAGACCATAGCGAGACAGCTGGCAGAGATCTTGCTCAGGGGAATGTGTGAGCAGAGTTACTGGTCTCCCCTGGAAGACCCGCCCACAGTGTCACCGCTGGACGATCCCACTCGGCACGGACACGTTCACAGCAAGAACTACACTCTGAGCCGGCGCCCTCGAGTGTACTCCGGGGAACAGTAAGTGAAACTGCTTTCCACTAAAATTGGAAAGCAGAGAAAAACATGCCAAATCCCACCAAAATTGTCTGTGGCAGTGGAGTGGTCATTTTTCTTACATTTTTCTCTTATTTCTTGATTCAATTTGACTCTTTCTCTCCTCAGTCTCTTTTGCCCCCAGGAGAATACAGAAGAGGCATTGCTGCTGCTTCTCATTAGTGAGTCAATGGTAAGCACTTATAAATGACTACAATTCCACCCCAGAATTTTACATATTTTGCTAGTTTGTGTCAAGAAATGTTTTAATTGTTGTATGTTGCCATATGTCTGACTACTTTGCGTTTGTGAAGGCAAATCGTGATGCTGTTTTGAGCAGGATACCTGAACACAACAACGACCGCATCATAAGCCTCCAGTCCGCTTCTGTCGTGTATGATCTTTTGACCATTGCTCTAGGAAGGAGAGGACAGTACGAGATGCTATCTGAGGTGAGCGGCCCATTTCTCACAAGCAGAATGGCAATGTCATTAATTGTACTAAGAATATCCTACTATGATGTCCCCAGTGTTTGGAAAGGGCTATGAAGTTTGCCTTTGAGGAGTTTCACTTGTGGTACCAGCTTGCCCTCTCGCTGATGGCTGCTGGGAAATCGGCCCGAGCAGTTAAAGTCCTTAAAGAGTGCATTCGCTTGAAGCCGGACGACCCCACAATTCCACTTCTCGCCGTCAAACTCTGCATTGGACCTCTTCACTGGGTATCTTTTGTCTCCTGACTACCGGTATATGTTGCTTGTTTTTTGTCATCGTTTTCATTTTTATTTTCTACTATTTTTGTATTATTTCCATTCAGTTGGATGAAGGGGAGACATTTTCAAAGATGGTGGTTGAAATGGGGGACAAAGCAGCAGAGTTCAGAGCCAAAGGATACTTGGCAATGGGGCTAGTTTACAGCCTTAAAGCCACCGATGGTAATAGCATCAAGATTTAGTCTCAGTCTTGTCTGTTATAACTTATTGTTTTTTTTCTTCAATTTCAGCAACATTGAGAAGTTTGCAAGAGGAGTACCAGAGAAAAGCTTTAGGTGCTTTTCAAAGGTGAAGCTTCCCAACCTAATTGATCACTTTATCATATAAAACATCTTTGTACTCGGTTAATATTCCCTTTCTTTTTTTACCATGTGTAGAGCCCAGAGTCTATCACCTACCGACCATTTAGCAGCTTTCTACCTGGCTCTTCAGCTGGCTGTGTCACGGCAGGTAAAAAAGAAAGAAAGAAAACAAAGAAAAATTCAAAGTCAAAGTGTTCAATTCAACGGTATCTTTCCATAGATTCCCGAGGCTCTGGGTTATGTGCGACAAGCGCTACAACTACAAGGTGATGATGTCCATTCCCTCCACCTTCTGGCCTTGCTTCTGTCTGCACAGAAACACTATCACGATGCTCTCAACATAATAGAAATGGCTCTGTCAGAATACCCTGAGAATTTTAAGTAAGAAAGGATTTGTTTACTCTCCGTTTTACTGAAGGCTGTGTTTTCATGATTTTGATGTCCTCCTTGTTTTAGCCTATTGTACACCAAAGTAAAGTTGGAGTCGATGTGCAGAGGACCAGAAGAAGCTCTAATGACATGTAAACACATGTTGCAAATTTGGAAGAGTTTTTATAACCTTACCAATCCCAGGTACAAGCCACATGATCTATTTTAGCTAAACATCTGCAAAGTAGATACATTTGACTGTATTAAGCATGTGTACTAACTTATAGTCATTTTAAGAATAAATGAAACATTTTTAACACACAATAGTCCCATTAATCATCAGAATGTTGAACATTCTGGAATTGTGGCAAAACGAAGTAAACCATAACACATTTTTAATTGAGATCAGATCTAAATGTTAATGATTTTACGTCTTTATAACAAAAGATACAAAAGATGGAAAATTACGATTTTCTAGTCTCCAAAAAATACAATTAGTTATAAAGTATGCAATATATCTGTATAATAGTTAAACATTTCTTGTCCTTGTAGTTATCCAGTAATCATAAAAATCATTAAAATGCTACATGTCTATCATGTCTACTAAATAATAATAAAATTGCAATTACTTATACTTACATCATTACTTACTTCATTCAAAAACCGCCTTCATTTTTTAATCTTCTGAGGTTAAGACTAGTTTCTCCATTGAAATCACATTATGTTCCACATCACTTTTGCCTCCATTCTAGAATTTAGAATGTGTTTGATTACAAACTTCTAAAGGGCCAATAAGAGCAATAGTCATGACATCACTGACTAATTTCACATGTTCACCTATGTTCAAAAGAGGGACAAGAGAGCAACATTGTACTAATGTTTGTTTTTTTCTCCTATGAACCTGTGTTTCCTGCAGTGATTCTGGGCGTGGCAGCAGCCTGTTGGACAGAGCCATCGCAGACAGACGCCAGCTTAATGCCATGACTCTGCCGGACTTTAGTGACCCTGAGACTGGTAGGCCACACAAGCAGACAGGCTCCTCTCTGAATCCGCATGTACTGTTCTACTTTATTTTGCCATCTTATGTTATAAAGAACTGGATTAAGTCATCACACCACATATAATTTTTAGTTAGCCAAATGATCAACCTTTTAAGATGCTAAACACTTAATTTTCCTTTCATTTAAATGTCACGTTTTGGCTAATGCATCCATGGATGTTTTGCTCATTTTGCAGCAACATATTGAATTATGCCAGTAACGTCCATTTATAGGCATTATTGACTTTACTTATATTTAACATACTTCTAGGTTTTACTTCTAGACATGTCGTATTCATTGTTCTTTCTTTATTTCACACTTTTCTGTTTTGTTTTAGTTTCTGGTTCTTCCTCATCTCAGTCTGGCTCAGATCCGATCTCCCCCATCTCTCCCACTGCGTCCACCCTGTCCTTTTCGCTGCCGTCCCCTTGCTCTCCTGTCTTTTCCCCGCAGCCTCCCCCACTCTCTCCGCTCAGACACCAGGCCTTCGTGCCTGCTCCCTTTCCTCTGCCCATCTCCCCGTCCGGTGCTCCAATGCCCGCCAGGACCAGGACGCACTCGTTTTGTAACCACAATGCACTGCGCCAGCTCTCCTCCAGCTGTAATCCACCTGCTTGTGCTGTTACTCTGAGCATGGTGTGGAGAGGGCCTGTTACAATAATGCATTTTCAAAGTGCGATGTTGTGCTATGGAAAACACATTAACCTTGCATGAAAATCTCAGTAAAGGATAGTTTTGAATTAAATATATTAAATATGTTCTAACATCAATCAAACTACAATAGATACATTGCACAATGAAACACAGTTCCCCACTACTTCAAAAAAGATTCAAAATATTAGTATTCATCTCATTCTCATTCATTCAAAGTGCATACTAAATAATATTTATAAAAACAAAATTCAAAAGCCGCTAAGGGATTAAAACCATGGCATTTGCAGCCGCATTTGAGCAGATTTATGATAGATTATTGTAAATGGATGATTCATTAGCAAAATTGGAAATTGAGACCGTCCTATTTTCTCTAAGGCCCATCCCTATTGCTAATTTATTGACTAATATGCTGGTATAGTTATTGTGACAGGCTTGGTAAGGAGATGACCCTGAACAACTCAAAGTTTGGGAAGATTCACTTGTATCTGTGCATTTTCTTTGCTGCTGCTGAGTTTATGTCATTATAAAAGAGCTGCCACTTCTCATTGTCTCTTCCAGTGACAGCAGTAGTGGCCGGTCACAGATAATTGTCTGTCTACAATGCACTGCACTGACACAATGACTTGTTGAAGAACCTCATTACTTCCACTGTAACATGACCTGGAAGCTGGTGTTCTAAAAATGTTGCATATCTGTGATAACCACCTGCAGATGTGTATATTTTTACTCTCACTAAAACTGCAATGAGTGTGGGTAAAAAAAAAGCATGCATTTCTAGTTGCTTTAAAATCACATTTTATTCACAGTCATAGAGCTCACCTTCCTCTCTTCAATCACGGTACAATTTCCAGAAATTGTATCCTTTTTTGTTTATTTGGTATTCTCCATGTTTGTGTCGAGTTGCCCAATATCACAAAAACCTTAGATGGCTTTACAAATAAAAGTGTGAAAAGATACTGTCATAGGAATTTTGATTGACACAGATGAATAATATTTACGCTTTATGAAGTCAGATTTAAAGGTGCACTATGTAACTTCTAGTGGAGAGCCTGCCACCTGTTTGTCTCCATCGAGATGTTATCGACTTTTCCTTGAATATTTCACAGTATGGTATTTAACTTGTTTATCTTGCTTTTTTTTTTTCAAGTAGAGGTGTTTTATTGCTCGAAAAAATTATTCTTACTTTGAGCAGGCTCACCTCTCCACAGAACAGATCAGTTACATCTGTCCATGGGGATAGACTGAACAAGCCATACTGTGGAGCAAGCTAAAATATCCCCGATTTTACCCAACTTTACCCAAAAGAAGCCTTGTGATCCTTATTGGTTTTTGGAGCCCATTTCCTTAATCAGCATAATTTATCTTTTTTTTTTTTTTTTTTCTTTCTCCCTGTCTCTGAGTCATTAACACTCATCTTTTCTGTTTCTCACCTGACCATTTTCTTTCAAGGCGGCCCTCAAGAGGCTAATACTTTTGGGTTTTCCTCCATGTTTTCTGTTTGTAAGTAGTAACGTAACCTCCATCTGACCCTCTGTTTCCATCCATTGTTCAGTCTTAACCCTGGTCCCTTTCCACATCCAGATAGTATATATGTATGAAAGCTATCACAACCACACAAACATACATATCTGCTGCTTTGACATTAGGTCTTCAGTCTGTGAAGATAGAATATTAAGAGTTAAAGGAATACAGAAGCTGTGTAGCACTGGACATGTCTTCAGGGATTAGCTATAACCATAGTTAAAAAAATATTATTGTTATTATTATTTTGTTTATTTGGTGGGGATAGAGAATGTTTATGAACATACATGATACATCTGCTGTAAACCGGCTGGATTGAAGCCATGGGCTGATCTTGGGTGTATTCCTTTAATTCAATTATCAGCTTTACTGCATGCATCGCTGTGTCACATCCACAGCTTAAGCACTGTAACATTAGTTACCAAACCCACCTTTTTATAGCTGGCTGATCACAAATATATGTAATGTCAACTGTTGACCAATTACTGCAGTTTGCATTTATAGAAAGCGTTATAGCACTAGATGCTTGCCCTAAAGCTGGCCTTATTTCAGGCGGTGCTGGTGAATCATCAATTTGTTTATTCGTCTAACTTTACTACACAAAAAAACAATTGTCCTTTAATAGCCTTATTGTTACACTGTATTCTTAATCTTATGAAAGTTGAAGGAAGGAATTGTTGAGGTTTTACAAAAAATAGTAACCATTGACTCGGTAAATATACAGTAAATACAGAGATTTCAAGTCTGTTTTGAACATTTGTGTAAACCTAAACATTATGATAACGCACATCTACCCTCTACAGAGTTTATAGGGCACAAAACCTTGTTGCTTTGCTTTCACAGATTTGCTGTGTGCGTTTGCTGCGCTGTGCAGCCATTTTGCATCCCTGTAATCATCTGATGTTATTGTGTGTAGAGCAAAAACCAGGCCCACTCTCCTAATATACTAATGTGCAGCCTTTATGCATGGTGTTGCAGAAACCGTGTCCTGGTTAATTCAGGCTATTTCATGTGCCAGTTTGGGCTCATTTGCTCTGCGTGCCCAGATTTAAACCATAGGATGTTGCAGAAACCATTAACATTGTGACTGAAGCCTGGATTCTGGCACATGGAAGTCTAACACCGCAGCCATAATAAATCAGATAATTAGACTCCAATGCGTTAAACTCTGATCTCTTTCACTAGGCTCAGTTCATGCCACGTCCATCGCAGCCAGCCGAGTGGAGCAGGCTCTGTCTGAGGTGGCCTCCTCTCTCCAGAGCAGTGCCCCCAAACACGGGCCCCTGCACCCCTGGATGACATTGGCTCAGATCTGGCTGCATGCAGGTACTATCCAGGTCCTCATAGACAACAGTAATATTTATTATTTTATTCTCTCTGAACTAACAAACTAGACACAAACTAATGGATATTCCTCCTTCATTTCATCAACAACACACTTTCATACAAAAACAAATTTGTACAGTATCCAAGCAAAGGTTGTTTACTCCCCTGTTTATCTTTCTGACTACTTTCTGTCACTGGTGGTCATTTCCATCTTGGCAACAGAGCTAATATAATCAACCAGTCATAATTCAGACATGCAGGCTCCTTTCCTGTTTCTGTAGAAATTATTCTGTCTCAAAAGGCCATGTTTATAGCATCTACAATTAACCGGGACTTTGTGACATTTAAAAGCTTGGCAAAAGCATTTGTGTGTGTGTGTGTGTGTGTGTGTCTTCTTCATATTTGCCTTGCATGTTTGCCTTCAACAGCTGAAGTGTACATTGGGATGTCTAAGCCCGCTGAAGCCACGGCGTGCACACAGGAAGCAGCCAACCTGTTCCCCACGTCCCACAATGTGCTGTACATGAGGGGGCAGATCGCCGAGCTGCGGGGCAACATCGAAGAGGCCAAGCGGTGGTACGAAGAGGCGCTGTCCATCAACCCCACACACGTGAAGACCATGCAGAGACTGGTAATGCGCAGAATACACCCAAAGAGACAACAATCTTCTTTTCCATGAACAGTCGGTGGTTCTGGCTAGAGTCATTTTTGTGTAATTGCTCTCAGTCCTTTGGGACAGCCCCATTAGTATCTTCTTCGCTGAGCGGGAGTGGTACATCTCTCCTCGGTGTCTTTGTGCCCAAATGGTTTAATCTCATTCACTCAACCATACAATCCCAGCACTCTGTTCTGTTTATGGAGGGTTGGCCTTATTAAATGCTCTCCAAAAGCACTTAGCCAGGATTTGACAGTAAATCACCGGGGAACCAGTCAAAAGCTTACTCTCCGTCCACAGCAGAGTCTATGCTTATTTGAACGTTTATATGCAAAATAAATGAAGATATGACTGGTCAGACTTCAAAATTTTAATTTAATTTCCTCATGTAAATGTAGTGAGGTGTGACTTTGATTATCTGTTTAACTATCACCAAATGAGACACCGGTGATGCCCCATTTAGTTGTTTTGGTCGGTCTTAGTGTTAACTGTTACAATCTAACATTAAAACTCTCTGGAATTTGAAATATGGCTCAGTAAAGTGGTGGGGTCATCAATTTTAACATGCAGCACTAATGGCATTCCAGCTTCATTCACTGTAAGGTATTTTGAGATATTTCAACCTGCAGGGTTTGGAACAAAGCCTTTTTTAAGAACAAAAACTACATGTATTCTGGGTTTCCTTACACATGCTTTTAAGATATTGAATTATTTCACCAATTTAGAGAATAAAAATTGATAGAGATTATTCATTATATCAGAGTGAAACTGCTTCTGTCCCCCTTCAATCAATCAATCAACCTTTATTTATAGAGCCCTTTACAACACTCAAAGTGACCAAAGTGCTTCACAATAAAAATTCAAGGCAATACTAAACATAATAACACAAGTAAAAACAAACTGTACAAAATAAAGTGTCACTACTTAATGTTAAAAGCCAGTCTGAATAAATAAGTTTTAAGCCTAGATTTAAAAAGGCTAAACTCTGTGATGGTGCGCATGTCGGAGGGCAGTTTGTTCCAGAGTCTGGGATCAGCGACAGAGAAGTCTTTGAGTTTGAGTCTGGCTCTGGAAGTCCTTCCAGCAGAAGTTGATTTGTCGACCTTAAGGCCCTGCTTGGGTTTTGGGCAGACAGAAGCTCGGCCAGATAAGGTTTTACCAGGCCATTTAGAGCTTTGAAAACAAAAAGTAACATTTTAAAATCAATTCGAAAAGAAACGGGAAGCCAATGGAGACCAAAAAGAACAGGGGCGATGTGCTGACGTCTGGGTGGGTTGGTTAGAAAACCCGCCGCAGCGTTCTGTACGAGCTGAAGGGCAGACTGGGAGACACCGGCATAAAGTGCTTTGCAATAGTCTATTCTTGAGCTGATAAAAGCATGAATAGTCCTTTCAAGATCGGTGCGATTTAAAAAAGGCTTTACTTTAGCTTAAAAGACGTAATTGATAAAAACTTGCGCTCACCACACTGACAATTTGTTTGTCAAATTTAAAATTGTTGTCAAAAACAACCCCCAGATTCTTTACGGTTGGTTTTATCATGGATGACAAGAAATCAAAATTAGACAGCACAGAATCACCAAATAAAATGTCTTATCATTCAAACGAAGGACATTTTGCCCTAACCACGTCTTTATGTCAGTTATACAATCAGTCAGAGATTGAAGAGCATCATTTTTGTCTGGAAACACAGGTAAGTAGATCTGCGGATCGTCTGCATAGCAGTGAAAAGCTAAACTGTTCCTAGCTATAATTGACCCCAGTGGCAAAATATACAGAGAAAAAATGCAGATTCTGTGCTGTCGGGATCTGAACCCAGACTGGAATTTTGTGTCTGTGGAACTCAACACAATTTGACCCAAGTTATAGAACGTAATATTCTATACACGAAATATGTGTGAATGACAAAGGAGAAAGCAATCTTAATGATGTCAATGTGAAGATTGTTGATATAGACTCAAACACTTTATTTAAAATGTATTAATTGTCTGTTTTAATTTCAGATTTTTCTGTTTGCTAATGATGAAAATAGTGCAGTGTTTCACTTAAATTTAGTTTTAACTATTGTAGCACAAATTATTTTGATTTGCATAATTTCATTTAATGCAATTTATGGAGTATAAATGCAACTTATGCCTACATTTAATCTTTAAGCAGTCACTTTTATGACAATACTGAGCACCAAATGTAGCCCCAATGTCAATTCCAGGTTGTTGTTTTTTTTTACCATGGAGGGCCACTTTTGTTTCCTGTATTAATGTAATAACATATTCATCCAAGATGGAAAAATAAAGTTGTAATTTTTAATAAGCAGGAATGTAAAGGTAAGGTTAACAGAATGTACAAAAAATAACTGAAGACCAAACAAAGGTAAATCATCAGTCTCAAAATGGACGAGTCTCTATTGGCTTAACAAAACAAAAGCCTTTAAACGGAAACGAGACATGATGAACAAACAACACCGAGTCAGGCCCTGTATCGCCACAGCGCTGGCAATTTAGAGATACATGAATTAAATGGCATACTGGCCTCAAAGACCAGCGGCCCAGAGCTGGTGCAGGAACTGTCCTTAAATAGGCATGGCTGTTGATTTGCCCAGGTGTGGAGAGGCCCCAGCCAATCAGAGACAGAGATACGGCACAAACACAATGCAGTCATGTTGGGAAGAGAAACACAACATTTAAACTGATAGTAAATGTTCTTTTTGATCCTCCTCCACAGGGTCTGATCCTCCACCAGCTCCAGCGCTACAGTCTGTCCGAGAAGGTTCTGAGAGACGCTGTGCAGGTCAACAGGTATGTGGTCATAAAAACCTTTTTGTGATTCATTCTGTGGTGGCTCTTCTGTTGTTGATGTAACTTTGTGTTGTCAGCACGGCTCATGATGTGTGGAACAGTCTGGGCGAGGTGCTGCAGGCTCAGAGTAACTCTGCTGCTGCCACTGAGTGTTTCCTGACGGCGCTGGAGCTGGAGGCCAGTAGCCCCATTCTGCCATTCACCATCATACCAAGAGCACTTTAATGAAACACACAATACAACACACAAATCCACAGTTTCAATACTGTAACAGCACAAATGAAAGATTACTAAACTATGTGAACACCACTTATACCCTGAGCATGCAAATCCAGTGACGTTATTGCTCTATGACGCTGTAGGCAAAGTTGGAAAATACTCTTCATCTCCATGCCAACATCCCACTATTTCTGTTCAGGCAGCTATTCTTTTGCCTCTACATTTTAGGTCAATGACCACAAGAAAAGTGCGATTTGCCTCGCTAAATATTTTTTGGGCTAAATATTAAAGGTGCATTATGTAACTTTCCGTGTGGTGGAGAAACAGGCGACGGCACCAGGCCAAGTGACTGGTCAGATCTGTGAAAACGCGAGCCCGCTCACAGTAAAAGGCATGTTTATCCTGCTATTTTGAATGCAATAAAAACACCTGTCATTTAATAGGTGCAAGATAAAGAGGTTTAATGCTATACCCTGGAACTTTCCAAGCAAGGCAATAATATCTCCTTGAATGTGGCGGGCAGAAAAGTGACACAGTGCAACTTTTATATTGGGCCTTCACAAAGATTATATTGTTTACATATAAGCTGTCACTGAACTTTAGACAGGATAGAGCTCTTTGTGCTAAACTGCTTCCGCGCTTTCCCACAATGCCTTTTGTCTGCTGGGCCTCCTTAGCATCGCAACAGCTGACGGCCCGCTGACATGTATCCATAGGTGCACTTTCAGCATGTCTGTTGCCACGTTAATCTGCCTGCGAGCGAGTGCTATCAGTGTCTGTGTTACCGATACTTGTGTGTGTTTGTTCTTACCAAACTGTTGCCTCTACTGATGTGCGTTACTGTCCATTTGCTGTGAGCGTTCACCCTGGTTTCACATGTAAATATGAATACTTCTCAAATGTATCAGCTGTCGGAGTTTAGTTACGTTTACATGCTCTCCACATTTCTCTCTCACTTTGAAATTAAATGTGGTAGTTTTCCTATTGCCATGCCAAATATTTCAAAAACGATTTCTTCATGTATTTAATTTACACCAGATTGCACCTCTGACTCGTTTGTTTTTGCTGTTCAAAGGAAATCATTGTTACTGTAAAGTGAACTGTGAAATGTTATGATGTTGAAATTTCTGTATATAGAAAATACATCAAATTACTATAATTAACGACATCTCTTAATGATCAAGTGCTTTCTAGTAAGAAACGATAATTGAATGAGTTGAACTTGTCTAAATGACTAAAATGTTTTAATACAAAATTAATCACTATCACTAAATGTCAATCTCCCAAATGGTTTAGAAAACCATATCAAACCATAAATATGGAGGATAATCACAATCACTTTAAATCAATAAGTGTAAATGTACACTAAATGTAGTCAGTGATTGTGCTGTGGTTCTATCACAGTTGAATATAGTTTTTCCTTGAATTTTATGCAATACCAAAATTTATTGATGTACATAATGTGTAATTTTAGTTAATTATACCTATTTTTCTGGCTGTAAATGGTGACCTAATGATTCATTTTGTTGATTTGAGCTGCACAGGAGTAACTGAAATGTGAATAAATGATTTAAATATATTTTGTTGGGTGAGCAGTGTGTGGTGTTCCCCAGGCAGTGGTGACCGGGGCCAGCAGTGTGCGTTACAGTCCCCGGTGTGCGTTGGTGGATCTGAGTGCCGACCTTTTATGAGTGGATTAATGTGCCGACAGGTTTTGTCCAGAAGTGTCAGGAAGCGACAGTACTGAGCTCTCCCACAGCCACAGCTCACATAACGGCAGAGTTTGCCCAAGGGTCATGACCTCTGTCACACCTGAGGCCTGTCAGCACGTGAAGAAAACCCTCATTTAAATGTCCAGCAGACTTTAATGAATAACATCACAGTATGTCGGTGTAATTCCTCTTTCATCCAGGAGTGTTCCATTGTAGAAAAAGATTCAGTGTGACTACAACCGAATCTTTTGTAGTAGTAATAGACATGTCAGTAAAACTAAAATAGATAAATTACTAATTAAAGCAGAAAGTTATCCACAATCAAAGAAGTTGTAATTAATCCACTTCAAACCCAGATGTTTCAATTGTTTAAAGTCTTGTAATGTCAATGTTCCCTTCTTAAAAAAACCTAACTTCAACTTGAATGACAACATTAATGAATGCAATCTATATATCAAACTTTTATACATTTAATCTAAAGTGCATGCTTTTAAATGTTGATAGCTTTTGATGATCCATAAAATAAAAGCAATTTCATAACATGAATATACCAATACATTAAAGCACTTGTGTACCAGAGGTTGAAAAGCAGGAATTGTCAGTTATTGTTGGAATTATTCATAAATATTTGCCGATAAAATAATGTTCTGAACGAACTGTGGTTTGGCATCTCAGTAGCAGCAGTACATTACACTTCAGATGGTTACATAACCAGAGCTACTAAATTTGTGCACACGTTCTTTTCTTGGGTCTATTTCTGCTGCGAGAGACTTCATAAAAAGCCTCAATCTTAATTGACAAACATTGTAGGAACATCAGGCAGTTTAAAATTGAGATAGTCAAAGTGTAAATCTTTAGTTTGAGTGAGCGGTCTTTAATGTTCATGATTAAGTTGATGATAAATGACGACCAACTTTAGATGCACTTTCCAGTGAAAATCTGTTGCCCTCCCCCATCCTAGGCCTGCCATGTTGCCTGGCAACAGCACACAGACTGGTCTCCCTGACACCACGCCACACACAATCGCACAATTACACCAAGTGAAGTGCCAAATACTTTGAGCCATTTTCTCCCAACATGGTGATTGTACAATTCTACTTCACACATTTTGATTGCTGTTCCATACTGCTCGTTCGTTAAGAAAACACAGCACAGGCTTTGAGTTCATGGGATTTTATTGGAAAAAAAAATAAATAAAAAAAATGTAAAGACTAGCATGTACAACTTGGAATGCAGATCAACTGAACTGAGCAGAACAGTTGGACTGGGTCGGGCCTCGCCGCACCCACATACACACACACTCACCTGCACACAAGTACAAGTCCCCATCCCCCTAAAACTGAACCATCCCAGGAGGAGACAACTGACGTTTAGGGCAATATTCTGTTCCTGAGCATGCACCACTCTATCGTGATTACATGTAAACTGAAGCCATTTATTCATAAATCTACTAGGATACCGATATTGCCCAGAACATTGCTGTTGTACGTCGCCCCTAGCCCCTCCCACCCCTCAGACCAGGTTACACCACTGTCCACAGGGTCGAAAATCTAAGCCATATCAGGGCTTCATCCTCAAGAAAGGTAAACACACAAAAGAGAAAGCATTTATCTGGACATGCTAGGAGCACAGAATCTAAAATGATTTTAGTCCATTTTAATATTTTCTTAAAAATACCTGCCATTACGGACTTCATTTAAGCAAGAAACCTGCAAGTCGTGCTGGTTTTCTCACTCCCATCTGTCAACTCTCCCTCCAATGTGGGTTCCAGGCTAACCTGACGCTCACAGCCTTTTGCCACTGGGCTCGAAACAGTAACCCACCTAAAGCTGCATGCATGGAAACGTAAACGAATAAAGCATTAAGTTTTAAAAAGAATAGATCTAAATAATGACGACATCAGGCAGACGGAACCAGGAAGCAGAATAGCAGCGGCTGAACAGGCCAGCTGCAGAAAGGCTGCTAAAGGGTTTGATCTGATTGGTCAGCTGAGCGCTGAGGCAGGGGACACAAGTCAGTACATGCAGATTCATTTTGGTTTGGTCCTTTACCTTTTTATGAGCTTGTTGTAAATGAACAGATTTCACATTCAGTTTAGGTTGTCTATGCTGTATGAATATGGACCCTTTACACTATGGAGGTATGTGAAATGTTTGATTTTGCAGTTGAAGTCGTCTATACAGTATGAATAAATATGGGCCTTTAGCAACAAGAGGTATGTGAATCGTTTGATCCTCCATGATAGTCCGTTTATTTGTTGGTCATCATCTGAACAAACTCTGAGGAGACAAATTGAAGAAAAAGGCTTTAAGTATGCAATATTGAACAGAATGAAGTGTACAGTGGATCGTACCTTCATAGTTGACCTGGCCATCTCCATCGATGTCAGCTTCTCTGATCATTTCATCTACTTCTTCGTCGGTCAGTTTCTCTCCCAGATTTGTCATTACATGACGCAGTTCTGCTGCACTAATGTAACCATTGCCGTCCTGAACAGACAAAAGGTTTAAGAGTCAAGTGTATTTTTATATGGACAAAACTAAATTAGTGTTGTACCTTATCAAAAACTCTGAATGCCTCTCTGATTTCTTCCTCGCTGTCCGTATCTTTCATTTTTCTTGCCATCATTGTCAGAAACTCAGGGAAGTCAATGGTCCCATTGCCTGGACAGAATTGCATTTAGCGTTTTCCCAGAATTGAAAAAATACAAAGTAGTCAACTTCTGACACTAAACCTACCATCAGCGTCTACCTCGTTGATCATGTCTTGAAGTTCAGCTTCAGTCGGGTTTTGGCCCAGTGACCTCATGACCGTCCCCAGTTCTTTCGTTGTGATGGTCCCATCACCATCTTTGTCAAACAAGGAGAAGGCCTCCTTGAACTCTGAAGAAAGGAGAAAAGACCACTGAAATGGTCTTCCTTACAAAATGCATTTTTTCCTTGCCCATATTATTTGAGCGGATTCCCTTACCAGCGATCTGCTCTTCTGTTAGCTGGTCAGCCTGAAAATGCAGAGATATACAGTATGTCACATATTTAGAACAAACTTAAGACAGTTAGTATACATTTATAGTAGCTGCAAGATTTCGGAACACTATCCAGCGGAGGGTTTTCCCTGGTTACGCATCGGGCAGATATTTAACATGTAGCACAGATGTGCTCAGTAAGTCAGACGTGTCTTTAAAAGCAGACTAGGAACAAGTTACAAAGGAAGAGGAGCAATTACGTCTGCAAATAAAGATTTATTTATAATACTAGTCAGCGATTATCTCACCCAATCAACCCAACGACTATTTTTTTTTTTTATATATATATAATTAATCTCACACACGCACGCACTTTAAATGTTAATATCTAGTATCAGCCACAGCAATACGACAAACGTGATATTGGCTCACAACCTTTATGTTTTCAAAGTGGATATCAGTGAGGTCTGCTACGAGCCTCGCAGCTTTAGGCTCGGCCCGCTTCACTTCTGCTCGGCCAGAAGCAGCTCGACCCCTTGTATCTAGTCTCAAGCCGGGGTGCTTTGAGACAGCTGTTCTCGCCCCTGCCCCGCCTCGTTTCATAGAGAGTCCGTCTAGTGCTCCTCTGACCATTACCAGGCCCTCAGCCAAACACTCTGTGCGCTTGCTGTTCTGGACACCATGCCTCTTCACTTCAGCCAGATCCGACTTCGTTTTTTGCAGACAGTTCCTCAGGTCTTGCATCTCACGGACAAGGCTGTCCATGCGGCTGGAGGTGGAGTCCATGACCATCTGAAGAAAGGCCCTATAGTTCCCCTCCTGCTGCTGGATTAGGTCCTTGTAGAAATGCTGCTGCTCGTCCAGCAGGTCATACACTGTGGACAGACTCACCAGGTCGTCCTCCACAGGATACATGGCTGCCTTTTTGGGCATCATATCGAGGGGGCAGTAGCAACGAGGACAGTGACAATACTTTGGAATAGAATTTGATAAAGGGTAAAAATTACGTCCAGACATGGGTCAGAGGAGCCCCCAGTCTAAACAGAGCTGAGGCACAAGCCTTTAATACAGTGCCATAAAACATCAAATTGAAGTTCCCCTTTTTGGTTTCCAGCTTCTGTTTGTGGATTTTGTCCTTTTATTGGCAGCATAAACAAAAGCCATAGGCACTCAACAATTAAAAAGGTCAGATAAAAACATTATTTTTTTAAATAAAAAAATAAAAAGACTTCCCCAGATACTGCTGACCAGCCCGAACCATCAGCCACGTCCTATGGCAGGAGACAAGTGGCAGTTATCCATGTGTAACCCGACTGTGGCAGCTAAGCTTTAGGTCCATGTCTCCATCCGAGCGGAATAGACCAGAAGTTCATCCCCTTGTAGTCTGAGCCTCCAGCAGACACGCAGAAAGGCCATAACAAAGCATCAGCTCTGTGGGGTGGCCTCAGAGCAGCGGCCGGAGTCAGATTGCTCTTATTGCCGCTCCTGGGGAGGATCACATGGCTGGACCTTTGAGACACCACCAGGACCACCCCAGGATCAGAGTTTTAACTCTACAACATGAAGCCAGGACTCAACAAGCCCACAACATTGGAGGCTAAAGTAAGAGACAATTCATGCGTTTGCTTATCGCGTTAAAATGTGCCATTTTAAAAAAAGGACTTTGGTCTATTCAAAGAACACAATACAATTGTTATTTTCTTCACTCCTATTACCATAGCTTTCAAATCATTCAACACATTAGTGTTCCAAAGCTTGAGCTGGTGGGTTATGACACGCATTACTCGTGCATGTGTCCGCAGGCTCAAGCTTTGGTTAACAAGCTGCTAACCCTCTAATATCCAGGTCAAATAGCGCTCAGTCTCAAGGTGCTGCAGTGCCAGAGATGCTCCATGTTTCACACTGCGATGTTTGCGAGTTCACACACTTCTAAGAATCCATCTTGTTAGGCTCCTGCTGATTTGTTTTTTATATTAGCCAATCACATCAGTCAAATGACATACAACAATAATAAAACAAGTGTATAGCATCATATGTACAACTTTTACCCTTTGTTAACAATTATCAATACATTTTGACAAAAAGCAGGCTTACTGCCCTGCATCAAAAGTTGTGCGGACTCAAATGGCCCAGCCGGGGGGTGTACAAGATGGATTCTCATGAGTTTAAAAACTCAAGCCTTCAAATTGCAGCGCAATGTTAAACTAGAACCATTTGACTTCAAATCTCTTCAAAATTAAGGATACTGAAACAGTGACTAATGCTTGATTATGGCTTTACCATCAACCAGAGATCAAGGCAAAGCACCCCCTCTTATTCGCCAATAATAAGTGATGGTGGAAACACATGGAAACTTTGGTTCGATTTTAATCAAAACTATGTTTAACATAATTAAATGGGTCCATAAAACACATTGTACTGTGGTTATGGTATGATGAGTAAAGCTTTTGTGCAGAGCCTGGTAGGTAGATTGACACAGGATAAACTGGTTTTCCGTTTGTTGTAGTTGTACCATGTCCTTCACAACAGTCTCATCTTTACTTTAAGTCTTAAAATGCACACGATAGGTTAAACTTTTCACTAAAAACAACTAGTTTTAGTTTATAGGGATGGGACGTCACACTTTTGTCACGATACAATAACAATGTATAGAGCCGGATACAATATGTATTGCAATATATTGCGATACACAATAGACAGTGATTTGATATAAGTATTGCAATACTTTACACATAACAGATGGGAAATACTAGTTGTTTTGTATAGTAATACAATACACCAAGTTGATTATTATTAGGAACTGCAAAGATTTGCATTCCCCAAATACAAGTGAAGTTTCCAAATTATTGAAATTAACTGTAAATCAGTCGAGCGTTTAATCAATCGGCACCAGAGCTGGTATTAAAAATACTGATGCCAACTTGTCTGTAATTTAGTCAAACACATGTAAAAAAAAAAAAAAAACTGCATAAAGCTTAATTTTACAGTATTTGATCATGTCATAGTTTTCAGCACTATCCTGTCCTGCAGAATTCATGTCACACCAACTGTGGCTGCAAGATAAATCGCAGTTTGAATAGACACAATTAGCAAATGTTACAAATTTGCAAGTGGCATAATTTCCACCACCAAAAAATATCCTGTCCAATTCTGCATTTAAACTGCACATTGTGGTCACAATTTCAATCATTTTGGACTACGTTGACATGACGTTACCAAAGAAACGTCATGTTCTATTTCAGACTGCCATCATATCTACGCCAACTGCCCTGCGGGACCCAAATTAGAATGAACCAATGTTTCGTTCAGAGATCTCTGTGCTTCTTCCTGCAATTTGAAATATGTGAGCGTTAAGATTTTGATTCAAATGATCATTTCCCATGATGGTTGACCTGAACACTACACAGACATTCAGACTGGACCTACCAAACACTTAGTGACTTTAAACTTTTCTTCACAGACAGACACTCGATTGGTGTAAAACTATGATTAATGTGTACCAGATATTTTCACACCAAACTAATATAAACAAACCAAACTCTCATAGACTGGAGATGGGTCTAGTTTGAGCCTAGGACTTCTACACGAGTCTGGACATGTTAAACCAAGTTAATGGAAAAACCCCGGATACTTCAAGCTTGAGGCCACACCTTATTGCACCTTAAAACACACCTACACTGACATTAAATGAAAGGAGGCATGTGGAGTCGATCTTACAGGAGTATCAACAAGTCTGGTTTGTTTGCCGGTGTGATCAGAACTCTAAAGAAGTTCGCACAAGTTGATTTACATACGATATGGTTTTGAAAAAGGTAAGATTTATCCATCCAGAACTTTGAATCAATAATGAAATGAAAATGACAGCAAAAAAATTAAATACATTGAAAAGGGTCCAGCGTATAACCAAATTAAACCACCTGATAGAGCACAGAGCACAGAGCACCTCCTAAAACAAGGCATGTGTCCATGTTCCCTCTAGAATTTAAATAGTATAAGTTTCATCAATGTATGGAGAGAATGATTGGCCTGACACTTAGTTCAATGTAAAATTTAAACTGGAGCCGAAGCTAGCACGCGCAGCCAGAGAAGACGGCGCCGACAAAGTCACATTTTACTACGCTCACAATGTAAATACAGGGATTGATTATAAAACGGCCTCATTCATCTTCTCTGGCCAAAACACCAGTCAAATATCACAGGCCAAAAGTGGTCAGGGTTAGTTTAGCGCAGGTCCACTAACAATCTTGCGCCGACACTCAGCCTGTTCCGGCGTCAAGTCATTCCAGAGCGATTCCTTTAACCACAACAATACGCAACAGACATCCCACAATTAATGCTTAGCTAATAGTAGCTTTTGAAAACGTACTCACCATGTCTGGGTGAGTGTGGAGGGTTGGTCTGCTACCGCTACAGGGACAGAGGAAATGGACGGCTGCCTATGAACAAGGCTCGGCACGTTGGAGGCGGGCAAAACACAGGGCAAACCACCGCCTCACTATATCTCTCCGCGCTATAGATCTACAGCCCCACCCACTTTTAAGCTTCCGGCTGCGGTTCCGGAAGTTAATTCCCCATTAATTTTCCAAAACAAATAATATCCGAAGGCATGGTGTTTCAGTAAGAGTATTGTTACAAACCAAATAGTAGGTAAAAGTATTGTGTCAAAAACTCATATTTTTGAAACAAGAAATGATCCTCTATTGCTGTACCCTGTAATATTACATACATTTTAATAAGCAAAAAAAAAAAATTTCAAAACAACTACTACTCCACAAAGTACAGATCTTCAAAAAGCTCATGTAGCCGACAGTAAGATTCTCATAACAACAAACTTAACACCTTCAGACTTGTGGAATATACAGTTAAATACAATACATTTATACAATAAATGAAGAACACCTTTGTTGACGGTAACGTGTCCTCCTAGAGAACCACATAATATTTTCTGTCCATATGACAGCTGTAAATAAGAGTGTTATTATTAAGATAAGAGTTTTCTTTTTTTTCTAAGTTTTTATTGTTTTTATTATTATACTGTGCATGATCTGTTTCTGTACCCTTTGTTTCAACACTGGAATTTCCCCATTGTGGGACAAATAAAGGTGATCTTATCTTATCACATTCATTGAAAGTGATGGACTATTTTTCCTTACCCCTACTTTTTAATAACCGCGGAAGGATACTGTTAAAATGCCATTTTACAGCACTGGGGGGAGCGGCGGCTTGGTTTTGAAGCGCTGTTTCCAATTGGCCAGGACAAAAATGCAATCTTCTGCAGACTGATCAAGAGCTCTTCGATTGGTCAGGTCAGATCTGCAATGCGTCAAACCACGGCGCGACGCTGAGAGGAAAAATAACTACTTTTATTACTAGAAATACAGAAAATTGTAAAACTAAGAAAAATAACCAATCCAAATGGGCATTATGTGGCTGGAAAGGGCTAGAAAATTGATTTTCAAAATGGAAAATATTTTTTCTGAGCAAGCCCTTCAACTTTTTCTTCGGTTCCGCCCCATAGATCAACAGTCCCGCCCATTTCGAAGCTGATTCCGGAAGTAATCTCACCGTTCACTTTTCCCATGGATCTTAGACTTTTCCTCATGGATGCATTATAGTTTTTGAAAGCTTGCTGGGGGACAATCAGTTCTGTAGTAACTGGTACTGTTAAGGCATTTACCTATAAAATATCGGCGTTAAAGGTTAATGTCGGTGTAATCCCTCATTCATCCAGGAGTGTTCCATTGTAGAAAAAGATTCAGTTGTAGTCCTCTGGACTCTTGTTTTAGAAAAACGATACATTTCGACTCTCATCTAAGCGTCATTCTCAATCTGTGAAGCAAGTCTGAAAACTCAGGTTTATATCCTACTCTGTGAAAGCCCTACCCACAGGGCGGGACCTCCTGATAATGGCCCATTGAAACTTAACTGGGATGAGCCATCTGCATCCTATTGTTCCCTGACTTTTGGCTCCCTCTCCTTGAGTGCCTGTTTAGCATCAGAACAACCAGTTTTTGTCTTGAAGTGTTGCCTGGTTTGAAATAAAACAGGGACTTAGTGTTGTCTAAAAATTCAACACATTAAAAAAAAAAACTGGTTCACCCTAAGGACAAGATGCCTACACAGAAACAGAGCAATGTAGTGTATTCTATCCAATGCAGTGAAGAAAGTTGTAAAGAGCGTTATATAGGGGAGACTAAACAGCCACTTCACAAGAGGCTTTATCAACACAGAAGACACGCGAGTTCAGGACCCCAGAGCGCCGTGCATCTTCATCTCAAAGCCACAAACCACTCTATTGAAGACAGTGAGGTGGAGATTCTGAGCAGGGAGAAAAGATGGTTTGAAAGAGGAGTTAAGGAGGCAATATTTGTTAAAAAAAGAGAATCCTTCCTTAAATCGTAATGGAGGTTTAAGATTCAACCTTCCAGTTGTTTATAATGGTCTGCTGAAACCCTGGAGACGCCCGGGGCATTCTGATGCTAAATAGGCACTCAGAGAGGGAGACAAAAGTCGGGGAACAATAGGGTGCAGATGGCCCATCCCAGTTAAGTTTCAATGGGCCATTATCAGGAGGTCCCGCCCTGTGGGCAGGGCTTTCACAGAGTAGGATATAAACAGGAGTTCTCAGACTTGTTTCACAGCTTGAGAATGACTCTTGGATAAGTCGAAACATATCGTTTTTCTAAAACAGAGTCCAGATAACTACAACTGAATCTTTTTTCTACAATTAAAAAGGTGTAATGTAACTTCTCTGGTATAGGATCTCACCTCGCCACAGATCTGACCTGTAATTTGACCTAGTGACTCTCCAAAAAAAACAAACCAAAAACAAAACACTATGTTACAAATTTATAATTGATATACTCATAAAAATCTAAATTTCACACATTCAATAATAGCTCATTCATTTTTAAGTTAAAACAGCAGAGGATGGTAATTTTAGTCCTCCAGAAGTATATCAAGCTCTTCCAGTGGTAGTCTGAGTCGAAGTTCTTTTTCTGTCATCAAGTCCACAAATTCCAGCAAATGCTCAGGAAACAGTTGAACAGCATCCATATACAGGCCCTGGTCCCAACACAACACATTGTTAGCATTTATACATACAGTAATTAGTGTTTTTTGTGTAAAAAAAAAAGTATTGCATTGCCTCAATATTACCTTTGTCCAGGGAACATTCTGCAGAGCTTTATAGAAAATTCCTTTGGCTTGATCCACCTTCCCATCCGATACCTAAATGATAAATGGTTTAAACACTGCTTTTTATAGTTGTTAGAATGTGTAAGAGTAGCAAACAATGCATCCACATAGGCAGGGCGTACATTTGCTACTTATACCAGCTAATACTGCACCAATAATATATTATAATGATAGTATAGTACATAAAAAGTGTATTTTTGCCTCCTCACCAGGAAATACATATACATTCTCCAAAGCAGAGGACAATGAGCTCCCATCTTTGTTTTAGTTGCATTTTCAAATAATCCACGAATCCTGTGACCGAGGCCATTCTCTGGCAAGGTAGGCAAAGCAGTGCCATGACAACACGATCTAGAAGAGTTTGAACATTTTATGTAATATAATTTATAACAAGTAGCTAATATAACATGTATACCTCTGAGCAGCATCCACAATCTGCTTCCGTTGTTGTTCGGCAACGATGGCAAAGAGGCTTGGCACCACATCACTGGCAATCCGCATTACAGAATGAAAAAAGCGACGAGCACGGCCAGCGCTATGATAACGGTTCTCCACCTAAAAATGGTAAAGACGGCAAAAATTGAACTTCTCCAGAGAAAAAAAAAGTAATCCAGTACTTTTAAATACCTGAATGTAGATGCACCAGAGGGCAGCACAGCAAGGCCAGGTAGACAATGCAGCTGTCACCATCTGTCGTAGTTGAGCTAGAGGGAACACGCTTACTTTGTTGTGATACCTAAGCAAAGCTGCTTGCTGTATGGCTAAAGCCTCACACTCTGAAGATAAATTAGAGATGAAATCCCTGTAACCAGCTTCACTCTTTTTAAGGCCTCCCGTTAGCCTTTGCAGTAGTTCCTCAATTCGGTTTCTTGATAGTGTGTACACATCAGAAGCTGATTTGATCCCCACTGTGAGGTACTGGAAGAGAGCATAACAGCCAACCAGCCCTCTGTATGACTGACCTGGAAAGGCATCAGTGTGTTTTATTAATACACTTATTGAGCTTTCTTAAAAATAAATAGGCATCAGTAAGGCTAACCTTTTTCATCTTGTGTAAGGGAGACCTGGTCCAAGGTAGATAAAGTGCAGCTTAGAGCTTGGTCATATGACTTCCGGGCTTTTAATATGGAAACAGGAGAGAGCAGTTGAGAAGAGGACACTGAGGTTCCTTCAGCAAGTCGTGTTAAAATACACACGGCAGGCGAGGCAGTTATGTCCTTCTGTCTTCCACCAACATCTAAAGCATTTTCAATCTCTAATTGTGCCCACAATAATATCAGATTACACAGACTTGGAGAGTTAAGGGCATTGGTCTTTCCAAGGGCTGCTGCTGTGACAAAAACCTTCCGCGCTTCTTCATGGTTTCCCAGAAGCCACTCCAGATGAGCATACTCGCGCCACATCTCTAACGATGAACGGTTCTCTGGTTCTTTAAGCAAGCGCTTTGCAACCCGTTTGCTTTTCTTGCCTTGTGAGTGGATATGTTTTTTGTTGTTACTGCATGTACTCTGCTGAACCTGTTATAAACACATAGAAAATAATAAGTTCAGTACATTAAAAAGAAATGACACCGTTAAGACTAAAAACAAAAAAGACAAGTGCTTATACCTTCAGTTTCTCATACTGAATCCGACTAAGAGACAGGATGGCTCGATGATGGCTAGGAAGTAGAGGCTGAATCATAGCAAAAACATGATTTAAAAACTTTTCACCCTGCTTTCCCAGCCCAGTGCATTTTGGTGTTCCCTGGAGAGTTGTAATCTGTCCAACAGAGTTCATCCCAGTGTGAAGAAGCTCAGGAAATGTCAAAGGTCGTGCAGCGTCATCATCTAAGAAAATCAATTGTTAATTATGTTTTTGTGTATGTTTGAACGATTACGTATATATTTTTTTTTACTTTGAGTCAGTAGTGAAAGGTTTTCGAGCAGCATTCCAGAAAGGCTTAGTGTAGTAATAGTCACTGGCAGTCCCAGAAATGACAAAAAATGAAGAAGAAGGCGAAGCTGTAATTCTGGGGATGACAAACAGATCATGGACTGGCCAATGTCATCAAATAGAACCTTGAAGCAAGAAAGAGGGAAGAACATTTGAATAAAGTATATTTTTGGATATGTCTAGTAATGCAATAGAGTGGAAGTAAATAGTTTGTATGAGCCAGTACCTGTCTGTCAGGGTCTTCACAGTCATCTTCTGATTGGCCCTTGGATTTGTCAGGTCTCCAAGGTAACCAATGAGCTGCTTCACGAGATGACTCCACATCTAGCCAAATCTTCCATCTGGGCTGGTTCTGGTCCTTCACCTCATCTTCTTCCTCTTCTTCATCCTCCTCTTCTTCTATGAAACAGAACACAGACTATATGTAAAATATAATTTCAAGAATGTAATGGTAAATCTCGATAGGTTGCCAATGTTTAACGTTATACCTGCACTTGGCTGTAGCCAACCACCTCGTTCCTGTTGAAGCATCCATGTTTTCCAGCCTTTTGATCCAAGCTCACCAACCCTTGCCTCACCACTGTCCCAGAAGGTCTCAAAAAATTCCACCTAAAGCAAGCAAATTATAAGACGTTAGTTTCATCTTGTAAATGTGTACAGACAAAATAGACAAAAGCTACAGAATGCTGCACACCTGCTGCTTAGTAGATAGTTTTTGTAGACTTTCAGGTTTTAAAAAAGTAAATTCTATCATGGCCTGAAACAGAGATGATGCCTTTTCTGAGTGACCAGCCTGGCGCAGGAAATGACACTGCTGAATGAAGATATCTAAACGAGGAAAACAGAATAAAATTGAAATTTTCAAATGAAAATAGAAATCAGTCTTATTATAACAAAGGTTACCCAACATATCCTCCTCCAGTCCAGGTAGTGCTGGATGAGAGACCATGCTTCCATCTCGAACAGCACTGAGAGTACTTAGACATTTTCCATAAGCAGAGTTGACTTTTGACACAGAAAAGTTACTAAAATAGCTCTGCATGAACAGTAAATACTCCTTCCACAAAGGTGCACTGTTTGGGTGGAGAAACACCTGCAATATGACAGAACATATTTACCGGTAGTTGGCTAACATATTTTGTCTGGATTTTATAATTAAATAATATTATTAAAAAATAATAATATGTCTAACCAGCTTCTTCCATTCTTTAGCCAAAGTTGAGGACTCCCAGATTTCTTGGCAAATTTTTAGCCTCTCAAGTTGTAAAGAAATACAACTAGGGTTTGAGGAAACGGCACGATCCGCAATGCTCAACTTTTTCTCAAGCACGGCACGACAGGTAGATTTAGGTCGATCACTGCCCTGTTCATCACCGAATACTGTTGTGCCGAGTTCATCCTGGTAAAAAAAATACATACAATAAAGCAAAAAAATATTACAAAAAAAACTATTGGGTTATTATTCATAGCAGAAAGAGAATACCTGGTAATGTATAAACTGTATCCACAAGTCAGTATCCTCTGGTTGCTCTCGAAGTCGTTTGTTAAAGTCTTCAGTCTTCTTTGTGAAAAAATATGAACTCTGTGTCGTTTGTGTCTCTTGCTTTTGGTCAGCTTCATCTGGTTTTCCTTTACCCTGCATCCAGAGGGCTGTCGCTGGGTCATACACACCAAGAGGATTTAATGATGTCCCCTGTGACCTGTCACCTGGATACACACGTTCTGTTAATTACATAGACAATGAAACACTACTTAATATTCAAATGCCACTTACTCCCCAGACCATCCATTGTGTTTCCTTTATCATCACATAAAGCAAGGAAAGGTGCTGCCCTATTGACACAGATTTCCGGTGTCGTTGTAGGCAATAATAAGACTGGAGATACAGATAGAAGTAATTTGCGACTTGCTGTAGAATAATATCTTTCGTCTCCACATCCACTTCCTCCACGCTTCTTCTTGTCTTTGGCTTTCTGTTTCTTATTTGACTCAGAGTCATCCCATGTAACAACTTGTCTGCGAGGATCTATGCCCATTACGGAGGCCCCCTTTCTTTTGTACCTACATCAGACACAATACCGTTATTATTTTGTATAGTCTCACATTGCAGTATCTGTCTTTTAATGTCTACCTGGCTACATCCCCTCTGTAAAGTGACTTATAAGTCCAGTTAGCTGCGTCTGGCTTGTGGTCAACACAGAATTTCTCATTCTGGGCAGAAGTCAGGTCATCAAGCCATAAGAATTTACTTGCAAATACATGACTTTCGGGCCTGGGGAAAAAAAATCTGTTAAATTATAATATAAAAATGAATATTAAGTGTTTACTATGTATTAGGTCTATACAAACCTGTCAGTATCTTGCTCCTTTTTTAAGTCACTTGGGAAGATAATTTCAGCGTCAGACCCACTGCTATTAGAATGCCCATGCTGCTTTTTGTGTTTCTTTCTTTTCTTTTTCTTCTGCTTTTTTTTGTGAGACACTTTGTTCTCATCCAACTCCTCAGCAGAGTTCAAATCCCTGTCATTGGTAAAAAATAATAATGTTACATTAAAATCTTAATTTACTATTTCCATTAGTATGAAAAACTAAAACGAATCGAAAGAGAGGGACCTTGATTCAGTCGCATCATCTCCAGTCTTCTCCAAAAAACGACAATGAAGGGAGAGTGCATCTTGTGTTTGAAAACTTTTGTTTTTCAACCAATCTAACTCTGGAAAAACAAAGAATAGGCGCAAACATGCAATTTATTTTACTGGGGTTAGCTAATGCCGAACTGGACAACAAAAACTGTACAGCAACGTACAAATGTTATCTTAATGGCATAGTTCGCTTACAGAACGTAACACACACATTGACACACCTACATCGTTTAAGGCTGTACACATGGGACAATATAACGCATTACCTTTGGGTGAATCTTCAGCTTTTACGGACACATCTTCAGCAAAAGCTGGAAAGAGCGCCATGGTGAATTTGTCGCAAGTAAACAGTCGCGGGATTATGACGTCAAGATCTATTTATTTTTTTTTACACTTTTTGTTACTTAATTTCTTATTTAATTTGTTATGCGTGTTTCGTTCTATTCTATTCCATGCTTTATTTTTTCATTATGTTTTTTGTGTGTCTGCAGAAATAAATGTCCTGCTGGGTATATTTTATACAATATGCATGAATGTATCCATGGGTTCTAGAATGATGAGAAATTAGGACAGTTGCCCCTGCGATTAACAATTCAAAACAAAGTAGTACATCTATTGAATAGGGAAAAGTCTTCTAAATGTTGTACACAACAACAACAACAACAACAACAACAACTATAACAACAACAACCCCTGAATATGTATTATGGATCAACTTTTGCACAAGGGTTGTCTATGTTTTCCCAAAAGACCCTGCACGCGTCGCATTTGTTGCTTAGAGATTTCTTGTCGTGTTTCTGTTGTGCGTTACCAAGGAAACCCAAGTTGGGGCCTGCCCACCACTTGTTCCCCAAAGCGCTATTAATTTTTTATGAAGGCTTTCGGGGGAAAAAATTAAACTAATTTAAAAGCTTGGTAGGGCTAATCAGCTTTGGTAACTAATGAGTGCATGACATATAATTTAAAAACCTGTTTCTGAAGAGATATAAACCGGAGATCCAGCGCGCATTGAAGTGGGCGGGACTGTTAAGCAGAGAGGCAAAAGTTTCTACCAATACAATTTCAATACTGCTTTGAGTGACATTTCCCCTCCCCAATAAATTCGCTCCTCTGTGTGCACTTGGAACAGTGCTCAACTTCTAATGTTAGTCCGTCACAGATTTTCAACACTACGACTGTCATCTTCAGGTTGTTCCTTGTGTAAACCTTTTGAACTCCGTCATTATGAGAGAAATTGTGCATCTACAGGCTGGCCAATGTGGGAACCAGATTGGAGCCAAGGTCAGACTGTAGTTTTTGTTTATATCATAGCTGAAATGTGATATAGCTGTTATTATGTACATTCTGTTTGAGCGGGCTGCTAAGCTAAACTAACGCAGCTTATGAATAGATCCACGTTTGAGCCGCCAAGATAAGGGCAGCCCTGGTGTCCTAACGCTAAAGTGCCGAGCTTGCTGTTGCCAGAATAATTGACAGACGACACTTTTGATCATTTGGTCGTTCACAGTTTTGGGAGGTGATAAGTGATGAACATGGCATCGATCCGTCCGGGACGTACCACGGCGACAGCGACCTGCAGTTGGAGCGAATCAACGTTTACTACAACGAGGCGTCAGGTGAGATTCAAGCTTTTTTTTATTTCGTAGGCCGATGTTCTACTGTTGATTTCGGACAATCCGTAGATTGTTGAAAAATATTAAAATGTACCGGATACTACAATGGTGTTTTCCTAGATACTGTTGCTATGTTTATGGAATAACAGCGTTTCCATGATACTGTAAATGAGCAACAAATCCACTTCCAACTTTTGTCACCCACATGAATGGCGTCATTTATTTTTCACTGCGCAGTTCAAATGTGTCCCAAATAGTGATTTTTTTTTTTTTTTTTTTTTTTTTTTTTTAAATTGAAATAATTCATACTAACAATGATATATGTATTTTTTTGTATTTATAAAAAAAAAAAGTACTTTTCACCCCATTTTATTACAGGAGGAAAGTATGTCCCCCGTGCAGTTCTTGTTGATTTGGAGCCAGGAACAATGGACTCTGTGAGATCTGGCCCATTTGGTCAAATTTTCAGACCAGACAACTTTGTCTTTGGTAAGAATGGGAATGTCCATTTAACATCTAATTACATTGCAAGTATATGTCTAGTTTCTTAATTTTTGTTGTCATATGCTAATACAGGCCAGAGTGGGGCAGGTAATAACTGGGCTAAAGGCCACTACACAGAAGGAGCTGAGCTTGTGGACTCGGTGATGGATGTAGTGAGGAAAGAGGCTGAGAGCTGTGACTGTCTACAGGGCTTTCAGCTCACACACTCTCTGGGTGGAGGTACAGGCTCTGGCATGGGTACCCTACTAATCAGTAAAATCCGAGAAGAATATCCAGACCGTATCATGAACACTTTTAGCGTGGTGCCATCACCTAAGGTACTCAACTTAATTAAATGGATGGAAAAAGATTGTGCTTTCAATGTCTAACTTTCTCCTCTTTTCAAACGGCAGGTGTCCGACACCGTGGTGGAGCCTTACAATGCCACACTCTCTGTCCACCAGCTGGTCGAGAACACAGATGAAACCTTCTGCATTGATAATGAGGCCCTGTATGACATCTGCTTTCGTACTCTGAAGCTCACTACACCAACATATGGTGACCTAAACCATCTCGTCTCTGCCACCATGAGCGGTGTCACCACCTGCCTGCGCTTCCCTGGTCAGCTCAACGCCGATTTGAGGAAACTGGCTGTGAACATGGTGCCATTTCCCCGATTGCACTTCTTCATGCCAGGCTTTGCCCCACTGACAAGTCGAGGCAGTCAGCAGTACAGGTGAAACTTTTTAAGTATTGAACAGTATTTTCTAACAGAAGGCCTATTATTTTATTTCAATAACAATAATTTTCTATGTTTGCAAACATTTTCTATGGTTATTTGAGATAAAGGTATCACACAAAAAGTGAATGGACTGTAAAATTAACCAGAGAATTGTAGAAAATCTAACCTTTTTTTAATATTATTGATTTGTTCATCTTTTATTACACTTAAACAACAAATCATGATGTTTTCCATATTTTAATTTCATATCTTAGACAAAAATTGATATTCTGCCCACCTCTAGAAAGGTCACATCATTGTCCATCTCTGCATTGTGGTTTTCTTGCAGGGCTTTGACAGTTCCTGAACTAACCCAGCAGATGTTCGACGCCAAGAACATGATGGCTGCTTGCGACCCTCGCCACGGCCGGTACCTCACGGTGGCAGCCATTTTCCGAGGTCGCATGTCCATGAAGGAGGTGGACGAACAGATGCTGAATGTGCAGAACAAGAACAGCAGCTACTTTGTGGAGTGGATCCCAAACAACGTCAAAACTGCAGTGTGCGATATCCCCCCTCGTGGCCTCAAAATGGCCGCTACCTTCATAGGCAACAGCACAGCCATTCAGGAGCTGTTCAAACGCATCTCCGAGCAGTTTACCGCTATGTTCCGTCGCAAAGCTTTCCTTCACTGGTGAGTAAATGGAATGGATTCTGTTTCTGCTGTGGGTAGTAATCCCGAACATGTACTGACATGCTACTGTGAACTCATGGATGACTAATTGTATAATGTTTACAGGTACACTGGAGAGGGCATGGATGAAATGGAGTTCACAGAGGCAGAGAGCAACATGAATGACCTAGTATCAGAGTACCAGCAGTACCAGGATGCCACCGCGGAGGAGGAGGGCGAGTTTGAAGAGGAGGGTGAAGAAGATCTGGCCTGAATGCTGCTTGAATGTTTTCTTAACTATGCAAAAGTCAATGGTGTGGTATTTCATAATTCAGAGATGCCCAGCCTTCTCAAGACTATGCTTTCTCCAGCTAGCATTTTTAAATGTTTTCTTCTGTTCTAGGTCTTTCTATGTCAATGTTTTAACCTTCTTGCAACGTTTTGTTTCAAAATTGTGCATTTTAGACTTCCAAAGACTACTAAAGCCCTGTTTCCATCGGTCCTACACAGCTCAGCTTTGTTGCCAGTGGATATAAAGCAACAAAGGTCAATTCATTGTATTAGGAGACTTGTTGTTTTTTCATTGTTTGAATAAAACTATCATAAGTCTCAGCTCTTTGGTTTGTTGCCTTTTACATTAAATAACTTTCTACAGATACCAAATTAAAGTAAGACTTAACAGACCATTTATGCAAAAAGAGGCTTTATATAAAAGTCACATTTTAAAATAGAATGTACTTTAAAAATCACATAGCGCAGTGGGAACTATCATCTCCAAGCTAATTGTTTAAAGTTTAACCATGTATCTTAAAACAAAAGTGGCCATTTCATTTGCACCCACAGGTCTATCAGTATTTCAGGATGTTTTCTAATGACAATTTAAATGTTCTAGAAAGACATCTTTCTAAAGATATGTAAACAAGACCCAGTTCTTGATCAGTATAGTTTTGTCACTAAAAATCTGTCACTGTTTTGAAGCATCCAAAACATGTTTAAGTACAAACAAATGTGTTTTAAAAAAAAAAACTCGTAACAAATATAAAAAAAAAAGGCAAGCTTGGTCTGACCAAGTAAAACAATTCTACACATGATTTTAAAACACTACATATAATACTGTGCCATACCCAGACAATATTTTTATCTTCTGATACCACAAACCAATGCAAAACAAATATTTAACGCCGCAGACTTGGTATGAAAGGTATACTATATGTAATAAAAAGTAGTTTATGAAGATACACTTCATGTTATGTACTATTCAAACATGTAGTCAATTTGCTCCAATATACAATGGCCACATGTAGAAATGAAAAAGGAAAGGTCAAAATAAAAAGGAAAATACTTTAACTCCAGATTAGAAATGTTTTAAAGGAAAAAATGATTATGCAAAATCAACTTTAAACTTTTTAACCTTGTTACAACAGCGTTTCCTTGTTTTACTCAAAGTTGTATTTTTTTGATTCTTGATGTTCTTGATGTTTGAGTATTGTCCTGCAACTGAGGCTTAAGTACTTTTCACCTACCCCCTTTCCCAGCCCACATCCCATTTAGTTGGGATTATTTGAAAAAAATAAGACAGAGTGATACACGTAGGGTTCGAAAATGTCACATAGCCACTTCTCAATGTAAAAAGCATAATAAGTCTCCTTTAAAAACAAGGAAAAACAGCTTTTCTCTTTTTTTGGTCATCATAACCATCATACCTTGAGGGTGATTACTACTGGTTACTTTTATTTTTTATGTTGTTGCTGCTGAACCTCTCTGACAGCCAGAATCTGTGTGAGCATGCTCTGCAGCATGTTTCTGTCAAATGGTTGACATGTGTACCAAACAGTGCTGCGAAAGGAGAGAGAGAAAATTAACCTCATGACACCAAAAACATAATTGTTGTTCAAATTGACAAATATGTGTATTGTCTGACCTGTCTGTGTGGACGTTCTGCTCAGGCTGGACGTAAAACGGCCCTCCACTTTGATGTATAATCTCCGGGCTTTTAACAAGAGCACAAAGGTAATAATTAGGGGGGGGAAAGATTTTTTTTAAATGCAGATTGTTGACATTGAATGGATTTTAACAGCAATGTAAGTAGGACCAACACAGAGATATATTTAAAGACTTACTATTGCATTTATTTAAGTGTAAATACTCACCATCTTGAGAGGTAGAACTCGTACAGTCTGATGGGACAGTGAAGAGGATTTAAGATATTTTCAAGTAACTCTATTGTTTCTTCATCCGTTTCTTGTCTTCCTTCCTCTTAAAAAAAAAAAAACTGAAAATAAGTAATAATGTACTTTGTAAATGTCAGTCTTGTACATGGTACACACCAGTGTTTTCCTGGATCAGCCGTCTTCTTCTGGTATAATGGAGGTAGGAGACTCTGCCCGCTCTGCTGCAGGGTTTGGAGCACAGGCGGATATCGGTGAAGGAAAGGTTGGCATGCTCATCCACAGAAACAAGGCCGAAGTGTTTGGTGAAGAAGAACAGCAGTGTGTTCAGCAGCACTAAAGGGGAGTAAGCCCCGAGCTGCTTACATTCCCAGAGGAAGGACTCTTCGATACGAGACAGAATCATTGTACCTATAGAAAGTAAATTGGATTATAAAAGTACCAAAAGAAGGGGTAGGCAATTTGGAGAGAAGAATTTCAATTTGATAATTTAGTAGTTTTGAAATGAATGTAAGATGTCAATACAACCATCTGTTTCTTCTGGAAGTTCACAACTCACTGTGATTGGATAAACCTTCCTGTCACTCAGCGCTTGACAGAGGCTGACCAATAATAAGCATTCTTACCACTGTCTGAGAGAGTGGGCTTCCAATGCTTGAGTATGTCTGTGATCTCAGAGGCAAAATGACTATACAACTGGTCGTTGAAGATGTTTTCTATTCGGCCTTTCATGAACAAATACTGTCAAAATAACCATAAAAACATTAGTAGGAAAAAGCATAAAGTAGCTGTTGTGAAGTGCATGTGGGGCTTGAGGTGTTCACCTGTTGTAAACTCAGACACAGATAAAAGATGCTGTCTGGGCTGTACATGTCCCCACTGGGCCTGCGTACTTCTCTGATGAAGCGACATAGCGCCAAGCTCAGGTGATTAGAGTCGCAACGAAAAATGTCCTCTTCAATTTTCAGAGGATTTTCTAAAAGGGCAAACCACAGAACAGATTATTAAAATGTATGAAGGCCAGACAAGACTTTGTAGAACATTTTCACTTAAGAGCAGGCGTCACCATTTGGTTGATTTTTGTTGCACTGTCTGGCCCAGCTTTTCCAGGCATTGATTCCATAGAGATGGTTTAGCTTTATAGTCTGAGACACTACAGCACTGCCACTTCCTGAAGCAGTTTGTCTTCGAGACTAAAAGCAGACAAAAAGTATACTATTATCCAATAAAAGCCATCATAATCCTAAATTAGACTATAGGTCACGGCCAACATCTGATGTCCCACCCTTTTTCTTTTGACTCCTCGGCGAGCAAAGGCTTTCTGTTCCAATGCTTGAAGAACGAAAACCAAATTTGTCATTCAAATTCGAAAACATGCACACCATCTTATTAAAATGAGCCGCTCACCAAAGGGAAAATCCTGCTCTAAGTCCATGGCAGGTGATGAGGGGTTTTCAATTTCTGAATGGGTTAAAGCGGAGTCACTTGTAGTTGTGGTTTCTTCATGCTCGTTGGTATTGCCAGTAACAGAACTGACAATATTGGAATGTGGCTCTGGTTTGTCACAATTTCCATTCTCTTCTGAAAACAAAGGTGCACGATTCTCAGTTATAGATACATTTACTTAAGTGAATGTTGACACTGTTAAATTATGTAAAACATTTCTTTCTTGCACCACTCCTTTAGATATTTGATTAACCTTTATTTAACCAGGAAAATCCCTTAGAGATTCACGATCTCTTTTTCAGGCGAGTCCTGGCCCCAGAGTTTTTTTTTCCTCATATTTGTAGTCTCTCCTTTGAAAATACATTGAGATCACAAATCTAAGTCACTCTTACAATTACCCTAATTTAAGTTACCAGTAATAGCTTTATTTGTGATTACACACCATTAGTTATACAGTGAAATTACGCGGATCAGGTTAATCCTGAGCTGCAATGACTTTGGTCCGAACTGGGGGAAGGACACGGAGAGAACATGCAAACCCCACTTAGAAAGGCTCCATCAGGGAATCAATCCCAGGGCCTTCTTGCTGAGAGACGAGACACCATGCCACCGTTGTTACCCTTGAATACTTTTTTTTAAAACTTATTTTCATTTCTTGGACCGCTTAATTTTTTATTTTTTTTTGAGAAATATTATTCTGAAGTAACAGTGCTCTTACTTGAGTGTAGTTTTGGGCTACTCTACCCACCTGTTTTAAAGACACAAATGTATTCAATTTGCAGTGCTTTACACAACTGAAAATGAAGTTGCACCTGTTTGAGAAGACTGTGCTTCATCTCTTGTGGGCTCATCCTCAAACTGGACAGCAGCATCTACCATTTCTTTGTTTTGTGGAGGGACGACCAAGGGCACTGGCACCTGATAATTACAAAAAGGAGATGCGATGTGCCGACATTTATAGTGGATATGGAAAGTTACAAACATAAAACTGAGCAAATAACTCTCTCTCTTTGCGTTGGAGGCCAGACTTACGGGTACAGGCATTGGCATAGGGACTGGGGTGTGCTGTGAATACATGTTCAGAGGCACAGGAATGAAGACTGGCACAGGGACCATCACATACTTCACGTTTTCCTCTTCTGCGGGAGCCGAGGGCGGAGGCAGAACATCTAGAAGTAAGTAATGTTTTTTAGCCATTTGTGTCTGGAATATCATTAGAATAATTACATTCAGTATTAAAATCATATGAGGGCATTTGTAACACACTCGGTCTCCATAAATATGAACTATGTAGAACTGTTATTTTAGTCATAAATGCAATGCAACATCCCTGTTGCTGTAATTGCTCTTATGTCCTGAAGGTAGGAAGTCATTTGGACTGGTTCAGATGACGACGTTTGAAACCTCTGCTTAGAATGCAACATCCTTTTTAAACTATTATAATAAACTCATGAATTATTGTATAATGACATACATTGGTATGTGCATTTGTATTTATATTTATTTGATCTCCATTAGCCGTGTAAGCACACATTTTCTTCCTGGAGTAATTGCATCTACCATTTACTCAAATACATTCCAAAAATAATAATAAAAATAAAAAGGCACATAACACATGCACACACACACACACACTGATGCCTTGACACTGTTATTAGTCTTTTGGGGGCCAATATATTTACTTCCGTGTAACTCCTGAGAATGACTGAAGTATGATCTAAATGCTGACCAGTTATTACAGTCGCCGTGCGTTAGGAAAGTAGCATCAAGTGTTGAATTGTATACCATTTCTAAAATTGATTTTCATATACAAACATGATTCAAATAAATGCATTATAGCTCCAACACCAAAAACATGTCAAATATATGTATTTATTAAAGTTTCTGCAAAAAGACATTTTAAATAGATTTTGAACCTCACAAAAAATCAATGTTCATTCTATATAAATTGTACACTAAGAAAATAAATACCTACATGACAAAAAACAAATGCAATGGACAAGGCTCCACAACACTGGTGATCTTCAATTGTACCAATCAGCTCCAAATATTCACCGGGAGAAATGTAGCTAGCAATTTTAAAGATTGGTGGACTTCCTCTTACACCCATATTCCTCTTTGTGAAGACAAAGTCAAATACAGACATTTCAGATTTTATTCCAACAGTGAAAATTCAATGGATATACAAATCGCAACAGCTGTTTAAAAAGAACACATAAACATACATTAAAAATAAATGAGCAATGTGTGTTGCTTTTAAAATTCAGGTATTTCCATTTGAGGTGAGGGAACACCATCAGTGTTGTGAATACTCATACAATATTGTTGAAATTGGAACAATCAAGCCCTTGTTTGTTCAGTGAGTCAGTCAGTTTCTTTCATTTTAGGTCAAGGGAAAGTTTTTTTTAAATCCAATCAACCAATCATTATTGTTAAATTAAGCTCTCCTTGTACATGAGCATGGTTTCATTAGTTTACAGTAGGCCATGTTTACGCCACCTGAATGTAGTCATAAATTGCGTTTGGGAATTAAGGCAAATCTAACAGAATCTAATCAGAATGTATGAAGAAGAAAAAAAACCTGCATGGGTGACTTGCCAGTAACTGAGTTCAAAACTTTATTCCGAGGTCACCGCTCAAATGCCTGGCAGATAAACACATCTATAATATTGTCTGTTAGTCTGTAGGATCCTCATGTATTCCCAGTTCATGGATCGTTCTGTAGATAAGTCTTGTGTGGTAGAGTTCAAAACATGGCACAGGGCAGAGGCTGGGTTCTCCCATACATGTCTTACAATAATATGTAGTTTGTCCCTTTAGTGCTTTCACACCACAGTCTGACTCCTCCGCCTTGTTTTCATTCTCCAAATTCTCCTTGAGCGCATCTTCTTCAAGCTTCTGTCTCTTGCTCTCCTCTGATTCCTCTTCAGTTCTCTTTCTCTTACCAGAGGCAGGATGAGTTGTGCAGACCTTGCAGTCATTGGAAGCAGCTCTTGTGCCTAGAAAATGTCGTCCAGAAAGGCGCGCAGGCAAACCAGCGCACGTCTGCGTGTCTTCCTGAAGACTTAGCGTGGAGGTAGACGCTTCTGCCGAGGACTTCAAGGGTGGCAGGCTATCGAGTGGAGCTGGTACAAATCACTGCTTATGAGTCACACTGAGTGATGAGCAGGCTGATATAAACTGAGAAAACCTAACAAGGTACTTTACAACTAATTACAGCATGCAACAGTTAAAGTGCAGGAACAGGGAAATGTGTTTCACAATTACACATGTAAAAACGGATGGTCAATAGACGTTATGATGCAATATCTTCTTTAAAATGAATGGACAATATTTAACATAACATGCAAAATCATAATTGTAATGACATGTTATACATTGAAAAACAATGTGTGGAGTGAAACACTATTTTTTAATAATATTTTCACCAATATATTTATTACTTTCTATTATATTTACCTGTAGACTTGGGGGGGCACAGCAGCTGGCATGAGATCTCTTGGTCCTTGGTGATTGGCCGACAGAGAATGGTCTTATTTTTCATTGGTCGTCGACGAGGCATAGGCACATTTGAGCCAACAGTCTGGGTACTGACCTTCATGGATAATGAGGACAAAATATTTACCTGATTTCATCATTTGAATTACCCTTACACAAAATAGATACATACATGGTCAAAGTTCTTGATGTTTTCGATGGACGAGGCAGAAGTTCCTAAGGAAGCAAAAATGATTAAGGTTTTCAAACTAGTATAATTGGTTGTTTTATTGGTAAATGTGATTTGTGTGGGCGGGTATTTATCACATTATGGGGACCCGTCTCCTTTGTAGGGGCAAAAAAAAAAACAGGCCAATGATGTAAATCCATTCATTGTCTGCGCAGCTGAGATAAACTTGCCAGCAAAATGAATTCTCGCGATTTTTGTGAGTTCACCAACTCTTAAGAATCCATCTTGTTCGTTCGCAGTCCGCAGCAGTGGTAAACGGGCCAATCACTTCCAGGAGCGGAACCAATCACAGAGCACCTATGTGGTTTGCGGGAAGTCAAAACCCAAACCAAAACAAAAATGGCGGCGCCGTTTTCAAAAACTTGCACACAATGGCGCTTTGTACATTTGTGGATGAGAAAGGAGGACTGTGCTTTTCTAAACCATGGATTTAACATAATTTAGATTGTTCTGCTTCTTCGGCTTTTGTGACGCTTCGACCTATCGGCAGGAAGTATTTTTTACGTGCCGACAGCTTTCGGCAAGCGCCTTCCCAGATTGATTCATGTGAAAAACTCAATTCAAAGTGAGACAGGGATCAATCTGGTATAAGAGAGCCCATTTGCAGAGCAATAAGTCGCAATGTTGTGTCAGGTCATGGGTTCATGCACAAACCAATGAAAGTGACCAATTATTGACAATAACCCTGGTACTAAAAAAAAAAAAAATTAAAATGCAATTATAAAATTAGGCTATTGTTATTTCAGGTGAATTTTGGGCGTTGGTGTAGCAAAATATAGATTCCCCCCAGTTTGAGAAGCACTGGGTTAGGTTACAGCGAAAGGGGAGGATTTATCAATGTAATGTCCCCACCATGTTTGTGTGTGAGGGTACTTATAATTACCATTGAGCTTACGAGGCTCTGGGCCAGTCCCATTGCTGGTAGAATGTGATCTTTTATCAAAATGTATGTGGCAGTATTGAAGGAGACAGGACAAGTTGCAGAAGTTTCTAACTGAACCCATACATTGCAGATTTTCAGTCATGTAGCCCTGCTTCCTGCAGCTGTCACAGCGAGCCATCTGTTTACAAAGAATAGCATAAGCATCAAGGATATCAACAATGTGCCATGCTCCAATGTGTCCAGCCTCCTCACCCCATAGTAACGCACGGTGTATTTGGACATGCAGTATGGTTTACAAAATCCTTTCATTTGGCCACAATAGTGAGACTGCACATTTTTACTACTGGAGAACCTCGAGCAGTAGCTACATGGATTATCCGACGAGGTTAGTTTGAAGAGGTTTTTACACTCTAAAAAGACAAGAAAGCAATATGTTTGAAATGGCAAACATTACATGGAACAAGATTTATTTGACCGTGCATAAGCAGAGTATTTAAACAATTTGATTGTTCTACCACTAGATGGTGCAATCTTTTAAGGCTGTATTCAACACTGACCAAAATGTGTTCATGTTCTGAGCTTTTACTAACCTTCGCTGCAGAAAGACACATCTTCTTCATTATTGCTAATCTTTTCATAGAGCACTTTTTCCTTCTTGCAATATGTGCAAAATGCCACAATATTCTTCTGTGTTTTATACTCAAAACTGCAAGCATTGCTGCAGAAAATTGAAATGCCACCCTGTAGAAAATAATCTAGTTACATAAATTATCCTCATGAAAATGCAAACCTGTAAGGCATACACATTTCACGTGGACCTACCTGGTGACTCAACAGCTGTGGTTTGGATTTGAACAGATTTTTACAGTTATAGCAAGACAGTCGGATTTTAAATGCATCCGTTTTAGTCTGATTCAGTTCTGGATCTGAGGCTGGGGGAATTTCTGCCTTATGAGGCGCTGGAGGTATGTTAGAGAACTCAATGGAGTGGTTCATATTGAGTGAAGATGTGTCTTTAGAACTTGAAATGCTTTCCTTCGAAGACGTTGGGTTTGTGGACTCTTTCACGGGCAATTCTTTGGAGGATGCGGTCCCATTTGTAAGGTTTGTGTGGCTAGATTTCTGTAATGCAAGCGTAGTTAAAAATATATATTTTTTAAAAACATATAAAGGCAATAATGTTAGTTTTAAAGTGGTCTTACTCTGTATGTAGTAACACAATCAAGCGAGCAAAAGTTTCGTATAGTTCCATCCACCATGGCAAGATGATACTGTGGAACAGCTGACACCCCGCAATGACTACAAGGAAAAGCAGCATCTAAAAATACAATAAAAAAACATGTAATTTAGAAATAAGTGTTTTTATTTTTTACAATAGATTAATGACAGAGAAACTAGTATCTTAAATTACCACTAAGTATGTGTTTTGGTGGTCGACTTTTTTCAACACAGAATGTTGAACAATACAGTTGAACTTTTCCCTTTTGGTCCAGCTCCATGATTGTTGAGGATACTACAGCCACCTTATGGCAACAGGCACATTCAGCTCTTTTTCTGCAGGTCTGCGTAAAGAAGAAATGTATTAACATTTACAAAGTTATTTTTCAAGTTTGAGGAACTACGAAGACAAAAACGCATACTTGTTTGTAAGTGCTGATGCAAGTCGGACCACAGAAATTCAGTTCAGATTTATCAACCATGAGTGTTTGACAAGAACCCGAGTTACTGTTGCAGTAGAGTCCACAGCCTTCACAGCAGTTCAGAGCTAACTGCTTCATCTTTCGCCAGGACACAAAGCAAACATCACTGCATAATTTGTATAGAGCACCTTGATGATTAACCTCGTGCTCAATCTGGAAAATAGAATGTCACAGTCAAGCAAGACACAAATAATACAACAGTGAAATCAGGCTTTATGTTACCTTGCCAGGTACTTTGCACACGCTGCAGATGAGCTTTTCAGGTAACTTGTTCTGTTTCTTATCAAGGCACTTGTCAGTTTCAACTTTTTTCTTTTTACTTTTGTACACAGACAGACAAAACTGCCCACAAAAGTTCATCAATGTGTTGTTTTCAGCGGAAATTGTTACCATTTCCCTTGGATTTAAAATGTCCCTGAAAATAGCATACACCCAATGTAGTTATTAGCAGATTCTATCAAGTCTGTAGGTTTGAAACACATAATTTTAAACTCACTTGTAGCATTGAAAACATGTTCGGCTTTTGGTAACTAAAGGCAAGTGTCCGGTCAGACAGACTGTGGAGCAGAAGAGCTGTGTTGACCCTTTCCTTTGGAATGCTGTTTGACCTTTCATTAAAATCTGAACACATAAAAGTTCACTATATTAAATGCAACAAATTAAATAGGTAAAAATCTGTATTATTATAACTATATTACAATAGTACCTTCGCACAGCCACTACAGCGCACACCTCCAGCTACAGCAGGTGGTGGAGGACGAAGGGGCGTGGTCGGGGGAGCAGGAATAGTATTCATGACTGGAGCAGGTGCCCTGACAGGGACCGGAGCCATGACCTGGGGCATCGTACCCCTCCCAGGAAGAAAAATTGTGGTTGGGGCAGGTATTTGAGACGGTGGTGGAATTGGTGCAGCCACTAAAAATAAAAGCACAGTTAAATGCAATTATGTGTTAAAAGTAAAACAGTCTGACCCTTTTGTAGAAGTGCTTAATAACTCACCAGTTGGATGAGCAAAAGCGTTGCTTCCACCTACAGAAAACACTGAACTGATCCTCAGCTCCTCCTTCAATAAAAACATGTACAATGAATATTTTTTTCTATGGTAGTAAAATCTCATTGCATTATATCCAACACACTTCCTGCTCTAGTTCCTCTTTGATATCTTTGATGGAGCTCTGGGGCAGCAATGCAGCATCATACTCCTCATCTATGGGCTCTTCTTTGATGTTTACATTAGGAGACAGTGGTGGATTAACATTTTGTGGGGGAGCTTCCTGTGGCTAAAACAAGAGAAAATGAATCTTTTTTATTTAAACTTCTATTTTCAAATGAAATATTTGCCCAAGTTCTCACCGGTTCCTGCTGGCTGTCATCTGTCTCTGAACTTCGAGCTGCAATATCTGAAATCAATTATATCGCATACATGTGTGAAAAACTTGGCATATAACACTAATAGTATAAATGTATTATAGTATACTAGATTTCAGTCTAGATACGTCAACAAATCCAAACGTAGCGCCATTACCCTGGCCATTCTCGTCTTCACGTGCCACAGAAGAGGCAGATGTAGAGGCAGAAGTACTGCTTGCATTGTCCTCTGCCTCTCTTGAATCGCCTGGAAAGGTTTCACTTTGAGTTTCAGATTTTCCCCCTTTCGACTGATTGCTTTTGAGGGGAAAGGTAAAGTCCCAGTCATCATCATCTTCCTCTACACCAGACGGCGGAGGTGCATCCATTGCATTGTCAAGGGCTGCTCCTCCACTTTCTGCATTAGCTCCCGCAGTAAAAGGAGGATTGGATGAAAAGGATGCAACGCTAGGAAACAACTCATTCGCGTCTTCATCCATCTTTTCCTCTCGTCTGCTGCAGTTACTGTCTTGCTCACCAAGTTGTTGGTCTTTTTCCACTACTTTAGACTCGTCTTGACCACTTTTGGATGAAGAACCTGAACCTCTGGAGGAGTCAGCAAAGTCTCCAAGCCCCATCACTTCATCAAACATCCTGGACATGCGCGCATCTTGCTCCTGGATAATAAATACAGATCGCAATTATATTATCTGTGCATACAGTTCACCCACGTTGCCAGTAATAATGAGCTTCTATATTACTTAACACTGCAAGAGATACAGCACAAAAAACAAACGCACATAAAAATTAAATATTGTCTATTTCACAGTCAAGTAACAATTGAACACTTGAAATGAATGTATACGAGTTGCTTTGAACACAAAAAGGCCCCTATGAGCAAGGATACAATTAGGCTAACACCTCCAATACCATTACACTCTTTTGTCCACAACCCCAAGATGAATGTGTTACAAACAAAATTCCCAACGCAAGTGATGAGTATTTTATATATTTGGTCCATCTCACGTTTGTACATACCATTTTATTCCCTATTTGTGGAGGTAGGATGCATGAACTGTTAGTTGTTAGCTCTAGCTTACCAATGCTAGTTAGCTTTAGCTAGCACACACATCCACATCTGGACATCCAATTTGAGACACAGAAGTACTCGTTGGTGGCCAAATAAAATAGTCAAACATGCAATTTTCCCAAAAAACTGGCTAGTTATAATATACCCAAGTAGAGTGTGTAATATTTGTACCTTCAATCGACTGAGCCTCAATTCCTCCGACTCCGCCATGTTTTAATAATGCCGCAGACGCTAAACAATCCACCCACCGCAAAGGACAGCGAGCTCTGTGTGCGCAGGCGACTGACTGACTGGTGCTGAAAACTTGCTTATATATTCACATAAAAACACATAAAGCAACTGCAAACATGTGCACTTTATTGGTAAGGCGGAAGTGTAGTGATTGAATAAAAAAGACGAACTAAAAGCTGCAAGAATCTCACCTGTGTTGCACTTTTCGCTGTATTTTGTACCGCACTCGTTTTCGTTTTTTCCTCCTCGCCAGCAGAGGTCAATCTCTACACGCGTGCGTTTACCGTAAAACCAAAATAGTTGCTCACCACCGTGCATCAAAAACCACATTGAATAACGCTGCGAACGTGTTTATGTACAAAACCAACCGAGGACTACGTATATGGTTATACACATTAAGTTGTACTGATTTGAAACTACTAAAATGACAGCGGCAAAAATCTAATCATTATGTCAAGTTTATTTTGGATTTACGGTATTGTTTCGTAGGTAGGCTGGAGTGGACTGTGTCGGTGTTGTGGTCTGGAGCGGTGTCAAACCTCTGTCCCAGAACCACGACTGCGTGCGGGTACTTTTCGTATTGGCGTAATTGCAAAATTAGCTGTTTGGGTCTGCTGACGAATGAATGGCTGTTACTGCAGCTCGAGTGATGGCTTCGGGCGGCCCGGTGGCGTCTATGTCACGGTTCAGAGGCGCACTGGTGGCCGGGGTTTTGGGGGACTGTATCGGTGGAGAGTTCGAGGGCGCAGAGGAGGTGCCCATGGAAAGCGTATTGGCGCATCTGAGCGGACTGGATGACGAGATGAAGGGAAATGGTAATGTGCTGAAAATGAGCCACCATTTACATTTCGGGCATTGTGATCTTTGTGTTTTTTTGTTTCGATTACAGGGGTCCTTGAATACAGTGATGACACGGCTATGTCGCGCTGTGTGGTTCAGTCTCTCCTCACCAGAACAGGCTTTGATGAACAGGATTTGGCCCGCAGGTAACATAACATATAACAACAGTAGGTGTGGGCGAGAGGCCATATGACAGATTTTCATGTTTTTCTAATTATTACCTTGGTTTGTACCATAGTCTCTCTGATACACTTTAGACACAAGTTAAGTCACAGTTTAACTGAATCTCTCTAACTGAATGTTATAAGTATCCGACTTTCCATCCGAAATGCAGGGACAATTTACACGCAACTGATACAATTGTCTGACAGTTTAAACATTTAAGTAACACAAAAAAAACCTACAAATAAAATCTACAGCCCATGTCCAACCAGGATGTACATTTATAAACTTGTCGAACAGGGGAAAAATATAATATACAATTTTTTAGTAAATTATGTTCAATGCGTTTTAGTGAAATGTGTAGTCTAACCTTTCATACCTTTTAATATCATGAGCTTCCTGGAGCCAAATCACGATTTAGATTTATATTGCCTATTTTCCTTTTAAGAGCAAAGTCTTCCACTCCTTCTGAAAGGTCACACTTCATTGCAATTTCTTAAATCAACCTTCAGCACCTTCCTGTGGCTGACCCATTGGAGGAGTGGGTGATTTTGAGCTGCATTCATGATATGAATATGATATGGCAATTTTACTAAAATAGTATTTTGTCAAAGGAATGAGTTCACAATTAGAATTTTATCACCATATCACCCAGCCCTACTTAACAGTAGTTTACCAACTGCATACGCCGTCATCCTATTAGACAGAGCCTTCTTTGTCTGGTTCAAATAGCCCTTCATACTGTTCTTTTATCCGATATTCTTCTCAATTGCAATTTCCACTTTTCTCTAGGTTTGCCAAGGAGTACAGTGCCTCCCCGGGTCGAGGATATGGTTCTGGGGTCGTCCAGGTGTTGAAGAAGCTGTCCTGCCCACGCCTCAGTGACGTGTTCCAACCCGCCAGGGACCAGTTCAACGGGCGGGGCTCTTTCGGAAATGGGGGTGCAATGAGAGCCGCACCCTTTGGACTGGCTTTTTCCAATACCACTGACGTTAAAAGGGTAAGGATTGTCTGTGAAGCTTAATAAAGTCTTCAACTAGATGGACAAAGATGCGTTGAACAGGAACAGTACTGAAGTTTTGGCACTTATCCTTTTGGTTGATCCTGACATTGTCTGTTGTTGTCCAGTGTGCCCGGTTGGGTGCCATGCTCACACACTCTTGCTCTTTGGGTTACAACGGTGCAATCCTGCAAGCACTTGCTGTCCACCTCTCTCTGCAAGGTGCACTAAATACACCTCAACAGTTCATCAATAGTCTAATCACAGAGATGGAAGAGGTGGAGAATACAGAAGCTGCACGCAAGGATGCCAGAATGTGAGTACATGTTTTGACTTCCTGGTTAGTAACATGCAGACTTTTACAATATGTTTGTTTTTGTCAGTTTGAAGGAAGCAGAGAAGCCGTTTTGCGAAAGACTACATAGAGTAAAAGAACTGATGGACAGGAGTAACGTCAGCATTGAGGAAGTCATTTCAGAACTGGGTATGTGGTATTGCAAGTTATGCAAGGCTATAATTAATATGAGTAAACATCTATAGAATAATCTATTTGTTGTGGTGCCAGCTTTTTAAATATGTATTTCTGTATTTTTCTTTCAGGTAATGGCATTGCAGCACTCCACTCTGTCCCCACTGCCATCTTCTGTGTCCTTCATTGTCTTAAACCTCTGGAATGCTTACCACAGAGCTACGGAGGCCTGGAGAGGACAATTGCCTTCAGCCTGGCACTAGGAGGGGACACAGACACTATTGCTTGCATGGCAGGGGCTATCGCTGGAGCTCACTATGGCATCGAGCCCATCCCTCCATCGTGGATCAAATGCTGTGAGGGAGCGGAGGATGCAGACAGAGATGCAGAAAGACTACACGCCTTGTACCACCAGATGTCACAGCATGATGCGAGCAGCACAGGGGGGAAAAGTGCTGAAGATGGATCCAAAAATGGTACAGCAAGCAAGACAGAAGGTGAATAAAATTAGGTGAACTAAACTAAAGACATCCATTTGGAGTATTGGGTATTACATCTAAATTTTATTGGCCATAGCAGACATTTGAACCTACTGTTTACAAAATCTTAGTTGGCAATCAAATGGACATGAACAAGTATGACTATGGACGTCATAAACTTTCGACTACTTACAATTTGATTTTTCGTCATGTACAAAATTTCACAGTGAAGATGGCAATTTAATGTGGGAACCTATTTGTGAATATGAATTATTTAATAAAATTGTATTCGGATATTTTCTCATTCATTTAGTGAAAATCACAAACAATGCAGTTTCATTCAGCTCAATTAGGAAGTATGTAAAATTCGAAGTTCAATAATGACTTTTTTCAAGATAAAATTAAATGCAAAAACTTGTTTTATTGGTTTTGATTACAAAACACAAATATACTGTAAACAATTGTAAGCACATAGGGCCATATTTTCCCCCCGGAGGCAGCGTTAACGTGGGCGCAGCAGAGGTCATTTTGTCACACCTTGCAACTGGTGCACTTGATGACAGTGCAGTGGGGTGGAATTCTAGACAAGAGAAGTGATTATACCAAAATATGAGGTGGAGTAAAGCAAACTGAGGGCCTGGTTTGGTGCATTCTGTGAATGGCCAGAATTGTAACTAATAATAAAGTTCGGGAAGGTTGCAAAATAGCGCCCTGGCCCCTGGAAAAAGCTCCTGTTAAAGCTACCTCCGGGGGCAAAATATGGCCCCTACTGAGATGCCATTTCAATTGCAAGAATTTAGACATTCTTGTCTGCTGGTGCCACTTCCAAAAACAACTGCAGGAATAGAGTGAGTTTGGTCAACAAGCGAGGACATATTTTGTAATGAATGAATGGTATGTAGATGAAAATTCCACTGAGGAGGAATAAAGCCACATAGAGATATTCTATTTGTGGATTGTCTAAAATGGGTGCCAATACAAGAAAAATTGATGTGCCCATGACCAGTACGGGCAGTATGATGAAAACCTGTGCCAAAAGAGAGTATTATACAGTGTTCAGTTTGTTCAATAATCAATATTATTACACTAACTTTGTATGGTCTGGGGAGCTCTGGTTTCTTAATTCTGAGATAAATTACTCCGGACACTGTGATGGCATAAAAGAACCAACCAGCAAAGCTTGAAAAGAAAGACAAAAATATATATATAGATGTTAAAATCTAGTTGGCTTATGGCCAAAGTTTTAAACCAAACTGCATCGACATGAGATCCAAGATATGGATAACAAAAGGCAGCTTTTAAAAGCTTTGATCTGTTGAAGGAGTCCTTTGGCTTGGAGAGACAGGATTTTTATATATATTTACAAATGAGGAGTTATTATAATCAAGAAATAAAACAAAGTAACGACTATTACAGCCCTCTTTATCAAGGCATTTAAATCGGAACTTTCAAGGGGAATAATATCGAAAGTATACAAAGGCATTAATGACTTGGACAGCCAATCTACTAAGTATATTAAAATTAAATGGGAAGAAGAGGATAATTTTGTTTTGACTTATATGGATTAATATCATAGCAAACATACGCACAATGGAAAAAAATAACCATAGGATTCAACTTGAAAATTGACTAATTAAAAAAACAATGGACAAAAGGGACAATTATTCTGGATTTAATATGCTCTAATTCTACTCTTTTAAAAAACATTTTTTTTATGGCATTCCCTTATTTTCTACTTTAATTCCTTTACTTTATGTTCTCCTCAGTCCTGCTTCTTTGTGTTTTATGTTTTTTTACTTTTTATTATTCATATATTTTTCTGTTCTTGTTGTTGTTCTGTTGTTGTTGTTGTTGTTATTGTTGTTGTTGTTCTATGTTCATATTTAAACACACATGCACACACTAAAAGTAAGAGAAAATAGTAACTCATTTAAATATCACCTTGAGTAGTTGACAATGGTTTCAAAATCTCCAGACATGAGAACCACCAAGGCGATGGAGGTGGTGAAGATGAGTGATGGAGCAGGAGTTAGTCTGTGCACATGAGCCATGGATAGAATATCAGGCTGTAAGAATACACCCCGAGTCAGATGTGAACAATGACGTTTAAGCTCAAAGTTTCTTACCAAGTGTCCTTCTCTAGCAGCCACAAACATAATTCGGCCACCTGCGAACAATGACCCATTCAATGATCCAAACGCGGACAAGGCAGCAGCCACTGACATGATCCATCCCCAGCTCCCCAACACTTTGTTCCTGCAATTAAGGTCAACGTGTAATTGTATAAATAAAATATTGCATATACTGTATGAATGGAGAATTTTGTATTCATACCCCCATGTAAGTGCTACCGCATTTGATGACATAAGCTCCTTGGGGGTCATTACTGAGAGATAGCTCACATTGACCAGCAGATATAAAACAGTCACCACGGAAACTCCAAGAATAATAGCTCTTGGGAGATTGACCTGATGTGAAAAACGTACAGTCAGTCAAAGCATTGGACACAGATTTTTGTTATTTTCCATGTTAACTAGTTCTGTAGTTTGATCGTTTTTTTACACCTCTTATAATTTCTGCTGCTATTGTGTCCAAAAAGCACATTTCCAGAAATACATAATACTGTATAGTCTTACTGTACATAGCGCTTTTCATAGTTGGAATTTTATGCATAATTCATTCATTCCATACTCACCTGGGGCTGCCAATTTGTTCTACTCAAGTACTGACCAGTACTGACCTTGTTTAGCTTTTGAGCTCGGACATTGACCAGGTGACAAGGCCATATAGAGCTATAAATTATGTATATTAACTCGGGTCACATTTTCTGCTATGGCAATAAAGTTATCTATATTGCATTTATTCAATTACATTATTCTTACTGTAAGCAGGGTCACCTCTCCACAGATCAGACCTGTAACTGCTTGTCTTTATGGAGATATCATATGCCATACAGAATATTCAAGTGGTCAGTTCTAAGTAGACAAGCACATCAAAGTTACATTGTGCTCCTTTAAAACCAGAACCTTCCATTGTAAAACATAATACTGCTGATGCTTCAGTCAGTTACAGCTGAATGTTAAATGTCATTTCTTTCATAACTTTAGAGAACAATATAAATTCATTTCATTGATGACAATCTAAAGCGTGTCTTCTCCTCCTGCTTTGTGAATGTAGGCCTGATTTAGTCACATTACACATATTACACTAATTACAGACACTAATGTGAATTAAACAATCTGACAAGTTATTGATAGATAATTAGACTTGCAGTGAATTAATCTGCTGTATTTAACGTTATTAACAAGTTGAAACTTTAGCGTTTTGTATTCAAAGGATCCCTGAATGGATTGAAGCTATATAATGTCCCCCTTAATGTGGGCATGTCCGATGCCCATGGTGAGAACTGACCCAGTCTCTACCTTGACGGAAGAGAGACTATACTAGAACATAAATTGGCGCTTAACCAAAAAACTAAAAACTAAACCAGGACTGCATCCAGTTGAGCACATCACTAGCGCATACCCATAAGCAGACCAGTTTATTTTACAGGGTTAAATAGCTTTATATGGCTCTCAAATCATACAGGCGACATTCATAATTTGTATCTTACCTCTGGTCTTTTCAACTCCTCAGTAACAAAGTTAAGGTTGTACCATCCAGCAAAAGACCAAAGTCCTTGGTAAAAGGCCATTCCAAAAGTGCTGACAGATGTCCCAGTACCAACAAATGAATTTTCACTGCTTAGATTATCCACAATGATACTGCTGTCCTGTGCCACTGCCACTATTCCTCCTATCACAATTATAGTCAATGCCAAAACTTTAGCAACTAGGAAGACAACCTGGACTCTGATTGCAAGGCGTACATTTAGACAGTTCACAATGGCAACCAGCAGAATGGCCCCAGCGGCTGCACACTTAACCACAAACTGAGGGGGGGCACACTCTGTGAAAAATGGTGTGAGGGCATACTCTGCAATACTGATGGACATTGCAGCAAGCCCAAAGGGTTTTGAAAGCACAATCAAATTTAGTGCAGAGAAAAACGCTGGGAACGAACCGTAGGTCCTGAGGATATAAATAAATTCCCCTCCAGATTCAGTGATGATTGTCCCAAGTTCTGTAAAGCAAAGAGCTGCAAACATGGACAAAACTCCTGACAGGGACCATATCAATAGGCTGGCTCCAGGACTCCCCACATAGCTCAATACAAACTGTGGAGACATGAAGATACCAGATCCAATCATAGTGCCCGCAACAATTGATATTCCACCAATCAACCCTATCTCACGCTTTATTTGGAGGCCTTCAGGCTTCTTCTCCATGATTGTCTTAATGATCTGCGGAATGGCAATGGAAAAAACAAGCAGATGTCAAAAACAAACTTTATAAAGTGGTAGTTAGTCATTGATCTTATAACTTAACATTAATCATTACACATGTATAGCAGTTACTGATAAACCCATTATATTTTATTTGGCTCAACACAGAGAGTTGTACAATACTTTTTTAATCACTTTGAATTGCTTTGTGCACAAATTATGCTTTACCAATTAACATGTCTAAAATATTCCCACCAATCCGGGTGAAGATTGAGGTCCTACCTTATGTCTCCTCTCTCAAAGGAAATGCATTATTTTGAGGTGTGAGCGTCTTTTGTAAACTAGACTTTGTGTTCATAAAGATATAGATCACACTCAGTAAAGGATTTACAACAGGTTGAGATAAGATTCAACTTTATTACCATTACTCATTAAGCCTCTAACCATAGATGTTATTCCAATCCCACTTCTTAAACGGAATAAAGGCTCAGTGTTATTTTACTCAATAAAACCAGTAAAATTAAATAATAAAAGCAAAACAATAAAATAGATACATACAATTATAATAAATAATTCCAGCCCACGGATACAATTTGAATAAGTCTTTAATAAGTTTAATAAGTTAAAACACATTGTGGGGGCTGATCAGATAGAGAGTTCCAGACCATATGATTTTTTGGAAGTTCCCATGTCAATGAGGGCACTACTAGATACAAATAATATTATGTCTTTCCTTCATTCGATTAAAAAAAAAAAAAAATGGCTAAACAAGACATGACGTCACATGAACAGTCGAGTAAGGTGTCAGGGGGCTGTTGTCATTTTTAGCAATGATCAACAGACTGCTGTTGATCTCACTGACTTGCAAATAATTCCCCAAACCTCTTTTTTAGCACTCCACAGACAATGATACTGGACACTGACAAACTCAAACTAATTGTGTGTCGAGCCAGGGTTGTACATTGTTCATGTAATATTCATTACGGTTTTTGTCATGTCATGTCTTGTTTATATGTTGATGCTACTGACCCTTGCTCCAGTCCAATTCAATTAATTTGAAAAAACATGAAAACTTAAGTGATTATGGCAAAGTGTATTAAATAAAGTGTTTATGTATTAATGCTACTTTATCTATGTTGCATCATGTTAGTCAGTTGAAAAGAAGGACTGGGAGTGGTGGGTCTGGTGTAGAAAGACATCTGATGTTGTATAGGTTATATCATAAAAATGTAGAGGAAAATATTGCTGTTAAAAAACATAGTCAACTCAATGTCAAATCTACTTGAATAAAGATAGCCAACAGAAAGCATGATACATTTTATTAAGTTGTTAAATACTGTACAGTATATATTATACAAATATTTGTATTTACAATTTTCATGCCTTTACAAGCCAAGGGATCAATAAAAACAAAAATGACTGGTAGACCTTTATCTGATCGCATCCCTCAGATAAACTCACAAGGCTGTGATTGTAGTCTTCGCTAAGAAATATGTTCTGTTTGTAATGTTACATACGAATACGAAGGGATTCAAACTGAAAAGGACTTTTGGATGGAAGTCAAAAAGTCTTGATTTCTAAAACTGTTCCAGATGACTATCTATGAAACCTTGTTTTCCATAAAATGAGGTATAACAATATGACTACGGTACATTCCCGAAAACAAAATCAGTGGGTTGAAACCTAAACTAGCCCTCAGTATACCAAAATTACGTTTAATTACTGCGATCATTTCTGTGTCAAATGTTTTTCTCTGCTGGTACTACTTCTAGTAACAACTGTAGAAACACAGTGAGTTTGGTCAGCAGGCCAGGACATACTTTGTAATGAATTAATGGTATGTAGACAATAACTCCACTGAAGATGAATAAAGCCACATAGAGGTATTCAATCTGTGGACTGTCAATAACAGGAGCCAGTACCAGGAAGACTGCTGCGATGATGACTATTACTGGGAGTATGAGGGGAACCTGCGAAAAGATGAGGAAGTAAAGTAACTTGATTTTTATGTGTATGTATGTATGTGTGTGTGTATGTGTGTATGTGTGTGTGTGTGTGTGTGTGTGTGTGTGTGTGTGTGATATATACATATATATATATATTTTTTTTACATATCTGTATGATAATGAACAATATCACCAACGTGTATAAGGTCTGGGGAGATCAGGTCTTTTGATCTTAAGATATACAAGTCCACACAGTGTAATTGCATAGAACAAGCTGTGAACTGAAATTGCAAGAATAATAAGTGTCAAAGGAATTGTAAAAAAAATGTATTAAATATTGAGGATGCACTACCTGAAATAGTTAACAATGCTCTGAAAATCTCCCAGGATGAGAACCAGCAAGGAGACGAATGTGGTGAAAATCAGGGCTGGAGATGGAGTCAGTCTGTGTACATGGGCCATGGCCAGAATATCAGGCTGAAATTTGATCAATCAAACAATATAAAATTACAGTTTATTCCAAAGGATAAACATATAGAGCAGTTTAAATATAAGAATAAATAACACAAAAATGTCTCAGTGCAGTTGCAGAATGTGTTGAACTAACTTGCATAACAATTTAGTTAAAATCCCCAAATGATAAATTACATTACACTTAAAAACAAATACAAAAATACAAAAACTACCCAGTGTGCCTGCAAGAAAAGTGACCAGGAGCATTACAAACAAGAAAAAGGATGTTATTTGTTTTTGGTTAATGGGAAATTATTTTTTAATTAACCCCTACCATTGTGTCCTTCTCTAGCTGCAACAAAGCAAACTCTGCCCCACTGAAGAATGTCCCGTTAAGAGATCCAATGCTGACAGCGCAGCAGCCACGGACATGATCCAGCCCCAGCTCCCCAACACCTTGTTCCTAAAATAAAATGTTAATCATAAACAGTTTTTTTTTTTTTTTTTCACATATTAGCACCAAAAACAAACGTAAAAGACCAAAGAGATGCCATCTTACCCCCATGTAACTGCTACTGCATTTGACATCATGAGCTCCTTTGGGGTCATCACAGTGAGGTAGCTGACGTTGACGAGCAGATACAATCCAGTAACCAGGGAAATGGCAATTATAACTGCCCTGGGGAGATTCACCTGCGATACAGAACATTTTAGTGGCACAAATAAAAATAAAAACATTGATAAAATAAAGAATTCATAATACAAACATACATACGTTTGGGTTATGGGTCAAACATTATAGAGATATAAAAGGCAATGACCCTGTGAAAATGTGTGGGTTCTGGGTTATCACAGGCTTTATGCACTACTACTTACATAACATCATAAAACCTTATCAGTTAGAAAAGATAACACATCAGTTCTATAGCAATATAGTAAATTTAACCAACCAGCGCTATACTTTATTTTAAAAAGCATATTTAAGGTAAAACAAACTGATAAACTATATAAACTGAGTGAAGTCCGAAATGACTCCACTATTTCTCCAGATATAATTACAACCAACATCCTGACCAGAAGAAAAGATTGTGACATTGATAGATCTTACAAATGTGAGCAAGATGTTTCTAGTCAACAGTTTGAATCTGCTCTTTAACACAGTAACGTAATGTAATGTAATATTATGTCTTGTAATATTATGTACCTGTTTAACTAAACAGAATCCAAGCAATATTTTTCATCAGCAATTTCTTTGTTAAACCTTACTTCTGGATGTTTGAGCTCCTCGGTTAAAAAGTTCAAAGTATTCCAGCCATCATAGGACCATAATCCTTGATAAAAGGCTACTCCAATGGAATTCACACCAACATTTGTTCCTTCAAAAGAGTCTAAACTCCCAGTTTTTCCTTGTAAAAGCATCACACACCCTCCCAGGGCAATGACAGTGAGAGCGAGCAGTTTGACAACTGTACAGAGGACTTGGATGAATGTGGCAGCGCGGACACTTAGACAGTTAACAAAGGCCACAGCCAGGATGCATCCAGCTGCTATGCACTTGACCAGCAGCTGTGGAGGGGCACAGTCACTGTAGAAAGGAGACACCACGTATTCAGCCACACTCAGAGCGATCCCTGTGGCACTGGCTGGTCTCATGACATTCACAAAGCTGAACACAAACAGAAAGGCTGTAACTTTTCCCGTAGTCCGTAGCATGTAAATATAATCTCCTCCAGACTCTGGAATAACTGTGCCCAGCTCAGCATAACAGAGGCCTCCCAGCATGGCCAGAACCCCACAGGATGCCCAGATGATCAGGCTCGCTGCAGGACTGCCAATAACAGAGAGCACAAACTGAGGAGAGATGAAGATCCCAGAACCGATCATGGTCCCTGCAATGAATGATACTGCTCCCAGCAGTCCCACCTCCCTCTGCAGGCTCAACGTGTTGTGCTTCTCACTACCCATCTCTGATAAGTGTCCCTATCCAAGCACACTGACCTCTTTATAGCAGCGCCGAGAGCCACAAGATGCCAATGTTTAACCACTCCGGCCACTGTGCATATGACTGAAAGGATTTTATTTGCTCTCTTTTTTTAATGTTTTAAACTGTTTTGTTAGTTCTGTCATGTCTTGTTATTTTGATGCATTTTGTCCAGTTTTGTGAAGCACTTTGAATCGCCTTATCTTCGAATTGTGCTCAACAATTAAACTTGCCTTGCCTTGCCTGTTGGCCACCTCTAGGGGGCGCCAAAACATTGGCCGAACAGGAACAACTAGAAAACCACGACTTTGATTACTGTTTATTATGGCTAAAAAGTTATCGATCGCTCATTATTTAATTTGTTTTAATGTTATTAAGGGCAAAATTACAGGCACATGTTCATAGAGTTATCTCTAGATTAATGAAAAAAGTAAGACTCCTGAAATTGTAGTTATGTCATTGTGTGGTTAATTGCAATTTCAAAAGCATTAATTACAAAAACAAAACATTTTACATTGCAGATTGGTCCATTCATCCTGTGTTATGTATGTCACATAAGTCAGGTGTTTGAGACTGATCATTTGCTCACAGCGGTCCGTGTATGCCTGATTCGTAAAGTCCGTTGTTCGATACCCGTTGATTGTAATCTTATGTAAAACGAAAAATTCAATGAAAATATAATCAAATTATCTTTTGGGTGTTATGGCCAATATTTAATATTCTGGTGGTGGACTTGGAAGTTAGAAGTTGGGTGTTCGGGACTGCTGACTTTATATTTTGGTCATTAGCTGTCCGCACGATTTACGAACCATATTTTTTCACAGGCTGACTTTAAAAACTAGTTATCTTGCTCTTTCATCCCAGTTTACTATAAACTAAAAGTGAATGGAAATTAAGTAGCCGAACTAAACATATTTAGTAGCATACTGAAGGCATACACGGAGGGGTCATTAATATTTAGTATATTTAGATTACCTTTGCCTTTAAAATAACACTGAGCTTCTAGGCAAGGCAAGGCAAGTTTATTTGTAAAACACAATTTGTACACAAGGCAATTCAAACTGCTTCACACAACAGGAAAAAAATTCATTAAAATCACAAAGACTAGACAAAAATCACAAAACCTTAATTTAAAGAAATTAAAAGGTGCCATTTTCAGGCTATCCGTCAAATCGTTTAAGACATAAAGAGAAGATTGTAGAAAAAGATTCAGTTGTAGTCATCTGGACTCTGTTTTAGAAAAACAAAAAGTTTCGACTCTCATCCAAGAGTCATTCTCAATCTGTGAAACAAGTCTGAGAACTCAGGTTTATATCTACTCATGTAAAGCCCTGCCACAGGGCAGGACCCCTGATAATGGGCCATCGAAACCAACTGGGATGGGCCTATTGTTCACTGACTTTAGCTCCCCCCTCCCTGAGTCCCTTGTTAGCATCCAAAAGCCTCGGGCATCTCTAGGGTTTCAGAAAACATTATAAACAACGGGAAAGTTGAATCTTAAACCTACAACTGAATCTTTTTTCTACAATGGAACACTCCTGGACGAATGAAGGACTACACAGAAGAGTTCAAAGAAAAATCATTTCAGTCATATGCACAGCCAACAAAATAGTTTTTAGCTTAGATTTGAACAATTCCAGAGTAGCGGCCTGTCTCTCATCCTCAGGAAGACTGCTCAAGATTTTTAGCTGCATAAAACTGAAACGCAGATTCCCCATGTTTAGTCCTGACTCTGGCGCAGCTGGAGGCCGGTCCCTGAGGTCAGTGAAACATAGATCTGAGCGTCGTCTGCATAATTGTGATAGGTCAGTTGATACGCAGCAAAAATGTCTCCTAACGGCAGCATGTAGAGGTTGAACAGAAGGGGTCCCAGGATTGACCCTTGGGGCACCCACAGGTCAGGGGCATCTGGTCTGAGACACAGTTACCAATTTCAACAAAGTACTTCCTGTCTTCCAGATGGACTAACCAGTTTAGCGCAGTGCCAGTGATGCCCACCAGTCCTTAGTCTCTGTAAAAGTATCCCATGATCGACAGTGTCAAAAGCAGCACTCAGATCTAACAGAATTAAGACTGAGGCTTTGCCCGCGTCAGTGTTCAGGTGGATGTCATTTGTCACCTTGACAAGAGCAGTCTCTGTGCTGTGATGAGGTCTAAACCTGACTGGAAAACATCAAATGAGTTGTTTATTAAGAGGAAATCAGTGAGCTGTTGGTAAACAGCCTTTTCAAGGACTTTGACCCAAAATGGCAGATTAGAGATGGGCCGGTAATTACTCAGTACTGCGGCATCAAGACTGCTCTTTTTTAGGAGAGGCTTATGACCGCAGTTTTCAAAGACATTGGGAATGTTCCAGATTGAAGCGACATATTAACTATGTGAGTGAGTGGTGCTAACAAACTGTTCAGCAAGACTTTAGAATCTGGTGGGTATCACATCGAGGCAGCATGTAGATGAACTAGACTGATCTCCTGGACAGCTTTGTCAGTTACAGGTGCAAAGTGAGTCAGCTCTAAGTGTGTTGGTGGTTTTAGGGTTATTTTTTGCATTGTAGAATTTATTAGAATTTACTTTGTCATTAAAGAATAATGCAAACTCATTACATTGGATGTGGAAATGAGTTCTAATGGCAGCTGAGCTGGAGGTTTTGTTCATCTGTTATAGAGTGGCAACAGGACAGACGAGTTGTTACTACAGCTTCCAATTATTCAGAAATATTCTTCCCTTGTTCTACATAAAATGAGGTTGTACATGACAACTTTTCTCTGTAAATCTCTTTTTGAACTTGCACCTTTTCGTTCGGCCCGGTGGCAATCTCTTTTCTGTGCCCTGATCGAATCATAATTTCTCCATGGGCGCCTTCTGCTTATTTTTAACAATTTTAGCCTTCATAGGGGCATGGCGTCGAGAACATTCAAAACACTAGATGTAACATGAGACATTTGAAAGTTTATCATTTCCATAAACAGTTTTCCTGTGTTGTCATTTATGTGTCTCTCCGAACAACTGCAGGACCAGCCAGTGGTTTGGGAAAAACAGACGGGTCAAAGAAGACACAGAAATGATCAGACAGAGCAAAATCGCACATTGACGTTTGAAATATTAACCCCTTTGTAATTGAAGATCTAGAGTGTGCCCGCTGCTGTGGGTGGGGCCACTCACGTGCTGAGTAAACCGAAAGTTTCAAGGACAGCATGAAGCTCTTTAGCATTTCTGTCACAAATATTATCAACATGAACATTGAAATCACCTGTTATGACCAAACCATCAAAGTCTGTACATACGACTGAAAGCATCTCAGTAAAATCATCAATGAAACTTTGGCAGTGCTGGGAGGCTTGTATAAAACATGAAGAGAATGGATGGAGACTGTTTTAGCAGGTACATACTCAAATGTTTAAAACACCCCAAAGGACAACCTGTGGTAACTATTTAATCTCTAACAAACGCACACACACCTCCTTTTTGTTTTCTCGTGTTTCAGATTCAAACATAAAGTTGGGTGGAGAAGATTCTATTAGAACTAAATTTCCTGTGTTTTTGTCAAGCCATGTTTCAGTTAAAAACATTAAATCAAGATTATAAGAAGAAATAAAATGATTAATCAAAATGATTTGTTACATAAGGATCTGACATTTAGCACAGCAAGTTTCAGAGTAGTTTCAGTGAGACTGGGCGTTATCTTTTTACAAGGAATATTAATCAAATTTCTCAGATTGGGCAGTCTGACTCGCATTTTGTTCCCATCTGTGTGATGTGACACAAAAATAGCACTAGGGGAGGCTGTTTTTACACTGGGTTGGTTGATTTTTATTATGACTATAAATCCGGCAACGCTGAGACCCAGTGCATCCTAGCTATAGGAGATAACAGGTGAAAGGCGGCGGTTTAAGGGGACGGTTTTCGTCTGTATAGCAGCAGTCAGAGGAGAGTTCATCATCGTTGATATCAGAACTCTTGATCTTATTATATTGGGCATGAGTGGAGCCATCTTAATGCCTGATTTGATCAAATATTCAAGATGGCTGGGAAGGCCCTAGGTGAGAGTGGAGATGGAAGGAGAGTGGGAATCTGTATGGGAGTAGATGTTGCAGGGCGGACTAAGGGCTGCTCTGAGGGCGGGCGATGGCAGGGATGCTGCCGGGCCTGTCACAGATGGGTCCAAGGCCTTTGATGAGGACCGTGCAGGAAAGAACTGAAATGACTCCTGCGCTGGCCGTGGTGAAGATTGTTATGGTGCTGCTGCTGATGAGTCCTTCGCTGGAGGCGGTGGAGGTGATCGTGGAGCAGCAGGAGTTGAATCCTTTGCTGGTGGCAGTGGAGCGGTTGCTAATGAGTGGTTGTGGTGCTGCTGATGTTGAAACATTGGCTCAGTCTCTGGCTGATTGAGCAGGAATTTTTCTCTCATTCCTCTCTTCTCTATCTGCTCAGGACCCTGTCCTGGCCCAGTCCAATGCCTCAGAGCGTGGAGCAGGTTCTCTGTCAGCACCCTCACTCCACCTCTGCATAGGTGTGGGCTTTTTCTCTTAAACAGGTCCTCTCGTTTCCTAAATAAATAGAAGTTCTCAATGTAGTGCAATCCTCTTGGACAACCATGTGTTCAGCTGAAGCAGCCGGCTAAACTTGTTTATCTTCCTGTCGATGTTTGGAAGAGGTCCACTTATGAATGTTTTGATTTCCATTTTATCAGGCACTTCGAATAACTCCAAGAAGTCTCTTTTCAAAACTTCAGTCTGTATGTCCACTGCACATGCCTTGACATTATTGCTTTATTACAAGTCCCTAAAACTCATTTTTAGTGAATTTACCTTCAGCTTTAAAAGCTCTAAAAGCTCTAAAAAAAGTCCATGTTCTGGTTGCTGATGCATGAATATGGACTCAGTCTTTCACCTGCTGCAGATTTGCGCAACAGTGTTCACAAAGAACTATTACTAGGCTATATAAAGCTACTAATTACTCAGTTTTTATTGTTTTATTTTTCACATTATGTTCGGCCCGCGACCCAGCCTGAGCATTGAAATTTGGCTGGCGGCCCAAAATGAGTTTGACACCCCTGCTCTAGGATCTAGACTCCTCTCTCTCAGGTGGGGCTTCGCTTAATTAAAACAGGCTTATGAGCCTGTGGTTGTTCAGTTAACAGTAACATACAAATACAGATGTTTTAAAATGGAAATTGAGCAAACAGATTTTCACACAATTCTGGCTACATCAAAACGTTGAACTTGAATTTAATTGTAGAAAAGGATTCAGTTGTAGTCATCTGGACTCTGTTTTGACTACAACTGAATCGTTTTCTACAATGGAACACTCCTGGACGAATGAGGATTACACCAACAACTTGAATTTAATGTAAATGCACTTTCTATTTATCTACATTAGTTATTGCTCAAAAAACTGACTATACTATATTACAAAAACTTAATTTAAAAATTTCTCTACCTTACCTCAGGACGCTTGAGCTCCTCAGTCACGTAATTGAGATTGTTCCAGCCATCATAGGACCACAGCCCCTGGTAGAAAGCAATACCAATAGGATTGATTCCAACATTTGTATTTTCAAAAGAGTCTTGAAAGTTTTCTGTATGTCCTTTAAATAGCATGACCACACCTCCTACAATTATTACAGCCAGAGCCAGAACTTTAGCCACCATAAAAAACACCTGGACTGACATGGAGAAGCGCACATTGAGGCAGTTCACGGTGGCTAGGACCAGAATGGCAACAGCTGCCACACTCTTGATCAGCAGCACTGGAGGAGGGCACTCTGAGTAGAAAGGAGCCACAACATACTGGGCAAAGCTAAGCGCTATACCAGCCACTCCAGCTGGCCTGACAAACAGCACTGAGCTAAAGATCAACATGAAGGCCACCACAGGTCCTGAGGTCCGCAGTATGTAGATGTATTCTCCACCTGACTCCTTAATGACAGTGCCCAGCTCTGCATAGCAGAAAGACGCCAGTATCACCAAGACTCCGCAACATGCCCACACCACTAAACTGGCACCAGGGCTGCCAATAGTGAAAAGCACAGTCTGTGGAGACATGAATATCCCAGAACCAATCATGGTTCCTCCGATGAGGGACACCGCTCCGACTAACCCCACTTCACGCTTCAGGCTCAGGTTCTTCGTCTTTTCATCCATGATAACAGCACCTGGTGTCAAACACCTTTCACACAGAGAAGATCTATGGTAATTGTGTGACCAAAGTCAGTGTTGACCAACCTAGGGAGTTAATAATTAAAGAGGCGTGTCTTAAAACGCATACAGGTCTAATTATACACTGTATACACATGCGAATTTACACTTGTGTATTTTGGGATCAGAGACAATTGGAATAAAAGACAGTATATGCATAAATGTTCAAATGTGATGAGTGATTTTATACAAGCCAGTAGTGATGAGAGGTCACTAATCTTGTGATTATGCTGATCATAAGTATGAGTGTTTTTAACGTGGGTGATTCTGAGTTGTTTTTTTGCAATGCAGTTCTAATCCAATGTTAAAAATCAAGAAAAAGACAGAGGTTTAAATCATCATAATTTAAAATGTTTATTGAACTGTAAATGTACCAGGTTTCCTAGTCGCTATATACAAGTTCTTCAGAGTGATCTCTCTCTTACATCTTGCTCATGTGGCTTTGTCCTCTGCTCCAGTAACAAAAAGGTGAACTGACTTGCTTGAATGCAACATCTGTCCGGCTCTCTGAGCTCCAGTGATGGCAGCCAGTTTGTGGGCATCATAGCGCGAGTAGAGGGCAGTGCATGTCCAGCTAGCCTGCTCTCCTTGACCCCCCTCGGCAAGCATATTGCACATCTCACTGTAGAAATGTGGGTAAGACGGTAGTCCATAGAATATCAAGTTCTGAATCCCTTTAATTGCATATCTAGAGAAAGAGAAATCACACACACACAAAAAAAACAAAAATCACATGAAAATATTTAGGTTATGGCTTAAGTGCTAATTTAGTGCTCCCATTAACCCTGAGCATAATAACAGTTGTACTTTGAACTTATCACCTTACACATTTCTAGTAAATCAGAAGTAACAAGGACCATCATGTTACTGACCTTTTGTAATAGTGGAAGCGTTCTGTAAAGAGCATAAACTGTTTATCTCCTTTCTGAAAGAAGTGTCTGGACCTGGACACCTCTGACTTGCTTGAGTACTCGCAGATGCTAGCAAAGTTCAGCTCTTCTTTTTTCATGTAGTTTCGTAAACGGACGTAATCAAAGTAAGAAGGAATGTATATCATTGTATGCGACATGACTGAGTCCTTGTACTGAGGAAGCACTTTATCCACAAAGAACTGGAACCTACAAGAAAGCAGAAATAATTGAATGTCTTTCTTGAAATTTAGAAATGTTGCATTTATTTTCTTACCGAGCATCCTGGTCCATAAAACTGTCTGAATGGAACATTTGAAATACATGAGGCAACTGAACCAAAACCTGGCAGATGGAGCCAGTTTTTGGAATGTTTTTTACAACAACCTACAATGAAAAACATTTAAATACAACTATACGCAATTTGGACCATCCAAGAACAACAATATTTTCTCATTAATATTCAGATGATCTAAAGTAAGCCTTAATTGAGAAACAGAGACTTAATTAAGCGTGCAAGACTTGGAATGAACAGTTGATTTCTGATGTGTGATATTCATTTTTTTTTTTTTTTACCACTTGTTCCCGTTAGGGGTCGCGGGTGACTAGAGCCTATCCCAGTGACTTTGGGCCTTAATGTTTGAAATAAACAACAATATCAGATATGCCTATTCAAAGATAAACCAGGACTATTTGGTCTAGCTCTAGAGCTGGGCTTACTGGGCCGTCTATGGCTCATGTTCATCGTACAGTGTGAGCAGGTGAACGTATTTGTACAGTGCACATACTCCCGTGAGCTTGGCCTGTCCTCGTAAGAGATTAAATTGCAGTTTAAAACAAAATCACAGTGTAAGCTTTAGTCTATTGATACCTTCCAGTGACATCTTTGTTTTTATGGGGGTTAGTTACCATGGCAATTACATTACATTACACACGCATGAGAAAACTGCCTCATTTAGATGATTTGAAGAGAGAAAATGCTCAAGAGAAAGTTAAATGGATTCCAGTCTATTCCAGGGTACTGCAGAGGAGAATCCGACCGATAGTCGAACCTCGGATTCAGGAGGAGCAGAGTGGTTTTCGTCCTGGTCGTGGAACACTGGACCAGCTCTATACTCTCCATTGGGTGTTCGAGGTTTATGGGAGTTTGCCCAACCAGTCCACATGTGCTTTGTGGATCTGGAGAAGGCTTTCGACTGTGTCCTTAGGGGTGTCCTTTGGGGGGGGGTGCTCCAGGAATACGGGGTCCAGGGCCCTTTTCGCAGGGCTGTCCAGTCCCTGTTTGACCTGAGCAACACGGGTTGTGTTTGCATTGCCAGCAGTGAGTCAGACCTGTTCCCAGTGCGTGCTGGACTCCGCCAGGGCTGCCCTTTGTCACAGATTCTGTTCACTGTTTCTATGGACACAATTTCTAGGCGCAGTCAGGGGTCGGAGGGGGTCCGGTTTGGGGACCACAGGATCTCATCTCTGCTGTTTGCAGACGATGTTATCCTGATGGCTCCATCAAACCCGGACCTAAAACATGCACAGGGACAGTTTGCAGCCGAGTGTGAAGCAGCTGGGATGAGAATCAGCACCTCCAAATCTGAGGCCATGGTTCTCAACCGGAAAAAGGTGGCTTGCCATCTCCGGGTGGGTGGGGAGTCCTTGCCCCAAGTGGAGGAGTTCAAGTATCTCGGGGTCTTGTTCACGAGTGAGGGAAGGATGGAACATGAGATTGACAGTTGGATCGGTGCAGCGTCTGCAGTGATGCGGTCGCTGCATCGGACTGTTGTGGTGAAGGAGCTGAGTCGAAAGACAAAGCTCTCGATTTACCGGTCAATCTACGTTCCTGCCCTCACCTATGGTCATGAGCTTTGAGAAATTACCGAAAGGGCAAGATTGCGGATACAACCGTTGGAAATGAGTTTCCTCTGCAGGGTGGCTGGGCGCTCTCTTAGAGGTAGGGTGAAGAGCTTAGTCACACGGGAGGAGCTCAGAGTAGAGCCGCTGCTCCTCCATGTCGAGAGGAGCCAGCTTAGGTGGCTCGGGCATCTGTTCCGAATGCCTCCTGGGCGTCTCCCTAGGGAGGTGTTCCAGGCATGTCCCACTGGGAAGAGGTCCCGGGGAAGACCCACGACATGCTGGAGGGAATATGTCTCTCGGCTGGCCTGGGAACGCCTAGGATCCCCCGGAGGAGCTGGGAGAAGTGTCAGTGGAGGGGGAAGTCTGGGGAGTCCCTACCTAGACTGCTGCCCCCGTGACGCCGCCCCAGATAAGCAAAAGAAGATGGATGGATTTAACAAATGTTTTGCCTGTGGTCAATAAAAGCCTTCATTAAGCCGTTAAGGATTAGAGTGAAGTTAGAGTGACTGAAAAACAGTAGGCAAGATAACGTTTGACTGTAGTGTTTTTTGAAAAGAGACATATATCAGCTCACCTGTTATAGTTCCAATTACGTATTTTCTTTATGGTCAGATTGTGTAAAAACAAAGCTCAGACTAAAGTCTAACTTGAGTAAAAGTTTCAGACAGAGCAGTGCCTCCAGTTTGCTTCACACACCCAAGGAATGTTGATAATATCACGTATAAAGTATCAATATTAATTTATAGAAACACAAAAACATATAGTACAGCCAGAATATCACCAGAATTCTGGTTTCTCCATTTTGAGAACCTCTGGCCTGACTATGATAGACAACTTAAGTATGTGGTTTGCTCTAACAGCTCTTTATTGCTACCTATGATATAATTGAGGGGCAAACTGAGATTCAGGTTCAACCAAAATTGGCACTTGGTGGATTGGTAGCTGACGTAAACGGATTACAGTGACCCACCTGGCCTCTGTAGTTGGTGCAGTGCTTGGAGAGGATGTTGTTGATTTGTGGGTCATGTATAGAGCCGAACACCAGTGTCTGTCTGTAGTGTTTGGCCCAGTTATTCAGGTTCCACATTCTCACTCTGGAGAAGTCCACTCCATGAGAGTCCAGTGGCTGTAGGTTCATATGCCTCATCACATGCTGCATACATGAAAAAATGAAGGGATTATGTCAACATAAACTATTGATTTGTGGGGTGAAGTTTATATATATATATATACATCCAACTATATACATTTAACTATATACATCTAACTATATACATCTCTAATTTTTTTAGGGCTGCACAATGTTGCAATCGAATCAAAATCACAATTTGAGTTTGTGCAATTATCAAATCGCAAAGGCTGCAATAATTTAGATCAAGGTGTCAAAGATGTGAGCTGCCAGGAGTTTTAATCTGGCCTGCAAAACATTTCTAATTGAAATTAAATAATTTCTGATCGACGTACAGTATTTTCACTGCTAGAACTATATACAGATATTACATTTTTAAATACATGTTATGTTACATTTGGCCTGTGACTCAGCCTGCGCTATGACATTCGGCCCGCAACACCTGATTTAGTATAGACTGTCCTCTGCAAATAACTAAATATCTTGTCATATTAAAGAAAAATCTTGTACTTGCAGTTTAGACCTCAACAAATACACTCTGAAATGTATGGGATTCTTGTATTAGTTTCTCCGTTCATAACTCAGTCTTCTTTCAAAAAGGTAAATGCTTTAATTTACTCAGATGTTTTTTGAAAATTGTCCAGCCCTAATATCAATCAAACAAATATATAATCTTGTCAATTTTGGGCACTTAATGAACACAGACACACAAACAAATATCAATTTAAAATAAGTGTTATTCATAGGAAATGGTCCCACTTACCAGGACATGTTCCCAGTTCTGCATCAGAAATACGTCAGCCTGGTCCGCCACTAAAATTTCTATCGAAGAAAGAAAGTCGAAGTCCCTTTTACTCTCCCCTTCAGCTCCCAGCACCGTGCGAAGACCCAAAGGAGACGCAATGATAATGTCTGACGAATAGAATGGAGCATACAGACGCACGCTGCTTCTGATAATTGAAAGAGCTGGTGTAAAAAGAGGAGACAGTTACTACAAGACAAAGTTTCTGTTCTGCTCAGTCAACGTGTATTTCAATTAGTTTTACCAATTCTGAAATGATCGTCCACGTTGCCAGAAAAGACAGCACGGTAATCGTCTGGCCTTCTTAAATTAGAGGGTTTGTCATCTGGATCTTCACCGAATTCTTCCTTGAACCTCTTCTTATTGTTCACCACTATCTTTTTGTTTTTAGATTCTAACAAATCAATTAGAGTTTGGACAACATGCAATGCTGCGCCTCGAAATGGCACAAGAATCAAGACCTGGAAAATGTATAACGTGGATAAGAAAAAATAAGACACCACTACATTGTATAATAAAGCCTGCATTAAAAAATCCTTCAAGTACTTATTCACCTTTGGTCTGGTTAGCCCTTGGTCCCGTGGTTCATCCTGTGGCTCAGAGCCTGCTTTAGTTTGACTTTTCTGCTCTCGTAGTTGAGCATTGTGAGCCAAGACCTGGGAATTTGCTTTCAAAACGTGGTTGAGCACATGGACACAATAAGCACTGCGAACCAGCAGGCCTTGTTTGATTGGACACATTTCAGGGAAGTAGAGGTCCCGGTAGGAGCCCATGATTGACAGCAGCTCAGTTTGGAGTAGACTAACCTCTTCTGGAGAGTCAAAAGTCTGGTTCAAATCCTTCCACGATGTTTCAATGAGTTTATGGAAAGCTGGGAGGCGTGCGTCCTTCTGAGCGCCAATGACACCAAATCTCTCAAGTGGACTGGTGCAAAGAAGAGTTCCCAGTTTAGGCCACTGCAGAAAGGGAATGTATAAACAGCATCATAAGCTGAATATACAATTTTTGGGATAAATCTTGGACATATACCTTAACCTGGGTCTTCACTTTGCTGCCTGTTGTGATTTTCTCAATATCTTCCTCGCTGAGCTCCGTGTCCAAATGCCGTACAAACAAATCTAAGCAACGACAACAGAGAAAATGTCATAACGAAATTACAAACTATATATATTTTTTTTAAATTTCATTTTCATTTCACCTTCATCAGTTTTCCGCTTGGTTTCCACATCATCGTCTTCCTTCTCCTCGTCCTCACGTTCAAAGTTGTTCTCCAGGCAAAAGTGAGACTCATTTTCCTTGTCAATAAACTCTCCGTCAGCCTGTTCAGTCTCCTCAACATAGGCTTTTACTTCAGTCGACTGTCCATTGTTATCCGCCTCTGCATCACCTCCATTTTGCTCGACTTCTTCACTTTCAGCTTCTTTGTCACTGCCTGCGACATCGATAAGTCAATTTGGTACTTGCTTAATTACAATGCTATTATACCTAACAATTGTAATAGATCAAAGTGTAGCATGCCTTCACTGACAAGCTCCTCCTCGTCCTCTTCTTCATCTTCATCACTGCTGTCTTCCTCCTCACTTAGGGCCCGAGTTGGGTCCAGCGTCGAAAGCAGTTTTTGATAAGCAGTCTTCTGTTCTGGCTCCTCATCATCATCATCATCGAGTTCTTCATCCTGCACGATGTGTTGCTCTGGGCTATCAGGCTGCAATTGAGAAAGTAAGAAATAATTATTCAGTGTTTTATAACGTAGTGGCAATAGCTTGTCACCGTGATCAAATATTACGGAGCCAATACACTGCGATTATCTCAAAATGCAAGTTGCACTCACCAGTTCTACTATTTGAGTTCCTTCTGGTCTTTCGTTGACTCTAAAGCACATATCAATGAAAGAAGTTTAGATACTGCATTGTGCGTTACCATTTATTTCAAGATACAAGCGGTTATGAGACTGATGGCTAACATCTCTATGCACAGTTGTGCTCGCATTTGCATCGTCAAACTCTCTTCATTTCTGCGGGATAAGATGCTGAAAGTGCTTACATGTCATGAAAAGGGTGTTCCTCTCCAAACTCCTTTAGATGTTTCTTTTGTTTTTTGGATAAACTAGTGAAAATTGACTTGTTCTGTCTTCTCTTCCCCATGTTGACACTTTTGAAGAACACGTGCTATTTTCTTTGACGGGGTCGTCTTTCGATCTGAGCATTTCACTGCCTCCCACAGGACGGGAGGAAAATTACATTTACAGACTCCCAAGGCGCTACTTGATGTTCCTGTGTGGTTTAAATAATAATCGACTGTAATAAAAAGGTTTATTTTGTGTTATTTTTTATTGTAATGCAACGTTTAAGTAGTCATCTAATGTAGTAAACTGAGATGGTTTAAACAGAAATAGTCTATATTTATTTTGTGATCAAAACCCAACAAGCAGCATATGAGAAAATAAAATGTAATGGGCTATTAAATACATATTAGTTTATTGGACTGGTTATTTTCCCAGTGTAGATAAATGCAATTACAGTTTGAAAGGTAATCAATAAATGCATACAATCAATTGGATTAATAATAGTATTTAAAGTATCAATATTATCACATTGGCCTTGGTCATTTGTACTGTAAGTAGAAATACATATCACTGCATTCATTTACATAAGAAATATACATTAACATTCACATGTTTCTACAATTCACAATGTCTATTACCTTCCAAGTGCATAATAGGTGGCACTCATGAACACAATGATGACAACTGATTATTGTGTTCTTTGTAGAGGCAAACTATATCATGGCATGTAAACATAAATATACACCCTTGCATATACTGTGCACATTTCTGTAGTCAGACCACACTCAGCACACAGAGGAGTGGATTATCCCAAGACTGACATTTCAAATAGACTTACAACGAACTTTACAATATGATCGTGGAGTTCGGTTTTCAGATTATACCACATACGGCGATTCATCATATTTCTGCTGCTAAACACAAACCTTGGGTATACATGTTGGTGTAATCCCTCATTCATCCAGGAGTGTTTCATTGTAGAAAAAGATTCAGTTGTAGTCATCTGGACTAAATGTTTTCAACTCTCATCCAAGAGTCATTCTCAATCTGTGAAACAAGTCTGAGAACTCAGGTTTATGATTACAATTAATCCTTCCTTAAATTGTAATGGAGGTTTAAGATTCAACCTTCCCTCCCTACCCTCCGGTCGTTTACAATGGTTTGCTGAAACCCTGGAGACGCCCGAGGCATTCGGATAATAAAGGGACTCAGGGAGGAGGGAGCCAAAGTCAGTGAACAATAGGCCCATCCCTGTTGGTTTCGACAGCCCATTATCAGGGGTCCCGCCCTGTAGGAAGGGCTTGCACAGAGTAAGATATAAACCGGAGTTCTCAGACTTGTTTCACAGATTGAGAATGACTCTTGGATGAGAGTCGGAAAAACGTTTTGTTTTTTCTAAAACAGAGGCAGATGACTACAACTGAGTCTTTTTCTACTACTTGGGTATACATATTAATCTCAACAACATCCAAATATTGGATATTAAATGTAAACATAATTTGTGATCAAAAGTTTAAAAGGAAAACCAGAGTAATGCAAGCAATCTAATTAACATGCCTATTAATCACAAACACACGCACAATGTTATAGTCAACCATTTTTTGCATTTTGTGGTATTGTTTCCTTTGAGGGTAGTTTGTATAAGAGTACACATAGTCAGGCCATATTTTGATAGAACTGTAAACATTGGTGTTGCAAGTTACTGCACACTATTTAATGCAATACAACTTTATAAATATGTTTTAACAGAAAGAGGTATTTTTTGTAAATGATTTAAAAATATGAAGTATATATGTGTACCAATAGAAAGTATGACTTCACCCGAATCAAATTGTGTGAAAATGTATATGGAAAATAGCAAATTACATTTGATCACAATAGGTTGCATTCACATTATATAATGATGATGTCATTGTTTCAGATGGTGGCAGGGGACTTTTTAATGCTATGGGAGATTCACTGTTTTTGAAAGAGTTTTTGTTTCATGTGGATAGGCTCAGTAGCTACAGACATATTAATCATAAACAAGATCGACAAATATACAATCTTTAAATTTTACTATAGATTTCTGACCTGTTGTTTAGCTCAGTCTTAAACTATAAAAAAAAGTAATGCTGTGATATCACATGAACACAACCTATTGATCACATGTTTGACATGTTTGATGGTATTGCTTTATTGACAGCCAGCCTTAACAGTCTTGATTCTAGCTACCTAAATTGAATCTAAATTGTCACTTTGAACGTGAGACCTGTTCATGTCTGTGGCCCCAATGGAACATGAGGTAATTGCAGTGGCATGATCACTTCACTAACAGTCACTTTGTCTTTGTTTTTCAGTGGAAGTCATGGAGATGTCTGTTCGAACTTTGCACAGGTCTTATTGCTTTGGTAATTCAAACATTCAGATTGCAATGATCACTTTTAGATTTGCACAGTCTGTATTTCTACATGCCTGTGTGTAGTGCATAATCATAGAGAGGTCTCCACACAGGAGCTGTTTCTGTGGAAGGACCTGTGGCTGTGGCAGTTCTCACTGCAATGTACAATGAGCACAGGGTAACACAGTGCGTCCTCATATTCCGGTGGCTCCTCATCATCTGTGGTGTGGCGCTCGGACAGGCAGCGCGTGTTCTCACTCGGGCTCTCCGGGTCATCCAGGCTGCCACTCCTCCAGAAGCAGCTACGCTGTGAGCCATAGCGCCGGGCCAGAGAGAACCGGCTGCCGCTGAAAGGAATCCTAGAACTGGCCCCCGTGCAGATGCTGAGGGCACTCCTGGAAAACACTGAGGAGCAGCTGATGGCTCTGTGGCAGCGCTCACAGTTCTGACGAATCCCACTGAAACTGGAGGGGCACGTGGCAAGGTCCATGAGGCCGGCCTCAGAGTAACTCGGCACCAGCTGCTGGTTAGAGCGGATGTGCCACTCCAGCTCAGTGCTGTCTATGGTGTTAACTCGAGGGATACGTCGCCAGTATGGCCGCTCATCACAGGGAGTCACAGGGACATAGTCATGACCAAAAAGCTTCTCTACTCGATAGTGCACATAGGCAGTGCGGTATTCTGTGAAGACTCTGAGGGGCCAGGAGAACGTGACGAAAGAGGCAAACCAGAAGACGTACTGGGACAGATACCAGGGGTGGTGCTCTGGGTCTGACAGCACCAGCACATACTCCTTCAGGTCAATGTTCTTGAGGTGCATGCCTTCCCTTGCCTCCATGTAGTCATCCAGGCCTTCATTGTCTGTGAAAAACCTTGCTCTTTGTGTAAGATATGAATTCTCTGATTCTACATTGGCAAAGCTAAAGCACTTAGTAAAACGCATCTTTGTGAGAGCAGACTTCTCTAGGCCCACCAGCTGTTTTGAAACATCTTTAACCCCGCAGTGACTGTAGTCAAACTCAGCCTCTGCCACGTGTGTGTTCACACGTTCATGATACACCTGGGTACTGGTGTATGCATCTCCGTTGCGATAGCGAGTGACTTGTCGAGTCCGTCGGACGTAGTGGTAGCTTATGGCCTTCCACCAAATACAGGGTTTGGCCTGTTGCATTCTCTGGATACGTTCATAGATGCCCTCCACATCCACTTTGTGCTGAAGTTCATTTTTCACGTGGCAGTGCCAGCACTCCACGAGGTACACCAGGTAGAGCATGCCCAGCAGAGCCAGAGGGATGTAGATGTAGCCATCGGAGCATGGACTGTCATGGTACATCATAGACTTTCCTTTGAACGCACTGTCAAAGGTGAGCCGGGTCACCTTGGTCACATGACACCACACCATGGCTCCAATGCAGCCGTACATGAGGATGGAGAGGATCAGGCATTTCCAAAAACTCTCTCTGCACAAGGACTTGCTCAGAGACTGTTTGAGGGGCTTTTGCTGTTGAGCAAAAACAGAACACAATCAGTGTTCATTTTACTACATTTTGACCAAATATTTCATGATAAAAAGCAATATAAGCACACAAGGATCATACAAGGATCATACAATACCCAAAACAGGCTCATGGCTATTTTACAACACATTTAATTCTGTGGGGCTTTGCTATAAATTATTTTAGATCCTCACATCATCTCCATGAGGTGGTAATTGAGCACATTAGGTCATTCACATTAGGTCATTGAGCACATTAGGTCATTCATCTTTGTATACCTAACGGTGCCAAAGCCCTGCGACACATTTTGACAACAGCACCGCCATCAAAGGCTTTGATACTTTTCACGACAGGGTAAATTACCTCTTCTCTGGTGGCCTCCTCAAACACGGGAGTGGTGCTGGTCTCAGTGGTCGTCGCTGCCGAGGCTGGAGGGGACATGGTCCAAACCAAAGCTTTAATGAAAGGGCGTGAATAAAGGGAGATTTCACTAAGCTACCACGACAGATCTGACAGCCGTAAATCACATCATTTGCAGTGACCGCACTCAATTGGGTCCGATGGAGGCATGATGCTAGAGATGAAGAAAGCACCCCAAAAGCAGATGTTTCCCAGCGGCCGGAGGAAGAAAACATAGGAGGTGTGTCTAGTCTACAGCAAAAGCCGCATCCTGCTGCTGCTTGTTCCGTCGGCTGTCAGTGCCGCAGTAACATGATCGGAGGTGATGCTGTGAAGGCGCTCGTCCACAACAGGCTACACTTTCCCCCTGGGACCAGTCGTGTGATCAACAGCCCATAAGGTGTCGTCGTCAGCGGGTTAAGCTGAGCTGAACCGAGACGAGCGGAGTCAGTGCCGGAGAGGGCTGCAGCATGAGGAGGGCAGGTGTAACAGGAGCAGGCTGAGCTCCGCAACGAGAAGGAAACTTAAAGGGGAAGTTATCATTTTCTAAGACTATTGGCTCAAATTAAATAACAGTAAATGGGGCTAAATAATGGCCTAACAATACATAAAATAGGCTACACTACGCCCCGCTGAAAAAACAAAAAAACAAAATAGAACAGACCAGCAACCAGCATGCCTTACCAGCAAGACCAGCAAGACCAGCGTCAGACCAGTATCAGACCAGCATCAGACAAGTATTAGACCAGTATCAGACCAGCATCAGACCACTATTAAACCAGCATCAAACCAGTATCAGACCACTATTAAACCAGCAGCAGACCAGAATCAGACCAGTATGGCCAGCAAGAAATCCATGCTGGTCTATCCTGTTTTTTTTCTTCTTCAGTATTTTAAATACAATGATTAATAAAGCTGTTTTACTACAGTCATACTCTTCTTTGCAATAAAGAACAAATCATGAAAACATGCTGGAGGTAAAATTATGGCTTTATAACACCACAAACAATTTATTGAATAATTAGTGCTGCAAATCAATAAATCCAGTCAATTAGGCCAAGCAATAGGCTTACATCTCAACATGAATGGATCATATATGGCTATGAGAAAATGTGGCTTTGCAAATACTATTTAGCCTTAAGAGAGAACATCATCACATGTTTTGTACAAATATTATTTAAAAAAATACAAAAGATTTCAGAAAAAACAAAAACATTTACACTTGCTTAACACGCTTAGTTAACATCTATATAGGCTATGTGCACACAAAGGGTTTGTCCTGGCCCACTTCTTTGAGAGTTCATCTTGTTTGGCCTACTGCTTTTCCAAAGGTCTCCTTTTTTGTTGACGAGGACTTCCCTTTAAAAAGATTAGATTTAGAACTACACTCATAATTTATCATCTTCTTAGTCCTACATTATAGTTATAATCAGTTTCCTTTAGATTTACTTACAGAGTAGACATGGGAGAGATTGTTGAAAAGCACTTGGCCTGCGCTCACTTTGTTCCTCACTCCTCGGATGGTCCCGTTCTTGCTGCAGATATTGATCCTCTTGTTGGTGAAGAACATCTCTCTCTTGGCACTGGCATATAGCAGCAGCTCATCAGGTTCAGCCCCGCTCTCGTCCACAGGGCTGCTCACCATCAGTCCATTTAGGTGGCTGTTGGCCTCGCTGGGGGTCAAGGGGGTGTCCTGCTCTGTGTCTGGGCTCCCGGTGCTGTCAGAGTCCACTGAGTGTGACACTGACCTGCTCCAGCCCGTCTCATCTTTGAACACCTCTGTGAGCACGCGGCCGCTGTTGGCAGATGCCACTCTGAAGCGCACCGTTTTCCCTGCCTTGTCCTTCATCGATTTGACTTGTGTCGCCTCCATTAGAAATACAAGATAGTTTTACATATTTAACCCACTCACCAAGACCTAAACCCTACAAAAAGCCTACAAAAATGTGCAATTACCTAACAATAAAGTCAACTGATGCGTCAAACCTGAGCTCAAAATACACTGAAGGCAAGTACGAGACACCCAAATGGTTAATAATAGACGAGCCCCTACCATGGTAACAGCTAAAACAGGCAAACAGTAAATTGATATTACCTTGTTTATTATTGATTAGGGTTTCTTACACACACACGCGCGCGCACACACCCACACGCACACACGCAACCACACACTACAAGCATCTAGTCCCAAACAGTTTTGTTACAGACGGTTTCTGTGCATACTTAAGACAACCCGTGAACTCAGTTTCACCTATAACACTGGCTGACCCCAAGCTGGTTTTCTTAGGATTCCCAATGTGCTGGAGATGTTATGAAGACTTTACTGGTGTCCAATGTTACCTTGTACCAGTCCCAAAACCAGAGGAATAAAGAGGGCTGTGGCTGACTGAGGCTGGGTAATTGAAGTATCCAGGCAGACGAGAGAGTAGTAAGAGTATAATTTATTACAGATTACACTCTTATATATGGCTGTGTTTTCATTCATTTTGTAGCTGTCTGTTTGATTGAAGACAATTAAAGAGTATTTGCTCCATTCTTTTTTATACCATCTTCTACACATATTATTAATAACTGTATAAGTAAGTGGATTTGCTAAAACAAGAATGAGATATTTGTATTGCCCCAAAATAAATGTAGTCTGTATAGTAGTCTCAACTTAAATGTACTTAAATGATAGATGGAGCAATATATCTTGCGCCAGAATGTTTATTCCGTTAATTTTCTTACTTGAAAAAGTTAGTAACGTAAAATATTTTTTCAATATTATCGTTTATTATTGTGATATTTTCCGTAATATCACGCTTCGATTGCGTTCTTTTTGTGCAAATTAACTATACAATTTCAAAATATGTCCATATACAGTCAATGGTAACGCTAGGCAGTAGACACTTGGATAATCATAATTTGTGCTGTTTTTGTAGGTTACTGGTTACAATCTATAAAATGTTGTTGACCTCCAGTCCAACAGATGGCAGCACAATGTTGTAAAACAAACCCACCGCAGGAAGCAGACCGACCACCACCAGGCGATGAGAGGTGAGCCTTTGGTCCTTCTCGGTCCTTTTCCATTCTCTGTTACTGTCAAGCATGAAATAGTTATTATAAATATTGATCATTTCTGACACATGAAGTCCTAGCGTTGGTTTTCGAGTGTTCAGAGACAGCGCGTCATGTTTTGCACTCAAAAAGACAAGCTGCAAAAATAGTCGTTTACGTTTGCGTTATTACGGGTTTTGCCAGCATTGTTCGTGTACATAGTAATTACCTTTTAAATTCAGGACATACAGTACCTTAGCCAGACTTCAGCAGCTAAATTAAAGTTACTGTAAACGCCACTTCCGGTGTCACTAAACCTTGAAGTTGACGCTGATACGGGGGATATTACAATTACTAAGACTTTATGGACCTCATGTAATAAATACAATCCACGGTCAAAACTACAAACCAATAAATAACTTGAAGCCATTGCGAGTGACTGCGTAATGTATGGTCATATCATGTACAGTTGCCATCTCTCCCTCGCTCTTGTTTTTCTTTTTTTACGGTATAGCGTAAGTATGTGTTTTACGATTTAATTTTTTTTTTTTTTTTAGCGGTATAGCGTAAGTTTGTGTTTTACGCTTCTTTTTTTTTTTACTTCATACTTTGAAGACGTACAACTACAGAAGACGTACAACTACAGTAGGTAGCGGGAAATGCACTTTTCGGCTGCCAATTGCCATTAAAAGTAACACAACAGCAACAACACAAGAATTAGCTTTCTCTCCCTCTTTCTCTCTCTCTTTTTTTTTAAACGGGTAAAGCGTAAAACACACACTTTGAAGACTTACAACTACAGTAAGGGGCGGTAAATGCACTTTTCGGCTGCCAATTGCCATTAAAAGTAACACAACAGCAACAACACAAGAATTAGCTTTCTCTCCCTCTTTCTCTCTCTCTTTTTTTTTTAAACGGTAAAGCGTAAAGCGTAAAGCACACACTTTGAAGACTTACAACTACAGTAGGTGGCGGTAAATACACCTTTTCAGTTGGCTGCCAACCGCCATTAAAAGTAACGCAACAACAACATAACACACAAATTAGCTTTCTCTCCCTCTTTCTCTCTCTCCTCTCCTCCTGCGCAGAAAGCAGTCTGTGGTGGTCACTTTCACTCACTCTGAACTGACAAACTCTGCTATGTAAACTAATAAGGAAACTTTTAACTTATGTTTTGGTTAGATTATTATCCAGTCAGAAAGCAGAATGAGCCTCACAAGAGTCTCATTTGGGTTGTCAATTTTATAGCTGAAATCCATTTGGTTAAAACCTGCAATGCCTCTCTCTGATCAGAATCAGTGCTAGTGCAGCCTCTGCAGCTCAGTGAGGGAATTTTGGAGGTTCTGAGCTGAACATAAGGCATGGCTTGAAAAACGATACCCCTCCCCGTTCTCTCCGGGTTCTCTGGCTTCCTCCCATCGTCCAAAGACATGCATGTGTTAGGTAAATTGGCAACTGTAAATTGGCCCTTGTGAATGAATGTGAGAGCGAATGTTTGTCTGTGTGTCTATGTCTCTGTGTTAACCCTGCGGAAAGTTGGCCACTGTGTACCCCACCTAAGGCCCAAAGGCACTGGGATAGGCTCCAGTCACCCGCGACCCCTAACGGGAACAAGCGGTAGAAAATGAATGAATGAACGTATATCGTTTTTCAGGACACTCACAACCCAGGTTCAGTTATGATTGTAGTTCATTCAGGCATGGCTTGAAAAACGATACACCCGTATGTATATCGGGGTGCACGGTGCACGGTGGCAGAGAATACTATACCTTTTTCATTTTAACATTGATAAAACATGGTATTTTTTGCATTTTAGAGACTGGGTGGAGCACCAACATGCAGCGTTTGTTGGTTCAGGCCCTTGTCATGAGGCAGTTGGGAAAGTTAAATCCCCGGCACCTAGTGGCTGCTGGTTATGGACTCAGACACACAGAGTGGTGCCCCAGGACAATCCACACACGGCAGCTTTGGGGCCACTCAGTCGTCCCTGCACTCAACTGCCATAGACCCACCTTTCGTAGCAGAGATTCTCTTCGGAGTTGGGCTGTTCATCATTTAAGGTTTAAAGGTGGCAAGAAAAGGAGCTTTAGTCGAACTGGACAAGTCGAGGAGGAGGAAGAAGAAGATGAAAAAGACCCAGAGGACAGTGATTATGAAGACAATATGGAGGACCCAAATGTACCTAAAGACTACAAGGACATGGAGAAACATGTACAGTCTTTTCGTTTTGATGTCATAATGAAAGCTGGATTAGACATGGCACGGAAGTGAGTCTCCCTCCTAATATTGGTGCAAGTAGACGACATTATTTTCTGGTTGCTGAAATGTTTTTTGTTTGTTTATTCAAGTATTACATTTATTTTCTTTGCATAGCAAAATTGAAGACGCATTCTACAGCAGTAAGCTGAGACTAAATGGACAGAAACTGATCAAGAAAAGTAAAACTGTGAGTATTATCTAATTACAACTTATCCACACAAAATTTTTACCAATTCATATCAATGATAACCTGTGTTTTACACTTCCATTCAGGTAAAAGTTGGAGACACCTTAGACCTGATTTTGTCGGAAAATCGAGAAACTAATACCGTTACGTTGATGAGAGTTGTTCTTAGAAAAGTTTTTCCTGAGATGAGCAGTGCAGAAAAACACAAAGTTGCATTAAGGCGCTGGAAATCTCTTGAACTTTCTAAAGAGGAAGCTTTAAAATCATGAACTTTACCTGGGACATGTCAGACTGATTAAATGATCAAGCTGATGCAGTATTTAATCTTGAATATAAAGGTAGTAGTAGTTGCATGAACTGTGCTGCTAGTTTTGATGTTGCAGTTAGACATGTGCTAATAAAGATTTTGAAGTCATTGGATTGAGTGTTATGGTGTTGTTGTGAGATAATTTCACGGCAAGGAGTTGCAATAGTGCTTTTATTAGAAATAGGTTATCATGAGCCGTTGTCATGTTAAAATTTCTTAATATAAACTTCTATAAGAAGGCTTAACATAAGCACATTGTTATTAAAACAGTGGTGGCACAATGCTACATCAACAACTGGACAGTTCTTTATTTCTAAACATATCAAATGTGTCATTTTATCACTATTGGTTAATAATGTAATTAGTTTAAGGCTACAAGATTTATTAAAGTATGTTAAATAAGCTATTTTGGCATATAAATAGACTAAGTGACATTAAGACTACTTAAGCTACAGCACCTACTGCTGTAGTCACAGATATGACTTGAGAATATTGAGGAAACATGTAACAGCTTGGCCTCATTACGAAGAACAGCATGTAAAAATTCTACATCGCATTTTCAGCTTATGATATTGTGCAAGTGTTTATGACAAGAATATGCTGCCTCAATAATATTTTTAACCTAGGACACAGTGCTTGACCTCTTGGCCTTCTTTAAAATGTCACACTTTTTGCGATTTGGACGGCGACAGCGCTCATCAATGCTTGGCACACATTCGTAGTGCCACACCTCCTCCACCTTCTCCACGGGATACACTGCCTCCACATAATGACGGATCAACCTCAGACGCACTGGGTCCAGCTGCTTCTTGTTGCATGCTCCTGAATGGTTGTACTGCAGCCGGAGGTTCTCCTGAGTGAAGAGTTCAGGGAAGAGTCGCACCAGCAACCGAGCCGCAAAGTTCCCAACGGACAAACTCTGCTGGACAATCTCCCGCACCTCAGTGTCCGACAGCAGGTACAATGAAGGTACCGGAAAGTCTGGGCTGCACACAGTCAGTTCATCTAGCGGTATTTTACAAAAGTCTTTGCTACTTTTCTCAGGGGGAAAAGACGGAATATCTGAATCCTCTCTGACACTATCTGCAGTGAATTGGTTTAACTGACAAAAAAAATCTTGGTCTGTCTCCTGACCGTAGATTTTCCTTTGTTGCAAATATGATCTTCGTTGCTCTGTGTCACGTCTTCTACACCTCTCATCAAGTTTTCCCACAAACTCCAACATCCAAACCCGGTCATTGTTCGCCTGCGGATAAAGTAACTGCACATAGTGACGGATGAGGTTTAAGCGAATAGGGTCCAGCTGCTTCTTTCCAAGCGAGCCACTGCAGTTGTACTGCTTTCTTATATTTTCATGGGTGAAAAGCTCAGGAAACATGAGCACCAAAAGCCGAGAAGCAAAGTTGCCAATAGACAAGCTACATTCATAATTGATTTTTAGCTGATCCCTCGTCAAAAGATATTCTTTTGGAACAGCAAAACCAGGCAAAGGAATTTCCAGATTGTCAAAATCTACAGGTGTGAGCAGGGACTTTTTTGACTTTCGAATTGGTCTTTCACAATCCCCTGCACCCAAAACAGTAATATTAGATGCATCTTCAGAAAGATTACCAAGACCAAAGCACTCATCTGTGACATTGTCAGATTCACTCACATTTCCATTACTGTGATCACCTTCAAGTGCATCTTCCACGTGCTGAAGGCACACCTGCAGCCAGCTGTCCTCAGGCACATCTGGAAAATGTGCCTCCATATACTTTCTAATCATTTCCACCTTATCCGAGTCTAGTAGTGGATGCCCTACACTTTTAAAACTGTCGGATCTAGCTGGTATCTTTCCTTCTTCAAAGAACTCGGGAAACAGACGATGCATAAGAAATATGACAAAATCCTCAGGAGAGGAACACTCATCCAGCTCCTCGGTGGATTGAGGATTAAGTGTCAAATCTGTTACAGCAAGGCTGCTTTGCTGGTTATCTAATGACAAGTGCTCTTCCATTTCTATACCCTGCTCATTAATGAAGCTATAGGTTTGGGGCTGCTCAGACTTTATCGCTGCACCTGTAACTGTCTGCTTCCTCTGCTGTCGAGTGCTCTCCATGTCTCTGTGCGCCCAGAAACGATTAAAAAAGTCATTCATCTGAAGCAGACATTCCTCCTGCCAGACACTGTTGCTCTTCACTGAAGGATAGCATACCTCCACATAGTTACGGATCAGCTGCAGATGCAGAGACTCAATTGTTCTCTTGGAGGCGAAGCAGTCATGTGCACACTCTTTAGCTTTGAACAGTTCTGGGAAGAGATGCACCAGTAACCTACAGCCCAGCTCCCCAGCATTAGACGTCTGCTCCATTAACTGCTTCAGCTCATCACTGGTGAGAAGATATTCTGGAGGAGGCTGAAACTCCATCACCATCTCAGTAGGTTTGATCTGTTTCTTTATTCGCATTACTTCAAGAGTTAACAAGTCCACTTTACTGTGTAGTTGTGTCATACTCGAATTCAGGGTATTAAGAATAAAAAACATTTTCTCAATCAGCGGATAAATATGAGTTTCCGTGTGACCCTCTGTGGAAGGGATGTCCTCAAGCAGGCCATTTTCATCTGCTCCTTGGAGCTTGGCTGAGAGGATGCTGTTGAGCAGGTTCACTGAGCCCTGTCCCACATGTTGCTCCACACTGGAGGTGTTCCTCTTGTCCGAGATCCGGTGGGAAATCCCAAAAAGAGGTTTTCTGTGGGAGACCCTGGACCTCTCTGGCATATATCCTCGTTTCTCTCCAGTGGTGAGACATAGAGGTTCATGTCGCGTAGGTTCATCTACAGAGGGCTGGCGCATCTACATGAAATATAAAAAATATATATCCTTGTTAATACTTCATCATCACTTAATAATCAACAATCCACAGTTTAATTTACCTGGGCACAGATCCTTGCCTTCTTGTGGCTGCTGTACTGGTTTTCTGCTGATAATCGTTTTGACACTTCAATTGCTCCAGGACATTCTCCTCCGTGTCTGTCAGGTGACCCACCAGTTGCAAAGTCGTCCATTTCGCCCTTAACATCTTGTGCATGCTTGCTCTGTACAGGCAATAGAGTAAGCTAATTAACGAGCCCAGTGCTCATAATCATTGCAAAAAAAGTAAATAAAACACTAGTATGCAAAGAGATTACACCTTATGATCAGCAGTCAATGTAATAAATATGTTAAACTGGAGTACTAGTAAAAGCTCAAACGTTAAATTGCCCCCCACACACACACACACACACACCCACCCAAGTCCTGCTGAAATAAGTTTACGTGATCACAAAACGGATACTATGAAGTCTATAGCATAGTGAGTAGGGTACTGAGAGCCTCTATGCTGCTACGTAGCCCACCCAGGAGCCCCTCGCTTAGCCTGTAATATTTCCTCATTCCTCCGCCCATGAACCCTGGACCACAGCAGACATAAGCAGCCGGTCACTCACTGATCATCTTAAAGTAAACTTACTGCCGCATCCACGACCCATCGGTCTTAAAACGATCCATTGTAGCAAACGAATAGCCTCTAGATAAGGCTTTTATGACGCGGCAGTGTTTTCGTGGACAGTGCCCCTAATCGTAAGAAAAACACACGTGATCGGTGCGTGAGCTCACCTTTACGCACCAAGAAAAGCCCACGGGACAACTGACGACATGCTTATCTTCTTAACTGGTTGTCACGTCGATTTTATTAAAGAAAACGGCTGTTGTTGTTGTTTTTCTCGGTCGGCTACATTGCTGCCGTCTCGCGTGACGTGACGTAGGGCGCACGGGCTGTGTCACTTCCGCGCAGCTGTGGACGGCTCAGGGACCGCGCCGCGCCAGCAGGAGGAGAAGGAGAAGGGGGAACAGGGGGAGCAGGAGGGGGAGCAGGAGGTGGAGGGGGAGCAGGAGGTGGAGAGAGGCAGAAAGAGGAGGCGAGCAGGAGAACACACAGAGGGAAGAGCAGACTGGCTGCAGACCGCAGCGCAGACGCTTCGCGGGGCGGTCATCTATGCAGTTCTGCAAGGCAAGATATTCTTAGAAAAATACACTTGACTGAAGAGTTTATTCAATTTAGTTAAGAGTTAATTCAACTAGATCTAGGTCTATTATATTAGTGAATAGCCTAATGGGTTTCAGCTTCCCTTTTCATGCAACATTTTGAGGACTTTTTTTTCTCCATTCAAAATATGTCGTTTTAAAAACAGTCTTTTCATGTTTCAAATGTCATAATTGTGAAACCTATGGATGGATAATGAAACAAGAAGGAATAAAATAAAAAGGGCTGACTTAAAAAATAAATCTCAGTGTTTTGTAATTCAGGAATAGCTGCATGCCTAAAAATCGGTTAAGGAATTATAGCAAAGAATTATATACAAAGCCAACATTGCCCCAAGTGGTAGCAAAGGGGAACAGCTTCACTGAGCTTCCCTCGGTCTGCGCGCTGCATCATCATCATCATCAGCAGCATTATCTCTGTCAGTTTGTGAAATGATAGGCTCCAATTTGTGATCAACGATAGACTTAGTAATACCACTCATCTGGTTTCATTTCAGTTAATTTCAACGCGGACCATGCAGGCATTGGGGTGCCACTGCCAATTCTTCTGTTGGTTGGCTAATACTTTTCAAAACTGAAGCCCGTTCTCATAATCCCGCATTAATCATCAGCTATTTCATGCTCACTCTGGCACCCAATGTTCTGTTCCCCGTCACAAATATCCATACGAGATGATATAACAAGGCAAAGTGTGGCTGGTGCTTCTCGTTATTCCTTTAATGAGCCGTCTCCATGGCACTCAGATCTGTCAGCCAATGAAGCGCGCGGGGCCTGTGCGCGAGGAAGCACGCGCCGGGGTCAGAGAGGCGAAGGTTCCCGAGGAGGGGCCGGCGTGCACTACTTAAAGCTGGGAAGAGCTCGTTAAAGTGTCATTTTTGGCCAATGTGCTCATCTGTGTCGAGGAGGCCAATAAGCCATAGCCTACTGTTCTCACCAGAACGACTTTCATCCATCAGTCTTCAGCCATAAGATCATTTCGGCAGATGTTTACCGACAGTCCTTTCACAAGATGACAAATGGATATTTTGATACCAGTCCACTGACATATGCACTCATTTTTACACACTGCCTTTTTCATAATGATGTCAGAGAGGTAAGCTTTATACAGAAGGAGGAAAAATATGTACTAAATAAATTTAAAAAGTCATAATGAATAAGAACCGAAACCCTTTGCAGCCTTCCCAACAACGTGAATGGCCAATCAAACGTATTATTACCAAAAGGTTGAATTCCCCATGAGAGTTCCCATGTTGATGGTGTTTATTTATTTGATCAAAAGGCTAAGTCCTTTACATTGGGATTGGTGGTTGAATTATATTTACATGAGATAGTGATGAGTACTGTTTATTCCTTTTGCTTGTCTTAACATGACAACTTACAACACTTAGTTACTGGTGGAGCTTAATTTCATTATGGCACCTGTCTGGGATATGATAAAGAGAAAATTTAGACTGAAGCGTTAAAGTTTAGTTTAGTTTTTATTTGAAGGGACAATGTACAGAGACATTAAACTCGTAAAACAAAGATGTTCTACACCAGATTGTAATTGTTGTAATTGTTTCCATCTGCAGTCCCTGATTGAAAGGAATATATAATACAGTGCAAACAAAACATTCAACAATGTGATCATTTCACAGAGTCCACAGAGAACGTCTCTTGCAGATGTCTGCAGATGGCAGAGAATCTTTTTGGTCCAGGGCAGGAGTGACGTGATGAGGAGTGAAGACTGCTTAGGCCGTTTTGTCAGGTGACCTTCTTAAAATGCTGAAAAAAGCTTGTTCTGATATAATTTTTTGCTACATTACTACAGAGGCGGATTGTACTCAGTTCCATTTTGAAAAAGAAAATGTACTTTTCGATGTAAATTTTGAACTGCTTACTTTTATTTGTACTTTTGTACTTTTGTACTTTTGTCAAATTTGGTTTGAAGTAACACTCTTACTTGAGTAAATGCTTTGGTTACTCTTCCCACTGAAGTCTACAATTGACAGTTTTTTTGTTAACAATGAAACTATTTAAACATTTGTGTTTCTTGGATCGCTTCTGCCAAATATGATTTTGCTTTTCTCACTTTTGTGTGATTTAATGTTTTGTCCTTCCAGTTAACCTCAAATGATACATTTTATGTTACGGTCGGTGAGTTACTCTTACAATTACTCATGAATAGTAATTTCAAATACCTTTTTACTCTAAATTAATTTTTCTTAATTTCTTGGACCACTACTCAATACTTTTACTTGAGTAATTATTATTTGAAGTAATGTTACTCCTACCTGAGTACAACTTTTTGCTACTTACCTCTGTTGGTGCATTACAAAATATTACCATAGATAAAAAGTCAACTCACAGAAAGTATTCACTTCACCATTTCTACAAAGCTTCGTATATATTACTGCATACTCTTTGATCTAAATCTCTGCATCCTTGCTGTCACGTTGCAAATTGCTGTCAGACAGACTGGTATGCACAGTGGCCCTTGCATCATTGTGTGTCTCTGAATGTACAGAATGTAACAGAATCCATCTGTCTGCTGACCCACTCTCTTCAATGGCCCCTGCTGTAATTACACCAGGCCTCGTCTGGGCACACCACGGACACTTTTGCCCACTTCGGGTTTGCTTATAGTCCTGCCAACTCTGGCTTTTATGACGCCCGAGAGTCTTCAATGTTGGAAGCTGCAAGCATCATGTTTCTACTATGTGCCCAACGTATAGCTGACAAAACCCAAACTGTTTTATTTGGGTTCAATATGAAGTATCAGATTCATATAGTGGTGTTGTCAGAGTTTTCACTTAAAACACTGGGCTGTAACCCTAGGAGAAGTCGACTCTTTTATGTTACAAATTAATTCTAACATATCCACAGTAGTGACTAGTTGATTTCTACAGGGAGCATCATTGCACAGGCCAGAGCTCATCTATTTATAAAAAAGTTTGGTTCATAACTATATTTGTCATTCTGGCAGTGCCCCAGTCTCCTTCCTTGTTTGGTCCTTTTAGCTTTCCATGTAACTTTGCTCATGTCTGCTCACGGCGAGGCTGAATATTTTATGAAGGGCCCGAGGCTTTCCCTGGCACATTCTGTATCTCGCTGTACCCAGGAAGTTCAAACAGTGGGGGAAAAAAAAAAAAACACAGGAGGAAGTGGATTAACAAACCAATATCAGAAAGGAGCTTGGTTCAGAAAGACTTCACCCTCTCTTGGTTTGCATCCCACTTGTCCAGAGTCATTGTAGTCTTCTGCCTTTTACTGTCATGCCTCTCCTTCTCTCCACCTCCAATTATTCAAGATACTATCATCACAAATGCACTAGGGTACGAACATAACTAATTTTCTGTTAAAAACTTTGTATCTTGTTCTTTTTCCACCCAATTTTAAAGCATTCTGTAACTTTAAAATTTAATTAGGATTTAGGATCTTACATTATTAAATTACCTTCTGGGGTTGTCATTGCAAGTCTGCATCTAGACTGATTCCGTTTGCATGGAATATTGTTCGTAATGCAAATTATGTCGGTTTGTTAATGTAAATATTGTAAAATTGCCAACCTGAAACAAGGCTGACAGACACAGTTTTGTATCATAAATATTTGAGGAACATTAAAACCGGTGACTTTTCCTTTCACAGCAACTAAGTATCTATGGTGGGGACATGTATAGCTGGACAACAATCTTTGGACCATGGGAAGAAGCCAGAATAAAATATTAACATAGTGAACTTGAAGACTTGACAGCTGACCATCGTCGTCCTAATAAAGTTGACAACAAAAATCAATTGTCCCAAACTAATATGATTGGAGAACTTGATTTCTGTCATCTCCAGTGCTGTGTCCTTCAGGTGTGGTGGGCGGCGGTGGCAGTGGCCTGGTTTCACACCTCGGCGGTCCCCTCTCCGCAGACAGCAGCCTGGGAAACCACAGGCCCCCAGGCTGGCGCCAGTCTGCAGGGCTTAGAGCAGGGCAGCCAATCAATACCTCTGCATTTCCTGTCCATTTGCTCAGGTCTCTTCATTAATAATTACTGCCTGGCGGAGCTTCAGTGCGCTGGCTGTCCGGGCAGAGGGGAGAGGCTCAGTGACCTTTTCCCGCCCCTGAGTTGACTTTACTCACACTGGTTGTGGGCACAGACATAATCAAGTAGCACAAATGACAACATGTTACAGCTGGGCCATCTCTCCTCTGTTTGGACACACGGACAGCACACGCCTCATGTGCCAACAATAACATCTATGTGAATGTTTTAAGTCAGCAACGTTTACAGAACCTGCACGCACGTTGCTAAATTGTCAATGAATATCATTAACCCATCATAAATGACCACATTATATAGCACTTTTCTACCCCCTGTGGCGTTTTCCATGGTGACCCATTCACACACATTCATACACCAGTGTGCACAAACACTGAAAGTGGGTCAAGTGTCTTGCCCAAGAACACAACGACAATATGCACTGGTGGGCTTAAACCTCTGAGTTTTGATCAGTGGGCATATTTACTAAATGTTGTAACTTGGCATGACTCGCCCAAATACAAGAGAACAGCAGATGATGTAAAACTGAAGCAATGCATTTTATTTATGACTGTTTTGCAGAGGTGACCAGAGCAGCTTCATCACACTTGAGGCACAAAGGCTTTACTTGTATTTGAGGCAGTGAACAAAGCTCTTCAGTCCGTCACATGTTCCCGAGAGTCTGTGTGTGTCCAGGTTAGAATTTGGTGACGGCTGATGCGATGTTCTCCAGGGCAGATCGAGCCTCGGAGGCGGGGAAAGCCTGGATGGCCTCCAGAGCCTTGTTACTATGGTAACAGCATAAGTCCTCCGCTGAGCTCACGCCTTTGTCCGACTTCACTGTGGCCAAGAGCTGCAGAGGCACAACATTACACCTTAGTTTGTCATCTGGGTCAATTATCTGCACATAATGTTAGTGGCAAGACAAAGTTAACTTCATGAGGTCATATGTAAAAATGGAGCAGTGCAGGGCTGTTGTGCGACACTCTAATCTGCTTTTGATTAGAGGTTTTCATGGTGACTGTGATACCACTCGACTCTAGAGGCACTTTCAGCTACAGTGGAAAAAGTCACACTCAGTCAGTTGTATTCATAGAAGAGACTAAATTTATACTTTTATTTTAGTGAACATGTCTCTTTTGTTTTCCACAGCTCTTTAATACCTTTAGTTTCGGTATTAAAACTTGTGAAATCGATACAAGAGCAGAATGAAGATGATTTGGGTTTATCCGTTTGTCTGGCTGTTGCTGCGTCAAGACTTGTTTTTGCTTAGGGCATTTTAGCTCATAAATTGTGGAGGTGGTAGGCCCTAAAGCCTTTTGCAAAGTCAAAAGTACAGGTGCCAAAGACATTTTTTGTATTTATTATATATATAATATTTATTTTTCCCAGTTTACATCTGCCTGGTTGATTATTAATAAGATGCAACACTCAAGCTGTCTATTTTTAATTTATTTTTATTTTTATTTTAGATTTCGTCCATTTGCTTTGAAGAATTACTTTTACAAAAATATAAAGTTTTTGAAAGTATTTTAATAATAATAATAATAATAAAAAAATCTGCTTCAAATTAAGCAAAAATCTTAAATACAGAAATATACAATATATTAAAATTAAGAGAGCTACCTTTTGCCATCCACTTTACTGACTTCATTAAGTGAATGTGATGTCTCGAGAAAGTTCTAGCGAGCAATTCATTTTAAGTGACTATAACCCAGTGTCCATAATGTAGTACAGAACAAGTTGTGGCAAATTCATTCCCTCTTTGCCTTCTCTTGACTCGTCTGTACTTGAAACTTTTGCCTTGTTCTGGTGTCCCCTTTTGGGCTGAAGGGGTTTCTCTCACAATGCCACTGTCTCTGAGCCTCGGTGTCTCCTCCACAAATAGGCCGCAGTAACTCATCTGACCTGCTCCGGTTTCAGACAGGACCAGATAACCCCCAAACACCAGACCCCTCCTCTGAAACCTGCTCTTCCTCGTATCACTGCACGGTTTCCCTAACACTTTGACTTTGACAAGCTCAACTCTGACCTTAGTTACGGTTAAAATATATATTTTTAAAATGTGTGCAATATACCTACATTTACATTATAACAGTAATGTATTTATTATTTACTTCAAGTGACAGTTTTTTTTATTGCCTCATGTCTTATTAGGAATATTAATAAAATAAAAGTATATAATTACACATGTAAGTGACTTACCTTAGTATAATCCAACATATTCTTGATGTTTGTGCCTTTAAAATAGAAGCCAAAGATATTCAGAACCATCAAACAAAGAGTAGATTTAGTTTTTCATAAAGAAATATTATAAATTGCAGTCCATTTTTACTTTTGTAAATGATTATTGTTGTAAAGCAGCATTGAGGGTCCAGGAATGTGCAGAATAAAAAAAATGTATTATTATAATGATTATTATTTATTGGATCAATAAATAATAATCCTTATTATCATCCATCAATAATAATACTTCTCAGGGGTCCAACTATAAAGGTTGTTTTAGGATGACATTTTACTTTGGCTTTAATTTAAGGCCTTAGCTTTAAGCCTCGTCACATAATTTTACCAAAGCGCCATTTTAGCACGAAGCTTTAAGGGCATTATTCAGTTTCCATCAATTTTAAATTTCACCAAAAATCAAACATAGAGTGTAGCTACGTAGCCACTTTAACCACGTTAACGTTGCACATGAGCCATGAGGCCATGGTTTTCATACCTGTTGCAGCTGCTGGTGCCACCTTTCTTCCCGACACCACTGTTGATGGAACACCACTGGAGCCGCCTTAGACTGAAGGACACTGGCTCCACACTCTTCAAAAACGGCTGCAGGTCTGAGTTAAGCTGTGGACAATAAACAAAACACCTATTTACGCCTTGTAACTTCAGCCTCTACAGTTGAACCGAGCTTGTTGAACGCTGAGTCTGCCCTAATTTCACTCCACTCTCACTGACCCTATTAATGAGAGCAGATGAGCAGTCTGCTGCAGGATGTGCGAGTTTCATGAGGATGGTTTCCTTCAGAAGCCTCAGTTTCTCACTCATCCCATGCTGAGATTCCCTGCCCAGTGAGGCCTGCAGACTGACAGCTACAGGGAGCCACAGCGGGATCTACTCACTCAGCTCTGTCACTACCATCATTATGGACACTCGTTAGTGCCAACATGCCAACTTTAGCCCAAACTTCAAAAAGTATGAACAAAAAGTGGAGTTTTATCAAATTGGATGGGTCACATCAACCTTTGCAACTTTGTTCTTTGAGCAGCTCAAATGCACAAAAGGAAAGTTGATGATTTAACAGCACTAAACTTAATTGTTGAAATGACACGTGAAGGTGAAATGTTATTTGCAAAATATATTTTTTACAGAGAACATTCTGTATTATTAGAACTTATTTATCAGTTTGCATCACAAGTCTCTAAAGTTAATAGTTATTTGTGAAACTTGGTGGTTAGGTTTTGTCTTTAACAAAGGTTTGCAAATGCTTCTTGGTTGAAAGTGGGGCTGTGAAATTGATCAAATTTAATCACTATTGAGATTCAGTCATTTTTCAGTCATTCAGTGATGTCTTTTTAATTGCCTGGTCCACAGCCTATCCTGTCAGGAACAACATGTGGTTTGGAGCAGAGTTCAGTTTTTTTGTGCGTGTTAAATGGCAAGGATTAAACGTCTGTATTGTTTATGTTCATGAAATTATTATACAAAGACGTTTGTATTTGTTTTAGTAAAGACAAAAGGAAATCTAATCACATTTGAGACCAATCAATATGAGAAATGATGATTCATTTTTTGTCATATTGCCCGGTCCTAGTTGAAAGTGTCATTTGTTTGAAGACACCTGCACGCACCTTGTGTCCCAGCGATAGGTGCTTGCCATAGTTGTGGGCCAGTCTCTGGGCTTCTTTGTCATGTTGGGCCAGCTCCATCGCAGCTTGACAGCTTTTGGCAAGCAGTGCACCATGGGACAAGAACGTCCGCTCCTCCCATGTTCCAATGTCAATGCCATCAGTGATGCCATTGTCCTGCAGAGCCAACAGACAAAGAAACAACAGGCCGAAATCATTATTCATTCTCATTCTCTACAGCTGCCCAATGGGCACCTCATTCCAACTAATCCATGATCACTGCAAGCGGGTATACAATATGTAAAATACTAAGCAATAATAAATGGGTCAGTCCTGGAAAATATGGTAATTGATAGAGGTGTTATGAAAACATCTCATCTTAATTTATTATTTACAACCATCTTTTTTGTTGTTTTGATTCATTAAGTAGGAAAAGGCTCACTGCAGTGCACAGCTGGAAGCATCCTCCTTACAATATAAATACATGCCAAATGTATTAATTACATTTTGGCAAAAGTTTACGCCACCATTACTCAAAATGACTTCTCTACCACAGAATGTTTGTAGTTGCATTTTGTATATGTGTGTAAACAAAACACCTGGCCCCCGTTTCAAAGATATTTGAAGCAAAAGCAGTTGTGATAAACAACCGAATGTAAAGAAAAAACACACTTTTTATGATTTCAAAACCTCGCACCGTATCTTACCCGAGCAGATCAATAGAAAGTGCAGTGGTACCTCTGTGCTGCTGGAATTCTCGTAGTAGATCCCTTGGACTAAATCGCCAATGGCACTGGAGATAAGCTCAACCACCTGCAAAACAAACAGAGAAGAAAAGGGACATCCAAATTATGTCCAGAGGTCTTTATACAATAGTTCATTGGTTCAACTGTACTGCATAGAGCAATATTATATGAAATAATATGAAAATCTAATTCCACAGACACAGGTCCAGTGCTCTGCATTATCAGGACACAAATACACCATTAGAACAGTTTTTACAGGATTTTAGGTTAGAATTTAGCTCTTTCTCAAGTGGGACAAACATTTTATCATTTAAATATTTAAAATCTTAAATATCAAAATGTTTTTAGAGAGCGTTGATTTATTTCAAAGTGAATAATCTTTGACTTGCTGCTGTTTTCAGGGAAGAGATGGCCAAAGAAAAAATAAATAAAATGAACTTCACGGTGTACACGGTGGCAGAGTGGTTAGAGCGCTCTCCTCCCAAGGAGGAGATCATGGGCCAGACCAACATCTCTCTGGATGGAGTCTGCATGTCCTCTCCGTGTTACCGTGGGTTCTCTCTGGGTTCTCCGGCTTCCTCCCACCGTCCAAACACATGCATGTGTTAGGTAAATTGGCAACTGTAAATTGGCCCTAGTGAATGAACGTGAGAGTGAATGTTCGTCTCTGTCTCTGCGTTTTCCCTGCGACGAACTGGTCACTGTACCCCGCCTAAGGCCCAAAGGCACCGGGACCCCTAATAGGGAAATGAATGAATAAAATTCACACAGAACAAACAAAATTAGCTTCAGCGAATGTTCTGCAGAAATGACCTTGTAGGTAACCTTATGTCTCATTAATTCAAAAGTATGAATTAAAGAGGATGTCTCATTTTATATTTAGCAAAACAAATTTGTTATGACAGAGTTGTTATCTGCTACCAAACCAAGCACATGTCTCATTGTGAACATGGTTTCAATACCTAAAACATTACTTTTACTTTAATAAAATGTTCTGTTAGGAACATTCTGTTAAAGAATATCATGTCAATGTCATCCAAGAGAATTGAGTGTACAGGACTACAATTGCAAAATGTAAAAAAGAAATTACACATTTTAGAGATTTGTCGTCCACTGTATTCACTTAATCCATAATAATTAGCATACATTCATTTGCCAGATATTTTGTTATTATTGCACAAAGCAAATTTGAGATTTGATCAACTGTAAAGCAAGATTGAAATTGGATGCGCAAAGTGTAAAACAACCACTACAACTGTAATGCACTGTGGATCAATAAAGCTTCTGAAAATGAAAAATAATGCTGCTTTTTAAAAATAGTCTATTTTGAAATAGAGAATATGGATACACTATAGTGGTATAGAGTGGCACAAGATCATTCCCGCACACCTGCAGTTGCCTGGTTTCTCTTATAGGGGGCACGCATGACTACATTTTCACTGCAAGACATATCACCAACTCCTTATCGGCTCCTGGAAGAGTGCCTGAAGATTTGAAGCATTGTTCCATAGTAATGAATGGACAGTATCTCAATTGAATCGTCTGTGTTCACAGCCACAATAGAAAGCCGGCACTCAACATACAGTTCAGATGAATGGGGATAAATTTAGAGCTCCTTCACAGCTCATCCCAGACATCCTTGGTTTTAGAAGAGAGAAAAAAAAAAAAGAAAAAAAAAATGTGTAGTGATGCAGACAGCCTCACCGTGTGCCCTTTGGGAAACTGAATCTGTCCAGGGAAAACATTGAGGAAACCGGAGCCTCGCCCACAGACCTGGAAGGACAATGTGCCTACAGTATTACCAGATGTGGTGTCTCTGCCTGCGCGGGGAAGAGGGGGCCAATGGGGTGGGGGGGCTTTTTTTGGAAGGTATCAGATAAGCGTCCCCCCGCCTCCTCCTTACTCCATTCCCAAATCCAGGCAGATCGTGTTTTGCCGACAGGTCTGCGAGGGAGAGAAATCCGAGCTCCGTGGCCAGATTATTTTACAGTTTATACAAGTAGCGGCACAGGTTTCTTCTCAAGGCCACGCCACATAATCTCCAACACTCCTACTGTTTTAAAGACAGTAAAGACTATATGTGAGATTATTACTATGAAACTGACGGAAAAGTTCTGACTACACAAAACAAATCATGGAAATAGTGGACTTTAAGGAATTCGATTTTGTACTGTATCAAGTATAGGCTAACGGAAGTAGTAAATGTTTCCAAAAAGAAGGGTTGAATGGGGTGGCAACCTGGTAAAGCACACGCCACATACAGTGCAGTAAAGACTAGTGCAGTGCAATCAATCAAATTTTAATCGGGATCGAGATTCAGTCACTTCTAACAATCAATGATCAGCATGGATCTTTTTAATTGAGAGGTCTATCTTGAGCCAATCTTCTGTCAGTAAAAGCATGTGGTTTGGAGAAGAGTTCGAATTTAGGAGGAAGAAACTTTATTTTTTTGTTGTGTTAAATGGTAATGATGTAAACGTATGTATTGTTAATATTCAAATAATGTATTTTTATAACCATTTCATTAGTTTAATTAAGACAAAATTCAATACAATGAAAAATTGTGATGCATGATCTCATTCATTCAGTTTCAGTTTAGTTTATTAGGACAATGTGCAGTTTCATTAAAAATATGTCTGCACCAGCATTCATTCATTCTCTACGGCTTGTTCCTGTTAGGGGTTGCGGGTGACTGGAGCCTATCCCAGTGACTTTGGGCCTTAGGAGGGGTACTCCCTGGACAAGGGCCAGCTCGTTGCTGGGTTAACACAGAGACATAGACACATAGACAACCATTCACTCTCACGTTCATAGGGGCAATTTAGAGTTGCCAATTAACACATGCACCTAACACATGCATGTCTTTGGACGGTGGGAGGAAGTTGGAGAGAACCCACAGTAACATGGGGAGGACTCCACCCGGAGAGATCATGTGATGTTGGATGAATTCATTTTAAAAAATATATATATTCACAAACCCTTTGTAGAAATCAAGGATGAATCTTGACTTGGGTTTGTGTCATTCTCACTTTCACATGATTCTGAGAGGAATGCAATGTGAACATAAGATACTGTAAAACTATCTCTCTCACTTGAAGATGGAGAAGAAAATTCCTTTTGGTCATCATTTGTGGTTTTAAGACCAACTTGAATAAGGGACATATTCAATAGACCGTATTTATGCAATTTCAATTACAGCAAATAATTAAGTTTGGGTAAAAACTGTACATCCATTAATGTTGTCACGATACTAAACTTTCAAACTCTAATTCAAAGGACAATACTTGATACCAATGTTGATACCACAATGATAATTAAAAAACACTTTGATCTAGTTTTGATATTAATATCGATTTTTTTGACAACCCTAACTTCCATTTGAATTTATTTTATTATTTGTAAAAAGTTTTAAGAATTAGATCTAACAAATAATAGAATATAAAAGAATTAGATTTAACAAATAATAGAATAAATAATACAACAACAACAACAACAACAACAACAACAACAACAACCAACAACAACAACAACAACAACAACAACAACAACAACAACAACAACACAACACAACAACAAACAACAACAACAACAGACAACAACAAACATAAACTGTTGATAAGCCAGAGAAAACAAACAACTAACATACACCTAAGATGCAACTAGACATGCCTGTTGAGTTTTGGGTCTTGGAGGCGACAGAGAAGGTGATGGGGCCTCGTCCGGTTGGTGGCTCGGTGATGGGAGGGTTATTTTGATCCACTCAACCTCACTCAACCTCACTCAACCTCACTCAACCTCACTCTGACAGAACAGCCTGGTGACAGCTTCTGTCAGTGAGGGCTTACCGTGCGATGCAGCAGATATGATCTGTGGTGCACTTACAAGACCACCACAACGCAAGCATCCCAAAAGTGAAAACTCAATAAAAGGGATTCCCAGGGTGTGCCTGTCAGCGGACATCTCCTGACCACATTCTGCATGAAATACAGCATGAAGGACATCTAACACTTCAGCCTGTCACGAGTCATGACCGCACAATATCTGATGCTCCTCGCCTCTAAACTTTGATCAAATGCACAAGGATGGTGGAAGACAACTCTACTTCCTTAGAGTTATTCGGAGAACAGTAAAATGCAATGAGAGTAACCCTAGCGTATCTGTCACTGATCTGTCCCACAAGTATCTACTGTTTTAAACACTGCTTGGAGCTAATCAAATCAAGCACTAAACTATACAGTCGGTTTCATATAGCAACACGTAGCTCCATCGCTAGCGTAGGTTTCCTCTACCACTAAAAACATGTAAGATAGGCTTCTGCCCAGTACACTACAGGTGGAAATTAGCACTTGAGCTACAACCTGGTACAATGGATCTCTCTTTAAAAGGTTAATGTATATTGTGCACTGTCCCGGTCTCAAATAAATAAACTAACGTAACTATTTGTTGTCTATTCTTTTTGGTTAGAACCAGGAAGTACGATCATATTAGTCCTGTGCTCAGGTCTCTGCACTGGTTTCAGGCTCAGAGAATAGACTTTAAAGCAGCTCTGCTTGTATACAAGTCTCTCCAGTCTCTCTGTTAATGCCATATGAACGATCTCGGACCTCAGGGACCGGCCTCGTACTGGTGCCCAGACTCAGGACTAAATATGGGGAATCTGCGTTTCAGTTTTATGCAGCTAAAATCTGGAACAGTCTTCCTGAAGATGTTAGACAGGCCTCTACTCTGGCATTGTTCAAATCTAAGCTAAAAACTGTTTTGTTTGGCTGTGCAAATGACTGAAATAATTTTCTTTGCACTCTTTTCTTTAGAGAAATTCTTTACAATTCTAAAACTACTATTTAGACACAATTACAATTGAATATGTAAATAATTCCGCTCGACACAACAGCCCATTGTGCAGGTGTCCAAGCGCAGCTGCATAGCTGGTGCCTGAGGAGAGGGTTAGAACACACGCTGGTTAGATTTTCAGTCGGCACTAAGGCCACTAAAAAGTCCTGGAAGAGCCTGGCGCACCTACCCACAGATCAAGAGCGAGTTTTAACACTAAAAGCTTTGGTCGGGTTTTGGGACAATTAGTTTCGCGAAAGCTAAATCTAGGGAGGGGGCAGACGAGACCGGGTTCGTCGTAAAAGATACAAAAGCGCCACATATAAAGGTGGAGGCATCGACGAGATTGTCGTCGTAAAAGATACATACACTCTGTATGGACGTGTGCAGAGGCAGATAGCGTGCTGACGTCTAGGGACGGTCAAACATGTGAAAGAATCAATCTAAAAGCGATGTGCCCATTCCGGAGACATCTTTTACGCTGGCAATGTCAAATATATATAGAAAGGTTTGATACGGCATACCGGCGTAGCCTTTTCCAAATAACAAGCTGTAATTATTTGCATATTGACTCCCTTTTTTAACCAAAGGATAAAGGTACACTGGCTTGAAACTTCCTATGGCTAAATATTTAACATTAAGTTACACAATTAAGTTACACAAGGATCAAGGAATAAGCAAGACAAAAATCTGCCTTTGACAAAACTGGTGTTTCAGGCAAATCAAATTGCTGGATCAGGAACACTGAGATTGACAATAAGACAATATAAAATAGATGCTTGTTGATTCATACCTTAGTATTGTTGAGCTGGGCCAACCCTGTACACGCATTGGCCAACAGGAAGTCGCCACTCAGCACAGCAATCTTATTCCCAAACTCCATGTCTTTTAGGGGGCCATCAGAGACCGTCCACTCTTTGAGATTAACTATCCCACGATGCACCAGGAATGCCGTGTGAATCAGCTCAGTGATCTCCGCCAAGTTCCTCTGGCTGTGGAGACAAAAAAAAAAATCCAGATTAATTTCAAATTCTCAGAGACTAATTTAAAAACATTTAAAATTGGCATCTAAAGCAGATTAAGAGAGTCTTCCTTTTTTATTTATTATTATTATTTTTTTTACTTTGTCCAAACATCTGAAATATAAAAAGACAATTTATTTCAAAATCTCAAACATACAAAACAGGCAACTTGGGGGCATAAATCAGCAGACATGTCAGGCATCCCGCTGATCTGTGTCAGGGGTTATCATAAAAAAGACATTAAACTTATCATTAGCAAATAACAGCCATTCTTGATTATGAGCAACGCGACGTATGAAAGTGGCCTTTGAATAGAGGCTTTCAGAAGAGCCTTGGGGAGAATATAATCAAATGTTGATTCAGTCATTGGTGGGGGATAATTAGGCCCCTCTCCATATGGAAGGAGCTCGGCAGGCTGCGACAGGAGGGATCCATCCAGACAGGGTTGGGTGCGCTGATAGCCACTTACGACCTTCTTTCAGCCGCTGTGAGGACTTGATGAGGCGCTCGTATGCTCTGCGCTCCTGCCCCTTCCTATGCACGTACAAACACACACTTGCGCACACACACGTGTAAGTCTTGTAGCCAGGTAATTGCCGTGTTCGCTGTCGAAAAAGATGTGATTAAAATTCAATAATGTCATCTATTATGCCCCTCAATCACACCCATTGTCTGGTTGGTTTCTCTGCTCGCTGACGCAGAGCAACAACACGCTCGCCTCGAATGAGAGTTAATAAGTTCAGGTTTTTAAATAAGAGGAAATTAAGGGATTCATGGGCAGCAGGTTGCTCGCAAGGTGTTGCAAATGATGGAGACACCCAATTTTGAAGAGCAGGAGGCATTGTTACCATTGGAGTGTAGCAGGGAGAGGAGCACAGCAGATCATTTGGGTCATATAAACAACATTTTTCAATCTTGCGAATTCAAGGTCAGTCTCGGTTTGTGTCTGTTTTTAACTTGAACTTATCAAGGTTGCACATTATTGTAATAGAAGTTTCTGCTGCCTTTTTGTCCATTTATTTAGGTAATTTCAGCTTTTATTACCTAAACGTTGAAACAAGAATTCATGGAATTTTTCTTTGACATTTGTGCTTCCAAGTTACAGGAAATCTACTCAGTGTCATCCTCACATGCACTATTGCACTGGGATGTACTGAATGCATGTACTTCTCATTCCCACTGTGTATATCTGTATAAAGCGAGTTATAATTTAAGATATTTTTATTTCTGTACATGAATAATTGTCTTTATAAATAAAGGGTATATTTAGGGTATATCTGATAAATCATGCACTGAAGTAATTGCAGTACATTTTCGGCAATTGTACAAAACCTTTCAATAATCCCCCCACAGTCCTTTGCATCTCCCAAAGCTTCACCTCAAGCCTGGCTTCTGATCACTCGTGGTGCAGCCCGGGGAGGGAAAAAGGGGCACAAGGGGGCTGGTGTATAAATAGCTTTGGTGCCCAGTTGCATAGCAACCGATGCCATCTCGCTGAGGTGTAACGCCCCTTACCACGCCCCTTGTCCTGACTGCTCTGTTCCATTTTCCGCCCTCTGCAGTCTGCCTCTACATCAAATACAGGCTTGCAGGTTTGAGAGCACGGCTATGATTTAAAGAGGTGGCTTGTCCATCAGACCAGTGCTGTGTTGCTCAGTCACCTTGCATTCATTTGTCAAGAGAAATTAAGAGGTGTGGTGTTGGCAACAATTTGGAGGAGCAGTAAGGGTGCCATCTTTCTATCTGCCCATCAGTCTATTGCTCCATATCTATACTAAACATGTGTTTGTGTACAGATATGTATGTACTGTAACTCTCCATCTATCCATCTCCACACTATGCGTTGGTGAATCATCAGTGTCAGGCAGTCGAGTGGGAAATGTTTTACAAATGCTGCCTGTCAGAAGGGAGGAGACCATCCCCCGGAGGTTTCAATCACCCCCTCCAAACCCGGCCCACCCCGACTCTCGCCATCCTTCTATCCTGCCATCAGCGGAGGTGCTAATGAGCGCTGAAGGGGCGGGGGAGAGGAGAGACGAGCGGAGCAGGTTGGTGCAAATGAGGTGATCAAGTCATGTTGCGCGTTGTGCGTGTTTGGACAATCCATCAGAAAACACTGAGGGAATGCAGCAGGTCCCGACTCCAGTAAGAGAGTACCTGGGGCTGAGGGAGTACCCAGAGGCATAAGGAGTACCCAGGGGTGTGATGTGAGATGACCTGTTAACAGATTCCAGCTCTTCTGTGATGTCCGGTAGGTTCCAGTCAGTGCTAATATTAGGATGTTTCTTCAATAAACACTAACGCTCAGTGCCAAGTAGCTGTAAAGAAAGACGCTTTTCACAGAGCCTGTTTGCAGCCAAGCCAAACACAGCAGTCACTTTGGGAAAGGTACACGCCCACATATTACCTCTGTGGATCTGTCTGTGAGGGCTATACAGGCTACCTAACGCAGTGATTCTCAAAATGTGGTACAGGAACCAGCATCAAGTGGAACTCAGGACCCTTTTGCTGTTCTTATACCATATTTAATTTAGCAGAAGGTCAAACTTTTTATACCAAGATAATGATTTATTTCCAAGCACCAGCAGTACAAGATAAAAGACAAATTTAAACTAAAAGGTGAAAAACAGGACTAAAACATGCCTCGATTTTATTAGTTTGTACTAACTCAAACGCAGCTTAAAACTCACCTGTTCTTGTTATTATGCTTAGGGCCTATTTTTCAAAAAAAGCCAGCAAAAATGAGCCCATTTCAAAGTGAAATTTGAATTTTGTCTGACCCCTCTGGAGCACAAACAATTGGCTGGAGCCTTTGTGAAGCTGAGACTCTGTAGTTTGGACTCTGAAGTCTTTTTACTCTAATCATAAGTAGAAACAAGCTCTAAACAGAGGAATTCAGATTTTAAATCTCGCCTAGATTTTCTTTGTTAAATATATGAAGGAGTAAAGCTGGTGTTTGCAGGTGAGGACTGATTGACACTAGTTTTAGCATTTATTGGGTTTTGACAATTCTCTTTTAAAAGCTGAAGGTAAATTCACTAAAAATAAGTTTTAGGGACTTGTAATAAAGCAAAAAAGTCCAGGTAAGCTCATATAAAAGTCCAATTCATTTTTCATTTATTTTAGGGTAATTTTTTACTTGTGGGTTTGGAGTACAACTGACCCTGATGCCTCCCAGAATGATTGACTTAACTGGATATAAGAGGGTTACAGCTTTAGTTTTATGTAGAGCAGGTCAAGCAACTTGAGAGTTTTCTTTAAGAAGATGGTGGACAAAATGGAAAAACTAAAGAAAAAGTCCAACGTCCCAAAGGCTTTTTTCTCTTTGCATGTCTCCAAAAAAAGCACTATATGAGTCTGATTTATTATTATTACTACTATTATTATTATTATCATCATTATTATAATCATTATTCATCTTTTATGTAGCACCTCAACGCTAGTTGAGTCCTAGTCAGTGGCAATAAAATTGATTCTGATTCTGAAATCATTATTAACTTCGCAGAAAATACTTCAGTTGTAGTCATCTAGACAGTTTTAGAAAAACAAGACATTTCGACTCTCATCCAAAAGTCATTCTCAATCTGCGGATCTGGTCTGAGAACTTGGATACTTATCCTACTCTGAGTAAGCCCTGCCCACTGGGCAGAACCTCCTGATAATGGCCTGTACAGTTTTTGTTTTCTGAGTTTCACCTGAAACCAATACTCTTTTTTTGGACAAAAGAGGGATCACAATGATTATTAATTTAGTATAAATCATGTCCTAATCAGGACAAGCCCCTAATTTAACAGAGGACTGAAGCAGACATTGTACTTTCAATTGTATCCAAGTTAATTAGATAAGAACTAAGTGAGTACCACCAGAGGAGCTTAACGTATATATATTTAAGTGTGAACTGGGGGAGGTGCAGCCTAGACCACTCGACTAAAAGACAGCAAAGCCACATTTACTCATACTTAAGTATGACTTTGTTGGGAATAGATTGGGGAAGGCCACTGTTCTTGGTTTAGATATTTTTTCCTTGATTAGTTAAGATTTCAATCTAGTTTTGTTCTAGATTTGTAGTGCTATTTTAGCCTGTTCAGATGTTACAAAAAAATATTTCTGAGATTGATTTGCAAAGTCTGAAAACCTTTCACCTTCAAAGTTTTAACAGCTATGCAGTAAATTAACACAAATAAACCACAACAATCCAAATATAATCTATGCAAATAAAAATGTCTTGCTTGTAACTTTACCCCCACATTACAACATATTTGTGAGGTGATGTAGCGCATCGTTTACAGGAACAGATATGGGCCCATAACCACAGAGGACAAGATAGAATTACCTGACACCAAGGTTTTATTTCACTATTTATTCTTCTGCGACCACGTTACACAGGCAAAAGTGGCATTGGCTTTCCATGCTCTGCTTGTCCCGCACATTTGCGGCTCTACAGTGTTACCATGTCTGTCTTACCCTCTGCTACTCCAAAACAGAGGCAGGCAATGCGGCAACAGTAATTCTGACAATCATTTTGAATAATGCATCCAAATCCCTCATGAGCATAAACAATGTTGTGGCAATTAGCTCCCCAGTTGCCAGAAGATTAAACACAGTCAATTACATTTTTCACAGTTAGCAACGCTCTGGAGAATTCCCTGAACAGGAAAAAGATGGTGCACTAGATGTTGACGCTCACAGCTTCAGAAACATTTAAAAGCTATTGCAGATGTTAGAGGGTGTAAACAATGTCAAATGTCAACAAACAATGCGGGGTAGTCTAAATTATTAGAAGGAAAACAATGACACGTAATGTGATAGCATGTGTTACCTTGGATAGATGCCACTGACCATGTCCTGGACCAACACGTCTGAGGTGGCCTGGCTCGGTCCGGCCGCTTTGGAGATCAACAACACCACAAGCCCTCTCATCTGGAGGTTGTTCCGGCTGTCGTAAACGAAGCCCCTGCAAGAACAAAGATTTAAATTGAAAAAATGAAACGTATGACTGACTAACTCGTATCGTAAGATCAATAATGAGCAACAGGAGGAATGTTTGCATCTGAACTTTACTCCGAGCTGCAAGAAAGTGTCCTATACAACACTGAGCATGCTGGATAAATCATTAAAATAGTACTTGCATACCTTCTACATAAATTGGTAGCATATTTACTAAGCAGGAACAAATTACATTGTCTGTTTTTCTTGAATTATAGAAAAGGGCACCTGAGAACTGAACTAGACCGTGATTTGAAAAGGATAGAGTGAGGGCTAGTTTGTGAAAGAGACCTTGACTAAAGTACATTTTAATTGAAAATTATTAAATTATTCAGGACAGTCAGCACCATCTTTTTGCATACACAATTTGGTGATATGACTAATTATGATTTGAAAAACAAAACCATTACATTTATTCTAAATGAGGGCACATGCCACCCAACACCAAAAATAACATGGACATAATTGATCAATTTTTGCAGCCGAACAGTATTTTGTCTCTTAGTGAGGATGGGGTGCTCCCGCCCTCTTTTGACACATTCACACACATAAGCAACAGACACACACGGACTGTGGTGGTAGCGGCTGCATGGTGGGCAGATTAAATGTCTTTTTAGTCTCTCTGGGGAGCAGTTAGACAGAGCACCTCTAATCCTGTCCCTATGGGAGCCCCTTCTGCTATGAATCACACTCTCGTTAGGGGCTCCAGGCAGACAGGCAGCCACGCCCCCTGCGCTCGATGCCCAGACACCAGCTTCACCCTCCAGCAGCAGCATCACTGACCCACCCATGCATCCGCACAGAAGGGGAGGAACCAGCTCTGGGTGGAGGAGATAACGCAGGAACAGGCCAGACAATGCTCTTTTAACATTAGCTTTTAACAACAATGTGCCTAAAAGTAGATTAACTTAGGACTGAATAGCCCAATTTGGTGTCCATACATCGGATCATTAACTGCCCTCAATACGTCCCCATTTACTGTGAATCCAGTGCAATTTTGACTTGGTTTTGCCGAAATTTTGTATTGGTATTCACACTTAACGATCATACTAAACACACACTTTCTATAATGTGATGATTTCAACAATCCCCATCTAAACACCATCATTCAGACTTGGACCTCTTAAAAGCATGTTCCTTCATATAATCTTTTTTTTTCCCTCTCGTGTGTGTTGTAATGTTTTAACTTGTGTGCACATCTATCCAGAGATGGAAACAATTTTTTTTGGTAAATGTGGTGCAAATCATTTTCTCTTTTTATAAGATTAATGTGTCCCTGACAAACAAACATGGTTTCTGACAAATAAATAACTAAACTTTCAACTGATTTATGTTTTAATAAGCATTCGGTATTGTCCTGCATTTGAAGTTTGATTAAAATTTCCATTCACCTTCCCCCTATAGCCGCCCACTGCTCTACACTACTTGTGATGGAATTAAAATGTAGGGTTAAAAAAATAACACGTAGCAATTTTTCAACAATAAAAACAGAAATACAATACAAATGTCACAGTCACAGTTCTGAACAGGAAGTCAATCGACCTGTTTCTATAATTTTTCCTATAGTTTGATTCTTAATACCCAAAAAACATCATAATATGTCTAAGTATACAAGCCACATTGTACAATGTAAAAATAATGTTTTCATGACTGATCAATTACTTTTTATTTTCAAATCGTTAAGGTAAAAATGATAGTGTACTTTTTTTTTTTCTTTCAGAGTGAGTCTTAAGAATGAACAAAAATCTTCCCCTGTAGCTATGTTCCCTTCCAAAAACTCAAACCCATCACATAAAACATCCTCGCCTCAAAATTTACGATTACATCTGACATTAGACAGGGCCATCTTTCATCCCTGAATATGACTTTTATTTATGGTCATTCCTGGATTTTTACTGAGTTGGAGCGCAGTGAATAGGCCTGCAATCGTATGGCCCGTTGAACAGAAAACGACCACAGTGCAGAATTATGAACCCTCCTATCCTCCCTCTCCGCTCTCCTCTCTCGGAGTTGGGGCGAAGCTTGCGGCCTGCCTGTGGAACTTGATTAATATTTATGTCACTATCCACACCGGTATACATCAATCAATCACAAACGCCCTCCTGCAAAGGGGTGGGGCAGGGGCGACGCGGGGGAAGAGAGATAGCGGGGCGTAGAGCAATGGCCCGCTGTCATTGGGAAAGGGTTGTGCACAGTTCACCACACCTTCTGCACGGCAACCGCAGCCGAGCAAATCAGGAAACTCCAGCCTCAATGTGGATGAATGCAAGAAAACGTATGAGCTCATATGTGCGGCGTCATATTGATCCGCTGTCTGGATACAGTTCAGAGTAATGAATGAAAGTAGACTGGATGAATTTCCCTCAAAGCAGAGCAATTTAAGCATGTGGGAAGAAGCCGGCGGAAACACAAAAATCAGAGAGTCCCTGTTTTAGATTACGTTTAACATTAATGATTTAACAGTGCACTCTGTAAGTTGTCTGGTGCAGAAAAGCAGGTGAAGGAAGGAGGTGAATTTACAGGTCAGATCTGCTGCGAGGCGTGTCTGTTCACGGTAAGCAACTTCATGAATACAAGATGGTAAGTTTAATGAAATACTGTAAACTTTCAAGGCAAATCCGCAAGTGGCAGACCCCCCATTTGAAAAGTTACATAATGCACTTAATATATATATTATTATATATAATATATATATTATGAGAAATATCGTCATCATTTCAATGGGGGAAGGGGCATTTAAACGTATGGAAATTCATTGTTTTTGAAAGAAAGAAACATCCAAACTCATGATTCACGATTGTTGAACCTTGTTTTTATTTGTTAGAGATCTGAAAATGTACCATATTAATCTTATGTCTTAAAGTCTTTTTACTGAAAACAATCACATCACGTGGAGCAATGGCACTTATACCATGATCAGTGAGGCTTCCAATGCTAACTGAGGTGCGTTCATTTTTTCTAATGTAGTTTGTTTAAGTATTGCTGGCAATAGTTAAATCACATTCTATATCACTCTGTGGCCATTGCGGTAGGACACACATTGTGCGTTAAAACTGCTTAACGCATGGCTCCTTTTTTTTCAATATTAAACTGTGTTCTAGAATATTGGGAGCCAGGTTTCCCTATCGATCACTGTACATTGTACTTTGCCATGAAATATCTAAAAAGTAAATTCAGAAACGTTTAATCTGAATGTTGTGATATCATCAGAATCAAGCAATTGCTGGGTTTCAGATGGCATATTCAATTTCTATAGGCCAATGATATTTAATATAGATGGGGGCGGCTAAAATTAATTTTGTTACACAAGGGGTTAGTGAGTCTAGTCACAATAGAAATCATAAGATTAAGCATTTGTGAATCTAACTCTTGCTCTAAAAACAATTTATTGCGACCATTGGATTTTTATATTTTTAGCTGAAAATGAATACAAAAAAGCAGTGAGATGAAGATATGTGTAAAATGTGTATATCAAAACCATGTTGTTGTCTAATGTTTCACATGTTTCTTCGACATAATTTGCTAATTATTGATGACTTGAACTTTGATTCTATTGAGACGTGAACCTTGCATCCCAAAAGACGTTTTTGTAGACTTTACATGAAAATCTATCTATATTGGTAAAAAAATCTTTGATTTTTCTTACCCATGTCAAGGTGAGACTTTGTTGAATGTTGCAAATACCCATGTACACTCACCAAAGGAATGTCTTTATAATGCATATTTTCAGTTTGGTCAATGAATGGCTGCTTTCAAATACCAGTTTTATTCTCTGAAAGAAAATTTGCAAAAAGGTGAGCCAAGCTCCAGAGCAGTGAAAATACAAGAAAGATTTTTGAAGTTGAACTTCCAAGGACTGTCCTCAGAGTAAACTTCTCTTGGTCTGCAGTCCCCGCTGTGTAACTCCACACTTTGAGTCCTAAGTTAGCTGAGCTGCAGTTTTTGAGAATGAAAGGAAAGGATAAACCGAAACCCAACTCTGCGAGGGTCTGCCTGTCTGCTATTGTGGATATTTATATCTGCTGTGCGTCTATGGCAGAGACACAGAGGGAAATACGAACTGGCCAACCCAAGCTGACAGTGAGGAGTCAGACTGTCAAGAGGTCTGCCCCCCTCCACACACACATGCCCCCCACAACAACACCCAAATGGATTGTCATATCAGATTTAGGTGTATAGGTTATTACACCCTTGGGCTCTTGTTTCCAACACAACCGTCTGTGAGGCAGGTTTGAGTTTGAGGACTCTCTCTTCTTGTTCCTAATCTCTGCAATTTACTGATTTCGTTTGATCACAACAGATAAAAGACAAGACAACTCCTATAAGTGTGATGTAATAGAAGTCTGGGATGTTCATCTTGCCTGACCAGCCGAGACCACATGCTTGGACACTACTAAAATGTCCCATCTCTCCCATTTATGCGTGATTGACAGGCAGAATAACCAATCAGACAATGGTCAGTTTTATTATTAATAGGTTATTGAAAAAATTGTCAACTAATTTAGTAATCTAATAATGATTTATATATATACGTTCCAAAATATGCCATGTGCTGAGAAAGGACGTGTTAGGACTCAAATTGAACCACAATTGCATTGGATTGTAAAATGTATTAAAGTGTAGAAATATTACTTTATAACCTTATATCTTTATTTTAAAAAATAAATATGAAACACATTTGCACATTGAAATGTGCTAGTTTTTGCAGTATTTTAAATTGCATTTATCAAGAACTGACTGTATTCTCCAAAAAACACAACCTCCACACAGACAATAAAACCCAGTGCGGTCAAAGTAAGAGGATTTGCCTTTAAAATCATGAAAAGAGTGACTGAGGGTCAAGTCAGGTCATTTTATTTATACCCATATAGAATTGGTTTGCAGTTGGAGTTGGCTTCCATACACCACCAACACAATCAAATAAAAACAACCATAACATTTAGAATGTACCCATAACCTGGCTCTGGATTGATATTTGTATCACTGTGATCACAATTGAGTTCTACACAATATCAAGAGTTTGCGAAACAAATATTAAGACCAGAATTCATCTGCCGTGAATCAAGTTGAGGTACCCCAGTGCTAATCAAAAAACATAACAAAAAAACAGAAAGAGAGCCCACAACTAAAACTTTACAGTTAGCATAAAAAGAATCACACTGATGAACAATTAAGGGGCAAGTTTTTTTTAAAAGTGCTTTGTTTTACATGTTTTACAGACCACAATGCTGTAGTTGTAATGTTGTTGAGAAAACTTGAAACTGTGTGGAACTAATCAGAACTCCATCACCTGTGCATTCTTCAGAGGCCTCTTCAAGTCAAAAGAGGCACTGCAGACCAGAACACCAATGCAAGACCCCAGAAGACAATTCAGTTTGTTTTCTAAACCAAATCAAGGATGAGAATAAATCATAAAATTCAGTCTTCTGTTTAGTCTGAACTGACGAGGAAGCATATCTCATTCCTTCCCTATGCAGCTAAAAGTCCATCTATCAAAAGTGACATTTTAGCAAAGCCAAGCACAGAAGAAGTGCGTCAGTCTTGTGCGCTGAGAATGGAGAATTCAAAACCAATCATCCTTGACATAAACTGCAGGACATAATAATGTATGAGGACATTAGAAAAGGGTAATGTACTAATATTTATGACAATGTAATCAAGCATAACATTAGGATGATAAGAAGTGAACACTCTGCACCATGATATTTTCAGGCAGCAAATCTCATCTGCAAATCTGGATAAATCTAAACAGAAAAAAACACTGCAGCATTCCATAAATGATATTCAGACAATGTTATGTCAATTCAACAGAAATATGTTAAACTATGAGACATTAAAATGATTGTTATTGTAAAATGATTTCTATTTTTGCAGCATTTTTTACAAAAAACAATATGTGTGACAATCTGTTTTTGCACCTTCAAAACAATATTGACACTATTATTTGTTTTTTTTAACAATATATTGCCCACCTCTATCAATTTCTGGCACTAAGTAGTTAAAATTAGGCTAAGAAAGAAGCTGCTATATCATTGAAACCAGTCTGTTGCAATTTGTTGTCAATTTGAATTAGGCAATGTGTGGATGAAACAAAACACAACTCAAAAAGCAAACTCAAGTGTATTTGGACCAGCATGTACAGTATACAGTAAGTCACAAATATAATTGATGGCTTCCAGTCACCCTATGGATTTTCTGTCATTTGTTATACCCTCATCACTTCTGAGCTCTGCTGTCACTTAACTGAAGAATTTCTATTGATCGCAAACAATTGTTGTTTACCCACAAAGCTATAGCGGGCTGAAAGCTGATACTATGGATGAAGGTACTATTATGTGTATAGAAGTCAGTTCCAAGACTCTAGGAAAAAATCCAACAAGCACAGTTCTACAGGTCCTCATACATTTTAAAGAATTAATATTTATTTTGAATTCAATTCAGCTTCTTATTGCTTTTGTGTTTAATTAATCTGTTTTAGGGTATTGAAAATCAAATAGAATATAGATACTAGGTATTAGTTTGAACATTAAGTATCAATAAAAATTTTAATTAAAAATAAATCACAGAAAAAGGACATAATTTTATCTTTCCTGAAGTTTTAGAACAATCTTGAGGTTTTGTCAGAACTAGTGTAAGACCACATGGTATCATAAAGAAAATACTTTAGTATTCAAAATGTCGCTATTTTCTTTTTTAAAAAATCACTGTGGTGTCAAAATTGGTATCGAGCTTATGCCTTAGTATCAAAATAGAGTTTGAAATTGTAGTATCGTGACAATATTAATCCGTTTTACTCTCCTTTGTTAGTGAAGTCTGATAGAAATACACAAGTTTGACAACTGCAGCTGTGGAGGTTAAGATCCCTTTAACCTTGGTCTTATTCATAACCTTAAACCTAGACTAAGGTATGTAAATAATGCCTGTCACGAGAATTATATTGTCTTGTAGTTCAATAAATTATGATGGGACAGTATATTTTAGGACACAAAATGCTTGTGTGTACTTATTTCTAGCACTCTTTTATGATATTGCTTTAATATGATAAGATTTTAGCTGTAGACTGTCGAATAACTAACTTCTGAGGCTCATTATCAACACTAACTAATTTGATGCAGTTTATATATATATTTAAAGATATTGTCTATTTAGAAAATACTTTACTGAGATTATCCTGCTTGAATAAATGTGTTTGTGGCAAAAAGTTGTAATTTTAGGGCTATTTAGTGTTATTTCTCTAAAAACACTGTGAAAAGCCTATGTTATTCAACTTTTGGAGTATAAATGCCACTTATTCCTTGATCACAAAAGGACTGATTGAAACTTAAATATAGTTACAAAAAGCAAGTAAAATTTGCAAGTATAAATATAGTTTGTTTTTTCTCTCAGATTTTGTTGTTTTGTTTTTAAACCATGGGGGTGAAAACTAGCTGTAATTCATTTAGCATCCAATTTGAGTACAATAAAGTTCTAGGGTGAAAGGTGTTGTGAAAGTTTAAAGAACACACACAGTTTTGGCAGATGTTTGGGGTTTTTACCTGGCCGTATTGAGCAGAGGGTGTTGGGTTCCCACAAGTTTCCTGACGTGCATGGCCACATTACTGAGTTCGTCACTGAGCAGACACCGCAGGCTCATGAAGGATGTGGGATATCCGACGATCTTCTCTGCATCGGACACCACTTTGTTCCAATTCGAGGGTCCGGGGTTGGAGAAGAGGCTCAAACTCCGGTGTCCCGCCAGCGCCAGACAGGACACACGCCTCAAACCCGCTGTAAACATCTTCTCTCCGGGTAAAAAGTCTCTCTACCTTTAACAGCAGCCTTGTGTAAACCTCGGTGACATTTTACTAATACGAAACCAGCTTGCTTCTGTCTAACGTTACTACATGCTTCACAATATGAGGTTAGTTTAATTCATTTTACACAAAATGACATTGTACAAGCTGTTTCCCAACACTCGACCTGTCAGTGCGGGCTGCCATCTTTGATTGCGTCACAAAGCTACGTCATTAGACGTGTGCGCTGACACATACTGACACGCCTACTTTTTTTTAACTCTTGCCTTTTACAGCTATTAAGTCAAATAGACGTCAATACTCTTCAAACCTTTGTTATTCATTATTTTCCTTCATCAGGAATGACTCTTGCTCCTTGTTTTGTAGCTAAAATGGACAACTGAATATTTTTCTATGATACAATATATTAATAATAATCATCATAATGATAATGATAAAATCCTATTATACTAGAATAATGTTTTGTTGAATATGTATTTTTTACAACATATATATACTGTCACATCATCCATTACTATCTTGTGATTATTGAGTTTCAACTTATATAGACCCTTTAAAATGCTGTTATAAGAATGTTACAAATTCCAGAATGGAGGCGATTAGAGAAAAAAGTCAAATATAACAGATTTCTTGAAAAAAATAAAAAAATAAATATATATATATATATATATATATATATATATATATATATATATATATATATATATATATATAATATATTAACTGGCCCAAGGTCCAACACGGGACAGATGTAGAAAGAGAAAGGTTAGAGACATTCGGCAAATGGTCGAGACCAGGAATCTAATAACGCTGCAGTTGGAACACAAGCACACAGGTGCAAGCCCCAACCCACTGCACCACCAGTGGTACACCCTAATCAGATTTTCAATGATTAACTGGCATCATATTGATTTTTAGGTCTTTATAACAAAAAAATGAATCTAACCTCAAAATTATTCACAAAAAGAAGAAAAGTATCTGTAGATAAAATGAAAAACGATTGTGGGGTCAACATGACTGTAAGTATTTGTCCAGTAAAACCTAACACTGTCCTTCATCAAAATGCTAAATGTAATCTTATATTAAATGAACAAATAATGTTAAAAATATATTTAAAAAATCAAACCAGGCCCTCGCAGGTATTTGAGTTGTTATCATTTGCCAAAACACCTTAATGTTTCATATTTTTGTGATATTCTGTTAATCCCAGTTTGTCCATTGAAATCATATTAAAGTCACTTCACTTTTTGCCTCCATTATGGAATTTAGAATGTGTTTTCAAACTTTGAATGGGTCTATATAGGTAATATGATGAGGACTTTTGTCCATTCAGGGATATACTATTTTTTTTTTTTTTTTTTTTTTTACAATTGTTAATTGCCACCAATGCAAGATTTGTATCTCTCTGAAACCTAGGCTGGTAAACTAAGCAATAGCATTTGTCTATTGTAAAGCAGGGCTACTTATAGGCCAGGTGAAAAAAATTTGAATGTTATAAATCTAGAACTACACAATTTTTCACCCTTGCAAATTACTTAATAAACTTGGTAACACAATTTTCTTAGAGCCAAGATCAAAACTGATTTCATCATGATTCTATGCACTATATTGGCTTTTAGAGGCAACTATGATCATTTATTTAATTTATTTTAATCATCATTGCATCTCTTTTAAATGTTTTTTGGTTGTCGTGTTTTATTGAGGTTTTTAGATACATTTGAACATAAGGCCAAAAAATACTGTATATGCCAGAATCATCAATTTTTCTAATCATGAAACCTATGGAGCTAAACCCATTTTTGAGCTCCATATAGGTTCTCAAATAGGTCCCCTTTACATCGCTGTGTGACTGTTTCAGGTCATTTCTCTGAACTTGAAGCATAAAGGACTGAAGGTCCATCGGTTATTTTAACACAGTAAATTGTAATTGGCCTAAACCTTAAATTGTCCCTAATTATCCCAATTTTTATTTGATTATTTTCGACCCTTGAACATGTCAACTCAAATACATAGACCCTTTTGTTACAATTCTGTAAACACAAGATCTGAGATAAAAATGATGGGAAATGCACCTGTTTAACAATGTCTCATTGAATCAGCATGTTTTAGAATGTTTTTTGAGTCAAGGACAGCTTAGAGAAAAGAACCTTTTTTTTTAAAAGAGCAATTTTTTATCATTTTGATTGCAATCTTCAAAAAATGTGCCATCTTAAGTGGTGTATAATATCCCAGTCATTTGATTGGACCTCATTTCTTAGTGTCGGAGGAAAGGTTTAAAATCTAAGTCTGCTAATAGTTCCCTGACTCCTGGCTTCTTATTCTCATCTCAATTGTCACTGTGCCTCCACCTGCCATTTGAGCATCAGTAAATAAAGGAAATTAACTCATTTAAATCATTTTGATGATTGATATATGACAACATTTTCATTGTGCTGCAAGCCTATTGGCACCATAGTGGACCTGCAGCTTTGTTTTCACATCGATTCCTTCAACATTACATTTTAAGTGCTGACTGAATTGAACAAACACATAGTTGAGTATGGTAATGTGACAGCCTGTTATTGAGGCAAAGATCTGTGATGCTGGAGTTAAATGCACATTGCTTGGCCTTTAACTAAAACCTTGTTTAGTCCATGTCCTTGAGCATTATGCAATGAAACATTAAAATGTCATATTCCACTTGTGGTTGACCCAGAGTTACCTGCAAACACAAGCAGTAATCATACTGAGTCATTCAGTAACACTGTATTTGGACATTTAGTTTCTTCACTTTCCCTTTGTAAATGGAAGAAACTCGCTCCAAAAGGGCATTGCATTCTCTAACAGTATCAGCGGTTTGTTTGATTATCATTTTAATGTAGGAAGACTAGTTTGAAAATCAATTATATTGGCTGGGCTTTAGTTGGACACTCAAAGATCCTTTACATGCAGTTATTCACTCACTGTACTTCTGGTGGAGGTAGCAGCTGAATTACACAATATGGGTGGTGTCTGGCCCAAGGACACAACGGCAGTATTTATCCAAGCTGGAATCAGACTGTCTAACTTTGGTTTGCGATCCCATTTATACCCATGTCTAGCCATAACCTGCGCCTACAGGTGTCCAAATGTCGAGTTATAGGTGAAATGCATTGCACGCCTATAGCTCCCAGACATTCCCGGGACACCACTTCAGGCCACTCTTTAGAGTTGAAACGGAACTTGTGCGTGAAGCAACACTTGTTTTTCTATAGGTCCGTGTAATGGTGGGGGCACCTGTTTGCTACTCCAGTGAGAGCCGGGGAGCTGCTAAGTGGAAGTGACTGCACTGATTGCACTCCATGGGAACGCGAGAAGAAATCGCCTACCTCTGAACATCAACGCGTCATATAATGTTTCAGCGGACGCCCCTCCCCCTGTCTCGTTTTCTCCCCTCACTCAACCTCTCTCCTTTGACTCACAGCGGCGGCTCACCACTGGCGCACGGACCGTGGAGGAGGAGACGGGCAGAAGATGGCTGACTTAGCCGGGCACCGTGAGCCCTCGGCGGCATCACCAGCGTCACATGGGCCGCTAAAGCGCTGCGAGACCCCCGTTGTCTGGCGACTGTAAACAGCTGCTGCCTCTGTAACCCTCCTCCTCCCGTCCCTCCTCACCGCAAATATTGACAGAAGAAGTATCAGAGAGAAAACATGGCAGAGATGGAAAAAGAGGGCAGACCTCCGGAAAATAAGCGCAGCAGAAAACCAGCACACCCGGTGAAAAGGGAAATAAACGAGGAGATGAAGGTAACACCAGAGGGGTTTGTCCAGCTGCATGTGCACGGGGGCGCGCAGAGGCAGTGCTTACGGAACTCGCGTGTTGAAACCTCCATGGAAATTTATGATACACTCAAGAGTAATTGGCTGTGTGATGGTCCAACTTAGATCCCGTGGTTTCTATATAACTTAAGTACCGTGCTAGGGCCAGCAGCGCGCTCTGCCAGTGCTGTGGTGCCAGCGCCACCTTGCACAATGGATGCGGCACCCATTCACCGCTCCTGTAGTAAGTTTTGAATCCATGGAGATGCCAGTGTGCCTTTCTTGTGTGCCGTCTCTATTCCCTCGTTTAAGCGCCTTTTACCTTACCAGCACGGCTGGCCTAGATGGAAAATCCTGTGCGTCAGTGAAGGCGTCAACATCGCTCGTACTACAGTTACTAATACTATCGCGGTGGCACATGACAAGTCGCTAATGCATAATTAGTCTAAATCAATGGGGGGAACACTCGTCGGCGCGGGATGCTTTGTGGAAATGCGTGTCTGTGTTTGTGTGCGCGCAGCTGCCCAAAGGCTTCCGATCCAGATGTGCGTCTGTCAGCTTTACGCACACGACACGAGCACATTGTCTGCCGTTGTGCCCACCACTCGCGGTTCCATTTATTTTTCATGCTTTTATTTTTATTTGGACGTGTAAATGGGGTTCGGTGTGTTTGATTTAAAGTGGTATTTGTGCGCGTGGCTGCTGCTGTAGTGAGCGCTTTGTCTCTGTACCCTCATTGTTTGTACACATTTTGAGGGAATCCGCTCAGTCTGAGTATTTTTGCTACTCCGGATAGATTTATAGCTGTAGTTTTGTGGATATCTAACGAACAAAAGGTTTAACGTGTTTAAAGGGAAAGTGAAGGTGCGTGCATCTTACAGGTTCAGAAGCAACCCTGGTTGGCTTTTTTGTACTCCCTCAGACATCCAAAATATCAACTGCGTTCACGTGTGTTTTGACTACATATTCTACTGCAGAGTCAAAACATGCGTAAATGAAAGACTTTAATATGCTTTATCTTATAGCATGCATCTCTTTTCTGTGTAATGTTTGAGTTCCGTGGACACTGTCCGGCGATGCCAAGTGGAGGTATATTCAAACAATATGCTGTGAAGGCATCCCCAGTCTCTGGTCCTGAGGGAGAAGGAGGGTGGGGTGTGCTCCCCCCTTTTTTTTTTCCTCAAGCCACTTTTATGTGGGATCTTGAGGAAGTGATAGGCTAATATGAAGTCAACCATTCTGAGGAAGATGTTTGAGCTGATTTGCATTTCCAGACTAAGAATCAGTTTCTATTCTTTTGGGATATTTTATTGTGTTGGAATTTTTATTGCATGTGGCACAGGTAAATGGAACTTAAATGATTGCGGCCACTGCAAACTAGTTAAAGCAGAAATAGAAAAAAACAAACAAAACAAAACAAAACAAAACAAAACAGATGAATAGTTTAAAAGAACACTGAGAAACGAGAAAGTATTTTTACCCAATTGTATTGATCAAGGAAACACTTTTGATTGGCTGAATATTAATTTACAACACTCACTACTCTTTAGTTCTTGTTGAAGAGGTGGTTTTGCCTTTTGCATACTGTATTCCGATGCTTACCTTTAACATAATGACTTGTGAATGAAGACAGTACAGACATTATTCAAATTGGCAGCTTTCAGAGCCTTTAGACGCAGCATTAAGTTTTGACTTTGTCTTCAATGCTACATTTTCCATATTTCAAACTAAACAGAAAGTTTCACTGACACACAATGCACCCTTGTTAGCTGTTATAGAACCAGCCCGTCTAATGTGAGCCCTGTAAGCGAAGCCTCAGTGAGTAATCAGGGATCGGAGCAGTGGGCACACAGGAGGCTGCACAGTGGGCTCAGAAACAGGGAGAAAGGAATGTATACAGCAGTAGGCTGGTTAAGCTGTAAAAAACTGTAACCCGAGTGTGTGCGCTGGATCAAATATCAAGGAAAGTGGAGGGGAATGAAAGCAGAGGACAGTGAGACGAGTGGAAAGGCGGAGGAGAGCAGGAGGATGGAGGGAAGGCGAAGGGAAAGTTGGCGTGTAGATTGGGGAATTTTATCACGGTGTACAGTGACCTGCTCTGGTTTCTGGCCACAAGCGATCCAGTTTCCACCATCATCATTACCACAGCCCTGGCGGCGTGTGGGCTCTGACTGCAGGGAACAACAGGCATCTCTGTCCATGTATTTTCATCATTAGCAGCTGTAGAGCCAGCTGGAGTTACACTTAAAGCTTGTTTACCCTTCAGAATTAGAGAGGGGGGCTACTACAGTTCCTATAACTGCGGACATGATATGGCTAGGGTTTATGAGTCACACAAAAGTACAACTTTTTATGAGGTTTGCACAACCGACCACAACAACTATTGCTGCTACTACTAGTCCTACTTCAGATATGGCACCAAAGTAACAACAGGCTTTCATATTTCCTGGCAACAATGCTACACTTTATTTTTTGAATGAATGTATTTTTGCTGGTGGACCTTATATCAATTAGCGCATAATGTTTACAGCTTTGAATGTGAAAAAAACAAGAAATCTATCTTCACATTTAGCATAATCTGGCTGTCTCAGCTCTAGCCTCCTCAGCATCCAAAGACCTGCATGTAACTTTTACTGGTACGCATAAAATTAAAATCAGAGTGAATGACTGTCTATTTGTTAGTTTGTCTCATTGTTAGTCTTTGCCCTGCTAAATGGCCACCGTGCATGTTGTACCAAAGGTTCAGTTTGCTCTCCACAGTTACCTGCAAGATTAATTCTATTTCCATCATGGGGTCAAAAATTAGTGTACCCATTGTGCCACTGCGATCCCAAGTCCAGATTTGATGTATGCTGAGGGATGTTTCAGAAGGGAAAGGACATACGCACATGCAAGAAGTTTGTGCTGTTGCTGAATGTAGATGTTCGCTTATGCACTTATGCACTTACAAATCTGTGAAAGCATCTGAGATAAACAAAGCAAAAGGATTTCTGTGAATGACCGTCTTTGTAATCCCCTAGTCATTAAGGTGTGTTCCATAGCGTTAAATGTTAAAAGGTTAAATTGAGTAAACAAAAGAATGAAGATATTTTGTCCGTCTGAGTGATTAAGTGTTTTGCCTCTTATCCAGGCTTAATTTAACCTTTTGCTGTGAATGGCCATAAAAAAAGCGTGTATAGCCAGTGCTTGTATCATTTGTAGCTGCCACTGCACCTCCGACGCCTCTTCCTTAGTAACTAAAGCAGAGCCAAAGTTGGCAGTGACGCTTTGATGATGGGCCAGGCAGGATTTGGTTACTCTCTTAATAATACTCCCACTTTCTTCAGTCGTATAGGTGACACAGAGGACAGTGGCACAGAGACAAGCTGTGTTTTTGTGTCAGCTTTAGGTACATCCGACTTCTGAAGTACCTCTTCAAACACTACTCAACAAGTAAATTCATCCAGTTTTCATTTATGAAGTTGAGCATTGAATATTGTGGAAGCAGACTTTACTTCAAGCAACCGACTGGACTTGCAAAAACGAGATGTTTCTCTTTTGTATTTTAAAACTTCTTTTTGGTGGCAAAGAGGTTGTATCTAGCAACGGTATATTCAAAGCAGCTGCATCAGTAGAACATTGACTAGTTTTACTGTAGTACAATTCAACTGAAGTGTATTTAACAAGCATATTTAAACAACTCCAGTTGACCAAAATGCTTCACATAAACAAAGGATTAAACAAACCAAGATTTTCTGCCTAAACTGTGTTTAATACAAGGGAGAAGAGGTGAGTTTATATTTAATCAGGTTTAATGGAGAACCTGACATGGAAAGACTGTTCCACAACCTCGGTGCTGCCACAGAAAAGCCTCTGTCACCTCTGGTCTTGAGCCTGGCTTTGGGCACAGCCAACAGGAGCTGGTCCTTGCAGTTTTCTGTGTATTCCCTGAGTTTGAGTACTCAAGTAAACAATTTGTTTTTTTCACTCGCAGAGTATGTTTGTTGGGTGCTTCTACTTGATATTGTTGAATACACTTTTACTGACTTGGATTCCCTCTTAAATTTGTATAACCTGATTCTCCGTTCTCATTTCTTACAAGTTATGGCTTTTCTAATAGTTAACTTTGTCTGTAGAAGAGATACATTTAACAGAAGCATAAACTTTCGGGCTTGGCAGGCTGAACTTTAAATGTTGATGGATCACTGTTAGTGCGATAATTGCTTGTCTCTGTGGATGTCAGAGTGGTTCTGAACATCTCTCTGTGAAACTAACTTTAGCTGCGCTCGAGAAGTGCTACTAAATCTCACTTCCAGGGACCTCCGGGCTCTTCTGTCACTCACTAGCGTTTAAGAACACTTTACTGCAAACATAAGCCGGCCTCATTAGCATTTAACTATATATATTATTAAAAGAGTAAAAAGGAATGTTCTTGTGCTCTTTTCACATTACTGGGTCATCATAGCAAATTGTAGTGATTTGTATGATGACAAACGTAATGCCAGATGCCCTTCCCCTTGAAGATGCAACTCTTAATTTCTCCAGGTTTGGGATTAGCACAAAGAATACATGTTGTTTGTTTGTTATTCAGTGATAACAACATCCTGCCAACGAGTCAACACAGTTATGTTAACAATTGCGGCTTCTAAAAGCTGTTGGCATTATTTTTTGAGATTTTCAGGTTTTTACAAACACTCTATTCATGATTTAATGACGGTGGCACTGTGCAAAAGACAGGAGCTTGACAAGCTAAAGACACATGTTTTAGTTGTCCATAATGATGATGATAGCTGCGATTTGTAAGGAGTACATCAGTGTTTTGGGTTAAAAAGTTATGAGAGAAGAGGATTCAGATGCTTATAAATAGGTCTGTCATACTTTTACCATACTATTTATCAGTATTTTAGCTCCACAAAAGTCAATGGACAAATGCGCTGATGTATGTGGATGTGTATGTGGATTCTGGGCTTCAGCAACACTGTGTCAAATGTGCAATTAGATATTTGTGTATCGTTTTAGTGTTAAGTGGGTATTTGTGTTAAACCTTTATTGCCGTAGACACATTATATATATCTATATTTCTATGTGGGTGGATTTTTAATGCTAAAGAGTTCCAAATTACATTATCTTTAATTAGATGTCTCTGTAATAGATATTTTCTCAATGTCTTTATCTTGTGTGAAATTGAGTTTTATGCTTAAGAAGAAGTAAAGTACTACCCCTACTACTATAAACCATATACTGTCACTGAGAGTAAACGGCCGATAATATAATAATAATAATAATAATTCCCCAACTGACCCACTCTTCCAGATAAAACATGACACATTTTGTCTGCAACAAACAATTATTTTAGTAGTATTCAGCCATTATTATTGAACTGTTTGAACCAAAAAATTTAATATATGATGACTGAAGTCTTCTAGATAGATAATATTTATGAATGAAATGTAAATCAGACTTTTTTGACATTTCTGATTAGTAATGCTGTTGTTGTCTTTGTTATAAAATGTCAACTCATAGGTCACCACCATAGGCTTTTGATTAAAAACTAACTGAAAATGTAATATATTTTTGAATGTTTTCCAGTACAGCATGTTTTCGTCTTGAGACAAACCGCCATTTGCATCTTGTTTTTGCCTTTCTGACTGTATTTATGCATTAACAAGCAGCAATTTAAACTTTCCACACATTAGAAACACCAAATGAAATCAAGGCTTTTAAAGTCATAGCACAAGTTGTCAGATGTGCCACAACATATTGACTGAGCAGTGCCTTAAGTCACGCAGAGGGAAATGTGGAATAAATGAATAAGTGTTTCTTTCAAAGTCAATGCAAAACAAACCGACCAATAGGAAGCCAAGGCGGGTCATCTCCACGGCAACCGTCTACTGTACATAACTGCACAGGGAAAGTGTTTGTCCTTGTGAGCCGGTAATATGACTCTGCAAGCTGTTGTTGTGTGTCAATTGACAAGCACGTTTACTTAAAGCTAAATCAGTCCACATGGTGCATTTAGGAGTGGGATCTGTGCAGCTACGATGATGATTTTTGAAAACTGCTATAAGTTAAGTGACCCATGACTAATCGTCTATTGCAGCTGATGTGTTTCCATTACCACAGCAGTTTGCTCACAAATAAAACAATGTTAACCCTTTTACCCAGAAAACCCAGGGCTCTCTATAGTCATTATAGTCAGTATATGTATTTTAGTCATGTTTCTAAATATTCAGTGTTTTTCCCACCTGTTTATTTCCCTTACATCAGTGGGGCGCCATGCAAACCCAAATTAAATGATTATGTTGCTTTGGATACAGATCAATTGCATTGGAAGACATAACATCAACCTTTATTGATGTTAATTTGATTTTGAGTAATTTCCTCGTCACTTTAAGTTGACTATAGCAAAGGCTTTTTTCTTTTCGAAATTTCCAGAGCCAGAAACTCCTCTTGTACCAAACTGTGTGAAGCACCATTAACTAAACTGGATGTGCAACATTTGGACAGAAATGAGTGCCAATTAGACTAACCTGCAGTAGTGATAAGTATAGCTCCTTGCTGCTCTGGTTCTAACTATGATATGCTTGTGTGTTGCAGAGTTTTGCAGAGAACACCATGAATGAGCTGTTGGGCTGGTACGGCTATGACAAGGTGGAACTGAGGGATTCAGACCAGCTGGATATTGAGAACCCACAGCACATCTCTGTTCTCAAAGGTACAAATGACTCTATTACGTCCATCATTTCAAATCATTTTATACAACACATTAGGGGTAGCACAAATTAGGACTAAACTAAACTACATGCTGCTTAAAGTCCCAGCTTTGAGCAAACAAAAATAAGCAATTTAATTAATAAAAATAACCAGGGAAATTTCTTCTGCTGGCCAATTATCAGGTCATTACTTTATGAAATCAAAATTTGACGCTTTAATACAGTAGTTCTCAAATTATTTTTCTCTTTACTCTGAAAGTATATTTTTAATGCTTTTTTATGACACTTTACTTTTACTCAAATCGGAACCAAACCAGGAAAAGTGTGAGTTCATCCTGAGTAGAGTTTACACCAGGGCTATTCAACATCAGGCCTAGGGGCCAAATCAGGCCCTCCAAGTGATATTAATCCGGCCTATGACTCATCTTCTAAATATAAAAACAAAACAATAAATCTTGTTTTAATTCAGGTTTAATTCTGGGTTAGCACTAGTTAAGACCTGGTTTGGTCTTGGTTTGGTCCTTGTTTAATTCTGCTTTAGACCTGCTTTGATTCTGGACCAGTCCTGGTTCAGACCTGGTTGTTCCGAGTCTCATCCTAGTTTAATTCTGGTTCAGTTCTGGATGGGCAGTTTTGAAAAGCAAAATAATTTTGTATGTTATTTCTCACAAAAAATCTAATCTGTCAGTTATTTATTTTTATTGCATTAACTTAATTTTTTGAAACAGTGTTGGGGATACTTTTTGCAACCCAAAATATTGTTACAGTAGTGGCGTGTTGTGCACCTCTGGTCCAGAGGCCAAGGGACTTTGGGAAATGAAGTTGAATAGCCCTGGTTTACACATCACTATGATTTGTTAATTTTACTCGCTCAGAGCATGACAGAGGCTGACTGATAAATGCAGCAGGAGTGATGGGAAACGGCGAGTGTGAGCATAGAGCTGCATTAAACTCAAAATCACAGGAAAAGGCCACAATTTTATTTATATAGTCATATCGCCCACCCCTATTACTATACGTAAAATATATTTTGGTAAACAGATTAGAACCTATTTCTTCAGATTTGCTATTCTGCTTTGTTTTAGTATGCTTCTCAAAGGATTTTCATTTAATTTAGCTCAATCTGCTCCCATCCAGAAAACTCATTGCCAAAACTCGCCTCTTCCTCGGAGGGCGGTGGTGAATCCTCTCCGGATGGGGCCAACAGTTCGCACTCTCAGCTCGCCAACAGGAACGGTGTCACAGAGGGCACCACTGCAGCGTCCTCCTCCACCTCAGGCCCCAAGGAGCACGGCGGCCTGCCCCTCATCGTGCCCATGGTCCCTCCTCCGCTCATCAAGCCCCCCACAGGTAGGACACCTTTGCGCACACAAAGAAACGAAAATGGTATTCATGGTTTTCAGGCGATTTCTTCATGATTTGCAGGATTTTGTGAGGACATTTCGCCATTCAGAAGATATCATATTTTGATTTGAATTGAGCTATTGCTATGACAACGCAGGACCATTGCCATGTCAAGTCCTCAAAATCAGGAAGGAATCTTTATGTCTGAAACCCATGAATAGAACGTATCAAAGCCACAGTATGCAGAGTATTATTGTATCGCGACAGGTTGATTGTTTGCAAAGATCAAGGTCATTTTTATGAAATGCTCCTGTCGCATAACCAAATAGTGCAAAAAATTTGATTGTTAAAGAAATGCATCAACACAATTACTGTTATAATAATATTATAGAATATTGTATGCTATGTTGTTATTGTTTGTCTCCTCTATGTAAAGTGTCATTGGGTATTATGAAAAGCGCTACACAAATGTTGCTATTATTATTATTATAATTAATTCACTGTGATTACAACTATTGTTCCAATCAAACCTGGCGCAAAGCTGCTCGTTGAATCTATAGTGCCAAACATTCATTCTCTACAGGTTAAAAGTGCAGTATGTTGTTTTTGTAGATGTTTTTACTTTGCCTGAAATGTTCCACAATATGGCATTTAACTTATCTATCGCCATGAAGACAAACAGTTGACGCCATCAGATCAATTTACATTTCAAATCTGTAAAAAAAAATAAAAACACCTGTAAGTGAGCAAATGCATTTTAGATCAGTTTTAATGCTTTACTGTGGAATTTGCAGGCAAAGCAATGTCATCTCCATGGAGACAAGCAGATGGCAGATCATGTAAGTGGATGAAAAGTTACATAGTGCTCTGTTGTTATGCAGTTTGGCACTGCACAAAAAGGATTTCAAATATTAAAAAAGAAATAAAGAAACAACAAAAACCCATCTAGATTGACACACAGATTTTATTATAGCAATATACATAATATTAGTGCTGTTTTTCTTGCCAGTTTCCTCTTTTATAAATCCATAAATTGGAAGTGCCACATTGCACCACCTTTCTCCCCACAGCTGTTTCCCACTAAGATTACTCAAATTAAAGATCTGCTTGCTTATTTAGACAACCTCTTAGCCTATGTTTACCAGAAAGTCTCTCTCTACCGTGTCCCCAAAATAGACCGCTAATGAGCATGCTACCTGCTGTACACCTTGTTTAAGTCGCACGCGTCAATATTGCCACACCAACTCTCGAAGGGAAAAGTCTTCGTCCCTCGGCCAGGTTTCGGATTCATTATGCCGTGCCACGGTGCACGCTGAGGTTGGTACGCCCCGGTTTGGCATCACCCGAGAGCAGTTCCCCTGGCCCCTTGTGAGGCGGGGAAACAGATGGTGCGCTCCCACTTTTAACCAGGCACAAACCCAGCAGCGTGCGCCACCACTACTGAACCGACATCCTCTTCATCGAACATAAGCTCAATTATTCATGCCTCCGTGCAGAAAACCCACAAAGAAGCCTGTGAGGTGCAGGTACGGCGCGGACAGGGGCATTTTGTGTGGCACTGGCATAATTAGTGGAGGTTTTCTCAACATGTAGATGCAACTTTTAAGACAGGCTTGGTGAGGTGCCAGAAATGGGCAGGGAAAACACAACTTTATATGAATATGCTAAAATATGCATATCTTAAAATGTATATATGTTGCTTGTTTTGACTTTAAACTACAACTTTAGACAAGTATACATGATGCCTAAACTTTGTATTGAAAGTGACATAAGTGGCGATCACAAAAAAAAAACAGATGACACCATTTAAATTGTAACTGACATAAAAACTAAAACTAAAATTGTGTTTGCACTCAAGTTGGAACTGGAAAAATTGGAAAGACTTAGGACTAATTGACACAAATATCCAGACTCCACATTTCTAATTGGATGTCTTGTTTTTGTGTCATGTTCCATATTTTGTTTTTGTTATATTATTTATATATAATATAACATTGGTCCAATGAAAGAAAAAGAAAAATGATCTGACAAAGGCTATCTGCCAAAACGTAATAACAAATAAAATAAAAAATCTGCCACTTGTGGAATGCATTTTTGAAATTGCTGTTCCTCCTACAAGTGTAGTTTGGTGTGCGTTACTTTTTCATTTTGATATTATATATAACAAACAAAAAGAACATAATTATTATTTAAAAATGCAAAATGTAAGACATTTTCTACTCCATGTTACTGTTTTGTCTGTAAAGTTCCACAGAATAGCTTAACACCTCTACTCTATCTCCATGGAGACAAGCAGGTGACTCCACCAACCCAAAAAGTAGTTTTTAGAAATGAAAATGCCTGTAACTGATTAAATGACGCAACATTACAGGCAAATCAAAAACATTTTCATGATAGTAGACCCTCCCCACTAGAAAACTTACACGGTAAACATTTATCGCTGTGATCTATATTATTTGCAATGGCGCATCAGAGGTAGACAGTTAGCAATCGCAGACCTTGCTTGAAGTGAAAGGTTTCATATTGCGTGAGACTGATGTGACAAGAAAGGCATCGGGAATAAATTGTAAATTATAATTGGTACTTCTCTCTCAAATAAAATGTCCTGGGTTCAATGTCCAGGCTTACCAACTTCAGTGAAACAATGAAAATCTATTTCGTAACCAAGCGTTGTAAGGAAAAAGAATACCGGACCATTATGCCAAAATGAAGGACAGAAAAGAAAATGTGTGCGAAATAATCCAGAGACCACAAGCCACTCTTTGGGCCAATGCCAAGTCTGCATAAATTAAGAAGGATTGGCCTCTGAAATAATGTAAAATAAAATCATAAAAAAGTGAATTCATTGAGATATGCTGCACAAAAAGACAGAAGAAAAAATATAATATAATAAATACTTTTTTGAACAATATACATATTTCATTGGTTGCAGTTAAGTCTCTCTATTTAAAATATTTCTTGTCAGTAACAATCTTGACTGAAAGACAGTAGAATGGTAGAAAGAGATGGAGAGCAGAAGCCATGAAATATGCATGTGTACTTTATAATGTGGATTTTAGGGCTCAGGAGAGTTATTTCACTTAATTGCGAGTTAGTTCTTACTTAAAATGGGATTGCTGTGCGGATCCATTAATCTGAACAAGGTCGAAGTCTGAGGTGAGCTGTTTCGCCCTCACACCAGCGCAGTCATAATGTGATAATTGGGGCATAGAACAGGGAATCTCAGAGGAACTCTCTTATTGCAACACCACTAAAAGCCCGCACCGCATCACAGTTCACCACAGCAGAGACACTCCAGCGGCACCTTGGGTCTGTTCAAATCATCTGCTGCCCGCGATGACCACACAAACACAGAGCTTCAATGGGTAGTTAAACACAGACATATTGATTACAATGGTGTGTGCATCTGATGTGGATTTGGACCAAGTGGATTTTACATTTGTTGATGGAGGAATCAGATTGCATTGCTTGTTCATGGCTAATTCCTTTTTAATTTGGTATAGTTGTGATTATTAAAATCATGGCTTGATAATTGCATTCTAATTTTGTATTCCTTTGTTTTTTTATAGTTTTCCTCCTTTAATGCCATAGCACGTCAATTGTGTATTTGCTATTGAATTGGTATGTGCAATTAATTTAATTTTAATTGAGATTCAATCATTTCTAATCGGCAATGATCAGCTTGTGTCTTTTTAATCAGGTCCACAGCCAATCCTCTGTCAGTAAAAGCATGTGATTTGGTGCAAAATTCTGACTTTGGAGGAGGAATTGTGTCTTTTTGGGGGGTAAATGGTAATGATTAAAAGTCTATATTGTTGATGATGATCGCCCAGCTCTAATTAATATGTACGTATTTGCCTCTTCAATCGGATGCAATTCTGATCGTTCATGAAACACTTTTAAGTTCCTTTATTCAGCTTCTGTAGTCAGAATCAGAATCAGAATCAGATCAGAATCAGAATCAGAATCAGAATCAGAAAGAGTTTATTGCCATTGTCAATGAACAAAATTCAAAAACGTAGGAACTTGTCTCGGCCTTAAGGTGCAACATAAAACACTGAGCCAATAATAAAACAACATATATTCAATCAAAAAAGGGCATGCATTAAGGAAACAATTTAAAATTACTATACAATAAAAATAAAAATAGGCATTTCTATGTACACAAGAGTTACAGTTAGATTTACAGTTTGAGTGCAGGAAAGTGACAGTGCAGTGAGTGGTTGAATATTGCAGTTAAAGTGACAGGTGTTTTGAAGTGTTCATGAGTCCAACGCAGAGGGAAAGAAACTATTCTTGTGGCGGGAGGTTCTGGTCCGGATGGACCGTAGCCTCCTGCCTGAGGGGAGTGGTTCAAACAGACCATGTCCAGGGTGAGAAGGGTCAGCTGTGATCCGACCTGCTCGTCCCAGAGCCCTGGAGACGTACAGGTCCTGCAGAGATGGAAGTCTGCAGCCGATCACCTTCTCAGCAGAACGCACAATGCGCTGTAGTCTCTGTTTGTCCCTGGCTGTGGCTCCAGCGTACCACACGGTGATGGAGGAGGTGAGGATGGACTCAATGATGGCCGTGTAGAAACTGCACCATCATCTGCACTGGCAGCTTGGCTTTCCTCAGCTGCCGCAGAAAGTACATCCTCTGCTGGGCCTTCTTGATGAGGGAGCTGATGGAGGGCTCCCACTTGAGGTCCTGGGTGATGGTGGTGCCCAGGAAGCGGAAGGAGTCCACGGTGGTGATGGGGGAGTCTGTCATGATGAGAGGGGGCTGGGGGGCTGTGGCTTTCCTGAAGTCCACGATCATCTCCACTGTCTTCTGGGCGTTGAACTCCAGATTGTTACCGCTGCACCAGGACACCAGCCGGTCCACCTCCCTCCTGTAGACAGACTCATCCCCGTCCGAGATGAGCCCGATGAGGGTGGTGTCGTCCGCAAACTTGATGAGTTTTACGGAGTCGTGGCTGGAGGTGCAGCAGTTTGTGTACAGGGAGAAGAGCAGAGGGGAAAGTACACAGCCCTGTGGAGCTCCTGTGCTGATGGTCCGAGTGTCTGAGACATTCTTCCCCAGCCGCACGCACTGCCTCCGATCCGTCAGGAAGTCAGTGATCCACCTGCAGGTGGAGTCAGGCACGTGTTGAGCTGGGAGAGCTTGTCCTGGAGCAGAGCAGGGAGGATGGTGTTGAAAGCAGAGCTGAAGTCCACGAACAAGGATCCTGGCGTAGGTTCCCGGGGAGTCCAGATGCTGCAGGATGAAGTGGAGTGCCAGGTTGATGGTGTCGTCTACAGACCTGTTGGCTCTGTAGGCGAACTGCAGGGGGTCCAGCAGTGTCAGAAGCTACAACATAAAAGGATTGGCATACATTTTTCTTCATATCCAATCACATTAACACATATATGTATTTCTTATCATACATTTTATTATTGTCAGCACATTAATTACTATTACAATTACATGTATGTTTTGTGTTCTTTCTGTAATATTTTAAGGGAACAGGTGGACAATGCATATTAATAAACATTTAAGCAAATGTAAATATGCCAGATTAGAGTTGGTTGACAGAAGGACAAAAACATACTCACTATTTACACGGATTATGTACAGCTGGATAGAAACAGTTAAATGTTAGTAAAAACATTTAACGATAAATAAATCCTGAGAGTGGCAGCCAACAATTAGAATACATCCGTAGTGCACATGCCCCATAATGCACCGATTCCTATTGCATTTTAATCAGGAGATTTGGTTGATAATATTGCAATGTTTAAACATATTTATGGTCACATATGATCACATGTTTGCGTCTCCCTCAGCCACAGTTTCAAATGTTTCATAAAGTTATTGGGAAATCCATGCTTTCCCTCACTGAGAGTGGAATATTATTCCACAAGGTGACACTATGGTATGACAGGACATTTTGGGAAAAGGATGTTCGCCTGAATGGCAGTTCACAGTCACCTCTGACAGTGGCTCGAGTTACTCTGGGATCCAGTCGAACTGAAATATATTAGTTTGATGAAATCAGTCATTGGTGGAGGCAGCAAACCGTCTAGGACCTTGTAGAGCAAACTTCAAATTTTTTGCAAAATGTTTATATTTTTTCTTACCAAGAATTTGTAATGCTCTTTTGTAGCAGGATTCTGGCAGTTTTTCAGTTGTCTTCCTGCACTAATACCTTATGCAGTCCCTTATATTATTGCAGTGGTCTCTGTATAGTGTATACTGTAATGCTGCAATGTCCTCCAATAGATAATGTTACTCTATGTTCTGTATATGCAAATTAAGAATCAAGCCAAAGCAGATCTTCATTGTACCACACTGGCTTTGAAGGCCTGTATGCGAAGTACAATTCTCCAGCCGAACTAAACTGAATTAGCAGAGTTCATGTCATCTGACCCCTGCTTAATTCATCCATTTGTTGCATTCATGTGGAGCGTGCATACCTTAACCGCTAATTTAACAGATGCCCGTCTTGCGTGTTTTGTGCTCCTAATCAGACAATAAAAGTTATCCGCGTTTGAACCACAAGGTCACATTTGGTTATTATAGAAGACATCAGTGTTAATTAAAAATTCCAGTGGTTTTTTTGCATTGAAAAAAAAAAGGGGAAAAAAAGCTCGCCGGATGTAATTTTGGTGAATAGACTTGTGCATTCAAATCTAACTACCTGAATGCCCAATGATTAATCCTTGTATTGAGGTGCAAACCGACCTTCTGTGTCTGGAGTTGAAAGGCAGGGCAATCATAACCAAAATTTGAATACCTTTTTATTTCATTATTTTAGACGAAGATGCCTCCAATGTCCAAATTATGTGCGCTTGGTGCCAGAAGGTTGGAGTCAAGCGCTACTCTCTCAGCATGGGCAGCGAGCTGAAGAATTTCTGTAGCGAGAAGTGCTTTGCTGCCTGTCGCCGAGCCTATTTCAAAAGGAACAAGGTAAGGAAATCAAATGCTTTTAATAATGACACTTCAACATTACGATGCAAATAAAGTGACAGTCCCCTGGGTGTAATTACTAAAAATCCCCACTTCAAAACACTTGTAAATTTAATAGGGATCAAGCCACAAAAACACACTTGCCACAGTTGTTATTATATTGTCATTTCTGTCAGATGACTGCAGTTAAACAATTCTCTCTCTCTCTTGTACCAAAGCTGGGATATATAAGGAATTACATTGTGAGTATGCTGTGTTTTACTGTCCTGCTTGTCTGTCCTGGACTCAGCTTTTCATTCAATACATAATCACATTTTACGCACAAAAGACTAGACGGAAAGACAGGGTGCACTTAGAGTCTCTTCTTTTTCATATCAAAATGTATGTTTTGTTTTATTTCTTTTTGAGCACTTTACTTCAAAGCATGGAAACACAATTGAGTACACTGTCAGGCTGTGTATGTTGTCCCTGTTGTAACTTCATTATTGGAAACCGTTAAATAAAAATATAACAAGTCAGGGTTGAAGCTGACACAAAATGTATGGGAAAATAAATATGACATGTAGTCATTTTTTTTAACCTTTAACTAGGGATGTGCAATGAATCAAATTTGAATCGAGATCAAGATTTAGATCAAGAAGTCCGTTTAATTTGGTTTTATAAAAGCACAAAATCAAATCAAATAGAAAATTGTCATTGGGAAATAAATACTGATGCATTTTGTTGTATATGACTCAGCCTTACCTTTTAATGGTTTAATTATTCTAGCACTGTTTTATTTCTAAACTGTCTAATATAAAGAACCTATAATTGCTTAATTATAATGTATTAGTTCAAGTGCACATTAGTAATCAGCATACCACTTCAATTCCTGTAGAGTTTGAAATTATACCTAATTTAACAGCCCACTTTATATTACGCCATCTTCAATTGCTACAATTTAGTTTTTAGTTTCAAACCTTAATAGACCATACCATGCATAGTCAATAAACTTTTCCCAATTTCTGTAATGGACTCCTTTTATTTGGCCCTCCCTTTTAAATATATAAAATATGCAACTCACACTCGCTGTGTTCTTGGCTGTAGTGATGACAGATAAATGTTTCAACATAAATGAATAATAGTGTGTGTGCTTTGAGTGAATAGATGACTTATATTGACTGAAATATTATCCAAACATAAATCTACTCATGTGCTATAAACTTTGTGGAATATTTGCCAATCAGAACTGCTGCCACAAGCATAACAAATTGCACGATTGCAAGAATCCATTGCACAGGGAACACTGTTTAACTGTTTTGGATTAAGGCATTTTGGTTTCGTAAACATCAATAAACTTGTGGATTTGATTTTCTGTCAGGAAATAGAGTTTAAAGGTGCGCTGTGTAACTTTTCTAATGGAGGGTCTGCCTCCTTCTTGTTTCTTTACTTTGCCTCAAATGTTCCACAATATGGCATTAAACATATCTATATGGCATTTGTTTGATTAGGGATGTTTTCATTGCTCAAAAATACATTGGAAAAATAAGTATTCTAACTGCAAATGGAGTCACCTCTTCACAAATCTGACTTATTACCAGTCTCCATGGATTCGTTTATACCATTCTATGAAACATTTAAAGCAAATCACAACACAAAACAGGTGCCTTCATTTAATTTTTTTAAAATTATTATTATTATTAATAATAATAATAATAATAATAATAATCTTTTTCCGGCCTAAATTAAAACAAAAAATGATTAATCAAAAACACAGGATACATATACTAGATTAAATCAATAGTGGCAGTAATGGACCTGGAACATCTCCAAAACAAACAAAATGTAGCATTATTTCAAAGATACATATTTGTTTATACAGTCAGCCAGCCTTAACATCCTCCTCTCATAGTTCTGTCCCCTCTACATGGCAGACATTCTCTTCATCCATCAGACAATGCACAACCTCAGTAACACAGGCAACAGCTCCGATTCTGTATTTTGTTGGCTCGCGCACATTCATGCAGGCCATTTGTGTAAGTGATACCACATGTTTCCTTTCTCATGCACCCACAAGCTTGGCCCACAACAACACAGCCTGCAGCCTTCCTTTATCCTAACAGAAAAAAAATGTGGTGTGACTTTTGCATAGAGCGGAGAGATATAAACATCTAGAGGGTTACAGAGGTATACGGGGTGGGCTTTGGCATTATGTTGCATGAATATTCTTCAGCTGCCTCATGCGAGAAACCTGATCTCCTCCTTGGGTGACTCTTTTTTTCAATCTCCGCATAAACTTTGCTCCACCAGAGAGAGTGGAAGATGACTGATAGCTTAACTGAGGCTAATCGCTTTATTGCCTGTTTACAGAATGCCTTAAGCCGTTGTGGATTATTGTATGGAGAGTGCTGCTGCTTTTCTCAATTATCCTCTCCGTCACCTCACTGCACTGTCACTATTGATCTCAAAGACGTTCAGATGCTCTACTTGCCATTTGTGTGCAAGTGTCGAGTGTTGTCAGGATCCTAAAATGTCCACAACATTTTTATACTGAGGAAAATGTTTCATGCATGCCAATTTTGATATCAAGATGGGTAAAAAAAAGCAAAAAACAAAACAACAACTTCTGCCTCCTTTACCTTCTCCAAGAGCTAAATTCTATACAATGTAATGTTATTTTCAATACAGTTAATTTTAACAGTGGTGTCAAACTTCTTCTGGAAAAAAAACAAGCGATCATAGACTCGCTATCTGCTCAAATGAGTTACTAGTTTAGATTCGTAATTTTAGTAGCAATTAGTATGTTTATAGTTTTTTTTTTTTTTGTTGACAACCCTAGTTTCTTGCAACCTGATTTTTCCACTTTGGATAGAGACAGCTTGCGTGTTGAGATAGCAAAAAGATGGCAACCTGTGACGGTTTTTCATGGATTAATGGAATTTGGCTTTCGAGTTCAGGTATTTAGAAGCTGCTCCACTGTCTCACCCACACCCACACATACACAGATAAACATGCGGAGGACACTGTGCCAAGACGAACTTAGGCAATTAGGGGTGATGAATTGCGTGAATGTGAAGCGTGGCAGCAGAACGGCACAGGTTAGAAAGATGAGCGGCGAGACATAACCTGTCCAAAAGCACTAAGGGCAGGATTGAAAAGATACACGCCGGAATCAAAATAAACGCAAAGCCGAAGGATGAGATGTGATGAAATATAGGCTGTTGTTGCTGCAATGTGGCCAATAATGAGACATCTAAAGCAGTGATTTGTATACAGTTCACCATAACTGCAACCATGAGGAAGAGTAGGTTTCATGGTATAATGGACTAAAATGACAAACTGGGGCACAGGCGGTAGAGTGGTCTCCGTATATCCGGAAGGTTTGCGGTTCAATCCCAGCTTCGTTTGGTGTTGCGTTATTAAAAGTGCACAATGTAACATTTGGGGTGAAGGGATGTTATTGTTTTGTGTGGAATGTTCTTTTGTACGGCATTCAACATTTCTACAAGCAGTTGTGGCCAGCAGGCTAAGGTACAGGTCAGATCTGTGGAGAGGCGTGTCTGCTCACAGTACAGATGCTTGTTGTTTTAGCAATAAACAGCAACAGCAACATCAGCAGCAGCTGTGGAGCCTTGCAGACAAAGCAATAACATCTCCATGGAGACAAGAAGCAAGTGTTAGATCCTAGACGAGAAAAGTTGCATAGTGCACCTTTAATATTATCAAATTATTCACAAAAATGAACAACTGAAAATTTTAATCTGGTTGTATCAGAAAGATAATTCAAAATGCTGTAGTTCATTCACAATTAAATGGAGTAAAGCTTTAATTAAACAAGTATTTGAAAGATGATTTAATACAAAATTTAGCAATGCTTTTATTTAAAGACAATTTATAACATGAATTAAATGAATTACATATGAATTATATGATTGAGGATGAAATTATTTGGTAAATATTCAAACAAAAGGATTTATTAAAACATTTTTTAAGGAACATAAATAATTTAACGAATAATTTTAGTAAAATAGTTTTTAAAAGTAGATTTAGTAAAAAAAATTACAACCTTTTGCAAACTGTATTCGCTTCTCTGATTCTCTTCTTGTCTTTGGCACTCCTGGTCCTCCTGGCTAAAGTAAAGAAAAGAAAGGGAACTAGCAAGCAGCTCTCTGATTGGTTAGAGCAAATTGTAAAGTAACTTTTGAACTAATTAGAGAGCTCTTTACTAGTTCACTTTTATTATATACTTTACATTAGAGTGCAAAAGCTAATCAGAGAGGTTAATTGCAGAAGGTAATATTTAGTTACAAGTTTTTTCCCAAGTAGATTTCTAAATGAATAAAGTTACATTTTTACAAATCCAGTCTCTTAAAAAAAAAAAAAAAAAAAAAGTGTTTTCAAGTTTTAAATGCATTTGCAAATAAATATATTTAATATATATATATATTTTTTACTCTTATAATGAAATTTGTTATTTTTTATTAAATATTATTTTAAATTCTCTTTAAAGAGCACATAGGGTCCTCAAAGACAGCCTCTCCGATCACACTAATTAAACATACTCAAAGAAGAAAGGAGATAGAGTGTCATGCTCAAGGACATAATATCATTGACCGCCCACATGAGACAAGTTTTATACTTTTCAGTCCTCAACCAAAGCAGGACAGAATCTAATAATATTAATAAGAAATGGCGGCTGTAAAACTCCTGAGTACTGATGGAAAAAGTCTGTAGCACCAATGATTTCCGCACCACAGTGTCGGAACCACTCATCAAACTAAAAAAAAAAAAACATGCCTCTTGCAAATGTAGCCTACCTTCCTCCTCGAAATATTCACAAAAGGCAGTGAGCACGTTAAGCAGACTGCAGCTTATGTTTTACAGGTCGCGGTGCAAAGCTTTTTGTTCACACCATGAAATTTCCCCCCCGGAGACCCCCAGACCTCCATCAGTGTCTTTCCCCGGGAGCAGCCCCCAGGCGTGAGGGGGCAGAGTGGCGCTTCATGTCAGCCCCAGAAATGTCAAAAACACACACACATATTTCCCCTGCACACTCCCTGGCACTTTGCAATTTACTTTTGCATCTCCATCAGCTGCCAAGGAAGATTCATGCATGCCCAGAATTTGAGAATTGAAGTGTGTGTCTGCGCGCGAGAGAGAGAAAGAGAGATAGAGAGAGTCAAAAGTTGTGTGTGTGTGTGTTTTGCGATCGGAGGCGTCCCGGCGTGAGGGAGCCTTGAGGCCTGCCTGACACAGCTTGGGGGCACACAGAGGAAGGTGATTATATCGTAGCTGCCAGCCATTCAGCTCAAATAAAAACCAAAGTAACTTACAATAACTAGGAGATGCTATTGTAAAAGTCTTGTACACCAACTTACGCGCATTTGTGTCATACTCTAAACTTGTAGCTGTTATAAACTAGACAACAATGCTGTTCAAAAGGCAGTTTCTAGTGCATTGTTATGACAGTGCTTTTCCATCATTTTGAAGGTTCACCAGCAGCACAGCAACTCAAGTGCTGGCTTTGCCACAGAGTTACAATAAATCTATATTGTCTATGACCAAATAGCAACATTATCTATTTCTGTTATTGTGACTATTCTCTTCCTGCATGGTTGTTAGTAAGTAGCAAGTAAGTTAGTTAGTAGTAGTTTATTGTACAAGTATTCTGTAATATTTAAAGTCATAACAAGATGATTTAAGAATCTCTGTTGTGGCAAGCATTGTCATCATAAGAAATGTTATGCTAAGCTTAATTCAAAAGTTTAAAAAAAATTCAAGTGATCTATCAAATAGCGTGTGTGTGTCTGTGTTTGTGTGTGCGTGTGTGGCGTGGTGTGCAAATCATCTTTCATTTGCAACATTTAAATTCCTTGGCATTTTACTGGATGTGAAGCAGAATAATGTCTCTTTATTTAATTTAAATGGACTATAATAATAGACAAGAAATCTATATATATATATAAATCATTGTAAAAAGGCTGCAAACCTCCAGTGCACTGTAAGTTTCTAGTTTCTTTGTGAGACTGGAAGCCCAGTTGATTTTGCCAGCTCCAATATGGCACCTTCCCTTTCAGGATTTTGGTGTTTGTTTTTGGATATTAAAAGCTGAAGCCTGGGGTGTCTCTCTTTGGGAAAGGCATCTCTTTTGGCAGGTGACGGGCTAGCACACCTGGACATGTATGTGCGCCCAGATGGATGAGACGCAGTGGCAGCTGGTGGGACATCCCCTGAGGACAGTGGTGTCGCCAGAGGGGACACTCTGCTCCGGTGTCCTGCTTTCACACTCTCACAAGGAACTGCACTTGCACAATGCAGGAACTAGACCAAAACACACAAAAGGACAATTGGTTTACAAAATTATAACTTTGAATACCATGGGATTATTTTCCCAAAATATCAGTCTATCTATAGAAGCGTCTTTCTATTTTAATCTGCTTCCTTCATCAGTGTGGCTCACTGCGTCTCCCTCTTTCACAGTGCCAACAGCTCATTAGTGCAGTATGTAAATGAGCTGGCTGTGGGCCAGAAGGTCAGAGCACAAACTGGAAACAGAATAATAGCACCGCGGTGTAGTTCATGTGGGTGAAGATGTACTCAAATGCCTGTCCAGAATCAACTACAGGTTCAGGAATGTAAGCGTCGACTGTCTACTGTTTAAACTCTTAGTGATGTACAAGAGTTTGGAAGAAAATATGCATTTGTCCATCTTATAATACCCATGACCTTGTAACACAATGCTCTCCAGCTGTGACAAAGTAAGCTCTCTTTTTGCGATGAAGTAAAAACCTACCAAAACCATCTGCACAAACCATCATTTGTGCAGAATGTTGTGTTTTAGGAGCTTTGATGTAGCTCTGATGCATCAAATACCTAATGCTTTAGTGCTTTAGACTCTGCGTTCAAAACCTTATTGACCTTAGGGCCCAACTTTTTTAATACAATGTACGGTAACCTGGGGTCCATTCATGTATTATTTGAGTGGCCCTTAAGGTGGTGCTTGGCCCTGCCTTGGGCCCCAGTCCTATGGTTAAGAATCACTGCTTTAGACACACCAAAGACACTTTAGAGTGCATTTTGCACTCACACTGGAGTCACAACTACAGGTGGAAATCAGCACTTGAGCTACAACCTGGTACAATGCATCTCTTCTGATAAGGTTAATGTATAATGTGCACTGTCCCTGTCTCAAATAAATAAACTGTCATCTGCCTTGTGGCAGACCACTGATCAATCACACCTTCACATAGACAAGTCTCTGAAATTTGAGATATTCTGTCCAATAACTAAACCATAATACAAACATTAAAATATGCCAGTATTGAAGTTAATATTTAGTTTATCATCCTGAGGGACATCGTAGTGCGCCCGATGAATTTCATGAAACTCAAATTTTATAGAAAAAAATTGTTTCAGATAATGCAACTTGCTGCATGTGCATGTGGCTCTGCTCCAGAGTTGTAAAATGGTAACATAATTACAACACACTGGAGATTTTACAAGCGTATTTGATGATTACATTTGAAATTAAGCCAGGAAAAACATTATACTAAAAAGAAACATCTTGGACTGCTAGAGGTCCTGTTCTTTTAATAAAAGTGAATTTGTGTAATCTCTTTCTATTTTAATAAAGACCAAGTTCACATTTCAGTGTTATTAATTGGAAGCAAAAAGTGTCCTTTGTCTTGCTTGCCATTGTATCTTCGGTATTTGCATTTCAGTCAGCTACTCCACATTCAGTCAGTTGCCCTGTTGCCAAAGAGTGAAGTAATAAGAAGTGCAGACATTGGAAGACTTTTTCCAGAATCAAAAGTATAGTGTCTTGGACCACTGTAACGGCCTGCTCACTGGCCTCTCCAAACGAGCTGTAAAACAGCTGCAGTACATCCAGAATGCTGCTGCTCGGGTCCTGATGAGAACCAGGAAGTACGATCACATTAGTCCTGTGCTCAGGTCTCTGCACTGGCTTCAGGCTCAGAGAATAGACTTTAAAGCAGCTCTCCTTGTGTACAAGTCCTTCCATATGAGGACCTCAGGGACTCCTGCTGGTGCCAGACTCAGGACTAAACATGGACCGGCCTCCTGCTGGTGCCTAGAGTCAGGAATAAGCATGGAGAATCTGCGTTTCAGGTTTATGGAGCTAAAATCTAGAACAGTCTTGAAGATGTAAGACAGGCCTCTACTCTGGCTATGTTCAAATCTAGGCTCAAAACAGTTCTGAGCTGTGCATATGACTGACAAGATTTTATCTGCACTCTTCTCTTTTTTAATGTTTTATCTGTTGGAATTGTGATTTGAATGCCCTTATTGGGTTCTGTGAAGCACTTTGACTGACTCCTCTTGCCTTGTCTTGCCTTAACAGTAGCCTTATGAGGTAAACTCACTGGGGACCACTGCTGGTGATGTTGAGAATGACAAGATAACTAGATAAGGTCTAGCTCAAGGACTTTACATTGAGCTTACTTCTTCTTCCTTCTGTTATTTGACTTAATTACTTGATTAATCAAAATAGCTCGACGTGAAATATAAAACCTCATAACAAAATGACTGTACACCAAACACACAGCATGCACACAACCCCACTCACATCATGATTATGTTGATGCTTTATTCACCCATTTTGTTGTCACCATTCTGTTCATCAGTGTTGTTTCTTAAGTTTTGCCTCTGTTTATTTTGTCCATCCGTAAAAAGGCGCCATTATTTCTCCTTCTCCCAGGCCTCGCGAGAGGAGGACGGCCTCGGTGGGAAAGTCCCCCAGCATCACAGCTTTGCTCAGGACACGCCCAGGCTAGTCTTCAAGACAAACAGCGATGTGCTTGTAAGGACCAAATCACTAACTTCAAGCTGAATGCTTATTGCTCATTTTAATGCTTTTATGTTTTCACTCTCGTGTCTTTCTCTTGTTCTTTATGACATCTGGCAGCGAGATTACTAGGTTCATAATTGGGCATCACAAAAAAGTAGATGACAGAAATTGATCACACAAAAGCATCTTGTTCAGTTAGTTTGCTATAGCTTTTTCTTTCTTTCCTGCATAACCATTTCTTTTTCCATGTTTTTTCCCCCCTTTTTTTCATATATTCATCTGCTGTTTATATTTCCCACCATCAATAAGTTAGCAGTAACATTTAACATTTTAATAAATGCATATGTTTTTTTTTTCATACATTTTTAGAGAATGCATAAAATCCTGTTTTCATTGGGGACAGAGTTACATTTTTCAATATCCACTGCACACACCATTGTTTTCCTAAATTAATACTTTGCTAACTTAACATGAGCGTGTGCTCACTGTGCTCAAAACGCATGTATTTAACATCTTAGGGACCAAATGCTAATGACAAACTAGTTAAAGGCATACTTTGTGCTGAATTAAATGTTTGTAAAATATTTAAAGCTTTTTTTTGTTGTATGGCATTTTTAGCTTTGACCTTGTTTAACCCCAATACACATTCATAAGTGCTTCATAAATATTAATAGCCAAATAACGATTAACTAGCACTATCAATGACCACTTAGTTAGCGATTTATATGTGGCCTCTAAACTAAAGTGAGAATATTAGTACAGTTTATACTACAGTTGTCACTACTTCTATCACATCTACACTGAGTATGTTCTTGAATTATGTTTTTATAGAAGTATGTTCAAAATGTACTTGAGTTTAAGTATTTTATTTATTTTTTACTGTTTAGAGTCCATCTTGTTTCCATGGAGATGTTATTGCCTTGTCTGAAAAGTTCCGCAGTATGGCATTAAAGCAGCCCGCTCACAGTAAGAATGCATCTTTGTCCAAAGTATTTTTGTAAGCAATAAAAACACATAATACATAACTGCAAGAGATAAGTTCAGTGCCATACTGTTGAACATTCCAGGCAATTAAATAACATCTCCATGGAGACACGATTGTGGTGGAAGAATTACGGTACATACTTACATGGTACATACAGTACGGACAGGTTAGACAACACATTTCACTAAAACGTAGTGAATACAAGTATATTTCAGGTTTTACTTCACATTTTGCCTATTTGTCCCCAGTTTGACCATTTTTGGAAAGTTTATAATTGTACTTCCTGGTTGGACATGGTCAGCAAATATGACTTAGGTAGAGGTAATTCCACAACTGTTACCTAGCAACCATACTGAAAACAAGAGTCAAAATCCATATAAATTACAGAATAGTTATTATTTGACAAAGAATAATACCATATAAGTTTAAATTGTCTATCAATAGTACGTCATTGTATTTTCAATGGCACGTCGCCTTTTGATGACAGAGGTAGAGGGATTATTCTGTTTTAGAACTCAGCACAACTTCCTCTAATTTTAAACTCACATTGTATTCACAAACTGCAGCTCAACGGAAATAAAACTATGATAAATATTTACCACAGGTGCTATAAACAGAAATTCACTCATATAGACTTTAAGTACAAGTGTATATACATGAGCACAAAAAATGTGTTGAAAGGAATCAATAAAAAAATGTGACTTAAGTAAAAGTACTGAAGTACCCGTTCAAAAATGAGTAAAAGTATTTTATTACACATATTATTAGAGCTATTAAGGGGTCAAATGTAATGTAATGTAATAGACTGGATTAATATTTGTCGCATTGCAATTGAATCAACTTCATTAATTTTCTTATTTCTTCTTTAATTCTTGTCATAATGTTAGCATAATGTTAGCTTAAACCTCAGCCAACTCAGCAGGAGTGAAAAAGTACTTTTTGTCAGCCCAGTTCAAAAATGTAGTGGAGTAGGAAGTACAGATACTTGCTTTCAGAAAAGTTACAATTTAGTGAAAAGCTACTTTGCACGCTTATAACATTATACATGAGGAAACATGAGAGGTTGCAGGACCAAACAAAAATACACTGTGAGCTGTAAATAACGGATGTATGTGAGCGTTTGGGGTAAGCACACACCTCTGCTCTCCCTCCGGTCCACTCCGCTAGAACACCTTCATCTCGGCGAATACAGAACAGTTATCCTCCTCAGTGTGAGAGCTGAAATACAGTGCACTTGACATTCGCCTGCTCACTGAGAACGGCCTTTAGTGTCACATCAGGCTGACTGACTGCAATGGCGCGCTCAGATAAGGTGCACTTCAGATCTGGAGCTGCTGCTGTCTCGTCCAATGGTTTACACTGCAAAAAATAAGGATCTCAGTTAAAAAGACTTGAATTCAGAATATAAATCTACATTTAAGTGTTTCTGACTGATTTAGATCCAATTGCTTAAATGTTAAAGAATATTTGTTATACTTGTTTTGTAACAATTCTAATGGGTTACAATATAATTTAGCTTGAAATAATAAAGTAAATGTAGCAATGGGGAGACTAAGTACAATATTCTTAACCTAATAACAACAAAATAAATCTTAACAACTAAAAATTACTCAAATTAAGATTAATATTAATGTTTATATTACTATATTCCTTTTTTGTAGTCTAAAGTTTATTCTGGTGGTTTAGAGAGACGTTAGTAATAAATTATTAACAAAAACATAGAGTAAAAAATTTTGCAAACTGATTTAGTATGTTGCACATGAGGATTACCAATGTTGAATCAAACCTCCAACCATTTATTTTGCATTGCACAGTTTGTTTGAGCCTTTTTGACGATTGTTGGGAGTCAAGCCTAAAGTCCCCGCTCAGTTGAAGCACCTGGTTCAGTTTTCATCACTTTAATCCTTGTGTTTTTATGGCAGCAATCTGAGAAGTGTCAAAAGACTCATATATCGACCTGAACAGAGGGATACACAGGGCTGCCTCGCTCTCACTCTCGCTCTGCTTAAGCCTCTCATTTACCAACAGCCCGCACCAGCTCAAACGCTGTTAACTGTGTACCATCTCTTTTCTTTATACCATCCATTATCAATATCATTCACACACTTCTTTCAAAGTATTGGTCTGCATCTATAATTTTTTTTCAAAAAATGTACACAGAAAATAGAAATAGAAATGCTCAAATGCAAAATAAGCCAAAATTACTGATATCAAATTCATTTTATGATTTATGATTTCTGTTTTTCTACCCTATATTTGAACAGATTAGGCAAATCAAAGGCAAAACTGATTTTATACATGAATCTACACATACTCGTTTACATGTGTAGATGGGGGATTTCATCGACATAAAAGGTAAATTTGAGCTGCAGGGATTTCAAAGATTCAGTTCGCAGAATTTGATATTTTAGCGCTCGCTGGTGGTGCGGTGTTTAAGGGCATTGCAAGTGCGCTGTGAGTTCAATTCCGTGCCTTGACAATTTGACGAATACAGTACCTATATATGCCCTCTCTCCCCATTTTACGCTGTAACTGTCCTGTCTAATAACGCCGTCAGTCCAAAAAAGCCAAAAAAAAATTAGATAAACTTGTACTGTAGTGTCATGATTATAATTTATGTTAATCTAGCAAGTATAAGGTACATTTACTCACGTAAATGTCAATCCCAAACCCAGATTGACTTTAGCTGGTGTATCTTTTCTACCCTCTTTTGTCTGATAATGAGACAAACCTCATGAAGTTACTATTATTTAATTAAATGATGGATTTTGATCATTTTTACACCAGGAAACTCGATTTTCATAATATAATCACTTGGAGGTGTCTTAAAACAAGATAAAACCACGTCCTGAGGTGACCGCACTTGGAAGCTTTCTAATTGCTGTAAAACAAACATTACACTTCACCACCACTGCCGGCTCGGTGATGACGATGAGAATAAATGACCATAATTACAGCGAACTGCAAACATCTGTGAGCGCTATAGTCAGGAGCAAAGTGTGAGAGAATGCACAACTCCATTAGTGGAACATGCAGTCAAATTTCACTCGTCGTTAAGTGCCCTCCATCTGTCTTTCCAAGTTGAGAAAATTCACCACATTTATTATTGAAAATATCCCAGCTCTGTCGTAATTCAACTTTCAAGACCGCCTTTTGACTCTTACTCTGCCATTGCTCATTGACTTAGCCAGGACTAACTGCGAATGAAAGGATCGGACTGAAGGCAGGGACATCTGAGTACCAGCAGGCTCTGTGTGGGTCTCCACGGTTCAGCCCTGGTCTAAGTCACTTTTTTGTTTCTGCCTTGTGCCAGAAATTCTTTTGATCAGCCTCATGAAATGGAATTTGATTGCAATTATTCAATATTCATCTTTAATCATTTGCTGCTGACCAATTCTAGGACATTTTTTAAAAAGTAATACCAAAACTCAATTAGAAAGCAAAGAAGTTTGCTTTCACATGTATCTCAATTACGAAAAGTAGGCCAGTAATTATTTTTTATAGAAAGTATGAAAAGCTACATTTATAAAAGAAAACTAAAATTATTTGTACCTCTCTAAGACATCCTGATAATTAGTAAGTAATCACGTCATCTGTTTCTGAACCCTTGTGGATAGACAATGCATTGACATCGAGATTAGGTTTAATTTCCTGGCTCAGGTTTCTTTCTAGCACTAAAAACATGTACAATATCACCTGATAGGGAAATTACACCATTATACCAAGGAGACCTCCAGCTCAGTCCTGGAAACCTGGCCTATCCATCAGTTTCAGCTTCCTGTCATATGCAACATTTTGTGGACTTCTTCCCATTTAAGATATATAATAGATATAACGGTCCTAACTTCTCATAATTCTGAAACTCATGGATACGTCGCAGTTAATAACAATTGAAGCATGGCCAGACGTGAATGGACCACAATGTGTTGAGTGTTCGTGTCCCGTACTGATGGTAAATAAAGTTCTCTTGCGTTAGACATCCAAAGTATCTAGTTTGTCTTTTTACATCCCTCAAATTATTGAATTATTTCCACAGCAGTGCTTTCTGTGAGCACTGCCCTGTGAATGAGATTCAGAATCTCAGTGGAACTTCACTTTTGCAAAAACAAACAGAAAAAGCACTTTTTTCATATCAGATGCCCTTCCTGCCGAATCCTGCCGAATAGTAAAGGGCCATGTGACGCACCATGTCATTCATGATCCTTGACCTATTGTTAATATTAAAATGTTAACCAAACTATTACAGAATCTATTCACCTATTCAAACTAATAGCAGGTGAAACACAATCTCCTCTTTTCTGGTCAAATCAGTTTAAGCTGTCAAGTAGTCAACCTTTTAGACATCTGGATGTTGTAAGAAAATCTAGAGTTCTACAGCTTTGGGCTACATAAACCAAGCACACAGTGTACAAAAATGTTGTCTCCACCTTATGGTTGCATCCCTGAACTTATTAAGATTCAACGGGGGGGCTCGAGGGTCCCTGTGATGGATGGATGTCGTTGAGGGGTCTGACAACTGATTAATGCCTTAATTATGTGCAGCGAGGGCCTGCCACTCCTCCTGCGCTGAGTGAGGGAGCCGCGTGTGGCCTGACGAGCCGACGCCGTGTTCAGGGTTCGCCCACTGCTATCTGCTGCACCAGGGTCACAATCATTTACTTCCTCAAGAAAAATCTACTATTTTTGTGCTGAAAAGCCGTTTAATGTTGATGAAATACCGCTGCAGAGAGGAGGGACAACTTCTCCATCGGAGAATATTTTACACTCCTCTATGTAGAGTTTCTGGGTTCAGTTATTGTGACCATGAATAGATTGCTTTGGGAAAACTTCTGCTGCTTTGGGCGTAGTTACATTTATCAGGAACCCTTTTTTTTATCATCTATTTGTTATACATTTATAATATTTTGTGATTATGATAACCATAACCAACTATCAGAGGTGGATAGAGTAGCCACAAATTTTACTCTAAGAGTTACAAAGAAATTGCTTAATTAAATTAATTAAAAAATAAACCATAAAAAAACAACAGGAAAACAAATGTTCAAATGTTTCAAAATTAATCTTTTGCCACCTATAGACTTAGGTAGAACTTATGCCTTTATTGTGCAGTGTGATGGGACTGATATAGTTCTGTGTGTTGTAGGTTTGTGACTGGTGCAAACACATTCGCCACACAAAGGAGTATCTGGACTTTGGAGCCGGGGAGCGGAGGCTGCAGTTCTGCAGTGCCAAATGCCTCAACCAATACAAGATGGACATTTTCTACAAGGAGACCCAAGCAGCGCTCCCTGGGGGACTGTGCAACCCGGGACACCCTTCAGCGGGGGACAGTAAAGCCGAATGTGGGGGAGGGATGCAGCTGCTCACCCCAGAGTCCTGGGGCTCACCTCTGGCTGACCTGAGAAGAAAGGCCCCATCACCCGGAGGCCCGTCTAGCTCCTCTGTCCTTGGCCCTACCACCTCCTCTGTCACTTCTCCTTCAGACAGCAGTGCAGTCTGTTCTCCATCTTCCTCCTCTGCAAAAATCCCCACACCCAGACCACACGAGAGCCCCACCCTCGCACCACCACCTTTGCATCCACCAGTGGGGATGCCTTCTGGAAGTCCTCCTATGGTCATGACCCCTCGAGGCCCCATGCCGCTGCCTCTTTTTATGGAACATCAGATGATGCAGCAGATGAGGCCCCCATTCCTGCGCTCCTCGCACCCTGGGGGACCCAACAGCCCTCTGTCCATCCCTGGTATTGGACCTCCTTCCTCCAGGACCCTGGGTCCACCGTCCAGCCCCATGCACCGACCACTCTTGTCTCCACATGTCCACCCTGGTTCAAACCCCAACCCTATGATGCCCCCTCATCCGGGCATTCCTATGACTGGCCTCCCCCCATTTCCTCCAGTCAACATGATGCACAATGGTCCAATCCCCCTACCTCCCATGATGAACTTTGGTATGCCATCTTTGGCCCCTCTGGTGCCTCCACCCACCCTTCTAGTTCCATATCCGGTCATAGTTCCGCTTCCTGTTCCCATCCCTATTCCCATACCCATACCCATGAACCCCAAGAGCCCCAGGGACCAACCCGAAAGCAGTGGACATGTCCACCCCAGACCACGGTCCACTGAGACATCCTCCTCAGGAGGCCCCACAGTTGGGGCCAATGGAGGGGACAGAGAAGATCAGTCTGGGGTGGAGCACTTGTCTCCTGGAAGCTCCTTTTCAGAGAGAACCAGGATGTCTAAAGAAGACTTATTTGTGAAGACCGAGGACAATTCAGGGACCCCCTGTATGACTGGTAGCTCCAAATCAATGGAGGGAGTAATTGATCTGACTATGAGCCAGAAGCAGCACATTTCTAACAGTGGTGCAATGGGAGAGGTTCAGGTGAAAGTGGAGGCAGATTCCAGGTCTCCACCTGCCGAGGGACAGTGTAAAGAGGCAAAAGACTGGGCACAAGCAGGCGCGTCGGAGCGGGAACATAAAGCTAAAAGAAATGAAAGGGGCTCTGAAATGCACACACTGGAATCCTCCACCCCTCCTTCCACAAACAGCAGCCCCCACCGCAACACTAATCCACCTGTGAGCCAGCAGAACTGTTATATTTCTAACCTTAGTCCGCAACCAACCCGGAGTCAGCTCCACACTCCAGTGCAGGATCAAAGTGGTCCTGCTGCACTCTGTAATGTGATAGTCAATGGGACAGGGTGGCATCCCGTTCTGCCACCTGCCATGGCCGAGGGTCATTCAACACCAGCCAACGGAGAGCTGGAACGGGATGCACTAAAGGAGAACAACTGCTCCGTTACAGGGTGGGAACCAGGCAAGAGGTCAGGACCAGCTGAGGACTCAAACCTAAAAGAGAGTAAAGTGGACCAGGACTCTAATTTGGAGGAGGGTGAGCATGCATATGCGCTGCCTCTGCTGTCCACTGGGGGTTGTGTAGTCATCCAGCCTGTGCCAAAGAACGGCACAGACAAAACCGCCTTCCTCTCCTGCTCCATCAGTGCTCCTCTGTCTGGCTCCTGCAGCCCAGAGCTCGAGCCTCCACTCAAGAGAAGGTGCCTGCGAATCCGCAATCAAAACAAATGAGGTAAGCTATGACATGGTGTTAACACAGCAAATTAGCATTTAGGTTTTGAAGAAGCATTAATAGACTAATGCAGTACATATACAACGTGTCCCTGAATACTGAAAATCGAATCCTTGCTGAAGCCCAGGGATATTGATTTTTTATAAGGACGCTAATATCTTTTTCTTTTTTAATAATTATATATTTTTTCTTTCAGTTTAGAGACACACAAAACACATCAACAGGGGACACGACCTGAGAGCAAAGGAAAATAGCAATAATACAAATAATGAAAAATAATAATAATAATAATAATGGCACAATATGATTAAACGTAAATAAAGTTACGGCATACCAAGCCAAACATAAACATCCCACCTCACCAAGTTTTTCAAATTTTGGGAAGCTAATATCAATGAATTCCCTGCCATTGTTTGCAAGAATAGAACACTACTTGTTGTTTTGTCTTTCAGCTAAAATGCTTCAGCGCAAAGATAGATACTTAATTATGTTAAGGTGTTCACGATACAAATTGAATGTTGCAGTCTCGTTAACTTAATTACTAAATCAAATCACACTCAAGAGCAATCACTGGTGATATGTGGTAATAAGAGATTACAATGTGAGTAATTATTGATGACAAACTAAAAACTTCAAGAATATAACTATCATACATAACTAATGTCTAACATTGTAACACATTACTAGTTGCGAACAAAGTTTCTTTGCTTGCATCACACAAAATTGTCCAAACTCTGCTTATTGTGATTATCCATAAGAAGTTGTCTTTATTTTAATTTTTTGTTGTACTTTGTTTTTCAGATGGTTGCTCTTACGACTGCAGTGCCATCAGCAACACTTGATCATTCTCTGATCAGCTTTGACCCTTCGGCTGTTCACCACAAATACATTCTTCATTGCATCCTCCCCTTCACCAGTACCAGCAACTTAAATCAACTTTCTACACTCCAACCAAGTATGGATATTAAAAATGGCCTCCTATAATGATGATCTGCAACAGGACTCTGCACACTCACTTCTTTTTTACATTTACTCTCTCAGCCCACACTGCCGCTTGCAGCTATGTTAAATTATATTTTATCATGTCATGTATGAATTGCTTTCCCTTTCACATTGTCCTCGTTCATAACCAGCAAACTTGATGTCAAATTGCCAGATCCATAAAAATATCTGAATGTGCAATATATTTTACTAGCTACTAGATTAGAGTATGGCAAGAATGATAAAATGTTCACCAGCAAAAAATGGTTGATAACAATTCCCACATTTATTTATTTTGCTATGGCACTTACCAGTTGTGAACGTAAGTGACTAGAGTGGAGCTGTGGTCATAATCATTCCTGTGACAGCCACACAAAATGCTCTCGGCGGCGTGTGCTTAAGCAGTAAGCCTCACACTGGCTATAATAAGGGGCCCTGCTGCTTAAGAACATTTCAAGGCTGAGAGCGTCTCAAAGAAGTCCATTGCATGGCACTGTAAAACTCTGCCAACCTGCAACGGCCATTTACAGCCGCAGGGCCAGACTTCATCTTCTCTATAATGCATTTGCAATGATGTTCCTGTCATGTTTGAGTTTTGGGTCTGAATGGTCTCAATTTAAAGGTATACTTTCACAAAATTCCTCTCTTGAAACGGAACTCAGCAAAAAAAAAGCACAATGAAACACAAAGTTGTTTTTAGGTCTTTAATCTGCCAAGATCATTTGCATGTTTTAAGCCAATGTTGTTTTGCTGTAATGCTCGCAGCACAGCTTTTAGTTGAGTGACCTGACTGTCACCTATCTCATTTCAAAGGTACAAAGCCTCTGAGATAAGATGCACGTGAAAAAACAATCAGAGCATTTTCATCATTAGACTTGAAATGCTCTGATTTTTGTAATGCTCTGTGGCAGGGAGCATCTTTTTATTTGCCAAAAGTGGCCTAGGTGCTGAAACAAAATACGTTTTTTGTTGCCAAAATAATTAGTTGAACAGAATCTTTCTAAAATGTTGTTTAACTTAGCTGAATATGAACCATTGAAAAATAAAGCACTTAAAATTGTTATTTCAATCATATTGAAACTAAAAAAATGCACTGTTTTGCCAATGGTGAATCATTTTGTTATACTGTTTGGTCCAATGTGTACATTTGATGAAAAACAACTGCTTCAAGGAATCAATTTTCCAGAAAATCATTTAAATCCTTGGTCTCACAATCAAATGCCTTTACTCTGCATTTCAATGTAATTCATTTTAGCTAAATGGCCATGCAAGTATTGTCTTCTTAGACCAAAGCATTTATTTATTGTTCCTTTGACAGTGCATTGAATTATCTTTTTGTCTCTACAGTTAAAAAAACGATTGTACTTCAGAGCACTAGTATGCCTGTGCCATGCTTGACGCTACCACACCCATCACATCCTCCCTCACAGACTAAACATTGAGACCAGTCTAATCATACTGTACGTATAAGTGTTGCAGGATGGCGAACGAAGGGTTAATTCACATGCAATCTTGGACTACTGACAAGTCTTTGTGGTGATAAACAGACTTATAAATCTTGAGCATTCCTTTTAGAGATGGACTACAGGCCAGGTCATCAGCCTGAAATATGCAACGTCAACTAACTCTAACCCCAGTCGGGACTAGACGTCCACAAACAAGACTTTGTGTATATCAAAACAACTGAGAAGTTGCCTTAACTCTTGCTTGTATAATCTTTACAGTTAAGACAATGAGAAGGAAATCTCCCTCCTTTGTACAACATGAAATAAAGCAGAAACAACTTTGTTATATTGCTAGTGTCAATGTATAGATGATCAGCTTTTCTGTAACTTGTATGGGCTGTCACGTTTTGCTAAGAATCTCTCCCCTATTCCCTGTCCCTAAACATTTGTTCAACATTTAACTTGTGGTGGTCTGTCAATCTTTTGTGTACATTTAATAGTATTATTTATTGTTGACGGGTTTTTTAATAAGGTTTGACTTGACCATTCAATTTCTGTGTAAATGCCCAGTGAACAGTGAAACACTTTTTTTTTTTTTAACTGGAGAAAATAATGTTTTGTTTTTTTTCTCCTTATGACGTAACATGTACATAACGTGGCCAAATTGCTTTGGAAAATATTCATTTTTGTGTTGTAACCATAATTGTTTAATTCAGTAAACTGCTCATGATGACAAATAAATAAGAGACACAAACCTGCTTCAGATGCCCATTGACCTTGCGATGCATGTTAACATACTGCCCCCATTCCATAAATTATTGTCTATGTGAATGATGTCAGATTTGTATTTTTATATTCTTCTTTAGAAGAAGAGAAAAAGTGTTTATAGATCCAGGCTATTGGCGAATAATGTAGGTATACGCTATAGGTGCCAGGCTACTGCAGTGAACATGTAAAAAAGAAAGACAAGCCTGCACACTTTCTCCAAAACTGCAATAATTGACGTTTTCATCCAACTGGATCATCCTCAGGTCATTATCTATCTATCTATCTATCTATCAATTATAATATATATATATATATATATATATATATATATATATATATATATATATATATATATATATATATATATATATTTCGATCCAAGCTACATAAAAATACAAATAAATATAGGCAGAGATAATAGTGTGATGATACAATTAGCATTGGGCTATATTTTGCTCAATTTAAAATGGTTGGAAAAAATGTAATCAAATGTCATCACAAGCCTATTAATTAAAATAAACTCACAACAGCAACTAAACATATCTCATTACAATACACCAACATATTCTGATTACATGTGTGCATTTTTACAGAACCCTTGAACTAGATACAACAGTCTCTGGCGCCATCTGTTGGTCAAATGGATGAATAACAGAAAAGTCTTTAAAAAAGAAAAATACAGATCAATACACGGTGAAAACACATTTGAGGAAGTTTCTTATTGCATTTCCCCCCATTGCAGTAAGTATGTTTTAGTGTTTTGAAACAAGTCTTGAATACATTCTCAAACCAGATTTAGCCCAGGGGTGAAGTTTACAATGCAGTATTACATATTTGAGTAGAAGTATTCGCCCCAAAAACACGACATTGGGACATCTGAAGTCAGGGCATGTGTACCAAGCTGGTAAAAAGTAAGGGCAGCGCTAAGGGTTGTGGGTAATGAAGTCCTGTCCGTGTTGATGTCAGCGCAGTGGGAGGAGGAGAGATCCAGACTTTAGACTTGGCTGTACTGGAGATGTACCACTAGATTACAAAGAATAACAGACTCTTGGGGACTTTCTGTTTTCGAGTGAAACTTCTTTTACGGGAGTTTTACCCGCGAAAATCCGAGGACGAACATGCACGAGGAGATCCAGGAAGAGCGTGTTTGCTTATTAAACATTCAGCGCGGGAGAACGGACATTACGGCGTTTTCGTGTGACTCGAGTCTGCTCTGAGGATCCTACACCAGCGGGGGAGAAACGGCGTTGAATGGGGTGAATCGGATCGGAACCTTGTGTCTGAACAGACCCAAAGCGTTTCTCAAAGCGAGGGGAAGAAGAAGGGGAGGAGAGGGGTAGAAAACGCCCTGCTGCCTGTTGCTGCTGCTGCTGCTTCTGCTATCTCCCAATTCAAACTTTATCGCCGAGTTAGAAAAATGAATATTTCACTCAGCAATAGGTGATAGTGGTCCCCCTGTAATGTTGTATTAACTCTCCCAAAGCCCCTCAGCGAAATAACTCTGACCGTGCGTCGCTTGCAAGTTTTGGAAAAGCGGGAGTCTGTGCTTTGGGAATATTTTCTCCTCATTGTGCACATAGCTGTTCCTGTTGGAGGCGAGTTGGGTGGGCTGCTGCTGCGGGGAGCCAGGGCTGCCGTGCCTGTGCTAGGCCCGGGGCCATTAGCCGGAGACAAAGTGGCCCATGTACACGGGGAAAAGACGTGAGGTTTTGACCCAGCTCTGAGCGCGCTGTGGCCGCCGCCGCCGCCGCCATGGACATGTCTGTGGGCGCAGAAAGGAGGATGGAGACCCGGCTGAAGAAGCTGGAGGACATGATACGTGATCCCAGGTCTGCCATAAACCTGGAAAGTTTACTGGTAAGTCTAGTGGGAGAGCTCATGGATTATTTATCAAGTCAGGTTGTTGTTGTTTGTGTGTTCAGGGAAACGCTAGACACGTAAGCGCGCAGACTTTAGGTAAGGAGCTTGGTATTTATGGCCCTTTTCTCTCATTATCACTCCTCAAATGTTACCTGCCATAACTGTTAGCATTACTCTCATCATAAAGCCCCTCGGCACTGCCCCTGTCTCTACAACTACTCTGTATGTTATAATCAAAGTGCAATGATCGAACCAAACACCCGGGTGTATAATAGAAAAGTCTGGCACATGTGGTTAAAGTGAACACAGACCTGATTAATAGTTAAGGCTGAGTGCAGACAGTGCACTTTGGGGGTCCATGGAGCATGTCTACAGATTAGGATTAACCAGTGGACCTCCTGTATGACTCTTGCATGTTTTTGGACCAGTGTTTCCGGTTAAATTCCAGCTTTGGGCCCAGTGAACCCGGACCGTCCCACACTGGGCATCAAACATGCCCTCTCACCCTCTCACCATCTCTCTGCTCTTCCTGTGTTCAAGGAAGAGGCACAAAATAGCCAAGGTACAATAAAACGCATTATTTTAAACCCATACAGGATTATTCCCAAATATTTGCCAATCTAATCATCTAATCTAATTATTGCAAGAGTTATTGTTTGTTTGGGTCTTCGTTGAATGTTTTCCGCAGTTAAAACAAGTCATTTATCCATATGTACATGGAGAAATTTATTTCAATCTTAACAACTTTCTAATTGTTTGTCAACTAGGCGTTTTAACAGATTTTTGCAAATAGACTCCAGCTTCATAAGACAAAACAAACTATTCAAAACAAATAGTTATTCTGAAGTGTGTTACTTTCTCTGCAAACCTGCATCCTCATTTCAAAATTTATATTTCTACTTCTATTGCAGTAGCAGTGATAGATACATTTTGGTACATAAATGTGTTAAATTGAGAGAAACCGACCTCGGCTACTTAAATTAAAGTAATTTCCAATGATCAAGTTTACAGACTTTGTAATTACACTCTCAAAATGACCAAAGTGACCCTGGGCAAGCACAATAGGAGTTCCATCTTAAAAGCAGCGCCCTTCAGGTCCTCCATGCCCCTCTTTATTGGCCCCATCTTGCTCGAACTACACACACACACACACACACACACACACACACACACACACACACACACACACACACACACACAAATCTGCTCTTGAACCATTTTATTTGTCCCTTTTCAAGAATCTGGACACAGCTCTTTTTGAACACAGGTGTTGTTTACAGCCTGGACAGAGCCGAGCAGACCGATGTGTTGAGTGTTTCAGACAAAAGTTGAGTGGGAAGCATGCGTAGGCGAGAGCACGGCTGCAGTTTTCCTTTTTTAGCATCTCTCTTCATGTCACTGAGAGCATGGTGAGATCGAATAATGCCACTGTGATGTACATGTCCATGTAGCAGATGGTTATGCTAAACAAACATAGTTTATTGCTACGATAATCAACTGACCTGTGTATTTGTCCAGTCATGTGGCACTTCTTCTTTCCTCTTTGCCATGGCAACAACACACAGAAAACACAGAAGACTCCAAGGTGGATATGTTTTTCTAAAATAAACGTGCGTTCTGCGATTTGGTGAGGACACGGAAGCTGACAAAGACAAATCGATGTGGACTTGATGACCTTCCTTTTACAGAAACGGCTTCGACTTGAGTAATGCTACTGTGCTTAGCCCCTTAAATCATGGAGTTAGACTTTCCCCTCATGCTGCACCTGTTTCTCTCAAGCCATCACAGGCCCCTGAATGACTCTTTGATAGACCCAATACGGTGGATTGAAAGTGAAAAGCATTATTGCTTTTATCAGCATTGACAGGAGAGTGACCTGAGGTCTGTGCTGATCGTTATTTGGCAGTTTGTGTGCTGACGGAGACTGGACTTTAGCTGAGTACACACAGTCACTGCAGAGGGCAAGCAGCACAAGGGCCATGCTTCTCAGATAAATGCATGTGGACATTTGATTGTAAGACGTTGTGCTGTCCTACAGGAAATGACCGCACTGTGTAAACAGTGTTGGCTCAAAGGTCCTGACAGGGAAACTTTTTACTTTTTAGTTTCTGACTTGTGTGCCTGGCTCAGCAGGCGGCCCCTCCTCTTTGGCTTGCACGAAGCACCTCAGGTATTTGAGCTGCAGCCCACTGCTCTCTGATAACTTTATGCATGGCTCTTAAGTGAGAACGATATGAGGAGCATAAGGGCTTAACGGTTGGGAAGATTTCCAAATTGTGTTTTTGGGCTGTACCTGTGCTGCCTCTCAGCCTCAGTATTGAGCACACATTAGTGTTTCTGTTGCACTCCTCCTGTGCATTAATTCACTCCCCCGTATCTGCACTGCAGCCACCACAGTCTTGTCTCCTTAAATCTTCTGCAACATCTTGAGCCTCTCTTTCCTTCATGTTCTTGAGGCCTTATCTCAGCGCGCCCACCCCCAACCAGGCAGGAACTTTCCTTTCAGTTAGTCCTAAAGGATAGCCCGGTGTGTCTCTCTGATAGTTGGCCTTTTTGTGCCTTGTCTCTGGAGTACATTTGAGTTGCTCCGAGGCGAGCTGCAGCAGTCCCGGCCTGAGTGTGCTAGTGGGATAGAAACACTGCCTTATAAGGCACTGGGGACGGTCGCTCCAGCCAATTTTTTTCACGGAACAAGCCAGTCTCCTGCTCCACACCTCTTCAGTGAGACTGCTTTGTGGGCTCTTTTAGACTTCGCTCTATAGTGAAGAAGACGTAGAGTCGCCTCCTGTCAATGCCTTAAACTAAAGGTTTAGCTCATCAAAGTTGTATGTCTAAAAGAGCTTTTTGTTGAATTTCCTGGAGCTTCTAAAGTCAAACTGGTGTGGTTATTTTCTCTGGCACTTTGCATTTTTCACACTGCTGTCCGAGCTCATCATTTGTGACAGCAGCACCAAAGGTCTTTCCTTTTAAATGTTGCGACCACTGTTTTTACTACTGAGCATAAAACTACAAAAACTCATCCATGATTATCAGTGTTGGTCTTTTTCCTCTGTGACACATCACAAATAAAACTGCATATATTTTGTTTGTGTCCGGTGCAACGTATACTCCCTGAGATTTGTCTTAATCTGATGGATCTACTTGTCTAGACGTAATACAGATGCTGCATATTTGAAGCATATGAATTCAGCATAGTTTATCATTTATTTGTTAGAATATGTTATAATAGAGGTGAGAGATTGGACAATGGATGTTTTAGTACTGTTTTTGAGGATCTGTACTTTATATATGTGTATATTTTTATATATTTTCGCTTCATTTGAAAGCTAAATATAGCACTTTCTATTTCACTTCTTTTAAGTACTTTTGTGGAGGACTTTTCTATGTCTTTTGTCCCATTGAAAACCTCACATGATGCTCACTTCAGAGATTTGAGGTGTGCTGATGTGCTGTCACGACTCATGACAGTGGGGATTGATTAGCCATACCTGCAACTTTTGTTGCTTATTCATGCTTTTATTTTGGAGATGGTAAACATGCAAAATAAAATCAAATTCCTGTTTCCTTTTTCAGTGTCTCTTGCCTTCCTAATCTAATCTTTTACAACATTTATATTAGGTTTACAGACTGGACTGAACAGGATAAGGCCAAAGTACAATTTGACTCTTGTTCTTAAAAGTAACCTACTGTATTTTATTATTTTAAGAACACTTTTAAAGTATTTTGTTAAAACAGTCTTTAAAAGCTTAAATAATTTCTATAGCTTAACTAGTACTTTATTAAATTATTGAACCATGTGTTTTTCTGCACATTTTATTTAACAAAAGCTGTAAAAGAATATAAAAGACGAGAAAACAAGGGCAGTTTTGTGGTACATTTCTATTTTAATTTTTGGTAGAACCCCTAAATACCAAGATATTCATACATTGCCCACCCCTATAATATACATTTATAACTTCTCTCACACATTATTGGACCAGGCATAGCTGTTGTTGGCTTTTTGTAATACATCTGTACTTTTTTTTCACCTGACTTATGGTGTATTTTCAGAGAAGATATTGTGGGAGGGCACAGGAGCCTCTCACGCTCCATCCATCTAGCTTCATGTTATTCTTCCATCACAACCTGCTGCTGGTGAACAAGACCTCCCCCGCACACACACACGCACACACATTGTACATAAATGCATGTACTGCTTCACACACCAACATTACTGTACATAAGCCCAGGATACGCCGTTCCTTTGATGATAGTAACCACACAATGGACTTTAAACCACAGAGACACTTTGTTGAGCAAGTGATAATGCACTTTGGTTGTAAGGAGACAGCCGATATTCAGCATTCTTAGTGTGAATCAATTTACAGTTGGGTCCAAGTATTTGGAAAGTGACCCTAGTTGTTGTGCTTTTTTTTGTCTGTAAATCAACTAGGTGAGAGGCCTATTAGTCTTGTTATGATGTGCGAAAGTGTGCACGAACATATTGTTGTAATCAAGTGCTTTACGTGGGGACTATTGAGGAATGGAGCATCAAAAGCTAAGTCATATGGTCTATCTACACAAAATTGGCTTAGTATTGTCATATGTTGGGAATTGGGCAGTAAGAGTAATAATAGGAAGGAAATTGGAGGTGTGGCGTGGGTGAGAGCTATATTTTGTGTTGTTATTGGCCTTTAAACAGGCACATGGCTTGTATCTTTGCTTTGACAAACTTTGAATATTGTATATTCAAAACCACATGTGACTTTCTATCGGTCAAGCATTCTCTTATCAGTTGTAATGAAGACAATTTGATGAAAGAAATGTTCAGAACGAGTATGGCAATGATTTCTGGACTTAAAAACGGCACAGGAGAACTCTGAATCACCACAAATCTTTGAAACCGAGTGTTTCTCAGGCTCAGAAGAAGCAGAGAAGACAAGCTCATGAACAGGATTAATGAAATAAGTGTGATCAAGCTAAATACAACTCAAGGTGTGTGCTTATGAGGGAACAATGTAACAACACTATTAAATCGGAATATTTTGCGTAATATGTGTCCTTTAAGTGTTGGGAGCTATTGTTTTTAGCTTTATTTAACCTGTTTCAAATGTTTCCAGCAGATGGCACAGTTCTGGTTTAAATGTGTTTTGATTTACTATACACTGATTGTAATCGGGGCTCTCTAGTGTTACTTAGGGCCCCATTCATCCAAAAGTATTTTCAAAGTAGGACTAAAGCCTAATATGGGAGCTTTAAGTGCAATGACAATGGAAAGAACAGCAAAGTAGGGTGTCAAAAGGGTCAAAGTTCAGATACTAGTTGACTGAGGTACTGGTATCGAAATGGAGTTTGAAATATAGAATGCAGTGCAATGCAGAAAGGTAAAGTTTGTGTACTCTTGTGTTTTGCTCGTGATACTACTACATCTTGGATTTGATTCCTATGTACACAGTGTCCTCCTTTTGCTTCTCTCCTGGCACATTCCTCTGCCGCTTAATCATAAAACGGCACCGGTGCCAGCAGTCCATAGGCCGCAGGATCATGGGACAAAAATCTGTCAAAGTAAAAGTAAGACATGCTCTGACAATTCCTCGTGGAGACATTTGACTGCTATTTGTGAGCTCTGCAGGATCAGGGCTGTTGTGACTTTCTTGGAGAGTTTATGGGCCCATCCTGGCATCGGTCCTCCGCTCTGCCCAGCCCACCGCTTATCCTGACAACTATTTTTAAATCGGCTGGAATTCAATCAAAACACACGGACGCTGCGCAATCCTTTTAAAGCCCCGGCGCTGCCCGACTTGTGTGCTGTTCCACTGTGACAACGAGACGAGTCGGGAGGCAGGAAGCGCTTTTCGGAAAATCTCTACAAATAGGGCAGGGAGAGGTTTTAAATAGTTCTGTGTTTAGCTCAGTTCAGGTTAACAATAAAGCATTCCTGCCTGATGGGTCCACGTGGCCTTTTTATTGGCTGATAAAGAGCGGAGGCCGGACCATCTCTGTGCGGTCAGTGGTGTCAGAGGTTGGGTAAATAAAGTGGAAATGAATAGAATGTGCTAAAACAAGGGGCTTTTAAAACTCCACCGTGGCTCTCGCTTCTGCCCTGTCTTTTGTCTCCTGTTTTTTTTTTTTTTCAGCTGTTGCTTAGTGACCGGTCCTAACTCGACACTGGATTACTGTATGGCGGAGATAAACGCTAAAGAGCTGTCTAATAGATACTTAGTCGTATTGATTAAGAAACAGAAGACGTATGACAGTGGCAAGCTTTGTCATTGCAATAGAAACATAATCATGTTTGAGAGAAGTTTGGAATAAACTAATACACGAGGTGAATACCGTGCATTTCAGTCAGAGCATGTTTGAAGCAGTCAACTCTGAACCAGGGATGTCAATGTTACTGGGTTAATTGATAATAATGATTAATTGGGTCACAATATAATCATACAAACTACAAAAACAATAATCTGGGCCATTTTTTGTTTAAGACTTAACGGAAAAGTAATTTCAGATCAATCTATACTCTAAAAAAGTAACCTGAATAAAAATAAAGCTATTATCTCTGGCTGTTTATGTTAACTTGCATATTATTAAGTCTAATATTAACATATTAACTTCACTTCATAATTCAAAAGGGTTTATTTCATTAAGATGGTCACATACAAGTGGTATTGCGATCTATTACAACAACTTGAATGAGATGATATCAGGTATTTAACTTTTGTTTGGTCTTAATGGTGAATAATCATTAAAATGTGATATTTCTTTTCTATTTGATATTGTGACATCCCTATTCTGAACTTGTAGGGCTGCAACGATTACTCGAGTAAATCGAGTAATTTGATTATTATTTTATTGCCTTGATGATTCTTTTAATTTACATATTTAATTAAAAACATTTGAATCTGTGGCGCACGGAGTGCAGGGTACCACTTGTGGCACTTTTGTTTCACACGCAGCTTGTTCCGGACCTGCAGCAGCTGAAGCACAACAGAGGAGAGAGCGGCGTGATGTAAACTCACGAGTGTGACTGTGAAGAGTTTTGTTGTGTTAAAGCGCACGATGTCCCGAGCTGCCACTCTATCTACCGCAACTAGCTCCGTGCCCCGCCACCGCGGACCCCGCGCTCCCCCACACAACAACCCTGCTTCCCAGTCACGCTCGTACGTTTAAAACACTCCACCCTCTCCTCTGTTGCGCCTTGAAACAGCAAATACATCCATGGAAGCAGCACAGATGACCGCGACCATGTTATAATAATCTGTTGTGAAACAAAGTCTGTAACGAAGACACGGTGGCCAAATTGAACGGCACACGGAGTCAACGCCTAAAACGACAAAATTACTAAATGCAGAGCCACCGCTCAAAAAACCCGGGATCACTGGTCTCACCAAATTTCTTATTTTAATTACATAAACGCTCATTAATTTATAGCTACTGTAACTGTTTACTAACAGTTATTATTTATACACAAACAGAACAGTTTGGACTGAAGTGAAATTTTGCTGTTTTGGGGACAAACTTATGTGAAATTAAGAATAATTTTTTTTATTTTAAGCAGAAGCTCCTTATTTTTCATTTGTTTATTACTATGAACTATAATGTTTATTAAACAAATGATTTCATATGCTTTTAAATAGTTTATGGAATGTACAAAAAAATGTACCGATCAATCGAAGAAAATAATTGAAAGTTTACTCGATTACTAAAATAATCGATAGCCGCAGCTCTTATTTTGTTGTTTGCAGATGTAACTGCATCGCAGGACTGCACAATATATTGACCGAGGTAATAAATCAATATCGCAACAAACAAAAATGTTTGCATGGGGATGGGTGATACATCGGTTACAATATCGGTATAGGCCGATATCGACTGATTTATTAAAGACATTTGTAGTTTTGTTTTTTGTCTCTTACATTTTTATTGACAGAGTTTGACTTAATACATTAAGGCATGAGCAAGTTTGTTTTAACTGAAAGGATTGTGTCAAGTATAATCAAACATTGGGGTTATATCCATATCACATTTCACGATAATTTCCAATATCGTGCAGCTCTAACTCTGCAGCCACTGAGGTTACATCGAATGAAGCTTACTACCCCAGTATGATGTAGTTTCCTGTAGCTGCCAACTCCACCTGTTTCGCTCCTACAAACCCATCCACTTTTCCTTTTGGACAGTTTCTCTTCACCGGCGTCTTTGTTCCCGCTTTGTCAGACGCGAGGATCCTTTTCCTTGTCCATCACACTTAACACCTCCCCAGACACATGCCACTTAATATTTATAAATGGCCAATTAGAGAGAGCTGCGGAGACACATCCTCCAGAGTGCTGTTGGCATTTTTACTCTTTCACTAATGGAAGTCTATTGAACCTGCAACTGCCAATTCTTATACCACTCCATTGCACCACTAAACTGCATTTATTTACGATGTATTCTTGCCAAGGAAACTGCTGTCTCTTTAAAAAAATTATCATAAAAGTGAATGCTATTGTACTTCGGTGTCATAAAGACTGGTTTTACAAGCTTGCTCACTCATCCCTCACTCAATTATACATATTTTGCACTAAATAAATACATTATGTTCAAAAGAAATGCCAAAAAAGACCACATGTTTTCTCTGTAACTTTACCCAACGGTGCAAAACTACTACTACTGCTGCCGCTGCTGCTTTTCACAGTTACCATGACAACAGAGATTTATTTACTTGCGCTCGCTCCACATGTCATTCATTTTTGTTAAGTGAGGAATGTTTAAAAAAAAATAAAAAAAATCTAAGAATAAAATGTTACAACGCAGCCCAGATTCCGGATAAAAGTCTTCATCCGGGCCAAACCATTATGTTTACGGAGTATTTCTCGTGGCAACTGTCGGCGGATCACTCTTGACATCCTTTCATGCCCAAAGTAGGTAATAGCTCTGAAGTCTTTATGGCTCTGAACGCTATGGCTACATCACACGGTTAAACTGTGTTAGAAAAGTGGTTACAATACTTCAAAGTAGGAGCAGATGATACTGTCACAAACTCGACTATAAAACGACAATGTACTGATATTTTGGTAACTAATCCACCAGCGATGGCTTGGTTGAACCTCTAGTATTGGGCATCGTGAATGGACTGTAAAGTGTAAAATACTGTCCTTTTTTCCTTTTTTAGCAGTGTTGAACAAAACCTGGTTTATCGATACTGGCACATGAACAATTTGTTTTTCTGTCGATATTGCTGCATTCATCATTGTATATTAGCATGGCAAAACGGAATATGATAATAAATCAAATTGGATATTATTCCTTCTAATGATAAATGTTTAAAAAAAAAAGAAAAAAAAAAAGTGTTTTTGTGTATTGTGAAACTGCCTTGGAACTTTAGTGCTCAATTCAATTAATATTTTGATTGAAATGACATTGAAATAACAAATCCATCTTTACCAATGTAGATGTGGAATGTGATCGATTGTAAAGATAAAAGCAATGGCATATGTGACTTTTTAAAAAAAAAAAATTGGCTTCACAAAGACCAACTGTTGACTGACACTGGATCTCTTGGGTCGTTGCACAGAGCATTGTTCAGGACTTGAATGTTGAGTATTAAACCTAAAACCGGACGCACCTGACCGGAGTCCTGTCCCGGCCGAGTCCTGAGTCCTGTCCCATCATGCCGCTGTGTGCACCTAGGGACAAAAGATGTGTTTTTACAACTGAAAAAGCAGACGGCCTTGTAAGTTTACTCAAACAGGCCTAATTGCAACACTTGGGTTTCATGGTTTGCTTACTTGTTCTTCCAAATCAGGCGAGCCACGTAAATGTTGATGAGGTCGTGGTAAATAACCTTGTTTTGTTTAGCGATGCGAGTGGCAGTGTTGTCACCAGTGGAAGCTGACAAACAAACTAAACACTAAACTTTTTTTCCTCTTTATTGGTTATCTGGAAGAGGAGACGGCAACTATTTTTCCGTTTGGAGTAATAACGTTTATGAGAAGTTTCCTTTTTATTGATCGATACAATTTTTTTTTATTAAATGGTATTTTTAAAATTTATTTCAAGACTATGAATATGGGTTTCATTCTTAATTTTAGTCCTCCAAAGTCTTAACTCTGCTCCAAACACCAACAACAATTGCCACCGAATTCTCTGTAAACCTATTGATTTTAATAAAACAAAAAGAAGAAGAAGCATATGTTATTTTTGTAATTTTATTTTCAGTCCTGAGAGTAGAACGAAACATTAACTGCCAAACCAGTGTTTTTCAACCTTTTTTTTTTTGTTCTTTTTTTTGAGTCTTAGCCCACTTTTTTGTTGTTGAAAATCCTCAAATCAGCACAAAAAAAAAAAGATGTATAATGTGCTAAATTATGTCTGCGCCGTGTCTGGTTGTTTAAACTTGGCAATGGGGATCGTTTCGCTTTCTTTTTTGGTAAATGTGCCTGTTCAGGACACTCAAATTGTATATTATAAAATGAAATCCATCAAACTGTTAATTCAAATTGGACTTTTTTCCAAGGCACACATGCCAGTAACTCGACTCACACTGGTTGAAAGTCAAGGCACTAAACTAAACTGACATACTCATGAATTTAGGAAAATTTTTGTAGCGATTTAAACTAAAATGCAGCTTTTATATATAGCGCATGATATTTTGTTGTTTTTAGAGGATATAATGTTATGTGTCTTATTCCAGTTTGTAAATTGCTAATTGTTTAATTGCAGTTAACCTTGCCACCCTTTTGTCTTAAACATACTTTCTGTCTTTGCAAATGTTGAAATGATTACTTACCGCTCTTGCAGACTAGGGCTGTAACAACGGAAATATTGTGATATTCAATCGTCAAAAGTCCCAATAATATCGTGGGGTGTCACAATATATCGAACTATAAGCTTCTTTGTTGAAATGCGTTGTTTCGTTGCTGCTGATGCTAAAATGCTTCATGTCTTGTGTCTTTGGATTAAGGCATTTTAAAAGGAAAAAGTATAACGTTGACAATTCTGTTTGCCTCTCCATGATAAATATCCTACCTCGAAAAAAGATTGTGATCATATCGTAGTGTGAGATTTGAATATTGTTACATCCTCATTGTGAATCTGTTGCAGTAATTTTTCTTTATGGTTTATTTTGTGGTTAAAACATTTTTTGGGGTGTGCGTTAATATACACGTTATGACTTACTTTCTTTTACCTCATGTTGGAAATGTTGTTGATTTAATGAATGCAATTCTTTTTTTAGGCTTTTTTGGACAGTGCAGATGTTAGCGTGAAGGGGCTGATGAAGATAGTGTTTAACTATGTTCCTTGGCTGCAGATTGGCAGTGCAGAGCTGGAGAATGTTGCCTCAGAGGAAATGACTTGCACACAGGGACTAGCTCTATGACACAGTGAAATTATCAGGCAGCCCGGGGGTGGGGCGGATGGCTTCCTGTATCGCCGTGCACTCTGGGATATCCTCGTGCACGCGCCTGGCAGCCTCTCCACCCCCCGGAGTGTGTATTTTTTTTCCCTTAAATAGCAGTTTTGTGTGAGGTTAGTCCTTTAATGGGATGATGAAACAGAGTGTGCTGGTCCTTCCAATCTGACGGCAGCCAAGTGGAGGACGACGGAGAGACTGGACAAGATAACGTAGGGAAAGGCCAAAAGATACGTGAGAACAGCGTAGGCCCAGTGAGGGGAACAAAACACAGACAACGTCTCCACAGCTGACAACTTTTATTTAGAAAGATGAGAACAGCTCCACATCCCCATTTCAGCATCGCATCCTTGACTAATAATGATGGATTATTTCCTTGGTGTTTAAATATATATATATATTAACAAGACACTAATATATTTTATTTAAATGACAACACGGTTCTGGTTTGGACTCCAAGTCTGTAATTTGTTACTATATTTTTCAGGAGTTAAGGCATTCTTTCGTCTCTTGGTATATACCAATGCAGTTTATTTATGACTCTCAGCATGCTAATTATTTCTGTGCATCAATCTGACATTTGACATGGAAGACTTATGTAAGTCTATAAACGAGTAGCAATAAAGTGTTGTTCTTTATCTGCAAAGTTGTTGCTGATTCATATAAACTACAGAACAACAGCTTCTGATGAGTCGTTTTTGTTTACTTTAAAGATGAGAGACTTCTGGATACATTATTATTTGTTTATCTCTAATAACATTCAGTGGTTAAAATGACAAACATTTAGTATGATAATGGTAGGAAATTCACTAAATGCATTTTTGAGCCATGCTTGTCCTTTTGTTCCTTTCACAGTGGTGGATGTCATGATGACACATTTCCTCTGCGTCGGCTTTATCAGATGTGAAGAACAAACAGTTATTTTACGGTTGTGATTAATGCATAACTCAATTGTTAGAATAAATAAAGCTTTGCAAATGCCAAATGAAATCTGTGCTAAACCATGCATCACAGCCCCCCTAAAGTGTGCAAATGAATGCTGATCAAAACAAATGGGAGACAAACTGTTCTTTTGGCTGCTGAGATCTTTTGTCATGTTTTATTGCCACTGAAATGCACTCAGTTGTGTCAAAGTTGTTTTCTTTATCATTTGATTTGTTAATGACATAATCTGAGCTCTGACACCAGACACCATGACTTTACTACATGACCCGGGTTTCTTGACAACTAAACAAGTCCGGACATTAAGTATACTACTGGGTGTTTTTCAGATTGATTTAGCTGTATAACAGTCGATTTATAGGTCCTTAATATTAATGTTGTTGATTTTGGTTTGATGATGTGTAGTAAAAATAAAAACTGTTCTTTGCAGGATTCCATGAATGCGCTGGTCTTAGACTTGGACTACCCTGCACTACGCAAAAACAAAAACATCGACACTTTCCTTAACAGATGTGAGTATTTTACATCTAAGGAACAAACTACAGCTGTCACACATGTGATCTGTCATATTTATGTCATTCTGCTCTTGTTTTCACTACAGATGAAAGAGTTATAGGACAGACTCGGGACCTGCAGATGAAGTCTGAGGATTTTGAAAGAGTCAAAGTTATTGGTCGAGGCGCGTTTGGTGAAGTCCAACTGGTGAGTGGTTGAGTAGCAGGTAAAACTAAGTCTCTTATCAAAACTCTGTGTTGTGTCCAGCCTGGTTTAGTTCGGGAATGTGTTTACATTTTGTATTTACATGTGATCTCTGAGTTTGCATTTGATCAGCTTTAAATTCATACAAAACATACTCATCAGTAAAGATTTTACTGAAAGCATGACAATGTTTCTGTGTTCAAACTTAATAAAAGTACTCTAATATGAAAAGGATAATCATTAAATCAGTTCCTCTCTCAATACAAATCATTTTGGCTAGTCTTTATCCATAGTTCTTACAATAGCCATACTTTACAATTATATTTATATTTTGGTTGACTAACTCTTTGGTCATTGGCCGTTTGACTTATATTTTCAGGTTAGACACAAAGCATCTCAGAAGGTCTACGCCATGAAGCTGCTCAGCAAATTTGAAATGATCAAACGTTCAGATTCTGCCTTTTTCTGGGAGGAAAGGGACATTATGGCATTTGCCAACAGCCCCTGGGTTGTACAGGTATAGTGCTTTGTTTTTATATTTATTTTAAAAGCCTAGTACATAACTTTTAAGCCAAATAATTGACAAACATAATGGATGTTGTTATTACACTTATAGACTCAGAAAAACAAGCGTCCTTGCTGTGATTGAGTTTACATCTACACAAAATTTACTGTTGTATATCCTGGACGAGCCTCCTCCTGCTTGTTTCCATGGAAATGTTACCCCTGAATGGGGGTAAATACACCACACTGTCTCCATGGAATCATGCAGGTGTCTTTCATCCTCCAAAAGTTACTTACTGTTACTTTAAATAAAGTATAAAATAAAACAAACATCAAACCTCCTGCACCCGTGCATCAAATGGAAATCAAATTAAGAACGGTATGATAAAAATGCATAGTGTATAGTTTTTATAAAAGATGGTAAGATAAGTCCAGCGCTGTAACACTAGGGTCTTTTTTTCCCCCACAATGCAGCAGTTTAGTGGCCCAAGCCCAAATCTTTCACTGTAACTTCTCCTGTAGTAGATTTTATCTCAGTAAAGAAGGTGACCTTGAAGATTTACACATTTTTCCGACTGGAAAAAGCCCCCATACATTTGCAACTGATGATATTCCCAGTTTGTAATGCAGTGCAGTAGTATTTTTACTCACTCGCTTCACTTCTGTAGTTGTGCTGTGCCTTCCAAGACGAGCACTATCTCTTCATGGTGATGGAGTACATGCCCGGAGGAGATCTGGTAAACCTCACCAGCACATACGACGTACCGGAGAAATGGGCCAGGTTCTACACAGCCGAGGTGGTCATGGCTCTAGACGCCATTCACTCCATGGGCTTCATCCACCGCGACGTCAAACCCGACAACATGCTGCTCGACCGACACGGACACCTGAAACTAGCCGACTTCGGCACATGCATGAAGATGGACTCTGTAAGTGACCAACAATACAGCAGATCGAAACAAGGTTTTTATTCCCATCTTGATTCACAATATAAAATTTTAGTGTTAGGATAATTGTGACGAAAAAACATAACGCTTTAATGATTATTTACAATTACGGAGAGCTAACGCGCTTTCTGAATGAAAAAAATAATAATGGCCAGATAAAAAAGTACTTTGCATTTAGGTGTATTTTTTGGACTATAGCTTGAAGCAAAAATACTTAAATTGGCTTCAAAAATGGTCACAAATTATTATTTCTTTGTTTCATACAATTCATATTATGACCTCAATAATCACGATTATCAATTAACCTAATAATCTTCCCATCACTAGTACCAAATCTTACCTGAACTCTACTTAATTCATAAGATAAAACAATCATTATTTGTGAACAAAAAAAAAAAAATAGCCAAACAACAATATTGAGGATATGAGAAAAAAAGCTGAATTATCAATTATTCATGAAGCAGTTTTGTTTAGCTGATTCTGATGTTGAAACTGATAATTTTAATTTTAATGAATAATTACAACACCGGCTCCAAACTAATATAGGTCCAGCTGTTTTCGATTGTTTTGTAACAGTAAATCATTCCCTTTTTAATGATGTGTTTATTCCAGACCGGCATGGTGCATTGTGACACAGCTGTTGGAACTCCAGATTACATTTCTCCAGAGGTTTTAAAATCGCAGGGAGGAGACGGTTACTATGGAAGAGAGTGTGACTGGTGGTCTGTCGGGGTCTTCATTTATGAAATGCTTGTTGGTGAGTAATACATTGTTTTATAGATGTGTTTTGCCGTATACTTAAGTTCCTGCTTTGGACAACCTTTTTTGGATTTTAGGTGACACGCCGTTCTATGCCGATTCTCTGGTGGGAACGTACAGTAAGATTATGGACCATAAAAATTCCCTCAACTTCCCTGATGATGTGGAAATCTCCAATAATGCCAAAAATATCATCTGTGCCTTTCTGACTGACAGGTACTGGAGACGCAGGGAAAATGTTATCGCACTTTGTATTGGCTTGTGTTTATTTTTGTTCATGCTTTAATACTGAGTGTGGGTGGTTGTCATGATACCAACATTACAAACTCTTATTTCGAAAGTAAGAAATGGACTTAATGCTCAATATCAACCATGCTCACGATCATCCTAAAGCTGTTCAGGAAAGGTCCATTCTTGTCCAATCGTTATGTAATAAATTAACAAACAAAAAACCCCAAAACATATAGATACTCTTGAGTTTCTTGCTTTGATGCTAGAATGTAATTATTTGTTGTTGTTGCATTATCTCTGAGAATATTCAGACGATATTTTAACAATTTATCCGGAATGTGTTTAAATGTTCTTGTCTTTGTTGAGGTTCTAGTCAAATACGAAACATAAATTGACCGTAAAATTAATCACAGAAGGGCCAGAAATATTAATTTATGTCCTCCTTTGTGAAATTATACTAAACGTGTCTCGTTTTTAATAGTTTTAATCAAACAATTGCAATATTATCATTTTCTTCACTATATATTTTACTATCTATTTTGTTTCGTTTCAGGGATGTGCGACTGGGTAGGAACGGTGTTGAAGAAATCAAGCGTCATCCTTTTTTCAAGAATGATATTTGGACTTTCGACACCATACGAGAAGGTTAGTGTCCCTGTATTCAAGTATCAATGACATGTAATGATCAGGATTTTAGGTACACGCGAAAGTAGTTTTAAGCAGCACATCTTGGTGTTCAGAAATTGTCTTTTTCCTTTTCTCTCTGAGCAGCGGTGGCTCCTGTGGTCCCGGAGCTGAGCAGTGACATTGACACCAGTAACTTTGATGAGATCGAAGAGGACAAAGGCGATGTCGAAACGTTCCCCACCCCTAAAGCTTTTGTTGGAAACCAGTTACCTTTCGTCGGCTTCACGTACTTCAAAGAGGATCAGTATGTCATCTCCATCTGTGTCTCCTAATATTTTGGATTTTTTCCCACATACAGCGCCGTGAAGAAAAATCCAAAGCATGTTTTTCCAGCTGTAATCTTGTTTGAGTGCTGCTGTTGTGTTTTTGTTACAGGTTATTAAATGCTTCCAATAATTCCTCTGTAACGCACGAGAAGTCAAAGGGAGAGGTGGGTCAAAAGTTTGCATATGTTCAAAGCCTATTTAGTCTATAAACTATAGGATTATCACAAAAATGACACAAAAGAGGATTTATTCTTGATCCCATGATTTATATCTGCTTTGGAAAAATTTAAAAGCACAAAGGCTACACTAAGCAGCTTTCAGTGCTAAGCAACTTGACTTTAAGATAATCTGGAGGGAATTCTTCTGATTTCTGTACAATTGAATATAAGATTTCCACTCAAATAGACCTTGGTCAATTGTTTTAAGTCCAAGTTTGTCGATTTAAAACGTTTGGCTAACGTTGCTTGTCCTTTGCAGTCGGCAGCTTTGCAAAAGAAACTCCTTCAGATTGAAGTCCAACTCAACAATGAGAAGCAAGTCAAAGATGATTTTGAACACAAATTCAGGTACCGGTAAACTAAATAAATGGTATGAAGAGCATATTTAGTTCATCTTTAAACTCATTTTTCTTAATTTCTTCCTACTGCAGATCGGCCAGTAGTCGCTTGGACAAAATCTCCAAGGAACTTGAAGAAGAGGTCGGTTGAACATTTTACAGTCTCGCTTTTCAAACCTGTTGACACTTTTGAACCAATTGCTCAATTCATCAAAATGCAAAAATTTAGGACCAAAAAATCTATATTTTATCTTCATTCCTTGATTTCAGAAATGTACACAGTAAAGAATGAAATGTGATTTCAGGTAAGCACAAGGAAAGGCCTGGAGTCTAGTCTGAGGCAGTTGGAGAGAGAGAAGGCTCTGTTGCAGCACAAGACTGTGGAGAGCCACCGCAAAGCCGAGAATGAGGCGGACCGGAAACGCTGCCTAGAGAATGAAGGTGAATAGATGCTATTTCCATAATCATCCATTATCAGTTTCTGTATGTTCAGATTTTGTAACAAAGAGTTTTTAAAAAAGTTGTCAACTGAATTTTTACTGCAACAACAATCTAGTCGAGTCGTTTACCATTACATAGATGTTTCGGGGCTTTGTTGCCCATTATCTGGAATATTTGTTACTATGGAACACGTCTGGATGACTTGAGGGATTACACCAACATGCATAAATGAATGTAAAGAATAGAGACATAAAAAGCTGTATATTTTACATGTTTACAGTCAACAGTCTGCGGGACCAGTTGGAGGACATGAAGAAGCGCAACCAAAATTCACACATTTCCAATGAGAAGAACATACACCTACAAAAACAGGTCAGCCACAAGAATACATTTAAGTTCTTATGTACAAATTGTTGTCTGATTTTTCTGTAAAGTAACTTATTTATTTCACTACTGTGTGTGCTTCTGTAGCTTGAAGAAGCAAATTCTTTGCTACGCGCAGAGTCTGAGGCGGCAACACGGCTGCGTAAAACTCAAGTTGACAACAGCAAACAACTGCAGCAGCTGGAGGCCAACGTGCGCGAGCTGCAGGACAAGTGCTGTATCCTGGAGCGGAGCAAACTCAGTCTGGAGAAGGAGTGCATCGGTCTGCAGGCGGCTCTGGAGGGCGAGAAGAGGGAGCACAGCCAGGGCTCCGAGACCATCACAGACCTGATGGGTCAGTCAGCGACATAAGGGTTAATGAGCGGGAAGGTCATGGTTTATGACTCATACAGAGCAATAAGGCCTGGCTTGCTGTGCAGTTTGTTTTTTATTCAATTAAAAGAAAATTAGATTAGCTGGCTACGCTAATCTGCCACACATCAAAAGTCTGTCCAGAAGACGACAATTATGTTGAGCAAATCACAATGAACAAATCTGTGACTACATGTGGGATATTACTAATTCTTTGTCATACATTGTTGCAATGGAGTAAAATTGATAAGAAATCTAAGGATCTTTTATTTTATGCCATGCAAATGAGTTGGAGAATCACAAACCTCTATACACTTTAGTTTGAGACGCAGTTATAGTTTGCTGTATGCTCCTCATGGTTTTCTGTGGTCCTGTATTTCATTCATGATGTGATTGCATTATTTTCACCTAAACATAAAGCAGGGGTCCTAAGTGAAGAAACTGCAGACCAGGTTGATATTTTTAGCAGTGTGTAGTTTGCAGCCAACAAAGAATGCATTGACCCAGTATAATCCTAAAACATTTTGACCATTTAGTAGTAATTGTTGACTCAAATACAGCAATAGGAACATTGGTTTTGATTGTGCTTATTTATTTACAGCACGCATTTCCAGCTTGGAAGAGGAGGCTCGCCAACAGAGACAATCCATGTCCAAACTGGAGGCTGAGAAGAGGCAACTTCAAGAGAAATTTAATGAACTCGAGAAGGTAAACTCCCAACTATGAGGAAGTAGACATGTTTACATTTTTGTATTTCTTGCCTCAATTGTAAAATTTGATTCGGTCTAAATATTTTTGCAGGAAAAGAGCAATAAAGAGATCGATCTAACATACAAGTTGAAGGTTCTGCAGCAGGAGCTTGAACAGGAAGAGACTGCACACAAAGCCACCAGGGCCACGCTGGCAGACAAAAGCAAGATCAAAGTTACTATTGAGGGAGCCAAGTCGGAGTCTATGAAGGGTATGAACATGCCATTTCTCACATTATAAAGTAGTAATGTGTGTTGAATCGGATGTGTTGTGCTGCTCAGAATTGGAGCAGAAGTTAGCAGAGGAGCGCTCGGCTAAAATGCGTCTGGAAAACCGTATCCTGGAGCAGGAGAAACACAGCAGCATGATGGACTGCGACTACAAACAAGCTCTGCAGAAACTGGACGAGCTGCGTAGACACAAGGATAATCTCACAGAGGAGGTGGGTGTATTATGTAAACGGTATGTCTTTTTAGTTCAGTTTTATTATTTTATTTCTACAGTCCAACGCTATATAATTGAGTGAACACCAGACCTTCCACTACAGTGAGGATTACTAAAAACCAAGGACCCACCACAAGGACATACCGCCATACACTGTATTCCTGTAAATGAATAGGCATAAATGAAAGTAGAACATGTAGTATGATTAAAGGTGTGAATATTATTGTTAAATGTTGTTTTGGAGACATGTAAAATTGGAATACTGAGTGTGTCGTCAATAATAACGACTAGTTAAGTTGCGCTGTAACTTTTCTGGCGAAGTATACGATCTTAAGTGGCGTTGCCTCTTCACAGATCTGACTTATAACTGTCTGGTGGTGTCACCTGCTTTTCTACACCGAGATACAAAAGGTTAATGCCTGTGGAACATTCCAGGGAAAGCAAAAACATTTCCATGGAGATCTCACACCCTTCAGCAGTAAAAAGTTACATAGTGTGCATTAAAAAAAAACAGTTTGCAAATCTATTTTTAATCTATTTAAAATATGAATTATAAATCTGCAGTATTGTCTTCCAAACAAAAGCCTAAGTGATAGTTCTGCACTTTTGTGGTTAATTTTAGTCTATTTATGTTTGGTGTGTGATATTTCAACCTACATTTCTGATGGATTGCATATATCTATAAGTATTGTTTGTACAAGTGGTCTGGAAAATCTCTGTATTTTTGATGTGTGTACGTGTACAACATGTGGATTAGAACCAATTAGGGACACAAAAACAAATAAACAAATGTGCCTGCTTACAAGGAAAAAAGAAAGGCATAGACTGTCATAGAAAAACATTGCAGATTTTTGCAGAATCAATTAGCTAAGCACAAAGCGCTATTAATCTGAGGTGAAAGAAGTTTGAACTTGTTCATTTCACATGCGTCATGAAACTAAACTAAACAAAACTAGACTGATTGCACGATACGGTTTAAGTTTGACTCAAGGAGGATGGGGTGACCAGACTCACTCTTTGTAAAGAATTGAAGAAGTGTGTATTCTGGATCCCAGGCAATAGTATGAGTGCAATAATGTCAGTGGAGTCCAAAAACAGGCCAGCTGAGGAAGAGTCCTCATTAAATTACACCATTACAATCACCTTTTGCTTTTTGTGTGTGTCTTTTTTATGTTGAAATGTTATCTCTGTCAGAATTGATTTTAATTCTTCTATTTTATTGATGCTTTTAGGTGAAGAATCTGACATTGAAAATCGAACAGGAGACCCAGAAGCGCAGTCTGACTCAGAATGACTTGAAGGCACAAAACCAGCAGCTCAACTCTTTGAGAACCTCCGAGAAACAACTAAAACAAGAGATGAACCACCTACTCGACATAAAACGCAGTCTGGAGAAACAGAACCAGGAGCTGCGCAAGTCAGTACTTCCTTATGTACACAGCTGCAGATGTAAACACATTACATCGAAAATAAACTCAGTAGGGCACAGTAACAATTTTGGAATAATATCTGTTTGCGATTAGAATTACGATTTACGTTCCGGGGACTCCAGGCGTGTTAACCTTTTGAGAGAAGACTGAAATATGAACTGCTTATCTAATACAAGAACATAATCAAGGACATTAGGCACTTCTAAGAGGAAATTATGTTATGTATGAATTGCAGAATTAATAAAAATGCCAATATAATAACATAATCAAGGTACTTTTATCTCCAAATATTACTCTGTAGAAGTCAAATTGTACTTCATTAACTTCTAAATGAAAATGTGTGGTAAATAGTTATAGGTGCTAAACAACTTCTACAGAAACTGCTAGTATAAATGGTACTACTTGTGAGTACTGTGTGTACTGCTTACTGCTAATAAGAGGGTCTGTTTTACTACTGTTAACTACTTTCTTTGTTACATACTTCTTCTACTACTCTTCTCAAATTTGTGGTTACTTTTTCACAAATTAAAAATTTGTATTCTACAGGGAAAGACAAGACACAGACGGGCAAATGAAGGAATTGCAAGATCAGTTAGAAGCCGAACAGTATTTCTCTGTAAGTCTGCCTGTTGAAACATGACTCATTGCGTGTAGGCTGCGCTGTTTTTAAATATTCAACATATTTATGAGTTTACTCCCAATGCATTATATTATATCACCAAATGGCATCTCAAAAATCTTTTACTGCTGATTCCAGACGCTGTACAAGACCCAGGTTCGTGAGCTGAAGGAGGAGTGTGAGGAGAAGAATAAACTTTATAAAGAAGTGCAACAGTCTCTGCAAGAGCTACAGGAAGAGCGGTGAGAGGCTTAGTAAAAAAAACATTCACACATGAAAAAACATGAATCATCTGCCCCTTTGCCGTTGTGTGATTCACTGCTTTCATTCAGACATTCTACAGTTTTGATAGTTTTGTGTTGCGGGAGGGGGGCCTATAAACTCTAGGGGTTATTTACTCTATTGAAGGAAATGTCAAAACCTAAACTGTATTTCTGTGGTTTAAAATCCCTTCATCTGACAACGTTACCTTTGTGATTGAATAGTGCCACCACTTTGTGAAGGCACTGTGAAAACACAATTAAACCTTCAGTATTTCTCAAACTGGTGGTACGTGAGCCCCTTCTGATGCTCCACTGATTCATCTACTGTTCTAATATTTGCTGATTTTAGAGTAAATATTATCCACATTTCTGTCCTCTTTCGGCATAGTCCTGCAATAACGTGTGTAGTCCCCTTTTAGACCTGTTTCAGGCTTAGAATATTTCAGTTTTAGATCTGGTGGCACATTGAAGGCCAAATATTGTCCTAGTAGTACTTTGTGTGAAACCACTGTTTTTGTTATTTGTGCTAATTAAGAAGACGTTGAACTTCCTGCCAGTTATAGTTTAATTTTGATTGACCCAGCAACTGCAGACACAGAAAACTGCAGACACAGAAAAAGCTGAATTTTCCATATAATTTTCTTCTGCCCCAATCCCAATTTTATAATATTAGTAGTAGTAGTTTAGAATGCTATGACATAACATGAACCTAATTTATTATTGTGTTTCAGGGATTCTTTGGCGGCGCAGTTGGAGATCACACTGACCAAGGCTGACTCGGAGCAGTTGGCCCGGTCCATCGCTGAGGAGCAGTACTCTGACCTGGAGAAGGAAAAGATCATGAAGGAGCTGGAGCTGAAGGAGATGATGGCCCGACACAGACAGGAGCTCGGCGAGAAGGACATCACCATCAACTCGGTCAGTGCGAGCGTCCAAGGAAGGGGGAGCTCCTGTTGCTCCTAGATCGACAATTCATCATGCATTTTGTTATTCTTAGTAGCTACAAAGGCCTATAGTCGAGGCAAGGCAAGTTTATTTGTAGAGCACAAGTCATACACAAAATAATTTGAAGTGCTTTGCAGAACACGAAAAGGTACATTAAAATCACAATACAAACTATATAATCATTATAACATTTACTTTAGTTGTGCATTTGACTGAAAGGATTTTATTTGCACTCTTCTCTTTGTCCTGCTTCTGTTTTGAGCCTAGATTTGAATATTGTCAGAGTAGAGGCCTGTCTTCATCTTTTGACAGTATGCACTTCGCTGTGATTGGTTAACTCCGCTTGTCACTCACTCACAGAGTGACAAAGCCTGACTTATAGGAGGAGAAACAGAAAAAGCACTGAAACATTATTTCCCCTAAATTACAGCTCGTCACAGAGTCTGATCTCTTATTAATTGGATATAATCATGTTTCCCACCCTCACTCTTTCAGCCCTGGAACTATAACACTCAATAGGGTTTTATGTATAGAAATTAGAATCAGATAATGTTTGCATGTGACGTTGTCTGGTTTCATTGATCCATGCAGTTGTTTGTCATTGTATGTTCGAGCTTAGATGAAAATGTTTGCTTCAGTGATATTAGTATGAATTTAAATGCATGGCCCATTCTAAACGTTTAAGGCGGTACAATTTCCATTATGTTTCTTTTATTTCACATGAAATTGCTTGATCATCTACAAGTGATTTACTAGCGTGAACTCTCCTGCATTATGTATCTTTTCTTTGGGTTTGCCAACTACTTCATTGGGAGAAGTTATTGCTTTGCCTGTTCCACAGTTTGAAATTAAGCTTATCTATCTTACATTTATTCAATTAGAGATGTTATTATTGTTAAAAATACCTTGAACATGCATATTTACTTACTTACTTACTTACGGCAGAGTAAATCCCTGAATGTGTGTGAACTGTTATGAGAAGTGGGAGATGGGTTTCGCACACTGAATACTTAACACAACAGAACACACAAACACTGATCTTATTCTGCTCTTTCCAGCTGGAGGAAGCCAATCGAACCCTCACCAGCGATGTCGCCAACCTGGCCAATGAAAAGGAGGAGCTCAACAACAAATTGAAGGATATGCTAGAAGGTAATCTAAAATTAGATCTCATATTTCATCCAAAGCGGCGTATATATATTATTTTTTTATCAGACTGACATTTATTCCTATGACTTTTTTTTTAATAGAAGCTGAGAAATCGAAGGATTGGGAGCAGCAGATCAGCCAGATGAAACAAGCATTTGAAAAGCAGCTGCAGTCAGAGAGGACTCTGAAAACTCAGGTAGCCCACACACTAAACAACTTTAAAAATATTCTGATTCTAGCCAATGATTAACATAAGAGTGAACTGTTCTGTCTCCAGGCTGTCAATAAGCTGGCTGAGATCATGAACAGGAAGGAGGTGCGTGGAGGAGGCAGTCGCCGTGGTAACGACACAGACATGAGGCGAAAGGAAAAGGAGAACAGGAAGTTACAGCTGGAGCTGAGGTCAGAGAAGGAGAAACTCAACAGTACCATCATCAAATACCAGAGGGAGATCAACGAGATGCAGGCGGTCAGTATCACGTCATCACGTCTTTTCTTTCACTCTTTAATTTTTACTGTTACACAATAAAATGCGAGTGGAAAAACTATGAGAGTCAATGGTGAGTTATGACATTTTCTCCTGTAGGAACACATAACGCATCTGAAATTTGAAGTAGCTGCTTCAAAAATCTACACCTCTGCTTCTTTAGATGTCAGGTACAAACTAAACCAGATAGACTGGAGCCGTGCAGCTACACTCACAAATATCACTGACGCTGATGGTTGAAATTATTACTTTTATGTCCTTAATAAAGAGGTTTCTGAGTTTGTTGAGGAGGAAATGAATTGTCGTAGGGCGAGTTGAAGTGTCCTTTAGTTAGTTAGCATGCAAACTAGCAACAGAGAAACTACTTTTGAGTTTCCATTTTACAGAAAAAAAAGTAAATTTAGCACATAATTCTTTTCAAATAAAATGTTGCCGGTGCATAACGTCTATACAATTTTATGGAAATACTGAAAATATAGGAACTCAATAAACTGGTAAAAAGTAAATATACAATAAGATAATTTAGTTGAGCATTTTTTCTGTCTGACTGCAATATTTCCCGTTTATGTTATGTTCTCCTGGTAGCAATTAGCCGACGAGAGCCAGAACCGCATTGAGCTGCAGATGGCACTGGACAGTAAAGACAGTGACATCGAGCAGCTGAGGAACCTCCTACAGTCGCTCAGTGTTCAATCCATGGAAACCACCAGCATCAGCAGCGGGCCCGAGTTTGACACAGACGACGCATACACAGGTGAAGGCTCTTACCCCCAACGTTGAACTTAATTTGGCTGTAAATGTTTTAATTATGTATGCTTTCTTTTATTTTATTTCCCCGATATTCAGAAACCAGACTGGAAGGTTGGCTGTCGCTTCCTGTCAGACACAACACTAAGAAGTTCGGATGGGAGAAAAAGGTAGCAAGAGTTAAATGATCAAACTATACCCCTGCAAAATTAGACAAATCTTTATGGATTTTTCTTTTTCTGTAGTATGTTGTAGTGAGCAGCAAAAAAATACTTTTCTACAACAATGAACAAGACCGAGAACAGTCTCTTCCCTACATGGTTCTGGATATTGAGTAAGTTGAAACCTCCAAATGTATTCTTCATTGAAACCTGCTTTTGTTTAAAACTGATCTAAATGCCAAGATATTAGTAAGTGTGAAACTTTTCTGATTAAAGAAAGGTGTCGCACTTTCTCGGAAACTGATTCAACAACCAATAATAAGTAAACAAAGTACTGAAAAAGTGAATAACAATTTATATATTTAACTTTCAGCAAACTTTTCCATGTGAGACCTGTCACTCAAACAGACGTATACAGAGCTGATGCCAAAGAAATCCCCAGGATTTTTCAGGTCAGTATCAGGAGGTAATTTGTTATTACCAATTAGGCTAATATTGAACCCCCTCTGAATTCCTGGTCTCGGCGTCACAGATCCTTTATGCCAATGAGGGTGAGAGCAAAAAGGAGAGCGAGGAACAGCTGCCGATCGGAGAGAAGTCCAGCTACATCTGCCACAAAGGCCACGAGTTCCTGCCCACCTTGTACCACTTCCCCACCAACTGTGAAGCCTGCACTAAACCACTGTGGAACATGTTCAAGCCCCCGCCCGCCCTCGAGTGTCGCCGCTGCCACATCAAATGTCACAAGGACCACATGGACAAGAAGGAGGACATTGTTGCACCATGTAAAGGTAATTCTGATTTGAAATGTTTATTGACTGCAACCTCTTTATACAAAATGTGTTCTATGTAATATTTATCTTAGTGATGCACGATATATCGGCTGATATTCACATGAATTGGTAATATGAGTATTGGCCAAAAATGGTGATACCAATCTACCAATATTACACTCCGGTAATGAAAATGTTGTGGCTGCCTTCCCCTCGCGAAGGCAGGAAGAAAACTGCTCCATTGGATAGAGACAATCTTTAACAATGTTCTGACAGAACAGGCTATAAACTTCCAGTCTTTAAAGGGGTTACAGTATGTGTAGATTTTGAGCCAAAAAATACATTTAATTTCTACCTGTTTTACCTTTTTATGAACTTGCATTCATGTTGATGAGTTGACTGACACTGTCATTGCCAAGTCGTGTGATCAGGTCAGATTTTCCACTAAATCTGCCGCTGCAATGTAATGCACTTCCATGTGTCTCCATGGTTACAAGTTTACTGCTGCCATAGTCACTTCTGAAACAAACAAGGTGGTTTTTATAAGTCACTTCTGTTGTTTGTGAATTGACTCATTTGCGTCCCAAGTTTGAGTCAAAGAATTTTTATTTAATTTTTTTATTATTGCTGAAGGAATCTTAAATGATATGATTTTAAGGACTAAGCACTGTACAACCTCATAATATGTGAGAAGTCTTGTGTACAAGTGCACAACAATGTAGGAAGTCAGAGGAAATATGATTTACTTTATTTATTCTTTATTTCAGTCAATTACGATGTGTCCACTGCCAAAAACCTGCTGCTGCTGGCAGTGTCGCAGGAGGAGCAGCAGAAGTGGGTGAGTCGGCTGGTGAAGAAAATCCCAAAGAAGCCGGCCACAGGCGAGCAGTTTGCACGCTCCTCGCCCCGGTCCACCATGAAAGTCCAGGCCAGCCAGTCCATGAGGAGGCCCAGCCGACAGCTCCCCACCAGCAAGAGCAGGTACAACCGCACACGCAGGTCACAATGGAACAAACATTTGCTTTAATATCATAGATGTGAAAAAATGATCTTTTCCGGCCAACCAAGATCACAGACTTTAACAATACCTAACAAACGTTCTGGTCTGGAACACACATTCTGTCTCTACGATTTCCCATGAGCACGCGGAAATGTGCGGCGGACAGCGGAGAAGACGTTGGCAGTATTTATGGTCTGCACGGGTTTCACAGTAGAAATCTGAGCTAGCGGAACCGTCTGCATAGTAACAGTTTTTTCCCCAACGCGGAAAATCAGGTTCGCGCAGACGGCAAGCGAGGGGGCGTGTCACGCATAAACCTTCCTTAAGACATGGTGTGTTTGTATCAAAACAAACAAAGAAAATGACACAAATAAGAAACAGCAGAATCAGGAGGTGGCGCACTAAACTCTGTAAATCTGAGATAAAATAAGTTGTATAATTTTTTCTGAATGTCACAATATATTTGATAGATTGTATTCTATGGTCTGGTTCCCTCCTGCTTTTGAACAGACAATGAGGGGAGACTGGCTCACAAGGTAACAGATTCTCTGCAATTGATATGACCAACAATAGTTACCATTTAAATATCAACTTGGCATTCGGTGTAAAAAAAAGTGAACACTATGTTTTGGCTATGAACTTCTTTTTGCACTTGCAGGGAATGTATTGCCCTGTCCAACGATTATGACAACATGTGTGTTGTCCAATAAGAATTATAGCTACCAACATGCTATTTTTATTTAAAACTGTATTTTGTGCTAATATTTGATAAAGGTTACTTTTAACCCTATTGTGAATCAAGAGTTGTGAATTGTATTGTATTATTTAAATGTATTATATATTATCTTTTATATTTCAGTCCTATCACATCTAAAATAAAAGTAAATTCAGCTAATGTTTATGTAGCGCTACAGGAAGGTTGAAGGGAAACTTATGAGTAAGTGTGAGACAACACAATAACCTTCCAAATGCAACTTATTCAGAATCGGCCCATCCATAAAACATACGCTTTATTCTGTTCATCCAAAAACGTTCCATTTCAGAGAGCTGTCTCCAGATGACTGGAGTCTTCAGGACTGGCACTGGGCCCTGGATGATATTGATGATGATTGTTCTTCAATTCATTTCTGATAATTTCACTGGTAACAGTTTGTGCATTGTGTGCTGTGTATTGCAGTGGATCTCTATTTCCTCGAGGCTCAAGTTGGGAGTTTTCGCAATGAGCCACAAAAAACACTTACAGCTAATATTACTTTACAGTACATGGTACCGTTTGATATGCTCTAACCCAGTCCTCGCAGGTCTAATGGCATCAAAATGAGGCGACAAGAATCTGACAGTGGACAGTGGCACAAATGATCTGCGCTGACTCTTTAACTTCCTTTTACGTTTGTATGTTTAATACTCTCTGTGTGTGAACTGGGTGTGGTAACGGTAACAGTGCATGACATGGGGTGGTGCTGGTTACATCTTGAAAGCTGTAAAAAGCACTTTGGTGTAACAAATGAAAGCAATCGTTATTGAAATGGCAATATTATGTTTGATGATGATACTGATCTTTCTCCATTTTCCCTTTTACAGTTAACCTCGCTTTGGGGTGTGGTGCCTCTTCACGGTGGTGGGATGCATTTCCTCCTAAGACTAGATAAAAACCAACAGAGACACAAAACTAAACTCGGCCTGTTCCGCTCCACCCTCGATGGCAATCATTTTTCATCTCACCTGAGAGCCTCCCTGTAAGCTCTACATCTGTTGTGGTGTAGCTGGCTGCAATCAAGCAAAGGATTGTGTTTCATCAACCTAAAATGCTCTGACCTCCACGCAGCTTTTGGCAAGAACCATTTCACCTCTGCATCACTCATCACAGAAGCGCTGAAGGAGAAGTGGACTTTTCCTCATCACCGACGGGGATTATTATGGCCAAAAATAAAAAAAACTTTCTTGTGCATGAAGATTCAAAAGGAGAACACTACATTCTATATCTAGAATCATAATGCTGAGTTAAACTTTACTTTTGAGGGTGTGCTTTATACAAGTGTGCGCTTGTTGCTAGAAGCCTTGTTTTAGATGTGTGCCCACACGGATTCAAAACATGTATAAGGTACTTGCATAAAAACATTTTCATTTGAGGAAAGTGTGGGCATTCCAGTCACATTCCTTAAGATTCTGATATTCCTTTGGTGTGACGACAATACAATCTGCTCCGGATTAGAACTGCATCTTTGCCATGAGTTATAAGGGTATAATAAGTTTGAATGTACAACTGGCTTGACCAGAGATCACAGGCATTATATGTACTTGACTGAAACGTTCTTGATCACGTACTATCATGAGTGGACTTGTGTTTACCTTTCCACCCACTTAAGTGAAGTAAACTGTGGGCGGCCTCCATCTGAAAAGTAGTCATGAGGCATTTCTCACATAGATATGAGGGTATTTAAAAGAGAAACGGGAGCAATCAGTTTTTCAACACAAAAGCAGCACATTCTACTTAGTTTTTCTAAAAGTGTTTGTCATTATATTTTTGTATTCAAAGTATTCAGATGCTTGGTTTGGGCACATTGTATGTGGCTAAAATAGCATGTGAAGAGTTTAGTGTGTGTTGTGTGAAAAGAGTGCTCTCCTTTAACCAGAAGCATGTTTTATACATATAAATATACACAGTAGGCTTATATATTTTACATGCCATACAGTGCACATTATATTATTTATACAGCCTTGTCCACTTTGTATTTAAGGGCTCTACAACAATTGCATGTTTGCTACCAAACTGCTCTTTAAAAGTAACCACTTAAACAATAAAGACATGGATGTGCTTTTTGCTTGTTTCTTTGTTGAATTTTTATATAATTAAAATGTGTCTTTCATGTTTGCACAAATGCTTGAATGTTGTGACTTGTAGAAAACATTCCTTTCTCTGTTGAACAAGCATCACAACCTAGAACTGATAGTGTGTGAAGTATGCTGGTTCCTAGGTTTGCATCTATATATATATATTTTAATTTGGAAAACATTTGAATAATACTGTACAGAGACAAAGGTTTGTAACAGACCAACACAACAATGTTCAAGTTAAAAAAGGTCCTCAAAGTTAAGTAAATTACAGCACTGTCCTGAGAAGAACATTTTGGAAATACTTGGCTAGTTGCTTTATGAAAACAGTATTTGTTGTGGTATCACATTGTATTGGTATTTACAACATTTTAGAGAGTGGAATGTAATGTCCAAAACTGAGGTAAAAACAATGAAAGCACATTTTTAAAAGGGAAGGTTTCCACAAGGTGCATATATAACCGTTGTACCAGTTCATCTTACTTAGAAAAGATGAACTCAGTCCTTTTTCTTATGGCTGCTTTGTCTTTGGTAGTAAATTACTGTGAGGAGCACCCACACGTTTAATAGGGTCATCACTATAAAGCGTACCAGCACTGCAACCAGAGAATAAAACAAATTATGACAAAGGATTACAGAAATTAAGACATTGTCAGATTTATGACTGTAAATTTACCCAGCATGTCGCCAGTTGTGACTGAAGCAGTGTAAATTCGGGCTAAAATGTAAACAAATTGTTAAACAGCAGTTTACAACAAAAAAAGTAAGAACAAATAGGAATTGTAATGTACTGGATACTGGTAACTGCCCCTGCTGGATTGATGTTGTATGTACTTGGTATTGGTATGTGAATGTGTAGCTATTGGACTGTCTATTGTCTGTTTTGGTGTGTCTTTGTGTCCATAGCTTGTCCAACATGACTTTCTCCATAAGGAGGCAATAAAGGCTAATCTAATGTAAATGCACTTACCCATGCATGTATAGGTCGCTAAAGCCCAGGTGAGAGTGCTGACCTGTCCTGCATCTTTTGACTTCCATAAACACTGAAGTTGGGCAAATTTACTGGCTGCACTGATAAAAGTGCACAGACTCTACACAGAAATATAATCACATTTTACAAAAAGGTATAAAAACATTTCATGCATGAAAAAAAAAGTCTTATCACCATGGCTGTATCTATAACCAACTTGTCCACAGTTAGCAGACGCCAGCCCCCAACAAACCTGAGCACACATGGTTTAGGAATGTATTTTTGAAGCACTGCCTCAGGAAGTAAAACAGAGTTTGAGAAGGATACAGAAATGTGTAGATGAGAGACTGTCGCAAGCAGCCACTGTACTGGAGGATCAGCAGCAGGAGAATCACATCTAAGAGCAGAAAAAAAGCCTTGTGTCTACATATTTGTGAATACAAAAGGTTTATGAAATGTATGTTTTAGTAGTATGATTAGTTGACTAGTCAAACTATTATTTCTATTGTACATTGGTATTTTTTTTTAGACACATTTATAATCAAACAAAGGTTGAAATATAACTGAAGCCTCCTACAAAGATAATATTTACAAATAAAGTATATCATGGATGGAAATCAGAACATTTTAATAAATCACTTTCATAATACCGCTGTTTATGGTACGAAAGTCTTTTGACATGTGTTTTAGAGTCTGTATAGGCCAGATAATAATGATTATCAAAAGGCAATTATTATAATAGTCGACTAGTTTTGATTAATCCTTAATAGCCCTAATTAACATACAAACTTGATGGCTATGATAACGGATACCTTGTAACCCTGTAAAAATTGGCTAAACTAATAAACCAGTTTGGTTTGTGTTGGAGGCCATAGTTTAGACTGGAGTTGGATGTTGTGTCTATGATTAAAGAGCAGGGCACTCTCTGTTTGGACAATGCTCCATTGTTTGTATTTGGTGTAGGTCAGTGCCAGATACCTCCCAATAGCTGCTGTAGCACACACAACACAAGCGTACTTTAAATTAATATATACAATATTTCATATAAATCATAGTACCGGTACAACCTTTTGTATGTGTAGTGAACTTTTCTTTTTTTTTTTAACTTAACACACTCAAAAAGGCAATGAAATTTGTATGGCCAAATACCTTAATCCCACTCACCTTGAGCAATAAGAATGGGGTATTCCAGATATGTTGGCGGAGGGTAGTCATAGTACATTTGATAAGTTACAAACACAATATATCTGAAAGAAGAATGAATGTGTGTTATTACATATACATAAAGGCTGCATTTCAAAAGATGGAAAAACAAAGCAGGTAAACATGCACTTGAAGAAATATTGCAGATGCACATAAAAACATGAAAAGTCTTCATGGTGCTGTGATTTTCAAGCTCTTGCAATAATGACAATGACTGATGATAATTGTATTGCATGCAAAAATAATATTCAGTCTATTGCTCACCAGTACGTCTGAGACCCTTGTCAAGCATGCGCAAAGATTGACATAAAATTTCAAACATAGGATTACTTAGAAAAACTGAACTAAAACAACTGATGTTTGATCTTTTGGGATAGTTGCAAAAAATATTCAAACTATAATCTAGTCTTGAAAAACCGATACAGTAATCTCTTTGTTGCAGATTATTTGTTCACACATCACCACCTGGTCCAGCCAAATCATTAATTGGTTAATTTAAGACTACTCTTTTTTTCCTTTCTTTTAAAAAAAAAATGCTACAGGATGCAGCTCGCTTCAACCTGTGTGGGGGGATTAGGAAGTAGAACAGGAAACATACCTTTTACATTACAATACACAATAAACACACACCTAAATTGAGTAAATGTCCCACTCTTCCATTTAATTATATTATTCTATCGAGAAAATACCAAACTATCTTACCCGACAAGTTCCAGTAGCAGACTATTGAGACTGATCCCAGCAGAGGTTTTGGCTCGTATCAACACAAAAATTTGCGGAAACTTTAGCACCATGCACACCAAGAGTGTACTGAAGTTTGCCACGTGCAACAAAGTGTCAGACTGCATCTTTAAGGTTAATGGAACGGACACTACTTTGGTCCAAAAACGTAGCGTGCAGATGCTGTCGTCGCCAGGGGCAATTTTTTTTAAAGCAAGCACAGCTACTTCCGTTTTTATCCTTCAAACTAAAACCAGTATAATAGTAAAGTGTGGCTGCTTTTTGACGGAGTGTAAAAACCATGACCATTGTTTTGAAGTCTATAAGATACATTTCCTGCCCAGTTTGCCCAAGGAAGCGCCCCACACCCGCTTCCGCATACATGTTCATATTTTGCAATCATGTATATCTTTTAAATGGTGAAAAGTACTCAAAATGCACCTTTAAACATAAAACTGAAACCCTTGAATAGAATTGCAAACTTAAGGGCAATTTAGCCAGACAGACTCTGACCCAGAAAGATGAAGCACAATAAAGAAATACTTTTATTTGAATTGTTTTACAAGAGGTTTTCTACACACTGCACTATAGTATCAAATGGTGTAAAGGGTAACTCATACAATCCATTAGTCTACATAACAATGAAAATAGGCTGAATGATAAATGGCTTGTTTCCTTACAGTGCAACTTAATGTAAATCCATGCAAATGTAGACTCGCGTATTTAAAACATAGAAATATACAGCATTGATTGAAATGAACAGGCCTCTCTTATGAAACTTCCACTCATCTAAATTTCATCAGGTGTCTGCATCTCAATTTCAGAGAAATGAGCGCAGATTACATGTGGCCTTCTAAAGGGTTTAGTGAGTATGTAATTCACAGATAATACATTGAGATAATCCTAGATTTCCATAAATTAATAGACTTGAATATTTGTTTAAAAAAAAAATAAAAAAAAAATGAATATAAAGCATTGCAACTGAAACTAATGCCCTGAGTGAAACTTGAGGCCAGTAGTCTGCAGTGCATTAACAAGGCAGCATCTCTGGGTCCAGTTTGCGCCGCTGGTGGCTGCTGGACAGGAACAATAGTCGGTCCATCCGGAGCAGCTCCTTGCCCATTGGAGAGGACAGTCTGCTGCCAAACATTTGGTTGTTGGTTTGAGGGACAAGGTCAGAGAAGACGGGCACATAGCTGGGCAGAGGCGTCTCTTGCTTCGGCTCTCCCTAAAATGAATTTTTAAAAATGTAAACGAAAAAAGCATTTAAGTTAAGGTCAATCAGAAAAGCAACCTAATCAGACAAGCCTGAAACTGGTTCTGCTGTAGCTATATTCTAGAAGATTAGAGTTCGTTTTGGCTGGCCAGGCAGTAATCATGACGGCATATCATTAAACAAGGAAAACAAGCGGCTTTAACTTTGTAGTCTACTCCAGTGTTTCCCAACCAGGGGTACGCAGACGCCTGATTACAGATTTTAAATGAAGGTGGAATTGAATAATAGCCCTATTTTAAATATAAAATGTTCTTTGTAGTAGCTACATTTTACATTCTTAATAATGTTTCTGTGGGATAACTTGAGGATTACAACATTGTATACTAAAAGTTATTATTGGCAATATAAACACATTTATAATGACTAAAGAAACAATGGTAGGCCTACATGACATAGGAGGGACTCAGAGTGAGACAATGTTTGAGGACTCAAGACAAAAAACGTTTTGAATCTCTATAATCATTGACATCTTACCAAGTGATCATACTTCTTTAGAAAGTCCCAGTTTTTCTCCCTGTTGGTTCCAATGAACATATTTAGTTTTTAACATGCTTTGGGTTAGACTGGTTCAGCTTATTAGTGAAGAAGTGTGTCATATCCGATCCTCACCATTCCTTGAGTGATCTGCGCTCCCTCCACACCAGCTCTCTCCACTTCAGGTCCTGTTTCACGGGGTCCTCTTGCTCTGTGCCCAGAGAAGCTCCGTCTCCCTGGGCGTACAGATTGCGGTCCACCCGGGACTGGCTGCTCTTGGCTCGGACCACGCTGGTTCTGGGCTGCAGTCTGTATCCCGCGGACGACACACGCCTCATGCCGGTCATCTCCATCTTAACCAGAGGCAGACGAAACTTTATCTGTGCCGTGGAAAAATGAGCGAGACAAATCACTGCTACTCACAATGGTTTTGTTTACGTTTGTTACCTAGGGAACCTCCAGCGAGCTATTTTACAAGCTCACAAGTAACACGTACATGTGTCCATTTACGGACAATCCAATCAAAGAGAATACTACTCCATTCTATGCTAACAATTTAAGTTTTTATCGAATTTAAGTTCTATCACTAATAAAGTTAAATATTTAAATTTGATACGGTTTTTTCAATGTGGGACCAATTTACCAGCGTCCCAATGTGGACAATGGGAGGAAAACACAGTACAATTCAGTAACAATGACAACGATGATGAAATGCTTTAAAGTGATAATTTATTATATAGGACATTTGTAATTATGAATTTAAACAAGAATATAAGAACATAAGAATATAAAACATAAAAACAAATTTCATAAAATAGTTGGGAATACTTCTATATTACGATATGATAATATATAATAATACAGCACAAATAATAATTATAATAATAATAATAATAATAATAATAATAATAATAATAATAATAATGATAATAGTAAGTTGTTATTATTATTATTATTAGTAGTATTATTATTTACATGTTTACACCTTAGGCAATACATTTTCTTGGCCCTGTTGATGTTAATAGAGTGACATTTTATGAAGATTCAATGCAAACAAGCGTATCAAATGATCATTGTGATAGATTTGGGTGATAGATTTGAGATTTGGTTGGTTGGCACCATGGATCTATTATATTATCATGGATCACACTTGTTCTGAAAAACGGAAACGCAACTGCCGAGCTTTTATTGTGAAGATTTGCAAACCGGATGTACTTTGTAATTTTTTAGCACTCTTGCATTGACATATAATTCTTTATTACTGTGTGTAGTTATTTTGTCCATTCATTAAATAAAAAGACGCCAAATTTAAGGTAATGTATATTTTTATGTGTTACAGTAAGTGTGTTGTGTAGTCTTGGTTGAAATACGTGCGTGTGCCGTTATTTTATCAAAGTAACATTGCATTTTAGCAAGCATCTTTGTAAATCCTATAGTAAATTAACGTAAACACGTAAAAACCTTTGGCTTCTCTGCCGCGAAGTCCTTTACAGTGGGCTAAAGGGTTATTAAAGATCGTTATTTCTGTCTTTGTGGTGCTGAAATGTGGATTAGTTTAAGCTCCACTCCGTACTTTGACTTACAAGCTAACCCACTATCCTAAGAAACTATATCAACATATTAGTGACTTTACATGAACTAGACAGCTGTAAAAATAGACTCATGATTCTGAATCTCCGACCGACCAAAGATCCTTATTTGTTGTTAACTGTAAATGTGAAATGCACGAATAAGAATAAGTAACTACTAGGTATTAACTTCAATATTAGTTCTGTAACATGACATTTGACAGTACTGATATTATGTAAGGTCGGGTACAAGTGATTTTATTACAGTAAAAAGAGGATGTACCAACAGATAAGTGTTGTGAATGTCTTTAAAGGCTAAGGCAAAAAGAGGACAGCTGCGTGACATCACAAGCTGAGTAACAAGAAGCTCTTTGTAAATGAAGGCTTTTGTACTGACTTGGCCAAAGGAATAATCTTAAAACGATCAGCCTGTGCCCTGCAGACAGAGTTTCTTCTATTTGATTAAAATGTTACAATTCAAAACATTCACAATCCACAGCATGTCTGCTTGGTAAAACCACACTAAAACTTGAGCAGTTCGTCATTGTCCTTTACATTATTATTATTATTATCATTATGTTGTTTATTTCTTGGATGATGTCTTCCAGTGGGTTTTGAGTTAGCCCTGCTTTTACCAGAGTCATAAAGTTTTAACCCAGGACTTTTCTCAGTATGTGTGCGGTCCCCATGAGTCTTCTGCACCTCTCTGGTATTGTGATGGCCTGGGAGCTTTTAGGTTCTTCTCAAATCCTTTTTTGATGGTGCCGAGAACTTTTATACCACTGGCACAGTTCTGGTTTTGGTTGCCACACATCCTGCTGACCTCAATCTCTAGATCTTTGCACTTGCTGGGCGTCCCGAGCAGCAGGCAGTTTGTTTTCTTTCTTATTGTGGAGCACTATATCAGGGCAATTTGCAGAAATGGTACAATCTGTGCCTTTTCACAGATTATGGTCACGTCGTTGATGTTAATGACTGCTTCTCAGACACTTCACCGCCTAATTGCTTGCGGACTGACCAGTGAAGATAGCTTGCCATTATGATGTCTCTGTTCATATACAGATAACAGTACTCAGAGGGGGTTAGTATTATGCATAATCTTTAGAATAGTGGTAATTTGTGTTGTAAAAAAAAATGCAAAACGACCCTATTATTAAAACTATAGAAAGGAGCTACTAGATTTTCTCTCATCAAGTAATCTCAAGTGACCACGGACACAGCTGTAAAACTGTGGGTGAGCTGTCAGAGGTGATGGACTCTTGTCTCTGGTTGAACGGTGCAGACAGCCTCAGCACTCTCACCACTCTGCCCTCGACACTGTTTATGTGCCCTGTCACCCAAAACCACATACTCTGAATTGTAGCCCTCATGTTCGACTCTTCAGGAGCCACTGGGGTCAGCTGCACACAAACACAAAACTATCTGAGTAAAGTGAAGAGTAGCCGCTGTGCAGGTCGTAGTAAATAGCCTCCAGACTGGGGAAACAGGGAACACATAAATGATTCAGTGTGTGATATGACGAGATTTAGATGGATATGTGTAAGAAAGCTGCCTGTTCTTTTCATTTTTACTCTGGCCTGACAAGGACTTCTGCATAGATATGGAGAAACAAGATTATCACTGTGAGTTTTTTATATAGTTTGTAGGTGTGGCCTGTGTGTGCTTCTAGATTGACCCTTTTCATGACCCTTTGACTATTGTCACTACTGTTTATGATTTAACCAGCTGTGAAAAATAGAGAATTACCCTTTTAGAATTATCTGTTAAAATAGTACCTAGGTATTTTTGCAGTTAATAGTGTTATAGCCACATTCAAGTCCAAACAACTTTCTGGTTGTTAGAAAAATAAGACTGTGTGCTTTGTGAGTGATTTCTTTATATATTTTTAAATCTTGGATGTATGATAAATGGAATCCAATATCATGTACTTTGGTATATCAAGCGCTTCAGTGCTTGGCATAGATTAGACCTACTTATGTTCTCAGAATAGGATGTCTAATGTTGTTGCAGCCCAAGGCCCAGAGGGGGAGATGACTAAAGAGGATGTGTCAGAGCCTGTGGAGGGAGACTCAGTCCCCGGTGGTCGGCTGGGTCTGTCCCATCAGCGGCCGGTGGTCCACTCAGTTGCCTCTGCACCCATACCCAGTGAATGTGGTAGGTCATCTGCATTCAGTACAACCACACCAGTTCCTTTGTATTTGCTTAAATTTTTTTTTGCTTGGATTGAAATGTATCCATATTAGAATGGCTTTGCATTTGTATTTATACTTCACAAATGGCTTCACTACACAACACCCAAATTATATTTTCATTTCTGTTTATTCCTTACTTAAAGAATGTTTTATATATTTGTTTATAATACTAACACATTAAGAAAAAATAAGTGCAATGGTAGAACAACACATATTAGAAAGCATTTAAAATTGGTCTTCTCTTCTCCCTCTCTTCAGAGTTCTCCTTCTTTGACCCAAGTGATCCACGATGCAAAGAAATCCTGGAGGATCCCAGCACCACGGTCCCAGAGCTGTTTGCTGTGCTCAGACAGTGGGTGCCTCAGGTCCAGAAGAACATCGATGTCATTGGCAACGAGGTAACCTGCTCTATGATGTAACTGTCCTTTTTTAGTGTTTTAAATGACTGACTGAAGGGTACAATATAACTTTTAAAATGTCATGGCATATTTACACAGCTTTGTAAGCGACTCAGGGTAGGAGGTAGTGTCGAGATTTTCCAGAGAACAGCTTGACTTGAAGAGATAAAATATATTCTTCTTGCTGTTACTGAAAGATAAGTTATAGTGGCTTTCAAGTATGTGTTCTTTTACGCACAGATTCTAAAAAGAGGCTGTGGTGTGAATGATCGGGACGGGCTGACAGATATGAGTCTTCTGCACTACTGCTGCAAAGCCGGGGCCCCAGGCATTGGTTTGTATCAACACTCTCATAACTTCACTGCTCTTTTTTTTTTTTTTTTTTTTAGCAAACCTTTTAAAAAGGGCTCTCATATATTTGGGTGACTGTTGTTAGGTGATGCAGACAGAGCAGCTGGTCTGGCCCGGCAGCTTCTGGCTTTGGGTGCAGATCCAAACCTGCGCTCACGCTGGACAAACATGAAGGCTTTGCACTATGCTGCCTACTTCGACGTTCCCCAGCTCATTCGAGTGGTGCTGCAGACAGCTCTGCCCGGAGGTAAGGACTATCACTGCAAGACATTTACGTTATTAGAAACGTCAGCAGCAGATCTGTTTTGATCTTGCCTCAAACATTTTCTTCTTTGTCAGTTTCCAATATTAACTACTCTGTTTATAGAAGAAGTTGATATTTTGTCCTTTAGCCGACAGCTCGGCATAATTGTGATGGAAAAGTAGGTGGATCTGATTCACGTGACAGTTTTCTTGAAATGGACATATTGTGATTCAGTTCTTATTTGTTTAATGCAGCTCAGTGTTCAAACACACACTTTTCCCGATGCATTTTCCATCCACTCCTATAAAACTACTTACTGTACCTGAATCGTGATAACATCTATGCTCTGGATTAGATAATTGTGATTCCGTTTGGCTTATCGCCCACCTCTACTTTCAACCGTCTCTGTATTCGCAGATTGTTGACCCAGTGAACGTTTAACTAATTTCCCTGCACTCCAAACACTCAAAGTTTTTATTACAACATTAGATCTTAAAATGAGATTACCTTTGCTTTTAAATATGGTCAAACATTGTCAATATAACAGCTCTCTGTATGTTGTTGTAGAGGTTGATGCCACTTGCAGTGACTTTGATTTTGGCACAGCTTTGCACATCGCTGCCTCCAATCTGTGCACCTCAGCTGTCAAGTGTCTGCTGGAACTAGGAGCAAACCCTGCTTTCAGAGTAAGTGGTTTAACTGCTGGTTCACTAGTCAATACAGATAAAAGAACCCTACATTCGTCACGCAATGTTGGGAATTTCAGTGAATGAGTCAATGATTTACGAGCCTTCAAGTGAATCTGAGGTTTCAAAAATACACCTGTACACAACACAACATTTGTGTCCAAACAAACCTATCACAGAGGAAACTTAAACCACTTTTATTTTTTGTGAATAAGATCGTATCATACTCTAATTTCCCACTGGAGGTCACCAAAGCACCATACAATACATGCTGGACTGGAGTTCTGAGAGCAAAGTCCTAAAGCTTTTGTAGCATGTGACTATTGAGGTGATTGTTTTTTACATGTATTTTTTGTGATGTTCATGTGCTAGGAACAAAAATAACACAAGAACGATTACACCGCGAGTATCATTAAATAAACCTGAGCTGAATTGATTGCATTTCTACTTTTGTAATATTTAAAACACTTTGAGTGTCTTGAAGATGGAAAAGCGCTATATAAATACACTGCTATAATAATAATAATAATAATAATAATAATAATAATAATAATAATAATAATAATAATAATAATAATAATAATAATAATAATAATAATAATAATAATAATAATAATAATAATAATAATAATAATAAACAATTAGTTAAATAAATGAATAATCATCTCGGGCTGCTCAATTATGGCACTGTTATTTATCTCATAATTGAAAGCACAATTATTTCAAACAATTAAATTACTTCTATACTGTCAAAATGTACCTGTAGAGAGAGTATAGACCTAATATAATTTATGTATTAGTTATGCTCCAAATTCACTGTGGATTGGACGATTGGCCTTGTAGAACGAGCATACATGATTCTGAACTGAAGTAAATTAATTGTATTTTGGATTTCCATTGAAATCGATTAATCGTGCTGCCTTTTTGACTCGCGTTTTCAAAAGTATTTACCGCGTTGTCACATCACGTAAACCCCGGCATTTGTTTCCCGCTCACTACAGTATAAATCTCGATCTGTGATGATTTGCAACGGAAAAGCGCTGACAGGGAGAGACAAGCTCTTTTCTGATGTATATCAAAGACTGCTGGTGTCATCGCTGAAGGGGATGGTGAATGAGAGCGACCCAATTACTCTGCATAGCGGAATAACGGAGCCAAAAGACCCCCCCCCCCTCCCCGTCCGCACCCTCTGTCTGTCACGCCTCCTCCGCGTCTCCTCCCACCTCCTCCCGGGCTCTGGCTCCATCTTGATGCCACGGCTCTGCACTTTCTTCAGACACTTCACTAATCACCACTGTTGTGCCACTGCTGATCAGCTGCTTTGAAAAACACTACAGGCGGATTTGGGGATTTTGTGCCCGGTGAAGAAAGGATGCAAATTCTGTCAGCCTCCTTGGTGTGAAAGTGATAACATAGATATTTTTTCAGCGTGAATGGAAAAGTCGTATATTCTGTAATTTAATATAGAGGGTAAATGTGATTATTAGACCACATTTGGTAGGATTGAACGACAGGTTTCTCAAAGCAATTTTCTCTCAGATCTTGACATTTGATTAGATTTTCTGTTTGTGTTATGAAATTAAGCTGCAGTTCGTGGCACACATACTAAACATGTTCCAGAACGTTTACTTTTGATTGAGGACTGAAATATAACAACACACAATAGTTAGAGTAAAATATTCGGTTGTGGCCATTAAAATAGCTTTTTTGCTTGTATACAAAATCTTAACATGATATGTTAAAAAGACACATCTTTGTAATTATTTTTTGACAATATTTTTGCCTCTGGTTGTCCTTTCCTAATCTTATACCCGACTGTTTCTAACTCCTATTATCTATGTGACAGAATGACAAAGGCCAGTGTCCCCCCGATGTTGTCCCTGATCCACTGGACATGCCTTTAGAGATGGCAGACGCAGCAGTTGTGGCCCAGGAGCTGTGCACAGTTCTGAGAGAGGCGTTACCCCGGCCCTCCTCTCCTGAGCCCCTCCCACTGCCGACCCACACCCCCCTGCTGTCCGAAAAGGTCCGGGGGCAGCTTGCCAACATGGGGCTGCGGCTCGGTGACCGTGTCATGATCGCCGGACAGAAGGTTGGTGGGAGTATTTCTGGCTCATGGTATTGCATTTGTGTGATACATTTTTAAAGTAGTGTTTTTGGATGGAATATACATTTATTTTAGGGCTGCAGCTATCGATTATTTTAGTAATCAAGTCATCTATCAATTCTTTTTGTCGATTAATTGAGTAATAGGTCAGTTTTTTTTGTACATTCCGTAAACCATTTAATGCATTATTAAATGTTTTTTTTTAATAAACGTTATAGTTCATAGTAATAAACAAATGAGGAGTTTCTGCTTAAAATAACACCTTTTATTCTTAATTTCAAATAAGTATGTCCCCAAAACAGCAAAATTTCCCTTCACCAGTCCAAACAGGTTCTGTTTGTATATAAATATATTACATTTTATATTTTATATATCTATCTATCTATGTGTATATATATGTGTATATATATGTGTATGTATATATATATATATATATATATATATATATATATATATATATAATGTGTTTTATATTAATATATAGTATATATATATATATATATATATATATATATATATACACACACACTAGATATAAGGACTAATTAACTTGTCACAGCTATGAATTAATTAGCGTTATGTCACGTCACTTAAAATAAGACTTTTGTTTGTAAAACATTATGTTGGATGAGACCAGTGCTGCTGGTGTTTTGAGCGGTGGCTCTGCATTTAGTCATTTAGTCATTTTGCAGCATTAGTTCCAGAATCAAAATCAGTAAAAGGTTTATTGCTATTGTCAATGAACAAAATTCACAAACATAGGAACTTGTTTTGGCGTTAAGGTGAAACATACAACAATGGACAATAATTAAAACAACATATATGAAATCAAAAAGAAAACAAAAACTTACTAGAGGATAAAATAAAAATAGGCTTACTATGTACACAAAAATGTACAGTTAAATTTACAGATGTAGTGCATCATTAGTTCCGTGTGCCGTTCACTTTAGCCTCCGTGTCTTCGCACCGTCGTCGCTGACTTACTGTTTTGTGATCGCGGTCCATGGATGTATTGGCTGTTTCAAAGCACAACAGAGGAGAGAGCGCCGTGTTTTAAACACACGAGTGTGACTGGGAAGCTGAGTTTTTGTTGTGTGGGGGGAACGCGGGGGGCCGCAAGTATGGAGCGGGGGGTCCGCGGTGGTGGAGCAGGGGCTGGAGTGAACGACACACGGAGCTATTTACAGTTAGTTAGTTAGTTGCAGGCTCAGCAGCTCACAAAAAACTCTTCCCAGTCACACTCGTGAGTTTACGTCACGCCGCTCTCTCCTCTGTTGTGCTTTAGCTGCTGCAGGTCCGGAACAAGCTTCATGTGAAACAAAAATGCCACAAGATGTTCCGTTTGCTTTGTGTGTTTATAATTTATTTTAAACAATATAATTCGGTCCTGTAGATCTTTTAACAAATGTAAAAATAGGCGCTGTGAGTGAAAGCATGATTTAAGTTATTTTTAACAGAAGCTCTGAAGTACATTTGGCAAAGCAGTGAAATGTGCCTCAGATTAAAAGATTTGGGTATATGGATTTATAAGGACAGTAAGACCAATCACTTGAATTTAATTCATGAAGTTAAATGTTGAAGAGACTAGGCTTTACTTAATTTTTCAGAGAATTATTTTAGTCCTGAACTGAGAAAAATACTTTGCAGTTGCTAAGCAACACCTTTCTGGCATATTTCCAGAATCCCGGGTTTGTCTGACAGTTCATTCTGCCATATCAACATTGATCTCTGCGTGTCCAGATTTATATTTATTCTATTCCAATTTTGTTCTTTATTTCAATTTGGTAAACATTGCCCTGTTGACTCTCTTTAGGTTTTTCTTTGATGCATAACACAAAGCTGAACCACCGTAAAGAGGTTTGTCAATGATTAGCACAAGTACTTTTTCCTGGCATGTGCACAACTGCCCACACATCGCCCTGGGTCCTGCAGGGACATGCTGATTGGCTGTGATGGGTTTACTGATTTTGAGTGCTGAATTATAATGAATATATTTTGTTGTATTCATCAGAATTAAAACCTACCTTTAGAGAATGATTGTCGTGTTAATATGGTTGTTAATTTGTGATGATTAAGGATACAGTGATGTCTTTTTTCTGATTTCTGGTTGTTATTAACCCAATTAAAAAACAATTTAAGATCTTCTCTTTGAAATGACACTTGTTCTGCAAATTAACAGATGCCGGGTTTTGAATAATTTGTCATATTTAACAGGTAGGGTAGATGTAGTAAATATTATTTTTGTCCTACTCTGCATGGTTCATTCTCTTTGATTGTTTCTAATTGAATTTAAACTTGTGCACAGGTAGGGACTCTGCGTTTCTGTGGCAGCACTGACTTCTCCTCTGGCCTGTGGGCCGGAGTGGAGCTGGACAAACCCGAGGGGAAGAACGATGGATCAGTGGCAGGGATCCAGTATTTCAACTGTCGCTTCAGATATGGTGTGTCTTAACAACAAAACCTTATTGCTTTAGAATGCAAACTTGTCATGGTTTGAGCCCTGTTTAGTTCTGTGTGTAGTCCCAATTTTATGTGATGTGTAAGTGTGTTTAGCAAGTCTGGTCCACTACTCTAGTCTTATGTAGATTATGGGCAAGATCTTGATTGTTTCATTTGAATACCACAGGAATATTTGCACCACTTTCCAAAATAACAAAACCCCTGGAGAGACTTAAACCTGGTGCGATACGGACTTCCACACCCATCCGCCCCCCACGCAAAGTGGACCTGTCCCGCGTCACCTCTAAGGTTAACACAGGTAAGACACTTTTTAGTAAACTTCAACTGAATCATATTTATTTCATTGTATACTTTGAAGTGAGTTAAATACTGAGCTCTGAGTTTTCACGAGGTCACAAAATTGTCAGCTGTAGCAAAAACACATTTTTAGTTAAGGTAAATTAAATTAGACAAGATTACAGTATGTCAATGCAACAGAAATGAAGTTAAAACATGTCTTTAATAGTACTAGTTGAGTTTAAATTCTCTAACAAATCTTGTTTTTTTTTTCATCAGCTTTTTTTTAAGCATTTTAAACCATATGCTCAATATTCAAATGATGCATATCTTAAAAACAACAGGGACGATATTATCTAACTTTTGATGTACTGCCCACTCCTTACTATACAATAAAGTAGTGAAAGTATGTTATGTAAAGAAATGTGCAACCTTACAGAGACCAGTTAGACTGAACGTAACTGCAGAGGAAGCCTTGTGAGCGGCCCGTTACAGGGTGTGATTGATAGTCCAATTAAAGCTGGTTTAATAACGGGGGCATTGACAAGCTGAGGAGGCTGGAAACTATTCATCTCGGAACGTGGGGCCTGTGTGTGTCTTTACCACCCATGTGCCGCACAGGCTAAAACACACACACGCGCTGCTGCTGCATGCTCTTTACCATGCGTTCATATCCCGTCTGGGCCAGTCATTTGGGAGCGTCTATGGATTGGTTGGGTCGTTGTGCTCGTCTTGTCTCACTAACGAGAAGACGCAGAGGCAACAGAGCCCCAGACTGGCCCCTATTAGAACATGTCAACTGTTAGTGCACACCTGAAAGAGCAGCAGCATCACATGCAGCTCACAGCCCCTGCTTCATAAAGTGTAGGTACATTCTGCAGTCTGTCATATAAACATGACCAAAGCTACAGGAGATCAATTGGAGATACATCTTACATTATTTAGGACAGCCAGCAGCATGAAATAACAACTACATGTTTATTATTACATTGTGGTTTGAGATGTCTGGATGACAAAAATAATCATAGGCAATATAATTTGCCAACTACTGCTGTGCACAGAGCCCATTGCTTTATCTGGAATGTTTCTGAGTGTGGCATTAAACTTACTATGGAGACTAGTATGACACCCCCAGCGTAAATTACAGGTCAAGTCTATGAAGAGGAGATGCATTTGTGTAGAACTTTCCAGGCAGAGCACGGCGGAACAGTTACATAGTGCTAAACTGACTTATTATTCTGATTAAAACACGTGTGTGTATAGTATAGTGGTATATCACAATAATGTGATGACTGAAGATCATCACATTATTGTGACATATTCAGTTTATGTCTTTGTTTTAACTGTATTACTTCAAACAGAACTAAGTCACTTTGATGATAGAGCTCCCCCTGCAGCTCTCTTGTGAAAATGCATTGTCAGAGAACAGACTCAAAACCTTTTTTTTTACCTTTAATGTTTCTTCTTCTTTTTTATCGAAATAAGAGAATAATCACATACAAAAAACATATTGCATTGCCAAATGTGAGCCAAAAAAAAAAAAGAGCCAGGGTTTCTCAGGAGAGTTGTCTTTGGGTTGATGTTTGCAAATGTTGCAAGGTTGGTTTTCTGCCCAGAGACAGCAGGTGGTGAAAATACATATTTAACCATCACAGGAACTTTTAAGGCGTTTAATAAGGTGAAAATGTTTCTTAGTTTTGCATTTATAATATATAATATAAATATATAATATAATATAGGATTCTTACAGTTTTTTTTTAGATTGTATTTATTCCCCTTCAGATACCAAAAGAAAGTGAGTATGTGTTTGTATCCTTAATACAGTGAAATGCAAAGGAGACTGATCTTGAAGGATGATTTTGAATCTCCACAAATACAAATGTTATGTATTGAAAGAGAGACATAACAAGTGCAATTATCAACCTTTTCTCGCACAGATGAGATTTTCTCGGCGTGTTGTGTCTGTTCCAGATTCCTTTGAAGTTTCTTTGTTCTTTTGTATTCACTGCTGTGACTAGGGCCGCCATTTGAATACAGCTGCGTTTCTCAGCACAGGCTTTTATTCTCAAACCCGTAAAACAGACCGTACAATTAAAAATAAAGGCCCATTTCTACTAATTCTTTGCTTTCAACATTGCCCATCCATTTTGTGTGTGTCGTGTTGTATCTTTAATTAATGGTATTTGTATTCTCAGATCCAATAATTTTTTTTATTTCTTCCAACTTTAAGTCTGATTTGCAATTTCTACTCTACAAAATGATATATTGTCATGACTGTACGTACCGGAAGTCATGAGTAAACCTACAGTTGATGATGTATTCTTTTATAACCATTTCAGATAAAGTTTCATCAGTTAGTTAGTTTTCTCCAGTGTTAGATTTATTTCCATACATTGTATTTTTACGTTGACAGAATGACAGTAAACCAGTGTATGATTACAAACCTGGTTCTAGCTTGCTGGACTTGACCGACTGAAAATGTAGGCTGACAAATTTAAACGTTGATAAAAACAGGTTGGATAGTTCAGTGTGGTTTTCTCACCAAGCCTAAAGAGGGATTAGGACATCTGTTTGTATATTTATACTTACTAAATATATTCTTCACTCAAAGTGTCTGAGATTTCACCCGTTACTTACTGACCCAAGTTCCAATTTTCTTCAATCTTGTTTTAGACCTTTGGCAAAGATTGAACCACTTAAAATTCTTCCCTTAATCATCCCGTGGCTTGAGAAGGTCTGTGGAAGTCAAAGCACTAATCAAGCCTGCTTTCCAAATGGCTTTTTGAGTCGAATTGGACGTCTTCACTACTCTAAATTAGAGGAACACCATGCAAAGTTTTAGGTATAGCGTCCAAAACCTTCTTTTCTCCATGGAAATGTTGTTGTTGTTGCCTTGAATGTTCCACACAATGACAAAAACTTGGCAACTTCCTTTATACCATAATGTGGACCACTCCAGGAGACCACGATGACAAACAACCTCACACTGTGTTACACATAGCACCTTTCAAGTCAAGTCAAGTTTATTTATAAAGAACATTTTAAAACACCACACTAATTATTTTTAATTTACTTTTACATTTACTGGCCTTATATTATTTAGCATATAAACCTCGAGTCACAGTTTTGTATTAGCTGACAAGTTTCTATCGTTATAAAATGATTAACATATGAATAAAAAGCCTCTTATTGTGCTGCAGAATTAGATAATGACTTAATTTGAGCCATTGTCAGATTGTATATTTTGTCAAACGAGTCATCTAATTCGGTAACAAAAACAATGATGAGTTCCTTAATGGGTCAGGTTAGTTTAATATTTACACTGCAGAGTGCCTCGTATTCCTTCCTGAGTAGCACGTCTCTGTTTTGAGTGCACCTAATTATTCCCTGTGTTTGTCTATGTCCTTGCATTATGTCAACAGGTTTATTGTCCCACTCTCTCTCTTCCTCGTCTTCTTCTCTGGATTCTCGCCCTCGCGCCGCCCGGCCACGCCCTCTGCCCCGACAGCGACCACCGACCCGTCACCGCAGAGAACGGCCTTCACTCAGCCCAAAGACCGGCCCATCACCAGCTCCAAGAATGTCCTCTGCTAATTCAGGTACGTCAAGTAATGTTCCTCCTTAATGACTTCACCAGCTCAAGTTCAATGTTGTGTTTTCAGGGGTCCGCAGCCGCGCCCCATCGGCCAACAGCTCGGCGTGTGAGGGCTCGGAGGTGCGCCTGGGGGATCGGGTGCTCGTGGTGGGGCAGAGGACAGGGGTGGTGCAATACTGCGGGGAAGCAGACTTTGCTCCAGGTATGTTCAATGAAAAAGTGGGTTACTTAGTTACTTACTGCCTGTGCTGTAACCGACTCTCTCCATCCCTGTCAATGAAAAGTGTATAACTAATTATATAAAATACTACAGGGTACAAATTTCCTGGCATTATGTAGAGAATTGGTTATTGCCAAAACATGAAATCAAAATATATATATGATATAATAAGGTTGTCAAAAGTATTGACAAACACACCTCACTTTTCTTGAAGACACAAACTTAAGATGTCTCTCTCTCACTCCTATATTAGAAGAAATAGCTAAATATCTCCATATAATATAATCCACTTTTCATATTCTGAACACAGCGGCGTGTGGAGATGAGATAGGAATTCCATTAGTTCTTTTAAACCTGATTCATGAGTGTTAAGTAAAGCGAAACAAGACCGTAAAAGCAGGAGCAAGCTCTTAAACTGCTCCAAATATTTATCTCTGACTTCTGCTTATCTGTCATGTCTGAATGAACATGAACTTGTTTTATTATGCAGTATTAGCAAGGATTCTTTTTTAAGTTCCCTTTGATATTTTTAAATCAGAGCCAGCAGTGCCGTGTTATCTGTGCTCTAGTGCATTGAGGGTTGCTTCTGCTTTCTTCCCAAAACATCACAGTTTTCCCTTTGGCTTTTTGTCTTTGGATCTGAATGTGGCACACGCACACTTGCACTTTTAGTTTTGAGGGCTGAACTTAAGGCAGATCGTTTTTTTTTTTAGGGGTACAATAGCGCTTATCTCTGCTTATAATCTCCCGTACCATAACATTTTCCCGTCTTTTCAGGCCTTTGGTTGGGCATTGAATTGGATAAACCAAGTGGAAAGAATGACGGATCAGTCGGAGGGGTGAGATACTTCAGCTGCCCACCAAAACATGGGGTTTTTGCTCCTCCATCTCGTGTTCAAAGGTATGCGCATTCCCTTATAATTGACTAATAGTTTTGCTGTAGCCTTGGATCTGTTCCCAGGTTAACCGTCTTCTTTACATAATTACAAAAGCCTGTGGTTGTTTTACTTCAATGCTGTACTGAAAATGTGTAAAGTTGCATGGCTAAGCATATGCTCCATTACAATTATAAGTTGAACAATTACTCTTGAAGAATATTGTAGTTATTAGTTACTAGTTACATTTTTGTGCAATTTCAGTAGCATTTTAGACCAATCTTTAATACAAAATGTTTTTTATGAAAGTAGAACAAAAAACTGAATAGAACGCTATGAACCACTCTTGGACAAGGGAGGGATTACGCCAATTTGTTAGCTTGATTCAGCTTTAAAGGGTTTAATTGTTTTCAACAGTAATCCATATATTCTCTGAACTCCGGCCAATCAGAACAGGCGGTGCAGTGTCGTTTTGTGTGTTTGTATGTACAGAACTGAACAAGACAGCTGTGCGAGGGGGCGCTAATTACAGAAACATTAGTATTTCTAATGAGTTACTTTTCACCCCTGGTTATATATCTAATGAACACTGTGTTAGTGTGGACATATTTAATTTTGTGTTTGTTTTTGCCCTTGTGATTAGCAGAAGTCAAAGTTGTCAGATGTGTAGCCCAAGGCCTTACCTCAGATCATCTCTGACTTCAGAAAGAGTTTATTGCCATTGTCAATGAACAAAATTCACAAACATAGGAACTTGTCTCGGCATTAAGGTGCAACATAAAACACTAAGCAATAATAAAACAACATATATTCAATAAAAAAAGGGCATGCATTAAGAAACAATTTAAAATTACTATACAATAAAAATAAAAATAGGCATTTCTATGTACACAAGTTTACAGTACAGACTTTAGCACGACAACATGTAATGAGCCAGATGCCACTAGCTCTGCATTTAACATTGTGTTCTGTGGATGTGGACGAACATGCTGTTGCAGAAAAGAAAAACGTACAGTTCCAACACATTTTTGTCATGACTCAAGCCTTTTGTTATGTATTGACTCAGAACTCCAAGGCCTCAAATATAGTCTCAGCCGATGTATACTGACAATACTTTTCTTTCCTATTATATCTTATCATAATTACAACCGTAATGTTTACATACTGATGTTAGTAATGGTCTGGCCTTCAGCTGAAAAAGTTTGGGCCGGTCTGTTGTCGCTGTGTCTGCTCCTCAAAGATAAACTCAAAGGTATCTAATCAGCTGCTTAAGTTGCTACTGATGAGTGGGATAAGTGTGTGACATAAAGCTGTCTCTCGGTGTCAGACAGTGATTACAGAATTAACCTGGGAGGAGAAATTTCCTTTCAGACTCTTTTCTACTGCTCAGTACTGTGCTGATAATTATAGTTAATCTTTTAGCCAAAAATATAACACAGGGGACAGTTAGTCTCTACATCTCTTCAAGGTTCCAATATAATCCTGAAGTATTCAAATGGAAAGCATCACTCAATTTTTTGATAAGAAAAAAATCACATCCAGCATATGTTACTTGAGTGTTCGGTTATAAGATGTACTCTGTTAGTTTTTGAACCAGCATAAAGCAGAGGTGTGAACAGAACACTGTATGTGTTGAGTTTACTCCCAACATGCGCTTGACTAGAGGCTAAAGGTTATTATTCTTAGAACATTTTATTGTATTTCCTCCAGGAGCTCTGTGGTTTCCAAATGTGCTTCTTAAACCCAAATAACCAAAAGTCTTATCAGTGTGAATGATTAAGTGCCTACGATGTGTTCTTCAAATAAAGAGCTGATTTCGCTACCACACAGCACAGTTCAATTGCATTTATCCATCTGCCCGCCTCCTCGGGCACCTGTGCTCATTTGTAAACAGAGAGTTTTCTCTGCGTCTCTTCATTATTCCTGCAGTGACTGGATTTGTGTTGAACACACTGTTCATGTCCTCCTTTAGACTGAGCTGTTTTCTCTGCAGCCAGCCCCTGTGTTGTCCTGCCATCCCTTATTCATGTCATTTTCTGCTTGTCTTCCTCTGTCTAATTAACCCAGGGGCACACGGTGTGCTCAGACAGAGCATCGTCTAATGGAGAATTTCACATTCTCTCCATCAGCCACCTTGTTCCCTTCTTTGTGCTGCCGTCACCTCCTATCAACATCCATTTTACAAAATAAACTGCTTTTCTTTCTTTCTTTTCCAAACAATTTAGACAGAACCTTTGTCTTTCAGTCGACTATCACTTTAACCTCTTGCTTTTTTATTACGACACTTTCTTTTACTAATGTTTGTACTGACCGCGGTTTTCTGATCATATTATTCACATATCAAATAGGATTGGTAATGTGATGTGATGTGTTGTTTTGCGCTGACAGGATCCATGGGTCTGTGGACTGTCTCTCTGAGTTGTCTTCGGCACGTCTCTCTCACTCATTCAGTGGTAAGTTTCCTTTCTGTTCTTTCTGCTTTCATGCGCTTGTGTTAGGTAGCGTCCCTGTTAAGCAGAGGCCTGTGTGGGGCTTGACAGGTGTGATGTGTACACAGGGTCGATGCTGCGTACTTTCAGCTCCACATCGGCGCTGGCTGTTCCCAAGGACTCGAGCAGAAGGAGCAGTGCTGTGAGCAGGTGTGTGTCTGTGTGCTAAGCTCCCATTCCTCTCCCCGAGCTTTCAGCTTCACTCTAATCCCTCCAGCAGTGGCACAATCAATACTGATAAGAAGCCGCGCTATTAGTCAGCAGAAGGTTCCTTCTTCAATGGCCGCTGCATGATTGTGGTTATAATGAGAGAGAACAGGGAATAGAAGATCAATTCCTCAAGCACCAGGCTCCCATGAATCTCTCTGTTACTTTTTGCTAAACTTTCCTCTGTGTTTCTCTTGGTCTCACAATGCACAGAAGCCGCTCCGCCCCTCACCGTCGCCGCGCGCTCAGTAGAGGCAGTGGTGGAGGGTCTGGTGTGGCAGGCTCTGGTCCGGGGCAGGTGCAGCTCCGTGTCGGCATGCAGGTGCTGCTCAACAGTGCCAATGAGATGGCCTTCATCCGCTACCTGGGCACTGCACACTTTGCACCAGGGCTTTGGCTGGGACTGGAGCTCCGCAGTCCAAAGGGGAAGAACGATGGGTCTGTAGGCGGGCGCCGCTACTTCTCCTGTCGCCCCGGATACGGCGTGCTGGTCCGCCCCAGCAGGGTCACCCACAGAGGAATCAACGGCTCTCTGTTGGTCACTGACAACAGCTGAGGACTGTTCTACTTAAAACATTTAACAGACATTTTGTTTTTCTTTCAACTCATTTTGTACTAAAAGTTGCATGCGCTCTGCGCCATCTTGACTCTTTGCACTACATATGTTAGACTGACCCCTGTAAGCGCCTATTGGTGTCATTTTATCAACGGAGGCAGCAGAATCTATGCTTATAAAGCTAATCTATGTAAGACCAAATGGAAGATTTGAGGCAGAAGCCTTCAATAGCATTGAGCGTTGTAAACACTCAGCTGCACACAGAAGCCACGCTCTTCCCCAGAAAAAAGAGAAATCCAGAGCTTTGATCGACACGGCCAGAGAAAGTTTTTGGCAAGAAACTTTGATCCAGCTTTGTCCCCAGAACTGTTACATTTGATCTGTTCATACATTTTTTGTCAGGCTGCCTGAGTTCTGTGCTTATTCTCCCCATTGGCATTTGTGAATTCAATAATTGTCAGTGCATTTGCATGGGGCTGGTGCAGCTAAATACATGCAAAAACTATAGCACTTTTTTTGAAATTCTCACTAGAATTAGTCTTGGCTGAATATGATAATTGTGTCTAAATCTGCACTCACAGACATCCGTACTATATCTTACTATATTAGCATAGCATATAGCATTTTGATTCTTTAAGAAAATATTTTAGTTAATATTATCGTGGGAAATGTAGCTAAAGCACAACTACAGCGTTTTATGTGCATATTATATTTCTATTGACATAAAGCACTTTGAAAAACTGAAAATGAATGACTTTTCAATCCCCACTTCAAATGCAAGGTTTGCAAATACGACACAGTGATGTTTAATGTAGGTCCCTTTGTCAAAGTTTCTTCGACTACTTGGACACTCAACTCCTCATTTGTGTTTCACTGCACAGGTCAGCTGTTCACATCTTTGTTAAGAATGAAAAAAATCATTAATAGTGGGTGTAATTCCTCATTCATCCAGTAGTGTTCCATCGTAGAAAAAGATTCAGTTGTAGTCATTTGGACACTGATGACTACAACTACAATCTTTTTCTTGATTTGCTTGATTTGCTTGAAGGAAAGATGTTTGAACACTTAAGTGCTGGGTTATTCAACATAAGGCCCGGGGGCCAAATCAGGCCCTCAAGGCGATTTAATACAGCTCACGACCCATTTTCCAAATTAAAATATTAAAAAAAATATATATAGAGTTAGTTTATATAGTTAGACCTGGTTTGGTCTTGGTTTAGTCCTTAATGCTGCTTTAGACCCATTTTTAGAGTTAGCCCTAGTTTATTTCTGGTTCAATTTTGCCAAACATTTTGTCTGTTATTTCTCACAAAAAGCAGTTATTTTATTGTATTATCTACATTTATTCAAACCGTGTTGGAGGTATTTTCTGTGACCCAAACATTTGTTACAGTGGCGTATTGTGCACCTCCGGCCCAGAGGCCTTGGCCCGCCGAAAAATCTGGCCCTTGGGAAAATTAAATTGAATAGCCCTGCTTTCGTGTGACAATAGCACTGCACAAAATGGGATTATGCAGCTCTCTTATGAGTGAGTAGAACAGGGTTATTATTTTTTCCTTATTACTACTTTTTTGGGCAGAGCAGTGCAAAGTATTGACAGCAATTAAGTTTGCAGTTATTTCAAATATATTTTGGCCTCCATCAGCCCTAAATATTGGCCCAGAAATATCGGTAGATCTTATCAGCTATCCTCTGCTCTGGATTCGAATCTCTAATTAATGTAATTTAGAAGTTATTTTCATATTGATCGTTGTGAGTGTCACACCAAACCACTTTTTATAATCATATCATCACAGATACTTGGACCACATTTCCAAACATTAGACATGGCATAATTGTTTTCAATACTCAAAAAGCATCTTGACGGAGGAAACATGCAATTATCTACAAATTCCAAAAAGACTGTGCCATCTGATTAGAGCAGGCAAGTCTTAAAAAAGATTGATTGTGAATGTGGAAAAACAGACCGGCTATTCAGTAAAACACTCGTGCAGCCTCTAATTGGGGTGCATGTGCCCCAGCAGCATCACCAATAGACTCCTGTCGTTGATGTGTCTGCAAGTCCCCAGAGAGAGCGAAATGAAGCACAAGGCTGTCTGATTTAGAAGATCTTAGGACTTAAAAAGTGTTTTTAAAACTGTTCTAATCAACCGGCTTTGAAAATCAGTCTCTGTGATAAGTTATGTCTTTGAATAGCGGACCAAACATGAATCATGAAGTGAGTTTTAATTGTGGCATGAGTATAAATGCCTGTGTGTAATATGAATTTGTTGGATTCAAAAATATAATAACAATTAAATAAAGAATTCCCTTTTATTTCACTGACATGATTTTCCTTCCCTTGCAGTAACCATATGTTTGTTTGACTTTGACTGTTCATAAAATAGGTAGTTTTCTTCTGGGAGTGAAAGCGAATGACATTTTGAGAACAGTTACATGTTTGCTCACTTACCGTTTGATTCCACAGGGGCTCGTTGCTGCCAGAGCTTAAGAAAAGCCTGTTGCAGGAGTGGGATTGTTCCTTAATGCCAGCGCGGGCCCAACATTCAAATCTGATCGAGGAGGACATGGTGCGGAATAAATACAAGCTATAAAAACACAAAGACATTTCACCTTATTTTTCTAGTAAAAGTATAAAGGCAAACTGTAAAGGTTAAACATTTAAAGAACATTTAAATGAGCTGCATTTACTGTTGCATTCCTTACAGTTTAATAATGTGGACTATATCTACATTAAAAAAAAAAAAAATCACTATATATGACAGTTTTGCCCACCAATTACCTCTAGTCACAATACTACAAATTTAAATTATCTTGTTTTGTTTGCTTTGTTATTGAGTGTTCCAGAGTATGACTTCTCTTTCTCCATGGAGACAGTAACATGCAAAGTAACAGGTCAGGGAAATTGTGCACCTTTTGAAATATCTGCAATCACATATATATTATCTTGTGTGAATAGTAAACCTAATTTTGCGCGGGTTGGTTGGTCCAACACCAAACAGAAAAGCCATTTCCCTGACTTCATTTGACCTGTGTTTGTTCATCACTGCATTACCCTGGCAGCTATTATCCCTGTATCCTTGAGTGTAATTTTGCTGTTTGTCTCCCTGTGCCAGTGCAAAAGGACAGATGAATGCAGAAGCTACATCAGAGCTCAGATGCAGCGCGGCGTGTTAAGTGCTCAGATGCAGAATCAGCACTTTAGTCAATGCTGAGCCCAGCCCCATGAGAGACCAACGATCTTTTGAGGCAGAGGAAGAAAACTGCCTTTTGCTTCTTCAACACTAAGAAATGCACTGTACAGGGGACTGTGCGTGCTGACTAGCAGCTGAGTTTGTGGACATGTTTACAGCTCTGGGATAATCCTGCTGGGGTCTCCATACACACTCTCTAGGCTTATAGACAATAACCACTGCTTAATAGAACGGTACTGACAGATTTGAATGATTTTGCCTCGAGATTCCTACAAAGCTGATGTCTCACCATGGACTATAAGATGATAATCTGCCTAGTGTCCCTGCTGTGCCTTGTCTCAGACTTCACCCAAAATGTTAAAATTCAAACTGAAGAAAAAAACATTTTGGGAGAGGAAACATCATTATAAAGTTGAGTCAAACAAAGTTGTTATAACAGCAGTTATTTTCGGTTGCAGGAGATAGTATCAGATCAGATCAAGGATGCAGCAGAGGAGACAATAACAAAATACAATAAATATGCATTATTGTCAGAAAATGTCAACATTTTCCAAATGCCAAGCCAATTTATGCCCCAGTTCCACATTTAGTGCACAGCGCTATGATGGCAATGAAAAAAAGGGTTCTCTTACTATAGCAAAACCCATGACTGAGTGTGAACATTTTTGTAGTTCTCATTCCCCAAATGTTAGCAATTACATTTTGAAAGACCTAAAATAATAATATCAAACGTTTAGCTTTATTACAGCACAGCCCTTCTCCATCCTTGAGTTATTGGTGTGTTTTGCTGAGTGTAACATTGTAATGCAGGTCAGGGATATTTTGTTTGTTACTTTAAGGACTTTGACTGCGGCTGACAGTCTGTGTGCTGGTGCTGCGCTGAAGGTCCAGAGCAGACAGTGAGGACCAGTCTGGCATCTTTATCAGCAGCTCTCACTGACTCATGATCAACTGGAGACGTCCCCTCGACTCTGTCTTAAGCTTCCAGTTTCCTGCTCCATTTTCCTTTGCACATGCAGCTTTTGTGAGTGGAAAAGGCAAAGAAAAATGGAAACTTTCTGAATTGATTTTATTACCCAAAACATATAATTCCTATAATTTACGTCGCCTAAACTCATATACATAGCTAGATCAGTGCAGTTTTGCATTTTACTTCTTGAAAGTACAATTGAAAAAATAAATTAAAAAAATACTATTCCTGTCTAAATCTCGCAGAAGAAAAAAATTCTCCACTGGTTTAGAAATGAATAAAAATCATTTTATGAACTTACTGTGCTGTTTTTTGGTGCTGCTCTTGTGTTGGTATGTTTTAATTAACTCCTGCTGTCAATTAAGAGGCTCATTTATAAAGCTTACTCTCTGAACAACAACTTAACCACCATTAGCTGCTGAGTGACGGATAAACGGAAACAAGCTGGAACAAGTCAATTCTAAATTATGATTGTGTTCTTAAAAACATCTAATCACCAATTTCATTTCCCAATCTGATTAAATTGGCCCCAATCCCAATTTTCAATACTGTGAACAGACGAAAGGAAAATCAGTTATTATATAGTAATTTATTAATTTTGGCGAATGTTTTTTGAAGGGCAATTTACAGCTTTTACCAGAGCCATAATACAGTACTTTATAATTACAACATTTACAGGTGCAATGCAACAATGTCAGTGAGTTGTGAAGGGAACAAACACAGAGACAGCAACTCTTTTCATTAGCCAATATTCAGCTTTCCCATTGACTTGTCCTACATAAATGCATTTGTCATCATTCATCTGTCGGAGCGCCGTATGGCAGGCAGTTGTAACGTGCCAACAAACATGACAGCTCATCGCCGCTTTTGCCACGCGACCCAGTGACAGGTTTGCCAAATACAGACAAGCAAAAGGATTTTGCCATTGGTTTAGTGTGGTTTGAGAAACACACACATTTTATCTGTATCTGACGTTAAAAAAAGAAGCAGACTATAGCAAAGACAAGTGTTAACAGCATGTGTGAGCAGGTTACTGAAGCAGATCGCACACTCGTTCACATGTACAGCCAAAAACGTTGGTATTCAAACTCTGTAGTCGCACTCATTTCTATTCAACAACTTTCACTCCATAATAGAAAAGATAAAATATGTAAATTTCCAGACATAGAGCACTTGGAGATAGCAATTTGAAGGTTAAGATTGATTCAGCAATATCCACTGTGTTTTTGTGGCCTGGGACTGGGAACAGAAAGGGACAGAGCCAACTGTAGTGTGTCAAAGCACTGACATTTTGTAAAAGGATCAGTGCAAAATGTGATCTCAGCAAATGCTAGTCAGTACTGCCCTGTCCTCTCCTCTGATCCACACACATCTGCACAGTGTCTCCGTTTACACGACTCCAAGTGAAAAATTGGCACTATTCATAAAAATAAAAAAACATTTGCTGAAACTGAAAATATGTTAAATGAAATGGTATTTTAAAAGCCATTTTTTATCAATAATTTATAGAGCCACTTCCAACTAATAAATAAACAAACAAATAAATAAACAAGCAGGCAAGCAAACAACAACAAACACGTCCTCAGTATTTTAGGTATAAAGTCTCTGGTAATTGAGTTTTGGAAAAATAGTCTGATAGATGTCTTCACCACTTGTTTCTTTCCAAAATGGCGTGGTGTAGCAGGCTCTCACAGCTGCAAAACATACCACCAAAGTTTGTGATCGGAGATTCAAATCAACAATATAAAGATTTGTTTCCACTTTAGTCCGCTGAAAAGATTTGTCCTCTTGTTCAACACACACAGTCCATTTCCATCAGTCAATACATCCAGCAATGAAAAAATACATGTACTCTTTTAAAACTAGACTCTCCTGTCCATGTCCCTGCTGTTTTAGTTGTAGTCCTCTGGTGTGTGCTTTCGTTTGTTGGACATTGCCTCCACAGTTTGATGAGAGAAGTGATGACTTCAGTCCTTCCTGACACAGAGTCTGAGACAAACAGTCTGTGGGGCTAAAGCACTGTGGCATTGTGACCCTCCATCCGTGGTAGCCGGGGGTCCTGCACTGTTCCCATAGTGACCAGCAGGGGCCGGCTGTCCTCTGACACCCCCGGCCGGCTCAAGGAGGTGGGGATGGGCCCCCGCGGGTGGGCCACAGAGGACTGTGCTGGGCTGGGGTCCATCGACAGCCCCTGCTCCTGGTATCCATAGCCAATGTTCCCACAGGGAAAGCGCCTAAGTCTGTAAAGGGGCACAGGGGGCAGCGTGCTGGAGTCCAGCAGCAGGGGTGACTGGGCAGCAGGGGGAGGAGGAGGGGGCAGTAGGGGTCTGCACATGCCCTGCTGCTGGTGAAGCATCTGCAGCTGCTGCTGGATCTTGTGCTGGTGCTGCAGACCGAGCGCTCCGGCTACCTCAGCCACAGTCCGCCCCACGTGCTCCTGGCCCTCCCCGGGCACCCTGCCTCCGACAACAGCCACACCCCCCAAACCCCCCAAACCCCCCACACCCCCTGCGGCCCCCACCGCAGCCTGCCGTTGCTGCTGCTGTTTCCTCTGCTGCTGCTGCAGGAACCAGGAGCCGTAAGTGGGGTTCCAAAGGGTGGTGTTCTTTCCTGTGCTGTGCTCTCTATCCACACTGTGGCCCTGGGTGAAGGCGGGGTTCACGTGCCCCCCCTCTGTGGGGGGCTGTGTGAACACCTGGGGGCCCTTGGAAGTGAGTGCTGACGTTGCTGTGGAGGTGACTGCAGTTGTCATGGTGACGGTGGTCTGTGTGTGAGGCAGGAGGCAGGGCTGTTGCTGTGCTTTGGCCTCGCTGCTGTCCACTACTCTGCGTGTGTCTTCACTGGGGAAGGACGGGGCCTGATGACCCTCCCCATCAGGCACCTGGGCTTTCACCACCACAGTGGGAGTCGTTTGGTCCTCCTGGTGCGCGGCTCTCTCCTCCTCCTCCGGAACAGGGCCATACTCAATGGGCAGAGGGGTCGTTACCACATCAGGGTCCTAAAACACATGTTCACATAAAATATTCAACATTGAAGACGCAGTTAATCATATGCCAAAAACATGACGTGTTCAGATGTGCATAAATGACAGATGAATGCTATTTCACTAGATGGCACCAAGGTTCCAAGAACGGTGAAAACAGTGAGAGGATGTGGTTTAAATCAGGGGTAATTTGGTGGAAAACAGTCTAAATTGATCAGTGCTGAATTACCTGTAAGCAGTAGTCAATTCTCTCCAGGATGGTGGAGAAGTTAGGTCTGTCCTCGGGCTGGTGCTGCCAACTCTGGGTCATTATGCGATACCTAAATATGCACAATTCCCCGCAAAAAATAAACAAATGCAAATGTCAAATTCACCAGTAACATATTCCTTGCTAATTGAACATTGCTAGCTGGAATGCGTCCAACACCAAAATATTCTTAATATTGTTTTGATTGCCTCAGGCAGAATTAAAGAGCAGCAGCTCCCTCTAGTTTGACTGATTGTGTTCAATGGGCTGTTAAGATGGCACCAGCCACTGACAGTGAAGTCAAATTCTGAATATGCTTTTAATTGCGTACTTCTTGTTGCTTCCAGTAATCTTTGAAGAAGTTTTTTTTTTTTTTTTTTTTTTTTTAAAGTAACTTCAAATTAAAGGCATACTGCTGGGTTGTTGATTTTATTGGGTAATGCATTCGCATTTTTGATGGCCGAAAGCTCAGGAGGTTGTCGTCTGCAGAGCTGTGGCCAACAGGTGTGAAAAGTAAAGCCGTGCAATGGTGAGAGGTGAGCTTGAGTAAATTGACTGAGCGAATGAAATAAAAACCTCATTCTTCTTCCATAAATGTTACACAGTTCAGCTGACAAGATGTGTTTTCTGCCAGACTGAATTCAAAACAAAGACCAGTTTTGAAATGTTTTTTGAGGCAAACATGAAAGAACATGTAAGCGCGGTGGCCATATTGGAAGCATAGAGAGCAATCCGGCATTACATTTTCCTGACGGCTTCTAGGTCACAAGTCTTTTATGACTCGATATCAGCTAATCAGTCGCGGCTTCCATGCGCGGATCTGTGTGCTGCCACGTTTGCTGCATACATGGCTCTCTCTTATTTATGTAGAGCAGCTGTAATTAGAACTCCAGGGACTAGAAGCTCATTCTTGTGGTCATATGCAGCCCATACAATTCATTCATTAAAGAGCTCGATTCTGTGTGTCTATTCTATGGCTTGCAAATAAGATACACATTTTCTGGTCTGTTTTTCAGTTTGACAGTATTCAGTGTTTGCGCAAAAGTCAAATTTAGGCCACTGATTAGCGATACAATAAAAATCTATTTGAAATATGATTTGAAACATAAGATTTGAAAGCTGCTCGAGTCAATGCTTCTGAATCGAGTCAAATAAGGCTAGCAAGGCGTATCCAGGTTTTAAACTCAGGCTTCTGGGGTCTGATTAATAAAGTGTGCGTTGGTGCAAACAAATTACGTACATGACTTCCTTAAGTTTGTGATTTATAGAAAAACTGCTTAAGTGAGCAAGTTTGAGGGAGTTTGTGGTCACAACGTACACTTTTAGTCAGTTTAGTGAGACCCCTGGACTTGAAGCATAAATAAGACATGGCCAAGAGTATTGGTAAGTGAAAACCCCCAAATCAATTTCACCAAATATCCAAACCAGAGTCTCAAGTCAAGGTTCTATTTCGAAGACAAGTCTGGTCTTTATTAGTGTTGTCACAATGTTAAAATATCAAACTCAATTAAATACAAAGGAATAGGCTTGATACTCAATACCGATTTTGATACCACAATGACAATTAAAAATGCTTTTTTTTAGGAAAAAGATTGTATTTCTTTTGTGTTTGATCTTGGTGTTTCCATGTGGTCTTCTACCAGTTTGATAAACCTCAAAATTCAGATTTTAGTTCAAATCAGGATTAAAATGAAGGTCCAAGCCAGTCTTTTTGCAGTCCAAGTCTGAGTTTCAAATCTGATTCTACTCCAATTTCTGAATCCAATTCAAGATCCAAGAAAGGGTTCAAGTTCAAACCCAAGTCCCATCTGGTCTGTGGAATCCCTTTTTCATGTAGACTTCAGTCCAACTCTGTAAAAGACTGTTTTCTCGTGTGCATGTTAGTGTCAATGTACTTACACTGGTCCGGGGCAATTTTTGGGCGGGTCCATCCTCCCTCCATTGGTGACAAACTCCAGCACTTCCTGGTTACTGCGGCTTGGGTATGGCATGTAGCCCAATGAGAAGATCTCCCACAGCAGCACCCCGAACGACCTGAGACAGCCGCGTCATTAGAGCAGAGATTAGTTACACAGGGAGCGAGCCACGAAGGAGAATGAAGCCATAAATTACAAGCATCATCGGCGGCTCAGGCTGTTAAAGTGGACGAGCGGGGGACAGAAATGAGATAGTGACAAGACGAGGAATTAAAAAAAACATATGGGCCCGGAGCAAAGGTAGTGAAGGACACTGGGAGACAGACAGGCGCAAATTGGACAGGTTGAGAAAACGCTTTTGTGGATGCATAAGTTGGTTGTCGTCCTCAGACAACAATGGCCAACCTAGGAATGGAAGAAATGATTTATCCTTATGAAGTCAAATTGATGTTTTTCGGGTTATATGACAACATGACTCGTTTTTTGTTGAAGATCAAGGTTATTTCTGCAACACGCTGAAAATACTGTCACCACTGCCCAAAGTGCTGTACAAATGTGGAAAAGCATAATATTTTGACAATGATAGAACTAAAAAGTGTATATAAAATAGAAAACTGAAGGTAAAAAAACAACAACACGATGTCTCACTGTGCTTGTCTTCAAAGCCAGCGCAAAAGGGCACGTTTTTAGTAGAGACTTAAAATTATCAATGTCAGAAGCAGATCGAACAGAGAGAGAGGTTATTCCACAGTTTGGGTCAATTGACCGCAAAAAGGGGAAGGGAAATAATATACTTCGTAAAACAATGTCGATTCAATAAAATCTGACATAATAAAAACTAACCTATCGGCACAGTGAATATAAAGTCTTTTTGTGATCATGTTTTTTATTTTGTTATGAGAGTGCCTTTCATATTAAAGGTGCAATAGATACATTTTCTGGTGAACTGCCACCTGAGATATAATTTTCTGGAATGTCCCGCAGTATGACATTAATATCCATCTTACGTTTACTGAATTAAAATACCTTGACCGGTAACTTTGCCTTCTAGTTCCACCTTCTTGTCCCCAATGGAGATGGACGTATTTGATGCCGTACTGTGGAATATTCCAGTCAAAGCAATAACCATGGAGACAAGCAAGCGAAGGACCATCCACCAGAAAAATTACACTGGGAACTTTTAAAGATTCCAAATTGTGGGAGTCAAAACACATTAAGGACTAAATATAAATCAATTTGAAACATTGCATACTGCGTTCGTCTTTGAATATTTTAGCATAAAGAATGTAGGAAAACTCTTTAATGGTGCTTCTATTAAATATTCTTTTCATGCTACCATCACTTTACTAAGATGTAAAGCGTAAAAGAAATGCATCACAAAAACACACTCACCATGTGTCTGTTTTTGATGTGAAAATGCCCTCCATAAAGGCTTCTGGCGGCATCCACTTGACTGGCAGCATGGCGCGCCCCCCTTTCCTGTAGTAGCTCGCCCTGGACCAAAAACATTTACATGTTAATCATTATTTGTATAGCGGACAACAAGCCGCACGCACAGCAATCACCATGACAACACATCCACTCCAATCTGGCGGGGAAAGGGGAAAAAAAAGTTTGATTTGATCCAATCTTTTTTCCAACGCCAAGAACGTCTTATCTTGGTATCTGTCGCTCTTCAATGTTTGGGTCATTTTTAACACGGCAAAGAAATTATCTGTGTTTATCTGATGCTAGACACTGATGGGGGCAGTAGCGAGTTCATCTCCGGCGTCTAAGCTAACCGGAAGGCTTATGGGTTTGGTTCTGCTCTGCTAGCCTGTCCGTCATATCATTTACACAGAGACATAGATCAGGATTTGAGTAAAGTGGTGTCTGCTGGCTGTGTGAAGCATCACTGGGCAATGTTTGTGGCACTAGAGGCATTCATCTGTTGCCATTTTGACATAAAATCGTCAAAAGTCTCACTGCACTTATTTAAAAAAAGGAATCTTTGTAACATACAAGCTGCAGCGGTTTATGAATGGAAAGTTGCCATTTCAATTTTCCAAAGGCCTAAGTGGAAAATAAAGAGCCGTCAGTGCCATTTCTGTGTCCACATGAACCAAGTTAAGAGCCAGGAAATCACAGTTATTACTGCTGCCATATCTGGGATTGTGGGACTGTGGACAAGATGAGATCTTTCAGTGCAGTGTGACATGACATTGAAGAAATATATCCTATAAAAATACTTCAACTTAAAAATTAAAACTGGAAGCATCAAAAAAGTTCACCGCTAAGACATTGGCCCTAACCCGCAAAGTACTATTGGCTGTACACTTAAAGCTTAATACTAATACATGCTTTGTTCCCTACTACTAACTAATTAATCTCAAAATGGTGATATATTCATGACTAGTAAAAATAATTGGAGTGCTTCAAAATTCATTAACATCCACTGTAAATGGGTCTTCAACATTTCAACAAACTTTAATAGTTTAGATTAAATATTTAATGACTAAGAATGAATGCAAGTATATAATAATAATAATAATAATAATAACGAATAATAAGACTATTTTCATTGCTGATATAAAATGTTTATGCTTAAATTTATCACAATAATCTATTTAATTTAAATAGATACTTATTCTCCATGTTGAAAATAAATTATGATCAGATCAGCAGAATATTAAGTGCATTTTCTGTTAAAAAATCGTTGACAAGGTAGTAAGAGTCCCACACAGTTCAATAACACAAAACAATTTAAATACAAGCTCAAATCAATACTTAAGCATCTAAATATGAGTTAATATTGCTGTGTGTTTAAAAAATCCAATATCAATGACTGTCTGACAAACCACCGTAACTCAATTTGATCTGAAATACACTTTTGCAAAAAAAAAAAAAAAAGGAGGAAGATTCCCCTGGTAGAAGATTGTAAACTGCTTTTATCACAGGATCAAGCCTTTTGATTCCTTTTCCTGAGGTTTAGACACATGTTTATTATGACAGCTAGCAGCAGCCCCGACTGAGAGCAAAGGCAGAGCAAGCAGATTAAAGAAAGGCTTAAATAACAGTCCCAGAAAATCTATAGACAAGATGAGTTTGCATGGCTCATGTCTGCCCCCGCGAGTGTGAGGGATTTAATGTGCAAGGCGAGGAGACGGCGAAAAGTGGCAGCAAAAAACAAAAGAGGTGCGGTGTGGAATTAGAATAAGGACCTGTGGACGGACACAGTATGCAGCCTGATAAGTGCTGGAGCAAGCTGACATGACTAACCCTTTATCGAGTCGCACATACTGCTGCCACAAAAGATATGTTTATTTAATGGTAATACTAATGGTTTTGTGCAAGAGCAGTCTGTTACTCGTGTTTTTGTGGTTTACCTCAGAGATTATGGACCGGCAGCAGTTGTTTACTTGCTTTCTATGTAGCAGAACCTTGGGCAAGTGAGGACTGTCAAAAATGTACATCCGGCTATCTATGTGCACAAGGGGAATATTATCAAGGAGCCATCCCCATTCACACTCACAAACACTCTCAGCCTTTGTAATGCAAACACGAGCGGAGTGATAATAATCTTCAGGTTACCAGGTGACTCTCTTGCAGAATTTTTATTTTTTTGCAAATGTCTGCATCAAATACTCTTTTACAGATACCAGCTGTAATGTTGATTTATTCTTGGTTACAAAAACATTGCACTTGATAGTCAATAGTCAATAGATAGTTATATGCAGGTTAAAGCACTTGCCACTCGGGTTCAGCAGTGATTGCAGTTCCTTTATTAAACAAGGCTAAATCCCTCCCTTTATCTATCAATTATTTGAATTTCATAAATAATGGTAATTTTGGGAATGAGTTAATCCAGTCACTGTGTAGTGTTCAAACTAAGCGTCTCCTACGGGCTGCATGCTCCGATTCCCTCTGCTTTAACTTCTAGCCTCAGTATTTTTATAGCCATATCGTCACTATATCTCTCCCTACATGTCCAAATTATTTAGATCGTTTTCATTATTTATGTTTTTGGCATCCATAAGGGTCATACGCGCCAAGCCAAAAATCTCTCCCACCATGACCAACAACATATTATATATATTCAATATAGGGACAATTTATATTTCCCCTGAGTGAGCAAAACCTGGAGAGAATAATGACAGTTAATCCTCACCTCTGACCTTCACAGCGAGTATCACACAGACTGCCTTTGGACACCGCGGTCTCCACCAGACACGGACAGAAAGAGCCTGACATGACGCCTATGCACCCCCTCCTTCACACACACTCCCCCAGAATAACATAACAGCGCATGGCGGGAGGGCACATCATCACACAGCCCACTTGACATAGTGCCATCAAAACAACTACCCTTCAAATAACAATGAGAATATAAAAAAACGAAAAACTACTTGTCTCAGCTCTGCAGCTTTGGGCTAAGAATAAAACAAAAAGAATGTCACCAGGCACCTGAAAAACTGATATCAGCAATTAAATCTAGCACCCCCCCTCGGGACAATGCGTTTTACTGCTGCCTCCACTTTGCTCCCGCGTGACTTTTCCGTCGGGCGACTCCAAAATGGTGCATCGCTGTGTGCCTGTTGTGACACATCCTCCTGCTCGGGTTTCTTTGCAGATGAAAGGCTTTAGGAGATTTCCCTGCAGAATACGACATTCATTTAAGCTTTTCCACATGTTGCTATCGCTAAAAAAGGCACAGGCAAGAATAATAATGACGCTCCACAGGGGACGGAGAGTAAAACGTAGGTATGACAATGTGATAGGGAATAATCCGCTGCTCATTCAATAATAAACAGAGAGCAAATCCACAGGGAGCAACAGTATAAAGCAGCAATCAGCCATATCATTATGACCACTGACAGGGGAACTGAACAGCACCCATTATGTCTTCATTATGGAGCTTGTTAGTGAGTAGGATTTATTAAGGGTGCTTGTTAGAAGCTGGAAAAATGGCAAGAGTATTCAAAGTGAAATATGATTTTGAATAGTCAAAAGTCTTCTAAGGTTCCTATTAAAAAGCGAAGTAGACGCTACTGGAGATTTTAAATTGCAAACTACACTGCTTAATAATAAGAATTCTGACAACGAAATGTAACTAGGGCCGTTACTACCTGTTTCTGTTACTGTTGATTGTTTTATAATGTAGGTTTCCAAGCTCAAAAGAATGTGGTCTAAGGACAGAGCAGTGCTGCTTAAAATAGAAAGATCACACACAATGTACACGGTTGTCAATGCAAATCTAATTGGAATGTAAAAAGTAAGAAAAAGAAATGCATTGCATTGTTCAGGTTTAGTTGTCATAACGCTGCTTGCAATGTTGTATTCTAGTCATCATGTTCTGCTTGTGTGATGCATGCGTTTCCAAGGCCATTTTCTGCCATGGCACAGACAAATTCTACCTCTCTTTCACGGATCTTTACCTATAAATATCCCTGGCCATCCCAAAATCGCCAATCTTAGCCACACGACCGGGTCCCTTGCAGGTCAGTAGACAGTTCCGTGCTGCGATGTCCCTAAAAAATACAAAATAAAAATAAAAATAAAAGAAATTTAGACAAGTTTGGACAGAAAACTTTTAAACAACGCAAAACATCTGTGGGTGTCTATATGTATGAGCTGAACCGAGAGTATTATCTCCCATCTCGCTGTCTCATTTTGTCCATATTTGCACCTATGAGAGTTCTAGGCATGAAGCTTCAGCAGCACTCCCCTGTTGATTTTTCACTTTAGTATAACCTGCCGTTGCCGCGGGCTAGCTGCTGAGATACCGGTTTCCGACAGTGTACTCTTTTATGGCACTACCCACAAGGTGCAACTAGAGCGAAGATTGGAATATACGGCACAAAAAGATGTTTTTTTTTAAAGGAAGATTCATATTTTGCGCTGGGTATTCTTTGAGAAGAATCTGACAGCTCTGATTGCACGCTATGTTAATGTCTTGAGAGAATTAAATGAAGCTAAAACCTGCAGAATCAACTAATAGCAAGACATTGTTTCGCATCAAACATATGATACTATTAGACAATGCCAAGTTTGATTTTAGCACCTGGAAACCTGAGGAGTAATGTGTTTTTCCGGTGTGCCTCAGTGCCGGGGTGAGCTTGTATATGGAATGACACAATGAGGATGAAGTTATAGTTGGTCTGATTGAAAGTGAGGGCTTTCTAAAAAGGCACAGTTCTTAACTCTGCTGCCCCACTTTACTGTGCCAGAAATGGTTAGCAACTGCCCGCTTGTGATATTATGCATTGAATAATAACATCATTGTGTCTGGGGTCGTTATCTCATAGCATGATTTATGAAAAATTTAGTTGACACACAGGCCAGTTTTGAACTCTTCTAAAAAACGATTTATTTAAATTCATACAACGATAAAGACATACAAACTTTTTTCCCCTACATACTCACACAAAGATGGACAGTGTTTACTTCCTTGGTAGTTTTAATACTTTTTTGGGGGCCAGTTTTAATTTGGTGCCTTCCTGCAACTTTGGGCCTGAGAGGTGTATTATGTAAATTTTCCGATGAAGGTACACCACCTGCTTGTCTCCATGTCTTCCATGGAATGTTATTGCTTTGCCTGGAGTGTTCCACAGCATGGTAATACATCTAATAGATTTAAACTGGATATATCATAAACAAATGGGAAATTGTGTTATAACAGATGAAGAATTGGAACAGATATATACATCTCCATGGAGCCGCTTTTTTCTTTTTGATTATGCCGTTCACTCTCTGGTTTTGTTCGGTTTGTTTGTTTTTGAAAAAAACTAAAACATGCATTCTTTCTTCCTCTCCACAGATCTGATCAATAACGTGATTTAATGGTGTCACCTGCTTGTTTCCACGAAGATAGTTTAGGTGGGTTCACTATTATAGTCTATTGGTCCCAGTAATATGCATCTTTGTCTAGATCAAACCTACAGCCGCCTGGTGACGAGGCAGGAGCAAAACCACTATGCCAACATTTTGGTGCCACATGTAAATATGGCTTGTATTGTTAAACTGCCTGTGACAACCCAGGCTAATTATTCACTATAGACAAGGGCACAGCAGCTGTGGGGAAGGACGCTGCACAATGATAGCGCTGCAGGCTGTTAGCAGTTCTGCGTTAACTCGCATCCTTCTCTCAATCCTATTTACTTTAAATTCTAACTGCGGCTTAAAGGCCCGTTTCATTGAGACAATTACAAACCCACCTGTGTTATAACACTATTTCAACAGCTGACTCTGCTCTGCAGTGTGCACTGAAGGCTGCAGTCTCTATTGTTAACACTAAGGTTATCGTAAAGCACAGTCGTCTACAGACAATAAAAAGAGGAGTATGTTTCTCTCAGGAAGCATTAACCCAGTAGATTAACCTGCCTGAACGAACCACAGTGAATCTTTTAACAGTAATCCTCCAAAAACAGCAGCTCATCGCAAGTGGCTTCAACTCCCACTCTATTCACCTGCCCCCAGCTCAACCAGGAGTAAACACAACGTCATAAAAATTGAAATTAGATGCAAGGACGGTGCGAGGGTGAATTTTAATGTAGGTTTGAAATTGAGAAGGCAGGCTATATATAAAGAAGCAGGATTGGACTAAAAGTGGGCTCGACATTGGGTAGATTGATGAGGCCAATTTATCACCAGTCAGAAAAAGAAGTATAGTACTGACATGTTTGAAAAGTAATATAATAATACGTTTTCTTTAGTCTCAGCCTCAGAACTTTATAGAATTTAGTAAGTTATATACTTCTGTTTTTAACATAAAACATCTAATTAACAGCATTTATCATCAGATTGCTGAAACAGCAGGAATTTCAACTTTTTTTTCGAATGACTAAAGTTTCCAAAAAGCAACAACAAAGTGTTTGGCAAAGGCAACAAAAACAGTTAATTGGAGTACGTTTTGCAACTTATTTGATAAACCTGCCAAGTAAGATATTTGGGTTTTACAGGCAGTATGCTAGTTTCATGTTAAAAATCCTTAGCACTTAAACATTACAATCAAAACAGGCATATGTTTGTGTGTGAATTTGTTTTTTTAAGTTTACTGTTGTTAAGTTTATATTTTTTCATTATAATTTTAGGGTTATTTTACAACTCTTATTTCCTTTTTGGATAGAAGAAGTGAATGTGCATATATAGAGTGGGCTATTTGTTGACTCATGCCATGGATACGGACCGTAAAAACACAAGCCGCTCGCCCATCTGGCAGCTGTGAAGCTTAACTCATCACTTGTCCTCTCTGCCACTATGTGCAGAGCAAAAAGCATGCACGGTTATGCTTGGATAGATGCTAAATTTGCAAAGTAAATACAGTACAGGGAATACTTTTTATAATACATTGACATTTGCTCTAAACTGTATTCCCTGTATTTGCTCGAGCGTCAATAGGATCTATCCAAGCACAACATAAGGGCTTTGCATTTTAAAAAGAAAATTGTATTTCCTTATAATCTAATTTACTTCAGAATTTTTTTGCTGATTGGATTTGGTAAAATGGTCAATTATAGGTCCTTGCCAAAAGCTATAACTAAATGTCTCGTGCCAACATTGATTTACACAATTTCATTTTTTTTCCGTTTGAGTTCTATTGACGTTGGGGCACTCACCTGTGTATAAATTGATTTTCTTCCAAATACTGGCAGCCCTTGGCAATATCTCTGGCCACGTTGAGGAGATCCACCATAGTGAGGCTTGATGGATGTTCCTGATTGCATATGCATATCGGTTTGGATCTGGAAATAGTTAAGTTATATTGCAGAGTTAATAGAAGCAGATTGTCTTACCAGTCTTGGCCGAGCCTCTCTCAGGAACGACTTGAGGTCCCCTCCGGTCATGAGCTCCAGCAGGATGAACCTGGGCATGGCCTGCAGGCTCACTCCGATACAGCACACTATGTTCTGGTGACTGAACTTACTGCGGGACAGAAATAACAGGGGATGAAGAATTGCTTTGTTGGCACTTAATTAGAGACACGGTTTTATACTTTGCCTCACCTGATGATTAAGGCCTCCATGAGGAAGTCCAATTCATCTTGCTCTGAGCACACCTCCGGAAGGGTCTATTGTAAATGAGACAAAAAGATGATGCACTGTTTCAGCCGCTAAAGTTTAACTGCAAAAGAACTATGCAAAGTATTAAAGAGCATGCGTTCAACCATAATTATTTATCTCCGCCGGCTCCATGAGGGTTATTCAGATTCATATTATGGCTCTATCTAAAAGGACTTACTTTAACGGCAACTTGGAGTGGACTGGGTTCACCTGGAATCCCCACAGCAAGGCCTTCGTACACTTCACCGAATGCACCATGACCCAAACCTCTGGAGGAACAAAACAAATGCAGTATTAAGCACCTCATCCATTATTTAGGCGTTAAAGCAAAGGAATCACACCAAACAGACTTAAAAATGCATTGTTTAGGAGTCCAACAAGAATGCTGGGTTAAATATACCAGTTAATGGTATGGGGTGGGCAACAGAATAATGTGTTTTTACAAAATATTGAACCCAGGCAACAGATCATGTATTCATATAATACTCAACAAGATATGTTAGATTTGAATGAATGCCATGACAAGATATTTTCACTTGAATATGTAGGATGATTACAAAGTGTGTTGCAAAATGCCTTGTCCATATAGACAATAAAGTCATGCATATTCATCGAGACTTACCAAGTGTGGGATGAATGAATAATGCATTGTTAACCGCTTGAAAGTATCGTGACAGGCACAAAATCTAAGGAATTATTATGATCAAATTCTTCTGTATATAAATCATATGAATCTAAAGCCTTTGGATTCCATCAAAAAGGGAATGGACAATTACATCGAGCGAATACGGTCGACATCTTCACACATGAACTCCAAAAAACACTGCAGCTGCTGACCTAGTGAGGGAGATGTTGCGGCGGGGAACTTCCTTCAGGTCATTGACTGAGGTGGTCTTCCCGGCGAAGCAGTAGTTGGGGTTGTAGTCGGTCATGATGGTGGAGGCGCGCAGCTTACTCAGCTTACAGTCTGGACTTTGCAGCTCCAGCTGGATGGACTGCAGCTCTGTGTGCTTTCGTCTGTACACTGGAGGAGGGACAAAAGCAAACCCGTTTTTACTGTATAATCTGCAATACAAAGACAGTCAACCGCTCTGAAATTTGACACAAATTACTTTGTGTCTGCTAATTACTGACTGCTTTATTTGACTTGTCTTTATAAAACTTCAGATTCAGCAAACACTGCAAGAGTTAGGCAGAATTAATTAAACACAATTGTCCTCCATCTTCGTACTGACTTGAAAAGATAATACACAAAAGCATTCTGACTTTTTCTGTCTACTTTAAGATAAAATGTATAAAGGGCTGAATAAATATGTATCCAACAGAACAGAAGGCAGAACATACTGCATGTTGCAAAATCTTGACTACATATGGACTTCAAGAATACTTAGACATCAGTTTTACACTTTATGGTGAGTCAGTCTATGGTATTTATCTATCAAGGAAGTATAGAAACAATCTCAAAACTGTAAGCCCAAATGAATTTCTCTGAACTTTTAACCTCTACTTTAGCAAGCCATTGATTATTTTTCTCTTGGACAGGCACGAGACGCTGTTCCAACAGAAGTCCTGACCTACATTATGAAGACATTAGCTCAATTTAGTGCACTTTCTTTGTGTGTAGACCTCTGGGTCTGTGTGTAGAGTGTATTTATTTACCCAGCCCTGTCTAATGCATGAGTGCTGTCAGCTGCCCACCAAGCAACCATCCATCATTAGTGCTTTTATACATCACTGAGGGATTCCTGCACCTGCCTGCTCTACTGGTGTGTGAATAGGCCTGGGAGCGATGCTGGTAATATGTTGGTGGGTATGCTTGGGCTTTAGCTTGTATAGGCGTATATGTGTGGACCAGACAATGGCCTTTTGAATGCTATAATGATCTGAACGAGGCCAGACAGACAAATGCAGCCACTAGCCACATGTTTCATGGTCATTTTACAAGTGCTGTCTGAGAGCAGAAGCCAGTCAGCGGAGGAGTTCAAAGTGTGATTAAAGGAGCAAATGTAACTAGGCACAGATTCAAGGCAGTTTTAGCAATACTTTGTTGGTGTCTGTCTCAAAGTTCAATTGCGTTCAGAGAATCACAGCAGCGTTGCAAGTTTAAAGATGTAAATCTAGTGAAAGAACTTAACCAAGGGTGTCAGGAATAAAGGTCAGAGGATCCTTGCAGATATTCTCTCGAGGCTCTCCTCTTGAAAGAGAGGTTGAATTCTCATGCTAAAAATGTAACTAGATTTGGACAACTCAATGAGCAGGTTTGGATGGATGATTTGGGAACAAATGGTGTTTTAATACTTCTCTTTATCACATAGTTGTCACAAGGGAGTGTCAGTGATACGCTCACTGCAAAGTTTGAAAAAAGATTCATTTCAATTGTTTTTCTGGGACACATTTACAGGTGTAAAGTCTGTGACATAGACAATGCTACAATGCAAATTAAAAACACTCCCTCTGTGAATGTTAGAGGTACACTAATGATGTATTTATGTGTTACCATATGATGAGTAAATATTGAGCAACCATCACAACTGATTTGACATTTAAGCTCTAAATGTGCACGGTACTTAAAACACAGTAAGTAAACATATTTGAGGAGATTTTCTACTGCCAAAACTATTAAGTGTTTCAGTTCGTGTATTAACTTGTACATTGTGAAAGTTTCAGGTCTGTCTTTTGTCAGACATTTTGCAGTATCTGTGAGTTCCGTGAAACTCTTCAGTGAAACAACAGAAAAGTGCAGTCACTGGTTGTAAGTTAGAAAATTCTGAGCTGCAGTTACTGCGTTTTTCCTTTTTATCACAGAGGAATTTGCAGTTACTGCAAAGTTAACATCTACAATTTTTAAAACTGGAAGAGAGTTGAGCCATAGAAGGTAGGTTCATACTAAAAACCAGAGAAAACATTATATTTCTTTTTTGATGTTACTCATGTTATGAGCACATACTATTTACTGACCCATGTACCCTGTGTACTCACTGATCATGACTCCAGACACAGCCAGCAGCAGGGCGGCGATGAGCGCTGATGTGCCCACAGACAGCCCCAGAGCCAGGTGTGAGAGCGAGGGCTGAGGAGGCAGCAGGGACACATCTGTGCGACAAGACAAAACAGCATCATGCAGTTGTCATCTTTCCCCACAAGGAAGATTAACATTCTCACTGCCACTTTGATTCCCAACTTAATTAATGATGTGAGAATGATGACATAGAAGAGCTTAGTAGCTGCGATTGGTGTTGCAAGTCAATCCTCTATCTGCCACAACGGGAGATCTCAACACAAAACGCCACGTCTGCAGACAATTATAGACCTTGTGACCCAGCATCTTGGTGTTATCTACTGGTTGACTTTAGCTGAAGTAGATTTGGAAATTACAACCTGAAAATAAAGACAGCTCGTTAACATATTATTGGAAGATAATCATAGCCCTGCCTTGTGCATGGTAGAATTAAAATGTCATTGCCACAGATTCCAGAAATAAATTACTGTGCAAAAGTTTTTGAGAGGTCTGAAAAGTGTGTTTAGTCATTCAAGAAGTGTTTTAATTTATTAGTACCATTTTGAGATTGAGATACTAATTCACTAGTTCACCTTGCCCTGGTTTGAGCCCAGTTTAGTCCTGACCTAGTTTGGACTTGTTCTTGACCTGGTTTAGGCAAGGTTTACCTCCAGGTTTTAGTCCCAATTTTGATCGTGTTGTGTGAAAGTAGCCCCACTTATTTAAAAGAACTGATTATTTTAATAGATTTTGTAATCGTTTTTTTAAAGATTGTGGTTCAATGAAATTATGTTAATATGATTTAATGTATGTAATTTATTAAAGAAAAAAGCCCTACAAGAATCAGTTTAGACAGAGAAAGAGCTATAGGTAATTGTATGCATCTATTGGAAATAATTACACCAATATGCAAGGTTTACACAATTTTATCCAGCACAGTCGGTTGCATTGGCTCATTTAATGTATTAGGCAGCAGCAGACACAATGCAGCGTGTAATGTCATCACGGGAAATCTTTTACCACAAATCTTTGACCCGATAAACCAAACCCTTAATCCGACAATAGAGATAAGTCACAAATTACCCAACGTGACTTACACCTGCAAAAAGATCGCACATTTGTGCCACTGGGTAGTTCATTTTCAATAATGACTTGGCTTATCCTGCAGTTTTATAATTATTATGACTGATTAAGACACTAATAAAAATGTTTCCTCGGATAAAGATTCAATAGAGTAAAGAGCCTGCAGGGCTTAATTACTTTTGGAGAAGAGTTCATAACGTGGTCACAGGCAGTCTATTACAGGTAAAATTACATTTTACAAACCATTTCCACTTTGTTTTGAGTAATTTTAGATGGGCTATTTGGGCTTTGTGGGTCCATTATTTGAGGTGCATGAGTCTATTACCTGTGGAGTTGATGCAGGACACCCTGTCTGGTGCCAGGATGAGCGCGTCGTCACAGTAACAGATGATGCCCTCCTGGCTCTCGTGGCAGTCTCCGCTCTCACAGTGACTGCAGTTCTGGACTGGAGTGATGATCACCTCTCCATCGCCCTCCATGGCTGAAAGGTAAAACATATCTTTTCTCATTGGCAGGAAGAGGCGAAAGACAAACTGAACATCTGCAAAGAATTGTAGAGTGATAAAAGGAAAATCAAAGTAGAAGTTAAAAATGACACCGGTCCCCTATTTAACTTTTCTGGTGGGATTTGCCACCTAATTGTCTCCACGGAGAGGTTATTGCTTTGCTTAAAATGTTCCACAATATGGCATTAAGCATATCCATTGGCATTAGACAATTACAGGAATTTGTATTGCTAAAAATGACATGTTGCCTTGGCACAGATCTAGTAACTAGGCCGGGTGGCGACAGGGCATCATCTGGATTGTCTCTATGGAGATAGGTACTGTACTTTGAATGCCATATTGTGGAACATTCCCGGCAAAGTAATATAATCTCCATGGTGACAAGCAGGTTGTGGACAATTCTACTGGAAAAGTGACATAGTGCATGTTTTAACTCTTATAAATGCTACTTTCATTGTTGCTATACATTTACTCCTGTCATGACCACAGCTAGTGTCCCTTTCACAGCAGCTAACTATAAAGTACAATAGAATGTGTCCAGCATTGCTTTTTACAATTGAGCTATAATTTGTTGGCCTGTAGGCTTCATAGACAGATGAGACTGGGGGAAGGACTTGCAGCAAGTTTTCAAAGCTGGAGCTGAACTCACAACGCTGCGGTCTGCTCACATAGAGCGCATATGTGCAATCCACTTGGCCATCGAGCGGCACAATTTTTACAATTTTATTATTATGCCTTTCCTCCCATAGTTGGTGTTGGTAAGCTCAGCCACACTTGCAGTGTGTGTGAAGTATCTTGCCCAAGGACACAGTGACAGTTTGCACTGGTTGGATTGAATGCAAAGCTTTTGGAAAATTACTCACATGATACATTTTTAGATCATTCATGGAAAAACACTTTTTGTCACTGTTGAAAAGGTTAAAAGTCTAGCTGAATCATTAGACAGTATTTCACAAATCATAGTTTATGACATGGTTTTCCAGTAGATACTTCTTAATATATTCAGCCATTTGCTTCGGTTCATCGTAAATAGGCAATCTAGGGCTTAATGTTCGACAGTGGAAAGAGACACTGCACATTTTCATTTTCACTGTACGCATGCTCTTATCAGCAGTTGGGAGTCTAAATACATAAATCTAACCCAGAAACACTGCCATGGGTTAGAGGCTGAATACAAATATGTTGACTACAGATGCTGACTGCATACAAACTACATGCTATGGATCTTCTGGCAGTTGAGGCGCACAGGTGGTTCTCAATGTTTACCAAGCCGTCCCCGCCACGATAGGATTTTATATCAACTCAACGCATTTAAAATAAGCAGGTATTATCTGTTTTTAAATGTAAACGTAGAATATAATAATAATGTTTTCTTCAAATAATAGAAATAAACAAGACAATTTAGAAAATGATTACCTAGATTTTCATCTACTTTTTCAAATGCTTTATAAACGGAGAGCTGGACATAATTGTGTTTGTGGTTTTTTTGTATTTTGTTTCCAACTGTATCAGTGTTATCAGGTCATAAGTGTACAAACCCCATTCACATATTTAAATAGAGATGGCTCTTTTATAATTCAAGTTAATATGAAATAAAAAGAACAAAAACAAGAAATATCAGAATTTATTTTTTAGAACAGGCCATTTTCTTCAATATGCATGTTTCTTCTAAGTCTCCACGTTAAAGGTCAGTGGCCAGCTGCTATGAAAAAGTCCACTTCTAGCCCTGTGGTGCTTGAGCTCGTAGAATCTGTATCTGTATTCAGCCACACAGGTCGGCTCCATTGGCATCAATGGCATTATTTCTTTCTTTCTTGGGTCTTTCAGTGCGCACCGCGGTCTGCCTTCACCTGCAGGTTTGATTTGATCTGATGTTCCACACTGTGCCGTTTAAAGGAAGCAGGGGACGGTTATAGCTGATCTTTAAAATTACTGGTTTTGTAACAGTCAAGTTTCATTTCTCTAAACACAAGATTATATAGCATCAAATGAAGGCAATTGTATACATGGCATAATCTACTCATTGCCAACTAAATATAAAAAAAATATGTGGTATGTGCTCACTGTATTAAAACATAAATATTTTTTGACACAAGATAATATGGAATTGGATGACATTTAAGCAAGTCACCTATAAAAAGTATCAATTCATATTATGGATTTATAGGAATAAGGATTAGGTACTGAATATGAAAAATAATAAGTAAATGTTCTTGTTTTTAATGAAACAGTTTGTTAAATTAAAACCATCTAAAACTCTTCTGAACCCTTTGGAGGATAGACAAATGGCTGGGCTCTTTGTGAAGCTGAGACTCTGTTGTTTTGAACTCTGATGTCTGATCTACTCAAATTAATAAGACGTAACAAGCTATGCACAAAGAAAAATACATTTTCAAATCTTGCCTCGATTTTTAGGGGGTTATTACAAGGAGTAAAGATGCTGTTGGAGGAATGGACTGACAGAAAGTAGATTTAGACCGGCAAACAGAGCATATGTTTGGTCTTGACGATTCACATTTCAATGCTGAAGCCTATATCACTAAAAATTTTATGAGATTTAGGGACTTATATAAAGTACATTACAAACTGACCCTGTTTCTTCCTGGAATGGTTTATTTGACTTTATGTTTAACATTTTTACATGCCCAGGATATTAGTAGGTCCTTTTTATCAGATGGTGGACAAAACAGAATAAATGAAGAAAGATTCCAGCTCAACACGTTATTATTAGCACCATAAGCAGCATAGAACATAAAAAACTAAACAAACAATCTTCTAATATTATAGCAAATTAGACTAGCAAAAGATATTTGTATTTGTTGGCTTATGTTTCTCTCCTTAATTGGAACAAAAATACTACTTACCACCAAACCTGGAACACAGCCTTTTAAATTACCTTCTGGAAGGCTTTAATGATACAACACTTGTAATAAAAACTAAAAACAACACATACAATGTCCATGGCAACTGCTTTGTGCTCACGTGACCACACAGAGAAAAGTAGTGTCTTACCCTTCAGAGGATAAAGGAACGGCTCTCCCTCTGGTCCTAGGAATGATGTCCCATCATCTCCGTCATGTTTGGGATTATTATCCAGAGATGTATTGCCTCCTACAACAAAGCATTACGTAAAACATATATCCTGACTTTGTTTATTTACATTCTTTCCATATCTGTCTTATACAGTGGGCAATTCCATGTGGATCTGCTCAAGAAAGTAATAAAGAGTGTTTTATTGAGCAAACCCTGAGCTTCCTCTCCCAAGGGTACCGAGCTGTCATGTCTAAGCCTACAGAATGAATGTAGTGAGACGGACTTCCTTGTTCCTTGATCCCTGATGCTTATGTGTGTCATGTAAGATATCAAACAGCCCACAGACCTGAGAAACTGTATGCATTAAACACCTTATCAAAGTGCTGGTCCTGTCTTTACCTCTGTAGCCCCCGCCACCGCCTCCAGAAACACATCCGCCTCCGCCGCCCCCGAAGCCGCCGCGAGTCTGCCAGAACTTCTGACAGGCCTGGCCCCCCTGACCCCCCAGCACCAGAGGCCGGCCCCCCTGACTGATGGGAGCAGTGTCATTCCAGCCACCTCCTCCACCTGTCAGCACAAGACGCACACGTTTGATATGACTGCTATAAAACACAAGGAGGAAGAGAATATGTTTAAAATGGAGATTTGAGGCGGCTGCAGCTTAGTGTGATACCAACCGGTTCAGTCCCAGCTTCTGGAATTGCGTGGTAATTTTGTGTCTCTCTTTGGGCAGAGAGATTTATTCATGTGATGTATGATATCAAATTCTTGTATATTTGGTTATTGTGAGAAGATTTAAAGATTTGACGATTATTCATAACCAAATAACAGTGAAATCCTTAACTTTTGAATCATTCTTATTGTCCAACATATTACAATTCCCAATTTTTTTACCAGCTAAACTTTCTGAATGATAAAGTAAAACTTGACATAAACTGCCAGATAAAAATGCACTTTACATTAAGCTTATGCTTTTGGAGTACAGATTGAATGGATATGTTTTTGTTTCAGTCCTTACAATTATTATTATGACCTAAATAATCACCATTATCAATTACAGAATAATCTTGATATCATAGTGATGAACAATTTCAAGTAGATTGCATTTCTTGCATAAATATGTGTATGTAAATTAAAGTAGAAAGTAGCCAAATTGACTTACATATAGTGCATGCGGAAAGTATTCACAGCGCTTAATTTTTTCCACACTTTGTTATGTTACAGCCTTATTACAAAATGGATTATTATTAGCCTAAAAATTCTACAAACAATACCCCATACCTCAGTTTGACTTCTTTGCTAATTTATTAAAAATAAAGAACAAAAAAAAGCATGCTTTCCGGTCAAACTGTCCAGGGAGTACGTTACAGATCAAACCCTCTTCAAAGATATAATTGTACTTTTTGGTGCTTTAAAAGCACTGTTAGCACCTTGGTTTAAAACAAACTCTGGCAAAGTACTTCTCACTATAATGGAATTAAAATTATTTCTTGCCAATTTAATTCTCCATTTTCCTCTTGTAGTCATGCCAAACATTTCAACTGTATTGACAGTTTTTGATTTCTCAAAACTTTTGCCTTTATAAAAACGTACAACAACAGAGATGTGCATGTTGTTTCCCTGATAATGCTGAAAAGTAGTGCACTATGCAGTCGGCCTATTATGGATAAATACAAAATGTACTTGAGGTTACTTTATTACTTGTCTGAAGGATGTTTTTCCCTTTTAGTAACTAGAGAAACATTGTACTCAGATGACACTCCAAATTCTAAATGGTGGGCTGTACACAGAGCACACTTCAAAGCTTTACCTGCTGCGTGTGATTTCCCATTGCGGCCGGGCTGACTCAGGTCGTAGTCCATCTGCTCCAGCTGAGTGTCTGATAGGCTGCTGTACCCGCGACCCCCTCCTCCAGCAGCAATAATGAGAGGCACATACTGGTTTCTCTCCACCTGGGCACAAAAGAATGAAATGTTCTTCACATTTTACATCCACTAACAACATTGTAAGCAGTCCACGTTATGCTGTAATCGAAATCACTTGTGTGTGCATCTGCACCAAACCAAACATACAAAAGTGTGATTGTTAAGATGAATTTCAGACATTTCTAAAAAAATTTTGAGAGTGCACGACCGTAATAGTTCACAGACTTTGAACACTGTTTCATCAGAAATAATTCTATCCAGGGTTGTTATGAGAAAAGAATGCCTGGAGAATTGTAGCGCAAAGAAGAAAGAGCTTGTTTCAGGACACACGTGAACTCTAACACAGTAAGATTATTTTAAATACAAGCCCATTTTTTTTATCACCAGCGCACAATTATATAACATTCTGTCCCCAGTTGTGAAATCCCTTCGATCTCACCTTGAACACATAGGTGCCCCCTCCTCCTCCGCCCCCGCCTCCCCTCACTTGTGTCTTGTTCACCATGGGTCCGCTCTGTTCCTGGCAGATCTTGTTGAGCATGCCGTTGGCCTGTGGGGAGGAAGAAAGAGGTCAATTTACCAGTGAGCTGCTTTCAAACATGTTTCCTCTGGTGTTAAGAAAATGGCGATGACGCGTAAATACATAACTGCCTCTGCATTGAACCGCAGAGCTGATCTTAATGTAACTTCACACAGTGGAAAAGGCTTCATTTAACAAGCCGTACATATAAACTATATGGCCTGCACAGAGAGAAAAAGCACAGGTTGACACAACTACAGTAATTTACCTTTTAAGAAGAAATAATCTACTCTAATAAGACTACAGTTGTAAGTGCATATAACAGGTTGGACAACACATTTCACTAAAACTCAGTGAACAAGATTAAATTCAAGATTTTCCATTGTCTACACAGACATTTTTGACGAAGTTTATAGTTACTTCCTGGTTGGACATGGGCAGCAGATGTGACATAAGTAGAGGTCATTCCACAACTGTTACCTAGCAACCATACGGAAAACATGGGTCATAATACATATGCAGTACACAATTCTTTGACAAATAATAATACCTGACCTGAATAATACCTTTTATCTTGTTAAAAAAAGAATTAAACTGTGTCTGTTGCGTATACGTTGTCTCTGCAGTACTTCCTGTAATTTTTATTTTTCTAAATTTTCTTCACAAAGTTCCACATAATTCATATTTACCACAGGTTTTATCTCATCAATGTAATAACATGAGAACCTATCATATGCACTTTAACTTGGTATTTCAGTTTTTGTAAAAGCACACAATTTGCCAGTAACTATAGTGTTGTGCCAAGAACGCAATCATTTATTCAAACAAATTTAGTAGCAGCAGTAGCAGTAATATTAGTAATATTAGTAGTAGTAGAATCAGTGGCAGCCATGGTAGTAGCAGTAGAAGTAAAAGCAGCAGTGGTAGAAGTAGTAGCAGTAGAAGTAAAAGCAGCAGTAGTAGAAGTAGTAGCAGTAGAAGTAAAAGCAGCAGTATAGAAGTTAGTTAGAGTAGAGTAAAAGCAGCAGTAGTAGAAGTAGTAGCAGTAGAAGTAAAAGCAGCATGGTAGAAGTAGTAGCAGTAGAAGTAAAAGCAGCAGTGGTAGAAGTAGTAGCATACAAGTGAAAGCAGCAGTAAGTAGAAGTAGTAGCAGTAGGAGTAAAGCAGCAGTAGTAGAAGTAGTAGCAGTAGAAGTAGAAGAAGCAGTGGTAAGAAGTAGTAGCAGTAGAAGTAAAAGTAGCAGTGGTAGAAGTAGTAGCAGTAGAAGTAAAAGTAGCAGTGGTAGAAGTAGTCGCAGTAGAAGTAAAAGCAGCAGTAGTAAGAAGTAGTAGCAGTAGAAGTAAAAGCAGCAGTGGTAGAAGTAGTAGCAGTAGAAGTAAAAGCAGCAGTGGTAGAAGTAGTAGCAGTAGAAGTAAAAGCAGCAGTAGTAGAAGTAGTAGCAGTAGAAGTAAAAGCAGCAGTAGTAGAAGTAGTAGCAGTAGAAGTAAAAGCAGCAGTAGTAGAAGTAGTAGCAGTAGGAGTAAAAGCAGCAGTGGTAGAAGTAGTAGCAGTAGAAGTAAAAGTAGCAGTGGTTGAAGTAGTAGCAGTAGAAGTAAAAGTAGCAGTGGTAGAAGTAGTAGCAGTAGAAGTAAAAGCAGCAGTAGTAGAAGTAGTAGCAGTAGAAGTAAAAGCAGCAGTAGTAGAAGTAGTAGCAGTAGAAGTAAAAGCAGCATTGGTAGAAGTAGTAGCAGTAGAAGTAAAAGCAGCAGTGGTAGAAGTAGTAGCAGTACAAGTGAAAGCAGCAGTAGTAGAAGTAGTAGCAGTAGGAGTAAAAGCAGCAGTAGTAGAAGTAGTAGCAGTAGAAGTAGAAGCAGCAGTGGTAGAAGTAGTAGCAGTAGAAGTAAAAGTAGCAGTGGTAGAAGTAGTAGCAGTAGAAGTAAAAGTAGCAGTGGTAGAAGTAGTCGCAGTAGAAGTAAAAGCAGCAGTAGTAGAAGTAGTAGCAGTAGAAGTAAAAGCAGCAGTGGTAGAAGTAGTAGCAGTAGAAGTAAAAGCAGCAGTGGTAGAAGTAGTAGCAGTAGAAGTAAAAGCAGCAGTAGTAGAAGTAGTAGCAGTAGAAGTAAAAGCAGCAGTAGTAGAAGTAGTAGCAGTAGAAGTAAAAGCAGCAGTAGTAGAAGTAGTAGCAGTAGGAGTAAAAGCAAGTGGTAGAAGTAGTAGCAGTAGAAAGTAAAAGTAGCAGTGGTAGAAGTAGTAGCAGTAGAAGTAAAAGCAGCAGTAGTAGAAGTAGTAGCTGTAGAAGTAAAAGCAGCATTGGTAGAAGTAGTAGCAGTAGAAGTAAAAGTAGTAGCAGTAGAAGTAGTAGCAGTAGTAGAAGTAGCAGTAGTAGAAGTAGCAGTAGTAGAAGTAGCGGTAGTGGAAGTAGCAGTAGTAGAAGTAGCAGTAGTAGAAGTAGTAGTAGTAGAAGTAGCAGTAGTAGAAGTAGCAGTAGTAGCAGTAGAAGTAAAAGTAGTAGCAGTAGTAGAAGTAGCAGTAGTAGAAGTAGCAGTAGTAGAAGTAGCAGTAGTAGAAGTAGCAGTAGTAGAAGTAGCAGTAGTCGTAGTGAAGCAATAACTTTGGACCTGATCATTTTATGAACATCACTTTCATTGCCCTCCATTTCGGTTTAATGAAGGCAACATTCATTGATTTATCACATAAATAAACACAGCATTTGGTGGTTTCACTGGAACCCGGCCTTTGTGAAGATAGAACTGGACATTTTGTTGGCAAATGTTACACGTCAGGAGACAGTGCCATGGTGGAGGCTGTTGTGTGAATTGACGAGCCTGCCTTCTGTGTGTGCGCGCGCGTGTGTGTGTGTGTGTATTGTCCCGTCGCAGTGCCTGGAGCCAGTGCTGCTCGCTGCGAGAGGGCACCCGTTTGCTGCTCCGAATCAAGCTCAGACTCCGAGTGGCTCACTGCTCCCTTGGCTGTCTGGTGTTTCTGTTGGTCTGGTTTGAGAGAGGAGGAGCAGTGTAGCAGACAGTTGGAAAGGAAGTGTTTTCATATCAGTCCAGATCATGTTATGTGCAAATAAAAAACAGTGTAAAGAAGCTAGGACTGTTTTCTGGCAAGGAGAGGTTTCGCAGGTCTTTCCTTCTTGCTTCGGTCAGACTGAACAATGAAAACTGCTAAGACTGTAATACATGTGTCATCCACTTGTCAGTAATTATGTTCAATAGCAATATGAATGATCCCAAATACAATCACTTTACCTGCCTATTTATTCTCGTCCATATGCTGCACTGTGCATGATCATCGTCAAAGCCACTTATTGCTCATACTTGCTTTGTGGCCCTATATTTTTGCCCGACCCACACAATTTGCATTAGATCTTGATTTTCACTTTTTTATTGCATGTTTCTATTCACGTGCTGTTCTTGAATTTTGTGTTGCAACATTGTAATTTTCCGATTGTGGGACAAATAATCTTAGCAATCATAATCATGTAGGATATATATGTCCCGAAACACCTTAAAAAGACATTACCTTTTCATAATTCAAAAACAACTGTGAAACTGACTTGTGGAACAGAGCAATAGGAGTTTGCTATGGAAACCATCACATGACACAACAGCCCTCAGTGATCTCTCTTGCTCCTGATGTGTCGTGGACCCTGACCCACTACACATCAGGTCAGAGACTCCAGGGGCCCCTGCCCAATCAGGGCACCTCTCTCGCCTCATGCTCCTGGACAAAAGAGACAAAGGACAGAGTATGTAAAAATGACTCCTGAAACTCCTCAGGACTAATGCATCGTTGGATTCGTCAAAAATCTTCAAACGCTAAACCCTGAACAAAGATCAGCATCACAGACAGATCTACAGACCCAAAGAGCTCAAAGGAGGCCTTGAGCCACATCTGATGCCGTCTGTATATTTTGAAGGCAGCCACCCTGAGGTGAGGCGGCCGAGGTGGCCGAGGCGGCCAGCGCTTATGCGTAGTGGAGGACTTTAGTCCTATGGCAATTCAGGTTAAAGCCATGTTCAGACCGTGGCGGCAAAGCTGCCAGTTTGGATTCAAAGTCTATGTCGACGCTCGACCTGTGAATCCAACGTTTTTGCGGCGCGAATACTGCGTTTTGAGCGGCGGACGCAGCGTGGTGGGGACTTTTGAGCAGCGTCTGGCCGATCCAGAGCCGGCCAGAGCGGCCAGAGCCGGCCAGAGCGGCCAGAGCGGCCAGAGCCGGCCAGAGCGGCCAGAGCGGCCAGAGGCGGCCAGAGCGGCCAGAGCGGCCAGAGCGGCCAGAGGCGGCCAGAGCGGCCAGAGCGGCCAGAGCAGAAAAGTTGGACAAAGCAGAACTTTTTTGCGCAGCAACCAATCAGAGATTACGCTCCAGTGACGTACCTACGCACTACCCGGAAGACAGTGACATACGTACGCACTATACGTACGGACCTATAAAAAAAATCAGCCAGAATCAGCTCTTGGAGCAAATAATGATATTCACTGACCTCTGCTCACCTCTGAAGTATCTGTGGGACCCAGACAAGCCGCCGAGCCGATTGCCTCCGTTTTTGGACTTTGTAAAGTAAATACACCAAAGCCATTTTCTTAACCTGGACTGCCATAGGACACAACTCCTCCACTGCGCATGCGCAAATTTGGCCGCCGCAGTGTGAACGTGCCTTAAGAGAATGGCTTGGTGTATTTACTTTACAAAGTCCTAAAACGGAGGCGATTGGCTTGGCAGCTCGTCTGGGTCCCACAGATACTTCAGAGTATCCCCTCGAGGCAACTACTGTTGTGATTTTGGGCGTTACAAAAATGAATTGAATTGAGGTGAGCAGAGTTTAGTGAATATCATTATTTGCTCCAAGAGCTGCGTCTGGTTTGTGTTGGTCCTTCTTCCGGATGGTGCGTACGAACGTCACCGTCTCCCTGGTAGTGTTTTAGGCACGTCACTGGAGCGTAGTCTCTGATTGATTACTGCGCAGCGTCTGCCGCAAAAAAGTTCAACTTTGTCCAAATTTTCTGCGGCCAGAGCGGCCAGAGCAGCCAGAGCGGCCACTTTGAATGTAAACTGGCCACTTTGCCGCAGAGGTGTGAACTCGGCTTAAGCCTTCCCTCGGACACCTAAGACCTGAGAGTGGCTGAAACTTGGCATTCAAAAGCAGTTGAGGTTTCCTCATTTTTCAATACTAAATCGAACCCCCTGTGTAACCAAATGTGAAATTAATTGCTTTAAAATGTTTGTTTATTAAACCACACAAAATCATTCTGGTTTATAGACCCTTTTTATTGATCTTTTAGAGTTAAAATTGTCAGTCAATGAATTGAGTACTCCCCTTTCAGAAAATGAGACTGATTGGTTATTAATGTTTTGCTGAACAAGCTTATGGTGCCCTTTTTTAATAAACATGAACATTAACTACCTAAAATCCTACACGAGTGATGTCCACAATGTAATGGCTAATCCCAGAGAATAGACATTACATATTAGTGCAACTGTGTGAGGAGGAAATGAGACAAATACCCTACAATCATTATATCATGTCATGATTTTATGCCTGACGGATGTGCAGAATTGTAAGTTGTCAGTTCACATCAATACTCCCAACAATTCATTTTGGACTTACAGTATTATAATTGACAGTTGGAGTGCATTGAAGTGTCTGCATCTTCCCTACCTCGAGTCTGTTTTGTGTCGGCTGCCTCTGCCTTTCAAGTGGTCTGTGTTGGTGAACGAGGGAGCAACAAGATGTTTGGAAGCAGCATATGAATGTGCATGTGGCTCGGAGGATACACGCACACACACGACCGGCGTTTCTCAGGACAACGGGGGTATCATTTTGCACCGGAGGGATGCTAGGTGTGAGAGAACCACGGCACTCTACGGCACAAATCACTTTGAGCATGGTGCTTTGGAGAGCCACTGTCTGCGCCTGTCAGTGCGGAGGGGAAATAACAGGAACCTTAAATGGCTCCAATCTCGCTTTGAGGCTGCCGATTCCCCCATACACCAGCCGTACGAACACTCCACGATACTAGGGTTAAAAAATTAATAACTTGATGGTGTGGGGCGCTGCCATCTCAGTGATGCAACCACGACTGGAAACATGTTCTTGAGAAAATTATTAACTTTTTTTTTTACTTATACAACTTTTTTGGCTTTTTATTGATATGATTAGCTTTTTTGTATTCCCTTAAATTAAAAAAATAAAATAAAAAATAAAATAAATCACATTCATAGAACAAAGCTGGATCATTTAGACAGTGACAGCAGTAGCTTATATTACTTACTAGTCTTACTTATTCAGTATCTCAATTTAAATTGTATTTTTTGTCTATTTAAAACATTAAAAATGACATATGTCTTAGTCATCATCACTGTTTGGTAAAGGTGAGCTATTGGAATATCACCCCACATTAACAATAATGCATTAATTCAACTTCTTTCTGCCAGTCTTAAATCAAACTGTAATCCTTATCTGCATTTCTTAAAGCAGTCAAAGATAACCAGCCATTAGCCACGCTCATTTATTCCAAATGTATTCTTAGCTTTGAAAAATGCATGGCTTATATTAATCTTACATTTATTATACCTAGAGCAGAGCGTTTAGAGGGGTACATTGATGTGCTACGGGGGATGCGAAAAGTTTGGGCAAATGTACGCACTTTGCACATGAAGGTGTTTTACCGCCATTAACAAACATGCAGTGCCAACAAAGGGTTAATCTCTATAGAATTTCAATGTTCTCCTGACCAGTCGTTCTGAAATGTATCAAACAAAGAAACAATGGGAACTAAAAAGTTCCTCAGTACTCAAGGGAATTTCTAAACCAAAACCAAAACAAAAATGCCAGTTACGATGATGGACTTGATGGACCAAGAACATTTGACTATTGCTGATATTTTTTAAATGAAATCCTTCTTATTTCAAGCTAAATTATCTGCAATGAGGTAAGAAAATTCCGTTAATCTCTACTACTTATTTCAAACTAAAGCGTAATATCATTCAAAGTATTATACGACAGAGTATTTCAGAAAATTACACAGGAATGCTTAAGGTTCTTTACAAAATGAAGGAGAAATAAAAAGCCTGTACCCAAACAGAACTGTACATTTTATATCAGATGTTGAAACCCACTGAGGCTGCACAATGTATCGTATTGACAGGCTATTTGAATTGCAGCAATTATAAAATCATATAGGCGCCAATTGATACGAGAAGCCTGTAGATGGATACAAATACAAACACCGCGAAATGCATGCAATTCTTGAATTAGTTTAGTTGTTGTAAATGCTGTTCCAAATGTGCACTGTGAACTAAGACTTAATATGAAACCATAAATTGCAGATCTAATTTCAATTGTCCGAAAAATCGCAAATAGATTTTTTGCCCCTCAAAATCGTGTAGCCCCTAACAACCAGCTGTGTAAAGTAAATCAGAACTTTCAACCGCTAAATTCAACTCCACCTGCTTCACAGTTTGAAAACCGCTGCTCCACTCTTTCTCAGCAAACTATTACTTATAATGCCCCCCACCATCTTGGGCCCGTGATGAGCACCAGACCTGCATATCTAACCCATTTTCTCCCACTTTCAGCTCTGGGATGATGTGTTAGCTTTGAAACATTTAAATACTGCATGATGGATGGTTTCATTGGCGAGTTGAGGGATTGGGGAGGTTTTAGTCTCAGAGTGGTGAACTGTGAGGGGAAACACACCACTGCACGCTCTGCCAGGGAGAGAGTGTGAGAGAGAGAGGAGCATGATGGATGACAGCCACCCCTCGGCAAAAACAACCAGAAAAGGGCTTAAGACAGGCAACAGGGAAATCCACTGCGGGCTTCATTGAGCTCCGGCAGTCAGACAGAGCCCCTGGGGCACGAGGGCAGAAGATTCATGGTCTCTAAGTGAGGATGGCACAACAGGGCTGACCACCGACTCTCATGTCAAAAACTGGACTTTGAGAAACAACTGAAGAGCTGCTGCAAACTGTCAATTCAGCCCTGTTTAATAGAGTATAGCTTAGATAAATAAAAAGCTACATTCTAATTTTTTTCCATTACTGTTACTGTCAAAATTTGTATTCCTTTAAGTGAGATTTTTTTTTTAATACAGCAGAAATGAGGCAATAAAAAAAAGAAGTGATAGAGAAAAAAATTATTTTCTGTCCTGCGCCAGGCAAACACTGTAATCTTGGCCTACATCATCAGAGGTACATTACCCCTTAGAATGGAAGCATAGCCAGCCTGGACGAGGCTGGATCGCACATACAATCACAACGTCTTAGGGCTCATGTCTCCGGGTCCTGTATTGATGGATATAAAACTTCTCCTGCTTTAGAACTCTAGCTTCATTTTTCTTATTTCAACTCTCGAGCAAAACTTGGAGTTTGCATGCTTTTCCTTGAAACAAAAACAAAAAACCCACAGATAAAATCCTCCTGCTAGGTGGTCTTGTTCAAGCTGGGCTCAAAATCTGGACCAGGTTGCACCAGACATGCAAATACATCGAACATGTGTGCGTTCACTGTCAGCATCTTACACCCTGCAGTTATGTGCTGGATTGTCTCAGGGGCCCTTTGCACAGCCTACACCTTGGTTCTTGTCTGGTGTGGTAGATCTGGGCCTGTATTGCTCTGGTGCTCAGGGCCTGTTCCTGTGCAGCCACGATGAGTGCCTCTGTGCTGTCCTTCAGTCCGGCCCGCTCTAGCCACTAGTATGATTTCTTAATATCTGGAGGGTCTTGTCCTCTCCTCCAGCACCACTTCCTCTGTTCCCCATTGCCTGAGACATTCACTGAACACGTCATCTGTTGGGGCCTCGTTCTTGATGTACTTGTGGATCTTAGATGTTTCATCCTGGATAGTGGCTCTCACGTATTAAAGGCAAATCACATGGTAAAATATGTAAATTATGACAACAGGCTCTGGTAGAATAGGGTGCAATATAGTTACAATTTAGCTGATCAGGAGTGGTTGCATTTATAAGGCAGCTGCATCTGAAGGGTCTCAAAATCCATATTCTGGGGCAAAGATTGTCCAAGCTAGCATCACTTGACTTGTGAACTATTTTTACTGGGCTCATTGCATTTTTATCTGTACAAGAACTCTATCCAACAAACTCAACATAACTTTCTACTTCTATGATGCATATTTCAAAATTATTACAATGCATATTTAAAAACAGGGACAAAATATACTCCATTTCCTGAGTCAGAGGTTTTCTACAGTTATTGCAATAAATTGCAATAGACAGAGCAATCTTCAGATTTTTCCATTTCACAAACTAACCAGGGAGCAAAATGGCTTTAGCATAAACACTAGACCAATAATCCAAACTGATAATTGCCCTATAGAATAATGGCTAATAACTACCATTACAGTGGACCGTTTACTTTCAGATAACATATCTCCACAATAACGTTGACGGATGATCCTTTCTTCTCCATTGCGCTGCTCTAACTGTCACAGCGTGTAGGCAGCGGTATAATTCAGTTTGGCCTGTTAGCAGCGTAAAGTCCAACTCCGGAGTCATTTGGAAAAAAAGATGGAGGATTTGCGGCACCATAAACAAGAAATATATTTGGTCTGCGACTCCAAAATGCTGAATCACTTCCACATATGCAGCCATTTCCCACCAGATTCATAAATTGAATATCCTATTAGCATAATTAAAAGGGTGAGTTTGTCTTATCATCTGACATTAAAGAGCTCTGGGACAGTATTTATGAAGTTGTTGGGAGTGTGGAGTGGACTTACATTGGGGCAAGCGTCCTCTCCTTGTTGTCCCACCAGGATGTAGAGCATGTCCCCTTTCTTCAACAGGAAGTCCCCTGTGATGTAGACACCGTGGGACCGACTCATTGCCAGGACACTGCGGCCTCCCGCTGCACCGTACGCCGTGATTCTGTCAACAGGCAAACACAAACAAAAACAATAGCAATTTCTGCTTGTTAGCCTGCTAATTATGTTAATGGAACCAAGAATGGGGCACTTAATGATTATTTGAGCTTTTAGTTGAGTTGGTGTACAGCAAAATGAGCAGAAAGACAGTAGTGGATGAGACGGTGATAGGATGTAGCAGAAGAAAAGGAAGTATATGTTAAATCTGTATAGAAGTACATATTATACATAAAGAAAAAAAATGTATATAATGTCAGTCCTTTCAATAATATTTTACATTGGCTAATGTCTCTACTAATTATGCTTCCACAACCACAACAGTACTACTACTAATACTGACTGACTAGTCCAACTGTGTTTAATAATTCTGCAACATAGTGTCTAGCTACAATTACTACTACTACTATTGCAACACTATATTATTATGCTACTATGTTACTTCAGGTTACTTTTAGGCTACTGCAACTACTGCTTCTGCCAGTGGTGCACAAATAGTCAATTTCGTTACTGAAAGCTGGGGTACCCAACTTTTTTTGGGGAAAATTTGTAATTTTTTTTGTTTTTCGCTAAAGAGTACATTGTAAAGGCAGCACTTTGTGACAAAAATTAGACTGCTATGCACTGTCTACATCTAATAATATAAACATGTTTTTTAATAGTAAAAGTATCACAGAAAACATTATTTAAGTAAATGTTTTGAAGTACCCATTTAAGAATATACTTTAAGAGTAAAAAGTAAACATATTTCGCACAGATTTTGTTGTGCTAAAGTGTGATAAAAATGTAGGCTGAAAACAACTTTGTTTAGCTGGTTATATGGCTGAAATAATATGATCTACACTCTTCTCTTTTATGTCTTTATCTGTTTTATGATTTGAATGCAATTTTGAATTGAATTGCCTGAAATACGAATCGTGTTGTACAAATAAACTTGCCTTGCCCTGCTTATAAATAATCTTTCATTGATTGATTGATTGATTGACTACTACTACTACTGCTACTACTACTACTGTTCTTAAACTCTTGCTATTACTATTCTTTTAGCACAAAACAGTCACATTCTGCTTCAAAGTTAGAAAGAGTAACCCGAGGCAGCAAAACAATATTTCTGCCTTTCTTTTCATTTAATAAAAAAAATAAATGTAATTCCAAATCTCTACAGCAGCCCGTTTTGGATTCAAATAGTTGACCCTGCATAATTTGTCAAGAGCCACATGGGGACACACATACGCACCTTTGCAACCATTTTATCGCTCCAGTTTGTTTTGCTTATAAAAAAAAGAAAAAAAAAAAGAGGGAAAATGGGTTTTTGTAGCTCTTGTACATTTCTCTTCTCCGCGTTGGAGCTTCGAACCACCGGTGAACGCAGCAGCCTACCTCAGCTGTTTGCCTAATGACTGTGGGGAGAGGCTGGGAGTGCTCTTTATCTCCCAGCCAAACCAGGACACATCAAACCAGCTCCTCACCCAAGTATTGTCACTATCAGAACGCTCTCATCCACGCGGTCGTCACACGGTTCAGACTCCAGGGTTTTTGCCTGTCCTTGCTGTGGAGAGCTTGTTTTTTTGCGAATATGTGGGAGGCGGTTTTGGAACATTTTTGTATGTGTTTAAGAGCCAAGGACAACTTGCATAAAATAAAACAATGCAAATGACCCCTTAAAGCCTGCTAGCTAGTTTGATTTGACTAATTGGACTATGGAGCATCATAATCATTTCATTTTCCAAAACCAATTACACATTTTTCACCCAAACTGTTTTTGTTGTCGTAATTTGCACATTTCAGTTAATTAACTTCCATTTATAGATTTCCCCCAGAAATAATGCAATTACAAATGATCTGCTCTTCAGTGTTGACTAGTCTTTCAATGTTCTCTTTTAAATATATCATTCTTTGTTTGAAAAAAAAAAAGAAAGAAAGAAAGAAACAACAAAAAACTTCAGTGTCGACATACTGAAACACCTCTTGATTGTAATTTAATTTATAACCCAGGGTCAAAACACTGGATAAACTGCTTTCCAATGCGTGGAGTAGGACTGAATTATTTCGGAAAAATATCAACTTTGACATCTTAAACTGCTAAAGTAATGCTAGAGTTTAGCAAATGAGGTTTTTTGCATAAGAATTTTTTGTCGTTTGTTTGCTTATGTTACTGAAATATTTGCTAATTGCGACCATCAAATAGCAATTTCTAGACTTGCAGACGTGAGTTCATTTGCAAAAACAGGTAAGTGCAATTTCAAAACAAAATGTCAAAGGCTACAATTTGTTCGTTATAGCAGTGTTTTCAAAAGTCAAATCAATAATAGTGAAATAAAATAAGATTCCATTCATTCTTGAGCAAATCCCCTCAACAATGCTGTTACTAATATGTGTATAAAATAGAATCAAAAAGAAGGAGATATCTGTTTTTTGCAAATGAACTCTTCAAATATCCATTCAATTCAATCACTTGACATTTATGCAAGTTTGCGACTGGTACAGGAAGTATGTGATGTTTCTCCCTTTGAGCCAGCATAACTCATCTTTTATACCAATGATTTAGTATTTCACCAAACATGCGAGATATAAAAGTGAAGTTCTTGAGTCAAATCCAAGTTTAACCAGCTCATACTTGTCATAGCAGCACCTCGAGCACGACTATTGATTTGTACACAAAAAAAAGCACAGAGGAGATTTAGTCCCACTGCGATACGTATTTGGAAGTCCAGCTGCTGAAGCGTTTTAAAGCGCTGAGGGCCACATAGAGATAAGTGGATAGGCGTGATTCCCCCCCCCCAACCCCCCCCCTCCGTTTCGTATTTGGATTTGGGCAGCGGAGACAGGTGTAGCGTGTGAATCATATATAGCAGTCATTACTCCAGCCCGGGCTCGGCATGCAGCTCTGGGATAGTGAGATGTCTCTGTTTGCTGGGGGAAGATGGATGTGCACAGCAGAGTGTGAGTGGGCGAGAGGAAGAGAAAATGATGCAGAAATACTCAGGATTCTAACGTCTGACAAATACAGGTTAAGTAGAGTTAGATGTTTGTGTGTACTATGTGGGTTATTTAGCAGTATATATATATTTTTTTTATCATTTTCATCAGGCTGAATGGGTGATTGGATGGGTCAAACAATTTACTTGCGCTTTTGGGGTTTTATATTCGCTTGACACTGGCAACCATGGTCTTTAAAGGTGCGACGTTATGTAAAATCCACTTTAGTGTTATAACTGCGTTCCCTGATCATGAACTTGATTTGTATTTTGATTAATTTCTTGCATATTTAGGTAATCCTGTATTGTTCTGACTTAGGGACGTCACAACATTGAATTTTACTGTTACGATTATTGTTGATTTGAATACAACACAGTTCCAACAGTACGTGTCAAACTTTCTGAATGCAAAAGTTATTGTGAGATAAACTGCCGCATTAAAAGCACATTTAGGTGTACTTTGTTTCGGTGTACAAAACACAACATTTCCACAAAATCATCTCTCTGAGCACAAATCTCCTTCCTCCTTGTCTCTGAGCTTTTGGACTGGACCGCTCATTTCATTTAAAGTTGAATGCTTGAAAAAAAGCGACCCCAGAACATTTCAGTTTTCACCTACCCCGTATCTCTGCCCAACGTACAGCACTCACTTGTCATTATTATTATTTTTTAAAATTTTAATCCGGGTCCAACATGCAATGTTCAAAAATGTAACTAAATCCCCCAGTGAAATACTGTTTCTACAGTTTTGAACAGGAAGTCAATGGTCCTGTTTTTATTATTAAGCTCTTTTATATCAATATTGTTTTTTACAATAAACAAAATGTGAAACTAAATACATGAAAAGCACATAATATAACTTCTTTATGCAGGATACATCTCAAGAAAATGTAAAAATAAAAGGAAAAGCTAGAACAAAGAAAACCACAGGGGATTTCTTCAGGTGCAACCATTATACACATACAGATTAATTCAATTGTACTGTGTTAATTATGATAATCATCACTCATAAACTATCCTAGCATTCCCAGTTGCATGTTTACTGTTGTGCGGGTGCATGTTCTCTAAAATGCTGAACAAATCAATTAGTATTTTCAAAAGGGCTTCAATCAAAACAATTAGCCTTCAGTCTTAATGAACACCACAAGAAGAACGGAGCTTACATTAGTGCATGATCCTATCAAATAATAACAAATAAAATGGGTTGTAATGTGTTTTCTTAGTCCTGAATATTAAATGTCCAGAGGCATATGGTACCTGTATGTTCCACTTTCCGGAATGTGCCACATTTGGACGCCTTTGAAGGACCCTCGGGTGCCCACTGACACGTTGACATTGCTGTTCCTGTAGGAGTTGGTGCATTGGGAAGGGGTGGGGCCTTCGGGACCCACAGCTCCACAGGTATGAAAAATCCATTTCTTAGCTGCATATGAAAGAGAGGAGAAAGTACATTTAGAACTTCACACATCCGAGGGAGGCTTCCTGTGTTCAGATTCAGAGATGATTGAGAAGCTCGGCTCCACCACATCATAAACAAATTACATTTTAGTACTCTTGCACACAGCATTCTCCACAGCTCTAGGTGAAGCAGAATAAGACAATACTAAATTAAAGCTAGGCATTTATATAAACAATAGATGGGTTACAAATATGTGCCATCTCGCTTTAAAACGTTCATCACCTTCCTCTTATCCTATATTCTGTTGTGGTCTTTGGAGGTTTGTAACTCACATCAACAAAAAATTAGCTCTTGTGGAGGTCCAGTTGCCTTTCTTCTTCCATTTATTTTGAACAACAAAACATATTCTCTGTGACTGACTGTATCTTATTTCTTTTCATTACTTTGCGAATCAAAAACAAAACACTTTCTCTCCTCCTCTTCACTCTAGCTAGACAGTTCTCCCTGCCTTGACAGGTGACCAGAGAAAACTGACTGTAGATCTGCATGACATACTGTAATACATTTAGACCAAAGAAATTAATGCATTTTACCTAAATAATATTAACAGGCTCCAACAATTAGAGAATGTAATATAGGTATTTGTTTACAAAAGTACAATATATGTAACTTTTCTGGTGGATGGTCTGCCACTTGCTTGTCCATGGAGACGCTTTTGCTTTGGTTTGCTTGGATCGTTTCATTCACAGTATGGCCAGACTGGCATTATAAACGTATCTACAGTCCATGGAGACAAGCAGGTGAGCAGGTGCAAAATAGTCACACTATGGAGCAATCAAAGGCAAAGCTAATGCTAATAATGGCTTTGTCTGAATACACCATGTAATGACATGTGTATGAAGTCTCGGTCAGAATGCTATGACTGATTGGTGCATAGAATCAAAACTGGTCTAATTTTCTGCCGCAGAGAAACGAGACAGGATCACAGGTGACTAACATTGCTTCTCATTTTCCGAGTAATCCCGGATGCCACCGCTAATTGGAGTTCTTTTCCCCTGTAATTATCACAAGATTAGTCTTGTCTCATGAAGTGTGGAAGAACTTAACATGCACAACCTTCTCCTCACGTCTCTTCCTACAATCAGAGGGAAGACGATGGCTGCGTACATGGCCCCAGTTCAAGTCGTGTTTAAGTGTTACTCAATAAGGCTACAAGTCATGCTTTACATACAACTGTCTGTAGATGTACTGGGCTGAGACCGGATACAATACAGCAGGAAAAAAGGCTTAAGGCTAAATTTGAGGCTAGATTGGAGCAGTAGATGTGATATATTTTTGTTTCTAGTTTACAATGTTCAATCTCCTAAAATATCAGAAACAAAATTGCAACTTCCTGTGCCTTGGTATATTTTGGTAAACACCATGATCTTAAATAAACATTTACTTCTGCGTGCTTCTGTCTTTTGAAAAAGATTCAGGAAAAGTTATTTAGGTCGTAATCATGTTCTATTCATGTGGACTTTTCATTTCTGCTGCTGTCATTTTGAAAGATTACACACATTTTCACTGCGGAAAACTTGGATGAACCACATCTGAGTATTGTACTTGTCAGTTGGATAGGGGGAAAATTGGTTGGGTCCAAATTTAAGTGCTGCTACATTTGCACTGTTTTGAACAGGCTGATTTGGACACAGCACGTGGTCTCATACACGCTGATTGACAGGGCTCGTTCTGTCTCGTCTTGAGTAAGAGTAAATTGATCCCTGAAGTCAATTTCTCCAACAACCAATAAGGTAAAGGAGTTGAGACTGTGGGGAATAAATCTATCACAGAACAAGAACAAACTGTGTTTATGATGCAAAATGTTTGAGAAAAACAGAAGAGGAAGAAATTCATCAACTGCTCCTTTTAAAAAAAATATATGATTAGTTCATACAAAAATTAGTATTTTTAGTTTTTTTAATTAATAGTCAGTGACGTGCATTCCTCAATCTTGGGAGAAAAAAACTGAATCATAAAATATAATAAAAGTTAATATTTGTCATGGTATGTATTATAAATCCCCTGTCCCTTTGAATCCAATATGGAACCATATTTTTTTCAATTAAGAATCAGAATTTCTGCATATCCCGTAACTCCCGTTCAAATACAGGGAGGAGGGGCGTTGCAAGGGAGCACCGTGCTCTGCCTCTCGGGGCACAGGATAATTCCTCACAAACTTTGCTGTATGTGATGCAGATAATGTGTCGCTGTCCCTCTGTATATAACAAATAAAACACGCTCTGTACTTCCATATTCTGGATAATGTATGAAATGTATTTCTGAAACGTGTTTTGGCTCAGATTCATTATAAAACAGCAGTAAAAGTTCACTTGGTGAGGCAAACAATATGCCTGCCTCATGGCAGAGGGCGCTCCTGAGCCCGTGGACTGTTGCGCTATCTTCTCATTCTTGAACTCGTTTATTCTTATTACAATCCATCCATCCATCTGGTCGCAGGGGCAGCAGTCTAAGCAGGGACTCCCAGACTTCCTTATCCCAACACTTCCTCCAACTCCTCCGGGAGGATCCCGAGGCGTTCCCAGGCCAGCCGAGAGACATAGTTCCCTCTGGCGTGTCCTGGGTCTTCCCGTGGCGTCTTCCTGGTGGGACATGCCCGAAACTCCTCCCTAAGGAGGCGCCAGGAGGCATCCGGAACAGATGCCCGACCACCTCAGCTGGCTCCTCTCGATGTGAGGAGCAGCGCTCTACTCCGAGCTCCTCCCGTGTCACTGAGCTCCTCACCTCTATCTCTAAGAGAGCGCCCAGCCACCTGCGGAGAAAGTCATTTGACCGCTTTGTCTCCGCGATCTTGTCCTTTCGGTCACTACCCAAAGCTCATGACCATAGGTGAGGGTAGAACGTAGATTGACCGGTAAATTGAGAGCTTTGTCTTTCGACTCAGCTCCTTCTTTACCACAACAGTCCGATGCAGCGACTGCATCACTGCAGACGCTGCACCGATCCGCTGTCAATCTCATGTTCCATCCTTCCCTCACTCGTGAACAAAAACCCGAGATACTTGAACTCCTCCACTTGGGCAAGGACTCCCCACCCAGAGAGGGCAAGCCACCTTTTTCCGGTCGAGAACCATGGCCTCAGATTTGGAGGTGCTGATTCTCATCACAGCTGCTTCACACTCGGCTGCAAACCGTCCCAGTGCATGTTTGCAAGGTCGGTCCAGGTTTGATGGAGCCATCAGGACAACATCATCTGCAAACAGCAGAGATGAGATCCTGTGGTCCCCAAACCGGACCCCCTCCGACCCCTGACTGTGCCTAGAAATTCTGTCCATAAGAACAATGAACAGAACCGGTGACAAAGGGCAGCCCTGGCGGAGTCCAACACGCACTGGGAACAGGTCTGACTTACTGACGGCAAAGCAAACACAGCTCCTGCTCCGGTCATACAGGGGCCGGACAGCCCTGAGCGAAGAGCTCCCGCAGCACCCCCCAAAGGGCACCCCGTGGGACACGGTCGAAAACCTTCTCCAGATCCACAAAGCACATGTGGACTGGTTGGGCACTGGTTGGAACTCTCATGAACCCTCGGGCACCCGATGGAGAGTATAGAGCCGGTCCAGTGTTCCACGACCAGGACGAAACAAGAACGATGCATCCAATTGACTAAATACTGTTTTTTCAACATTGGCTGGTGGTGAACAATCTTAACTAAATGCATCTCCTTTCTACCTTAAAGGTGCACTATGTAACTTTTCTGCTGGCAAATCCACCACCTACTTGTTGCATGGAGATGTCATTGTTTTGAATGGAATACCCCACAGAATAACATTGAATTTATCTATCTTCATGGAGACAAGCAGGTGCCACTAAACCAAGTTGTGGATCAGATCTGTGGCGTGGCGAGCCCCTGCACAATTTGAGAACGCATGTTTCACTCTATCATAAGCCAGGCAAAGCAATAACAGTAGGGACACTCTGTGCTTGTCAAGACATATTTTATACACCGGCCCCTTACTGATAAAAGTCCCCCTGGGCTGACTAGTGTTCCATTGAGTTCCCTTGGGTGTCTTTTCTTTTTGCTGATCCATCGATATGATTGTATTCTATAGACACATGCACTTGGCCTCAGAGTGCAGGCTCAGCCCTCTGCAACCTAATGAGCTGTCCTCTGCTCTGCACTGAGCAGAACAAACAGAACAAGATACGCACTCACAAAATATAGTTTCCTAATAATTGACCTATACTACCAGCACAGTAGGTAATGCACAACAGGTAGTGCACACTACCTGGTGCGCACTAGGTAGTGCGCAGTATCTAGTGCACAGTACCTAGTGCGCACTAAGTAGTGCACATTACTTATGCACACTAAGCACTCTATCAATAAACTCTAGCTGACAAAGAGAGAGAAAGAGAGAGAAAGAGAGACAAAGAGTGTTTATAGGTAGTGTGTGCATAAGTAGTGTGCACTACCCAGTGTGTACTAGGTGGTGTGCCACATTGATGTTCCCTATTTTTATAAGTTAGTGATTAGCTGTTAAACATGAGTTTTTCATTACATTACACTTTAGAAAACATAAATCGATAGCATGATCATTTTAATTCTGTAGTTTAGTTCTAGCATCATTCTCTCAATTCTTCCGTTCCAAGTCCACTTAACTTTTGTAAGAACTTTGCCATCATCAAATGCCACCATCACAACAAGATGTGGTTTTGTTGAAAAAAGTTCAACAGTACTCAATGTCAACAAAGGCATATTATCAGTGGAGTAAAAACAACTACAGTCAATTACAAATGTTTAAGAAAACTGCTCTAATTGTGATATTTTTCACTGGCAGTCCTTTCTACCACTGATCATTACTCCTTGAAACAAATGTCGCTTTCGACCAATGACTGATTTTGAAATGCCAGAGTATGAAATGAGAAACATGTTGACAAATCATTTGAGTTTGGAGAAGGCCATTGTGTGGCGACAGATGGATGGTCAGTTAAACAGATGGCTTGGAATGAAGATTTTAAAATTATCCCATTTGTCCCATTTGGGGATTTCAGACCTAGTGTACATATACATTACATTTTCCAGCTTGGCTCTTGACAATTTGGCCTAGGGTTTCTTGTGTGTAGGCTCGTACAAAATCACAACGAGTGCCAGTGAACATTAACAGTATTATTACCCTAGTCCTAAACCTAGTCTAATTAAGAGCTGGCATGGCTAATCATATTGACTTTGAACAAAATTCCAATGCATCTCAGCAATAGGCTATTATCGCATAAAAATTCTATAAAGAAAACAGAGGGTTATTTTGAGGTGGGCGCAAAACATTCATTGACAAAATTTCAAAAGGGGAAAATGTTATTTGAGATGCCTTGATAATAACTCACAATACTTTAAAAAAAAAAAGCCTACTTTTCTGATGCTACTACCTGGTTAACATCCTACATACTACTAAACAATCTACAAAACACTCACTTATTATGCAGATTTACACATGTAGTGCTGCCACCATTTAACTGGTGACATCTGTCCTCAAAGAACCAGCCTCTAGAAAGGCATACCAAGGTTGGCACTCCACAAAAGCATTTGAATACTAAACAGAAAGCTTATGGAAAACTCAAGTCCAATTAATTACAAATAGGCTGTTTTGCACGACACTGCTCATTATCAGTTTCATATCGTGTCTGCGAGTGTTTAATGCCCTGCAAAACCTAGCAACAACAACACGCTAGCTAAGTGATGGCTGCAGGCTAGTGTTTATGTACGAGTAAACAACAAAGTAGCATCTCAAATCTCGGCTGAGCTTGCTAATTAGCGCGCCTTGCTATGTCCAGAGCCCCATTCGGCATGCACACGGCGTCCAGGGAACCGCATCTGCTGTCAGTTACTTTCAAGAGCCAATCGAAAAGCTTCAATCACCTCTCCTTCTGGCTTTGATTTAATGCCAGTTTTCACATTGACGCACGCTTTTGTTGTTTGCTGTTGATGTGAGGAAGAAACTAGAACACCTTGGTTATGTCACATCCACAAATATTTTTTCCCATTGTGCATTTGGTTTCAAAAAGGATGGTCTTATTTAGATGTGTTGACTTGTTTTGAGGTCAATAACACATTCCCAATTTCAGAAATGAAAAGAAAAGAACATCTAGCTCATTTTCTTTTTTTTCTTTTTTTTTTTGCTGCAGCCCCAAAGCATCTACAGAAGGAGGGTTGGGGGTTGAGTTGGCTGCTTGAATCAATGGAAAAGAATGAAGGTGAATGCAGGGTTAAAAATAATGACCAAAAAAAAAAGTGTTGGGAACAATTGACCAAGATCAGAGCAAGCACTGACAGAATACAAGAGACGCTAGGGCGCAAGGGCGTTAATGTGGGCAAACAGTGTTCATGGGAGACTTTTAATGAGAGAAGAGGGAGCAGGGAGAGCAAATAGAACAAAGGGTAAAGAGCGATAGTATACACGGGGCACGGGTGGGTTAACATGGAGCTAAAATGAAGTTAAATCAAGGTTACAAGCATAAAGCAAGGAGAAACGCAAGGATTATTTGTTATAAAGGTGCACTGCTGAATGTTTCTACTTGAGCACATCTCCACGGATTGGACCGGTGACTTGACTTTGTTGGCGCCACCTGCTTATCTCCATGGAAATAGGTGATTACTTACTGACATATTGTGGAATTTTCCAGGCAAAGAAATAACATCTTCATTGAGACAAGAAAGTGGTGCAACCTTCTCCAAAAAAGTTACCCTTAACTTTAGGCTATTATGGACCAGATAACTAAACCAGGTCAGGGCAGATTTGAACCAGAACACATGACAAAAGGCACTCATATCAAGGATGAAATAATTAGACAAAGTAAATTGAGCTGTCAGGTGGTCAGAAATACAATTAAAATGTATAAATCCTTCCAGGAGTTATATGTTTAGAACAGATGCACACACAGCCTGGTAATTGTGTTGTTTGTAGTTTTTTTTGTTCAACACATTTGCCATTGAGTAATAACATAACATAACTTCAAGCTCCACTTTCTACACTAAAACACTGTGGTGTTTGGTGAAACATAACAGAAATGTAAGTGTCAAAATGCTGTGGCCCACTATGTTTTTGGTGCATTCAGAACAACTTTTAGATTTAAGAAATGTTTTTTATGCTAATTGGTAACAATCGACACAAAACATTTCTACACTTGGTAACGAGGCTCTGGAGTTACTCACATTTCAGTCTCCAAACAAGACCTGATTTGGAGGCTAACCTTAGTGCCCCATTTGAAAAGGCAAGTAATAAAGAAGGAAAATAAAAACAGGTAAAGAAAGAAAGACAGAAAGAAGGAAATATTGTATTTTTTTTTTAAGTAAAGAAAGAGATCAAAAACAAGTAAAGAAAGAAAGAAAGAAAGAAAGAAAGAAAGGAAGAAGAAAATACAACAAAAACAATTAAAGAAAGAAAGAAAGAAAGAGAACAAAACAAGTAAAGAAAGAAAGAAAGAAAGAAAGAAAGAAAGAAGGAAAGACAGCTAAAACAATTAAAGATAATATCAAGTAAGAAAAGAATGAAAGAACAAATATCAAGTAAAGAAAAAGAATGAAAAAAAAGAACAAATAACAAGTAAAGAAAGAAAAAAGAAAGAAAGAGAACAAAAATAAGTAAAGAAATAAAGACAGAGAACAAAATCCAAGTAAAGAACGAAAAACAAAAAAAGAAAGAAAGAAAAAAAGGGCAAAAAACATCAGGAAAGGCACCGGGGCTAAAGGAAGGGTCTATTGGTAATAAAATATGTTATGATATGCCAATAACTGGTTTATGTGTTCTGTATTGCTACATTCACACTGCATAAAAACTGGGACTAAACGCTAACTAAACTCAGACTATACCAGGACTAAAATAGGACCAAAACAGGATCAAATCAAGACCAACAATGATGATTGAATGCAGCATAAGTTTGAAGAATAATAGTCAAATTTCCAGTAGGGCCACCAGTAAGATGTCAAAGGGTTAATATGGGTGAGTGGGAGTGAGAGATTCTTGAATGAGTGACAGATCTGCAGAGTGAAATCCTTGAATGGACCACTTGCGGACATCAGAGGTGGGGGAAAAGAGAAACCAGGACATAGACAGAGACAGTGAAGGTAAACTGCTCAAGGCTGTTTCCTAGATCTCCTCTGTACAAGTTCTTTACCCCTCAGTTAATATCTATGGTAATCACAAGGGCAGGAGCAGCATGATCTACCCGTCTCATCTCTCTCCGAGGACGTTTAAGTCGGTCAGCTTTATTGTATCTGTACTATGTATTACCAGTGTAAGCACATTATCATCACCTTTGTTGCACTGCCCTTGGAGCTAAATCCTTGTGGCGCTACGTAGGAAAAATACACCTTATATCAGAGCGATCAGTTGTTTTCCAAAATCCTTACTCAGAAAAGAGCATTGCCAGAACAGATATTAACCTTAATGTGAACATGATACATGTCCATTATATGACCAATTGCATTTTGGTCATATAATGCACATTGTATCATGTTCATGTTTATTTTTCTGTTTTTCACATTATTAGAGGAAGGCTGTACGCAAACTTGTAGACTTTCTGACACTTGGTCTATAAACAAGGATTTTTCTCTCGCTTTGTCACAACTTATTTAAGATGTGTGACTGTCGATTTTTTTCTATACCGCCAAAGGCCCAGAATTACTTTCAATTCAATTCAATTTATTTTTGTAACAACAGCAGTTGCCTCAAAGGTCAAACTTACTAGCATTACTGGCAAAAACATCAGTACCTTCAACCCTATAGGTATTTTAACAAACCAGATGAATGAGAATAATATCTTGATATTGTGTTTGTATACTATACGATACTTCTCACAGGAACTTGCAGATCACAGCATTATGTACATTATACACAGTGTCTTGACTTTTGGGGGAGCAGGGTTGTATTTGTCTGGAGATCAGCATAATCCTTGGCTAGATCAAATTGCTGCCAATATAGCATTTGCAGCATGGTGTCCCAGCCTCACCCTCAGAAAGAATATGAGAGCCCTGTGTAGACTGTAGATTAGTTAAAAAGGGCACTTTGGGCTCCTACTTGTAGTGGATCTTAATCTATATTTAGCAGCTGCAAAGACAAGCCATCTAACGGACTGCATTCTATTATTCATGGCTTTCCGCTTCTGTGATTGCAAATAAAGAGTTTAGGATGACAGACCAATAAAACCCAAAGCACACATGCGACATGCAGTATGTGATCATCGTCTATTGAATATGGGGTACTATGTGGACACTTGACATAGCACTCAATTGACTGACAGTAAGTAGAGAATGATCTGATTCATTGGTAAATTAAGATTACGGTAGACTTTTTGGTGACATTTGTTTTCTGTATTTGGCTCAACCTTTAAACCTGCTTGTGACAGAGACATCATAAAACCCCTGAAAGTATGTGCCCCTCTAAAAATATGTGAGCTATCTAGCAACAAAGTCGAAATGTCACCATGGCAAAGCTCATTCAGTCATCTGTAGATCACTTACAAAAATCCCTGTATCCGATTAATTAATGCACCAGGGGGTAAAAAGATGGCCGCTTGTTTAAATCATGGATATATTAAAATAGCTGAATAAGATATTGCTAGCTTAATCTAGCGTTGTTAGCTTTGTTTTTATGATTTGTGTGCGGTTTTTGCCTGGTAAACCTCACAGGAGCCTGATCAGTAAAAACTAGAGGTGGGAGTGCATCAATGGGTCCATCCAATGAAAAATGAGATGCTACTCAGAATATTGTCAGTTTTTAAATTTGTAAGCCCTGCTGAAGCCTTAGGTTGATACACGTTGGCATCCCTTTCTGTTTAGTACTTTCAATATACATATTATAGGGCCTCTGACTTTTTTCAGATCCCTAGGAACACACATGTTTACTTCGGAGGCTAGTGTGTATGTCTTCCAAATAAATAAACCTATTGTGAGTTGGATTAGTGGCCAGTCCATTGGTACTTGCTGCCCAGAAAGCATTTTTCCCATAGAGCGCAAAGTAAAGACAAACTTGTCATGTTAGGTTGATAGGGCACCTACAGCTTTCAAAAGGATTTTGTGGTGATTATTGAATATTTTCGATAATTCACTTAAACAACAGCAACAACAACAAAAAACAATCAATTTTAATGTAGCTTCGGGTTGGATTCGGTTCGCTCTAGCCTGCTCTTGCACTGACTGGTCCAAGTGGTCATTCCATTGACTTAGTTTGAGTCAAAGGGCCGAGGTCAGTGTATGTGTAGCCAGTTTAGCTTTTGGCGGCTAGGTACATCAAGGTCAAAGACTTCTTAATCAGAGGTCAGATGTGAAGCAATTTTTGACCAGATTTTGAATTTATGATGTGCCACGTCTTTTGTAATGCATTGCATTGTTTGTTTGTTGACATTGAGAATAAACCCCAGCTAAAATGTTATAGTGCGAGCTCAAATCAAGTTAAAAGCCTGCCTCACTTGCCCTGTGCTTAACGTCCCATTGCCAAATGTGTGAAATATAACTAAGCTGTGTTCCATTACAGACAGCAGGACAGTGCACTCTAAAACTGATGTGTTTTGGCACAGGTGTGATGTGAAACTAACTCTAACTTATGATTTTTAGTATAGAAATGGAACGTGCATGTCTTTAGCCTTTCGAGAGGAGAGGAGTGTGAGAGAGGGAGCTCACAGGGTGGAAAATGTCAAGTCTGTGTAACTGCTTCCATTGACATTCTCAAGAGACAAATTGGGGGATTTTACACTTCAAAACTGCCCGTCCTGCTACATTTAATGCCAAAGGAGATCTGTAGACTCACTCAAGATATGGACACGGTGCTCGTCACTAGGGGGCACACTTACTATGTTGTACACCGACTCTATGCAGCCAATGTAGAATCACAGTGAGTTCAACTAGGTTTTGTTGCAGAGGAGAAGAACAGAGACCAATGTATGTATTTTAAATATATACATTTTATACAATATTTTACTGTATGCTATTTAAAACAGGTTGGACATCTTAGCCTCTTTTCCTTTCTGCTATGAATGTCAGATCTGAACACCCACATGAGACATCATTGACCTTTGAGTGACTTCAATCTGGAACCAACAATTGTTGAATACTTGATTTCTGTATGGTATCTCATGGCTCAGAAGATAGGTCAATTGTAATATATATTGTTGTAATATATGAGTAAACAATTGGAATCCACCTTCATCACAAAAGCACACTTATACCATACCTGTAGACTATTTGTTGTTATTGGAAAGGTTGTAGAAGCAGATTGTTTTAGTAGTCAGCTAAGCAAAAATACATATATTTTTTCTGGAAAACTAGTCCAGTGGTTCTCAAACCATGTCTAACACAGGACCTTTCTAGGTCTAGGCCTAAACCAGTTCTAAGATATGACAACACAATTTCTAGGAAGACAGACATTTTTGCAGATGATTATGTCTGGATAGAGACCATTTACAATTTAAGTGCATTATTGATTAAAAAAACACAAATTGTTCATTCTTTTTCGCTGTTTAGTTTTAACAGTGCTGTTATTATTTGTGATAAAGAGAATTTTGGCATGAGCTTGTAAAGATGAACAACTCTTAAAATGGTTAATGATGATTGTAATAGATTAGTCACAATGATTCCGATTAAAGAGCTGTAACCAATTTTTCCCATGTAGAAAGGTATAATCTGCCACAGTACAGATATAGCCTATTGTAAAAGCATCTATTCGGGTGAAAATGAGTCCACTGTGCACTCTTTGCATCTAATTATAGAGCGTTTTATTCTCCGCAAAGCAGGAAATGCACGGTTGTTGTTGGCTTTACCATGACATAAAAACTCGCTCTGGCCTCAATTGTGAAAAGCACCAGTGAACTCATTGTGGTGAATAATTATTCTCAGACTGGATGTGGTGAGTGAGCAATACATTTGGACCACTGCAAAGTCTTTAAAATGAACTAGTTCCGTTTTTCATGTTTCGAAGACAGTAAAGATCAGGTACAGTGCCTTCAATCGTTGCAACCCAAGCAGCCATGTTTCAATAAATCCGACCAAGGGCAGTTGTGGCTAAACGCTCCTAATATTAGTGTGTAGGAAGTGAATTAATAATGCAATGGTAAACCAAACATTGAGGAATTCTTAGAAATTCATGTTAGGGGAAGGGAAATGGGACTAGTTGTTAGCATAAAAATAAGTCAGATAACACTTACAGGGGGGAGGAGCTGGTGGGTTCATCAGATGACTCCCATTGGAAGGTGTGGTGGTCTTGATATTCTGGTTCGTGGGTCTGATGGTGATCCTGGTTGCACTGGTCACAACCGGGGGATATTCGCCGTTGGCTGGAAGAGGGAGGAAATACACTTGTTAACAAAAGGAACATTGTATTTTTATTTGGCCTTCTCCAGTGAAGCGTTAGTGCTGTGTTGCTGTTACACTGGAGAAGTAAAGCCAAGACCCCTGACTGGTGCAGAAAATGTGAAACCACCAGCAGGGGTCATCCTTTCATTTAGAGCAACGGTACCTCTACACTGCGAGAAGAATTCATAATGACTGTGTGTGTGTGTGTGTGTGTGTCTGTCTGTCTGCAAACTGGAGATGCCCACTCCGAATCAGTGCCTCCAAAAAATCAGACACACTCTTCTCTACCCTAACCTCCTTTTATCCCTTAAAAATGTCAATACTTGACTGGTGTACTTGAAAAATAGTGATCCTAGCACTTGTGCTCATAAACTCAGCAGACAACAAAAGTAATCAGGTGAAATTCCTTTCAGTCAAAGGAAATTAAAGATGAGAGACTTTAATAGAATTGAACAAAAAAGTGTAATGTTTTTCAAAGCTAGTGCAGAATTGTTCAAACAGCTGTCTGTTATGGAATCTATGTACAACCAATGAAGCAAAAACATTATGACCTTAGTGAAGTAAAGATTTTGATTTTCACTTCATAGCTGCACCTTTTGGATGGGTGGTATAAATAATATATAACATATTGTTTTAAGTGTACAATTGCTATGTTATTAACTTTTTAATAACACACAAATGTGTAAAAAAATAGCAAATCTAGATATCATGTCTAAGAGAGTATCATTGAATAATAAATAGTGAAGGTTGACATAATCAAAGTAAAAGGTCAAGCTTGCTCAGAAGTAGTCTTTTGGGCATAACATGATGCTTAATTTGACTGTCAATAATTCACCCTGGAGAGACTCAGACGAAAACAGAAAGAAGAATTTAGCAAGCTTTATTACATGGGTTATATGGCACTCAGACCCCGGCAGAAGACATTGCAATTATGGGCGTGCCATGATAAATGTATATTAGCTGTCTCCCCCCAGGGCCTGCAGACTGGTGGTGGTAGATATGATGGCGAGGGTAGAGGGGACGATGAGGACGATGTAAGGGATGCAGAGGAGGAGATGGGGAGGTGGTGGGTCGCAGCACAAAGCAACTAGGGAGTGTTGATGGAGACTGGAGAGCAAATGAGCTACAGCTAATCCTCTGTCAGTAAAAGCATGTGGTTTGGCGCAGAATTTAGACTTTGGAAGAAGAAATTTGGCTATTTTTTTGTGTTTGATGGCACTGACAAGTTGTTTTGAAAAAGACAAAAATATATAATCAAATTCAACATCAATATATAATATGAAGCAAAAAAGTGTGATTTTTTGTCTCCCCCTACCTTAATCTTTTAATTCTTTTGATCTTCACTCAACTTTTGCAGGCAATAGACTACACTGATTGACTATGCAGACCAAAGATAGAGCTCTCTTTTTCCTCAAACAAAAATGTTAAAGTCATGGAAGACTAAATTTAACTGCTTTATGCTGACCTGGAAAAGTAGTCGAGTGGCCCAATTGTGCAGCTTTAGAGCAGCTCTGGTGTGGCTTTGGTGTGGGTGGACAATCAGGCACTGGGGACTGGATTTCAGATGAATCACCTTCTCTGATTCGGTCAATGCACCGCAATCACCGGGACAAAAAAAGATTAGCTTTGTAGGATCAGCGACCACACATGATTCAGAGACCAGAAAATCAATGAAAAATACTGTGTCAAGCGAACATAATCTGTAATTTTCCTTTTAAGGTGTGTTTACTTAAGGTAGAAGTGATAGCTCCTATTTGGAGAACACAGGCACTTCATTAGAACTAATTAAATCAGTTGAACCAAGTAAGAATTTCTTAAAGAAAAATTACATCTGAGATTATGAACATAATGAAATAAAAGTCCTTCAGCTCATGAATCCTGAAGGTGCACAATGTAACTTTCCCGCTTTTCCTTCTTGTCTTTATCGACGCGTTGCTTTGCCTTGAATGTTTCACAGCATGGAATTCAACTTCCAGCTCCAAAGAGGCAAGCGGCTAATGCCACAAGGCCAAAGTTACAGGTCATATCTGTGGAGAGGCGACTGTGCTCACTGTGAAAATGTATGTTTTTCATTCTAGGCAAAGCAATAATATCTCCACTGAGACTAGTGGAGAAAAGTCACCAGAAAAGTTACCTGGGTACTGATACAATTATTACTACAAGAATTATACAACTATTATTTGAGGAAGCAGTTGATCAAATGCGAATCTCGTTTACTTACTCAAAGGTTGGCTTTTTAATCCCTACTCCTTGCAGTGATGGTTTTGTGTCCCAGAGAAACTGTGCTTGGCCATTTTCTACCCTAAATATGTGTGTGATTGTACGGTAAATGTGTATGCCATCTTTTTATCACTCAAAGATGTGAGCAAAGTGTGATTGATAACATATATGATAATGTATTTAGGCCTTTTATCAAACAAGTTTCTTTTGTTTACATCTTGCTGGCTACAGAAAACTACAGTATTTTTGTTTTCAGTGTTGTACAGGGTTGTTTCTTGACTCTGCTGCCATCTGTGTAGTGTAAGACAAAGCCACAAGTTAATGTCTTGACCCTTTGTTTCTGTAGTGTTTTGATTTATACCTTTATTACCACTCGGGAACTGGAAATAGACGGCTGAGTTGTCAGGTACGAAAAACAAAAGCAAAAAAAAAAGGAAGTCACTAACATCATAATCTTTGTGGAAGGTTATGTTACTCTGGTAAAAATATTTCCAAAATGCAAATTTAAATGTATTTGTTATTAATATGAGAAAATACATTAATAATATTAGTTACTACCTCTTCCATCACGGAAATTATGAAACAGGTAATCTAAAAAGCAATAAATGACGTCCTTAAATAATATTTTTGTCGATTCATTTCCATTTTTCACAGTGTTTCACTACTGTCAAAAAGCCCAAAGCACACATACAAATGAGTTGTGTGCTTGTTTTGTGTCTGCTCACATGCAGTTAATATGGAAACTTCAATTATTCAAACAGCACATTGTGAATGATGCATGCGCATAATCGTATTGTTGATTATGCCATCTTCTCAAGGCCATTTGCATTCATATTTTGGACTAGCATGCCAAATGAACAGCTGCAGTTATGATTAATTTTAATATCTACAAACACTGCCGTCCAATATGTTTAAGTGCCTCTTGTGTCAAATATTAGCAAATGGAGGTTTCAATTTGAGCAGATTTGTGTTCTTTGGTTATGCGCCAAAGTCTAATCTTGGCTTAACAAAAGGCGACTCTAGCTGTTTATTAATGAGCAGGTGTGGGCTGACCACATGACGCCGTTGTTTTAACTAATGACAAACAACTCGCGTCTGCTTTTTTTATTTTCAAAACAGAGCCTTTTCCGTCTTTCATCTTTGATTATTTCTTCACATTGGCACCCCTTGTTTGTGCCTCTCCTGAGTCACTAGAGGCTGCCGAACACTCATCCTTTAAGGCAATATGGCGGGGAGGCTCCCTCAACAGCTTTGGAGAGTTACTGAAGGCTGCTGCGCCATTTGGTTCGAGCAAACATCCTCTAGCATACATTGGAGCTCCTTTGGGTCACTCTTTAAATAAAGTTCCCTTCACATGACATGCACCTATCAACCATAACATTACCATTTTCCATTTTAACTTTAGGTTTGCAACGGCCCAATGTTTAATTTACACCTCGCTGGTCCATAACTGTCACTTTCTTACATCACTTTACCCTGCCTGTAGGCTTTATTGGGACAGAGTGAAATAGGGGTAAAGAGCAGGAAGAGACATTCAGAAAATTGCAGGAGCTGGGAATCAATCTCTGCCTGCTGCAGTCGAAACCACTTTTAAACAGGTACATCCCACAAAAGCTGAAGTATTCTAGACTTCAGCTGTTCTTGCAGATTATGAAACATGCACAAATCCTTCATCACTTCTCTGCTTCTCTCACAAAAATCTGAAAGAGAAACTGCTTGTAATCTCTTTATTGCATCCAACTAATAGGATAGCTATATAATTCAATAATTGTCATAATGTAAATTACCACCAGATCAATACGCTAAAGTCACTTTATTTATTCATGTCTATAAGCTGTACTGTACATAGCCATCATAGTCACTTATTGTATTTATTTTGCACAGAAAGCTGGTGAATACTGTAGTTAATCTGCAATACAATACAATATGTAAACAAGGATGCACGCAAGCCTCTAATCCGGCCTTTTTCCTCACATTTTAATTAGTAAACAATGCTTCAAACTGGATTAATAGTGATGCATTGTTGACAGGGTTTCATGTGCAGAGTAAAATACTTTAGGTTAAAAGGACACGGAGAACGCTGCAGCTTGTATGTATAGATTTATGAGAGGTGAGTAACCGAATTATTGTTCCTTTTGTCATTGTATCTTGCACGTCGGTGTCCATCTGCTCCTGACGCTCTGCTTTATTTGCTGTTGCAGTGGCGGTGGTTACAATATCACATAGTGCGCTGAAAGCCACACATGAGGAGCGCAGCGGCTTTAAAAAAAAAATCCCTCAGCTGAGTTCCAAACTCAGCTCACACCTTCTAAAGTCTTGGAGGTGCGAATTGGGCCTTAAACTTGTGTTTTTACTTATTTATTTATTTAATTTTTTTACATTTTTTTATAGAAATTCTATTCAAAGTATCCAAATTGTCGGGTTGAATAGCACTCAAAACTACATTTGATTTGATATTTTTCGTTATCCTGTTCTTGTACTCTCCATGGCAACAGGAGTTCCCCATTGTGAGACAAATAAAGGCTTTCTTATCTGATGTTATGTCTGATTATTCTATCCTTCAAGTAAATCCATTTTGTGTAACAATTTTCTAAGTTGGAGTCAAAAGTATAGTTTGTTTACCTAATACTTGAGAAAAATCAATATCCCATTCCCTTGTCTTGTAATCCCTCAATAAATGCAACAATCTATAGAGTCTTAGCCGCTTGGAGGCTATGTTACAGATGTGCAGATTTGATGGATTATAAACACCGCAGCAGTGACTATGGCGTTGGCCCTGATATAAGTCCCAGCAGTGGAGTTTAAAAGGAGTTAGCTTCAGAGGTATAGACACAATAGACGCAGCCTGTTTGATATCTTCTGGTGTCATTGCTATTCAGATCCTGTACAAAGGCTTCAAACTATATTAGTATGCAGAGGCAGTGAGAGCGGTCAGCAGGTCGCTCACAGGGTGGAGTGGACCAAGGGCCAGGGCAGCAGCAGCGCAGCCTGTCACTGTTCATTAGCACGGCGCCCTAAGCTCACTACAGCCCCACCACAGGAGGCCGACTACCAACCGGGAGCACACCCCAAATAACACGCTTGAAAAAGTTTTAAATATCACTACTTTGGACGAGAAGTGGGTGCTAATGTTGAAAGCAAATACATTTTAACAGCTTCTTAATAGAAACGGACCACACGCCTTTAGCATGGAGATGATATGACTTTAAAGATGATGCTGATAATTACTACACCTTATTTATTTAAAGTCCCATGGTGTAATGTTTTTGGCCCCACCAAAAAACAAACAAACAAACAAACAAACACACACACACACACACACACACTCACACACACACACACACACACACACACACACACACACACACATAAAAGCATATATTTTCATCACTTTGCTGTGAGCTAGAGCTGTAGGTTTTTAAGCCGATCATGTCTTAGTCGACCAAAATTATTATTATTATGAGGATCAGGGCGTTCTGAATTGTCTACATATGATTATCTACTTTACTTTCTGTTCAAGTATTTCTTTTTGCAAGACATCCTGTGAGCTTGTGGTTTTGTGAGTGCCGTTTTGGTCAGATATTTGGTCTGATCAGAGAGATGCTTCAACATTTTACATGAATCCATACACGGAGCATGTCTATAGTCGAACAAGAATTTCTTCTGTCAACTACAGCCTACTGTGAGCGTGGCTTGCATCTCCACAAACCTGGAAAACGTGGCCTGAAGGAGGTCATGTTCTGAAGTATGGTCTGAACAATCACCAAAAAATTACCCCGTGTTATTTTAATGACATCTTGTGACATCTTGTAGAGAGCAAACACTGGAACATTTGAGAAAGTTAAAGCTGAATTTAACTTTTGACTCAAAGATAGAAGTATTAAGTACTAAAAGCTTGCAAAGGTATACTTGATGTAAGCTAGTACAACAGAGCCCCCATGATGCATGCAAGACTCTACAAAAGGGTATAAATTGTGCATTTAAGTGAATTGGCTCCCAGTGAGGCCTTATTAGCTTTCTAAATGTGTTTGTAACTCATTAACACCCACTTAATGTAGATAATGAACTACTTAATAATGGGAATTAGAGAGAGCAGTTGAGGAATTAGTACAAATATATCGGCTACCCGTGGATGTAGCAGGAACTCAGGTGCGCCACACTGTGTCTATAAATGAAGTTGAAGACTACAGATTCAGATTACGGAAGTAATCAATCGAAAAATAACCGTTGCATGAACTGATAGCGTGAAGATTATTCAAAACAAAAATAGCCGTACGGGAGGGAGAGATAATTCTAATTGGCTCTTTATGTCATTAAGTAAAGCTCATCCTGGGATTAAGCAGCATCTGTACTCACTGGTCCATGCTGTGCGTCCATGTTGCTGCACCCACAGGTGCCAGCCATAATTACCAAAAAGAACACATCTCAATCTGTGCTGAACGCATTGGCAAAGAAAAGCCATGGTTAACTTTCATACGTTTTACTTTAAATAATAGTTTTTGGCAACATATTTAACATTATCTGTTGTAGTGGCAACCATTTAATTAAGATAAGAAAACCTATTTGTCCAACAGTGTAGAAAATCCAATTAAGGCCTATTGGCCAAGTAATTATACAGTAGTTTTATGTAACGGAAAGGTGAGAAGGTTTTGTTTTGTTAAGGTTTGTGTGCATTTTATATCCGTAACTTTTAAGCAAAACATACTTTTAGGACAAAAATGACAGCGCATTTAATGTTCCTGCACAAACTAGAAGGTCTTCAGTTCTCCACTGATTATGTCGTCTTTAGAATATGAAATAAAACAGTTTTACTTTTTTGCTTGGTGGATAAAACAATAGTTTTTCTGGGTTAGTTACCATACTTTCCTATTATCTAATTACCACTGTTAACTGTTACTTTCTATCAAAGAAAAATCATAACAATGTTTGGTCTTCGTCTATCATATTTATTTATTTATTTCGCACACTAAAAACAACCATGAATCAAAATGTAAAATAACATAATAATATGATGAGAAACTACTGTACGCATTAGAAGTTCAAACAGAGTCTGGATCTACACTTCGGACAAACAGGACGTACTCAAACAGACATGGACTTCGACTGAGTTCATAATGAAGTTAGAGCAAAATGGCAGCCGGAGATGAACTTCCTGTCCTGTCTAATGCAGTGATATAATGACGTTGGTGAAGATAAAATGACAGTCCAGCCCAACATCTGAAGGTTGGCTGATGGAACGCCCAGCTCAGCCCATACATCACAGAGAGGAGCGGGAAGGGTGCTGGAAATCAACGCACCACCGCTCCTGTGCATAACACGTACCAGCTAGTTTTCTCACAGTAACGCGGCGAGCCCCAGGTAGGCCTATAATGAGAGATCAGTCACGTTAATCGCTCGCAGTGATCGGTCTGAAGAAACGGCATGTTGGGCAGAGCCTTCGACAGCGCTCTGACTGATAGCTGAAGAAATGAGTGTGTGTGGAGTACAGCTGTAGATAATGGATCCAGGCCCAGATTAAGGAGCGCCTATGTGGAAAATGAGCAGAGCGGTGGATAGATGAAGCTTCTGCGCCGGGACACGTAAAACACAAATTGGCGAGCAAATCTTCGTCAGAAAATGTCAGTGCTTAAAATAAAGCTCTTGGCCCAGTAAGGCAGCGTTGATTTAGGTACAGTGGGACTCTGCCCGCAACCTGCCGCACTAACACATAGCCTGGCAACTGTGTAAATAACATCTCTCTGCGAAACGTTGATAATAGCAGTATTTTGTATTTTGGTGTAGGATTCCTCACATGCCTTTGTTTGTGGAGATGTTATAGCGTTGCATGTTCCAAAGTACAACATTTATTTCCATGATGACAAGCAAGTCATGAGGTTATAGGTGAGATTTGTGGAGAGGCGAGCCTGACAAAGCAAAAAGCAAAGATTCTCCATGGAAACAACCAGATGGTGAACCCCCCAGCAAGAAACCGTACACAGTGCAGCTTTAAGATAAGCGCCACAGAAGTCACTTTCAACAGCATCTACAGAGCATGAAGAGCACTGGTATATTGCCATCAGAAGTAGAAGCTTCATATGAGAAACATTTATGAATGCAAAGTTTCTCCATCATTGTTTCAAATGACCTCATACAGACACAAATAGACTGTATATACACTAGACTGTTTATTCTACATTAGTTAGAACTTAAAGAAAGACTTGTAGAGGGTCTGTACAAGACATTTCAATTAAATATACTACTCATATACTACTACTCATTATGCCAAGAACAATATATATTCAAACTCAAGATAAATTTTTTGTTCCCCTAATTTTGTAATAAGTACTCACACCATAATTTCTAATTCACCACTCACACTGATTTAAATGAAGAGGAAATACCTTTCAAAGACTGGGGCGTATAGCTAATTATGTGGCACTGACCATGTCTGTTTAAAACGTTTCCTCCTCGCGAGCTTCAGTCTGAGCTATATTGAGTGACAAAACCACCCAGACATTACTATTCCCGGCACAGATCAAACTGTTTTTTGCAGATAGGGAGAGACAGAGGAAGGCACTGAACTGCTAACCTTTGATTCTCCTCATGCGAGACGATACTTGTCATTCCGCTCCTGTTTGGAAACTGATAAGCCATCTCAATTATAACAAAAAATACCTAGAGAGGCGACGTGAGGCTTGACCTTTTAGGGGCCAGCTACAACTCTGGAACACATGCCCTTATCAATCAAGCTGCGGTATTGTGCTCATTTCTGACATTTCAGGACCTTAGGGGGCTTCACAAAGACTAGATAAAGTGTGTTTGTTGTGTTTGTGTAATAAAACTACTATAAGATAAAGTATTATTAAGAATAATTTTTCAGAAAGTACTTTACTTAAATGTTCCTTCTTATGAAATTTGAAGTGCACATTCACCAAGCTTTATTTCCAGATAAAAGTGTATCACGCACTGGAAGACAATATCTGTAAATACTCTGAACTCTGAACTCTAGACCTTTTATTCAGGATTCACCATGAACTTGCTAGAAATAACTCTTCCCGCCTTTAAAAGCACATTTGAACAGAGATCACACCTCCACAGCTATTTATTTGAGCAGATTGTAAACTGTGGGTATTGCTTTTTTTTTTATCATCTACAATACATTATGCCAGTTTCAAACCTCCAATTGTTTATTTTTTCATTCATGATTGACAAGTGAAAAAAAGTGAAAAAAAAAAAAAATCTCCAGAAAGTGCGAAATGAGACATTTTGGAATTTACCAGTCTTCTACCCATTCTTCATCCTGGACAACTGTTGAGTTTTGTGTGAATCCTGACAACTAAAAATTGAATATTTCAGCACAACAATTCAGCGTTAAATTGCTTTGAATGGTTGATACATTCCCATTCACAACTCTGCCTCAACTTGACGAAATATAGGCAAAAAATAAAATAAATCAGACAAATTTACCTAACATTTGCAGATTTATGCAGACTATTTTCAGCGCTATGAACTGCAATGCTTAACGCGCTTTCAGCAGGCTCCGTCTCACAAACTGCAGATCACTTTTCAGATTGAATGCATCTTCTGCCACTTTAAACATATGCTTACAAGAATGCTCCCCGTGTGGAATGCATCTATCAAGGATAATCGCCAAGGCAAATCCATCAAACAATGTGCCAGTCCGACCCGGGTCTGATGTGGCACATTAAGAGCAGGAAAAGTCAACACTCACATGCCAAGAAGCAGTCCATAGTGAAGGAGATGTTGTCAATGGAGATCACTGAACCCACGCCAGGTCCATCTTCAGCGCTGAACTGAAGCCAGAACCTGTGGCAAGTACAGGACAGGGGAAACTGTGAGAAAACATCGAGACAAGTTTCATCAAAAAAGAAACTTAAACAGAAAGAGAAGCCTCAAATGTATCGGCCTACAGTAGGACCACTTCACAAGACAGTATAGTATTCAGTTCACCTTATTCCTGAAGTTACCTCGGGCATCGCCATTAATTGTGCCCCTCCTTTAGCTTGAAGCATTTTACATAGAGCTGCCGATCTCATAGCAAATACTTTCTACACATACTACAACACTGTGGTGCCGTGTTGACTTGTTGGGCAAGTGAACATTGAATATTTCACACAAATCAATTTTATTGATTTATTTATAAGTGGCAAGACCTTTCTTTGGCAAGATTCTTTAAAAAAAAAAAATTTTAAAGACTTTTTGGGCCCGAAGGCTTCATTCTACACTTAAGTGAACCAAGTTCCCACTCAACCAGAAGTGCCAAAAAACTGGGCGATCCGTAGCAGAAAGAGACAAAAGTGGGTGGAGTGGAATAAGGTGAACAGTAATAAGATCGGAATAGCTCAGGCCTGTTTTAGAATTATTGTTATTATTATTATTATTATTATTATTATTATTATTATTATTATTATTATTATTATTATTATTATTATTATTATTATTATTATTATTATTATTATTATTATTATTATTATTATTATTATTATTATTATTATATATTATTATTATTATTATTATTATTACTACTACTATTAATATTAATAATGACCATGTTGACTGGAAATGCATTCAGAGTCTTCATACATGGTTAGGTTTGAGATGAAGCATATCATTAACAGGATTTTTTTTTCCTGTTGCCATAAGTAATTACAATGTAATCATCAGAGTAAGCTAATTGGAAATTGCTACAGCTATGTTCAATGTATTGTGGTCTGTTAGCTTATGACACCAAAATATATGCAGCGCTGTTGTTTGCAATTGGCACTATAGTCATGAATAAGTTATTTTTACCTGAAAGACATTGACATTTCACATTTCGTTTTTATTGCTACTACTACTGTCCCATTAAGTGCACTTAATGGGACGTACTTTGGTCCTAAAATTAGCCCATTATTGTCATGATGCTGACTTGGTTTGGTCCTTTTCTAGTCCTAGTTTTTTCCAAATATTGTCCAGGTATGATTTTATGTTTATTCCTGGTTTAATCCCTTTTTTTTTATGTAGTAAATGTGTGGTAAATGTGGACGCACCCTGAAACTGAAAGAAAAATGTCTGCCATGAGTTGAGTTTGGACCTGGTCTGTATTTCGGGACTTTACAAAGATCACTGGGCTAACACTGACAGGTCCTTCTACTGCTTTTGAACATGACATTCAAATTAAAAGCACAAGTGTGGGTCGCTACGTAACCGGAATAAAAAAATAATCACTTATAATAGGGTCACATACATGCTTCAATGGAAGTGAACCTTCCACTCAAGGCAAACACACAAAATGTCAGCTGCATTTTCTTTGCTTTCATCCAACAATAGAGTCAATTTCGTCAGCCTTTTTCTAGCATAATTAGGCCGCAGATAATTTAGCAAAAGAGGCAGTGGGTAGACTAAGGGAAGCCTAGTGGTTCATTCATGCTCTGTTGGACAGAAATAATTAATTTAAGGTTAAAAAGGAAACGCTAACCCATAAAAGGGAAATTGGAATCAGTTTTAAATCAGCTGCTTGTGTCAAACCTTTGATAATATATAACAATCATATACATTGATATAAGTATGACATTAATGTATTTATTCATTAACCTTTATATTAACCAACTAAGAAAAGTCCCCCAATCTAACTTGTCTATCTCCATAGAAACAAGTAAGGCCAGGCTGAGTTACAGATCAGATTTGTGAAGAGATGTAAATGAATAAATGCAAGATCAATTTCCGGGCAAAGCAATAATATCTCCATGGAGACCAAGCAGGTGGCGAAGGTTACATAGAGGTAACATGGCCCATGCTTATCTGTGTACTCTCATTAAAAGTATTTTGAGAACATAAAACGTCTGCATTTGCCGTACCAGTCGGCCAGGCCGTAGAGAGGGACAGAGATGAGCTTCCAGCCTCGCTCAGATCTAGGCTCACTGGCCGAGTGCCACAGTCTGCGCTGCTCCTCTGGTCCAGTGCTGTTCTCCACAATCCACAAGGACAGCGCCCCCTTCTGGAGACCTCCAGAACACACCCAAAACCGAACCTGGATAGAGAAAGAAGACTTTACATAATTTTTATTTAAAAAAATAGTTTATTCAAAACCATTTGCTGTTTTTTTGGGTCAAATTTGTTAAACACAACATTTGCATCACAAAGCCATGGGACTTTACGTTTACATTTCACCGAGCTCAATCAGCAACAACCATCTGCTCCTTTTTAATTATTCTTCAACTATTTGAATTCTACACAGATCAACATTTTTGCTATTTCTCCTTGCCTACTTCCTCACAAATCAATCTAATTTAGGGCTGGCAAGCTGAGTATAAAACCGGCTCAAAACAAAACAACACAGCACTCCATCGCAGGAATTAGACAGTGAAAGGAAGTGAATCAGAGGCATGGCTAACAAGCACTGGATGTAACCAAGTCTCAATGCAGTGCTTTGGTGGAGAGCCGGGGATGTTATTCTCACCTTAAGTGAAACCAACAGTGTCCTAAACTGGATAGCCACATGGAACAGAAAACACCGCGAGCCAAAACCACTGCTCACCAATTATAGTCAATTCTTCTGTCGATACTGAGCCTTATCTCACAGGCAGACCCCACATGGCGACTGCTAACAACACCAAGCTTACACGCACTCCTCTGTCCTACATCTGGCACCACATGAAAGCGACACAGCTCTCTGGCAAACACCCAAAACTAATATCCTTAAAACAGGGTCGTCCAGGAAAGCGGGAGCAGGCCGAGATGTGGAGAGGAGGATTTGGAGTGTTAATCTGGAATCATGGATGGGCTTTGGCAGCGTTTCAAGGAGCTGGATGCAAAGGTCTGGGACGGCTTAGCGCGGTCTTGTCCAGTCCGCAGCAGACATTTGTACCCCGGATGTCCAGCATGTTTTTAGAGCAAGAACCTGGACCCCTGCAAATTTTTTATCACACAAGCGTCAAGCGTATTCACCACCAGTCTACTCTTTGTTTTACATATGCTAAATATACACACGGGCGGAAAATGAAAACAGGTTTAATTACGAATGCTAAACCCATTGCTGTCAATAATGTCCTGAAGTGCGCAACCTCTTCACCCTGCGCTCCAGCCGGCTCCGTGCGCTGCCTTTTGAATAAAACATGGATTATGTTTCCACGCCAGGTCAACAAACAGCGGTAAAGATTGACGAGGTCAGACTTCTCAGTAACCACACAGACACTGACACAGCAGGCTGAGCGGGAAGGTTCTTTTTAAGCATATTCAATTGTAAAAGTCATTAGCATGTGAGACAAACTACAGTGTTTACACATATTATGGCAGGCTCTCTCACTGGAAATGAGACGATATGTTAGCAAGAAATTTTATTGACATTTAACGATTGAGTGGCATGTTCCAAAAATTAATGATAATGCTTTCAGATCTCAGTCCTTCAAAAATAACAACTTAAATCTATCCTTATCATGAAACAAAGACGTTTTTGACACCAACCGGTACAAATTGATGCAATCTTCTTTATTACACAAGTGTAGTAGTGTTAATATGGTTATGAAAAGCTATGTATTTGAACATGGATTATGTACTGTTAAACCAAAACGTTTCCTCACCTTGCAGGGAGAGTTTCTAAGTGGTGGAGGATACATCGGGCTTCTTAGTAGAGCTGACCCCCGCTGGCCCTTGGTCTGACCACCTTCCACACTGAATGCACCACCTAAAGAAAGCCACAGTCACAGTTGTACAGCATGTTTCTATAGAGGGCTGCAGTCAGCCCCACTTTGAAGCTCGCAGATATTAAGAGTATAAAGGCACAACGGAGGCTGAACCATCTATGTGTTGTTTTTTATGTCCAAAAACATCTAAAAGCTTAGAATAAAATTAGATATGAAAAAAATATATTATTTCAGAAAAGTCAATGGGAATAATGAATGTAAATTAATGCTGCGTTCGAATTGTCCTCAGAGGTCGGATTTCCAACATGTAAATTCACACTGGAACACTCTCACTCCAGGCATGGAAACTTGGGCAATGTTTCAGAACCCCAAATTTATCCGAGTTAGAAAATCCAGCATAGCGGCATCCTGGGTTTGGATCGTTTAATATCTGACAGTTGATATGATGGTAGTGCTTAGTTATTTTCAGATGTGGTCAGTAACTACTTAAGTACTGTACATAACTCCACTACATTTGAAAAACAAATATAATACATTCTACTCCACTATATTTCTAAAAAAGACTCCAAGAACAGAGTACTTTTGTGGTGTGTTCAATTTAAAGCTGTAAACCAGAGACTTCATTCGTGCCGATGTTACAAACTCACACACAGAAGGTTTTCCCCTGCACATGATCAGACAATTTGTTGTAAGTTGGCTTTAATCAAATTTGAAGGTTGTTAACAATATTTACAGCTTTGAGTTTGAAAAAAATAAATACAAATAAAATAATACAAATAAATAAAAAAATATCAGCTAATTGAATTCCTTTATCCAGTGTACCCTTTATGACCAAACATGCCAAACTATTTTACATAATAATGCTAGTTTTATATGGTGAACTGAACAGATCTGAATCTTGTCTTTAAAAGGAGTTGATTATTTTTTTCTATTTTTGAAGCCGCAATTGAACATTATTTATAAAAAAGTACTTTCGTTACTTAAATAGATTCTACAGCACTTCAGTACTTTAACTTAAGTAATAATTTCACAGAGCTACTTTAACAATACTTACTATATTGGAGTTAGTATTTGACCTGGTGTTGCTGTACTTTACTCTAATGATGAAAAGCTGTACTTGAAACACCTCTGGTTATTTTGCCCTTTAGTTGCGATCTCCTGTTAATCGCACTGCCCCGGAGCTCTGCAGTAATAAATGCTCTGTTATGCTGCTTTTGTTCAAGTCTACACTGAGCTAACGGAAAACAAAAGCGGAAATGAATAACTATCAAATGATGCTTCATTAACTGTGAATGTAACAATGTCGGGGTTGATAACTTAATGACTTAATTGGAAGCACATTTCGGTTCATTTGAGATCTTTCCTATTTCCTTTATATGACTTGTTTTGAGTGATAACTGTACATAAACTCTAACGTGCTGCTCATAGTTTAGCCCAAGTTCTGACCTCTGATACAACTAGAATACAACATTACTGCCAAAACCTTGAAATGGGGGATCATTGTTGATGCAAGAGAAACATTTTTTACAGGTATACTTCAATATTTTATTTTGATTTAAAAATAAAATAAAAAAAAATCTCGTTATTATATAGTAATATGTGTCCAAGTAATTTCTCTTGTGCATCAATAAAGTTTGTCTAAGTCAAATATGTTTATTCTAAATGCAATGGTAACAAGTGTAGCAAAGAATACTCATTGAAAGTAACTGTACTGATGGTACTGATGGGAAATTACAAACTTGAAAACCACAAACAATTTGGCAGAAATGAGTCCCTTATGGCCACTCGGGGTTCTTAAAATAGTTCAGAACAAAATGTCAGCAACATAAAACATTAAAGCCAAAATGCAATCTTTATCAGCACATGCTTTTAACACGCTGAGCAGGACAGTACAGCAGTCACATTTGCTATAATAGTTTGCTAATGGTTAACCATCACTACAGGGCAATATAGAGACTTTTTTTTACAATCTCAAATATGAATAAATCTGACAACTGAAAAGGACCATCAAAGAGACCTTTTTCATTTCTGACACAAAGTGGAGAAAGAGCTTTTGGGGGAAAAGTGCTCTGACATGAAAGTTCATTTTCTTGGTCAGGAGTAAATACAATTCTAGTTTTAGGACTAGTTTTTCTTTTAGTCTCTCTGTGTTGAAATATGGAAATATGAGGCAAAGGTTAACAGTTGTTCTCCATCTTCAAAACATAATTTAGTTCAGTTATTTTGTGATGCAAATAGCCTGGATGTCATGAGAGTCGTCAGAGTGGATATCGTTCTCCTTCTGTCAGGGTTTCTACCTCCCTGTGCTCATCCAACTCTTTCAACACCTCTACAAACTCTCGTCAGGATCAAGGCATTTCATTTTATCATTTCATTGTCAAATAGGTGAGGTCGAAATGCCATCATCACATTCTTGGACAGTTCAGAATTCTAGGTTAGAACTTTTTAACTTTTTTAACATGGTTTGTGGTTGATATTTCTCTAATTACTGTAGCTATACCGCCTTGTTAATGCCTGATTTCTTCTAATATCGGAAGCTAACCAGAGTTGATTCTTGTTATTATTATCATCATTGTGGCAACCAAAATGCCGTGTGTGTATAATTTTCTTTGGGAGCACAAATGAAGTGAAAAATGATTGCTTCAACAAGGCATGGCATTGTTCAAACACACAGGCTCAATTGTTTTCAGTTGAAAGGACTTTAGGTCATGAAATCAACATGGTAAATTTGTGAAGCCAACACTTAACAAATAATGATGAGTCTCGCCATTTTTTTGATTTTCTGTATGGTGATTCCCTTTAAACGCTGTGAAATGCCCTTGAAGTTATTTCCACATGAAACTATGGCCCACAATGTTCTTCTAGTACTAAGTGGATCACCTGATGTAGGGCAGATCTGCCTGGTTGCTTTGGCCGGACTCTGCAGTCTTCTCCAGGAGAACGTACGCCCCGGTATCGACTGCCACATGCACTCGCCCTCTTCAAACGTGCAGTAGCTGCCATTGAGGAATCGCCCTGTGGAAAAAGAGATAGGAGAGGGAATATGTCAAGGCTGGATGATAAGGAGAGTGTAATGAGTGGACAGGTGTCGTGGGGGGCGCCTATGGGTGGGGGGGGCGCAATAGAGAAGGGGGCACTGATAGGAGATTGGATTGAAGTGAGAGAAAAGGACGGAGAGGACATGAAGAGATCAAGGAAGTTGACTGACAGAGAAGGCGCAGGGGTCGGGAGCCACAGGAACATGGGGGGCATCATTAATGGGGCAGAGCTAAGTGTGCCAGTGGGGAGAGAGCGGAGAAAGAAAGCACCACAAGGACCAAGGACAGTGGAGAGAGGCTGTAGTTGTAGATGAAAGATGGTTGAGACTTGCCCACCATTAGAAATGTTTAGACGAAAAAACAAATTTGGTCTCTATGGAGTTTTTTCACAGCGAGCTGCAGGTAGTCACAGACAACATGTTGAAGACTTTACAAATTAGTTGAAAACTTCCCCAGAACACACTTCTGTGTGTGGGAGGTGTTTGTAGGTCACGCTAATGCTAATTTTGAGGCATAATAAATATTAGAATAAAAAAATTAAAATACCAAACTGAAGTGATCTAGAAATAAAAAGAACTGGGTAGTATTTAATATATATATATTTTTTTCTTCTTTAAATTTTTTTTAATAATATGTATTTAAGGTTTTGATAAAAGTATTAGCTGTGGGAGACGGGCCTCCCTAAAAGTTTGGCATTTCGTTCCAAGGGCTGAGTTTAGCATTGCAATTTTCTAATGTTATTCCACCATTAGAGTAAGGTGAAGTGCCTGGGTTAGATTCGGGAACATATACTTTTAAAATTAGGGCTTTTGAACATGGAGTGCTAGTCCCACCCGCCAATGAACTGCTGAACATTATGGGGGTCCTGTGAGAGACACTTAAATAACCAACGCGCTCATTGCAATTGCAATCACAATTTAGCCTGAATCGCTTTCTTTTCAAATAAAGCTGTAAAATATAGATTGTTTGAACTATTTACATTGATAACTTTGCACTTAAACTTACACTTGTCTCCAGAGTTACTGCCTGATTCACTTAATCAAAGTTCAAACTCTTTGGAAACTTTACTTACATTGGTTGTTCTGTTACAGCTCATTAGTAATATGCTTTTCAAGGAGTCCATTGTTAGCTCAGAAATACTTTTTGCATGCATACATTTTTGGCCAATTCGGGTCGTGTTGATGGAGGCGTACAACTTTTCACATTCAGCCTCACATTCAACATAGTAACCAATATTTTTGTAAGAGAAGAAAGCCATGTGGCTAAGACTTGAAACATTTCGGTTATGTCAGTTTTGCAATGCTGTGCATTACAAACTAGATGACGTTATGTACAAAGGCCAGAGTTAAATTTTTGGAAAACGTGTTGTGGAGATAATGGAGCTGTAATTGGTGTAAGAAGATCATAAAACAGCCTCATTTCGCGATAACAACTTAGCAAGCACAGAGAAAGCTCTTTATGCACTTTCATTCACAACCATCCAAACATTTTCCTTCGCAAAAACAGCAAAACAAAGACTATTCTCTGATGCGGAAAGCTGATCCTCTGTAGCTCTTTCTTTTTCTTTTTGATTTTTGAAATACATATAAACACAGAAGAAAAAACATGACCAGAGAGCCGGACAAAAATAAATAAAAAATAAGAAGAAGAAATAATAATGGCACAATATAACAGATTCCAACAGTACAGCGATGCTCTTATTTGAGATTTCTGAAGTAAAGTCATTTTTCTGAAAAGTTTTTTCTTTGCTCTGTTATACACATTTTAAGATTGATTTATTCCACTCATCAAACAGCCGGTTGGGGATGGAAATTGGGAGAGTTTGGAATAGATATAGATAGATATAGATATATAATAGATATATCTGGGCAAAACATTCCTTTTTATAGTTTCAATCCTTGGCATATGAGATAAGAGTCCATTTTTGAGATCTTTCTTATAGATTTTTTATTTTTAGATAAGATAAGATAACCTTTAGGCCAGAGTCGGCTCTACCTCCTGAGGAGACTTCGGTCCTTTGGAGTGACAGGGCCACTCCTGAGGACCTTCTACGACTTGGTGGTGGCATCAGCCCTCCTGTACGGTGTGGTCTGCTGGAGCAGCAGCATCACAGAGAGAGAGAGGAAGAAGCTGGACAAAGTCGTCAAGAAGTCTTGATGGAGGGTGAGACTCATAGTCCAGCATAGATGTGAGTTTAGCCAGGACCCTTCTGTCACCCACCTCCTGCAGTGAGTCCAGAGCACAGCCCAGGACGAAGCTGGACTTCTTGATGACTTTGTCCAGCTTCTTCCTCTCTCTAAGTAGAGCCGACTCTGGCTCTTCCTGTACAGTGCGTCTGTGTGATGAGTCCAGTCCAGTTTGTGGTTCAGATCCCAGGTACTTGTATGGGTCCACGCTCTCAATGCCCCTTCCCTGGATGTTCACTGGTGAGGGGGGCACAGCAGAGTGGCGTCTGCGGAAGTCCACCACCATCTCCTTGGTCTTCCCCGCGTTGATGAGGAGGTGGTTCTACTGACACCAGTCCACAAAGTCATGCGCTAGTCCTCTGTACTCCGCATCGTCGTCGTCCGTGATGAGTCTGATGATGGCAGAGTTATCAGAGAACTTCTGCAGGACACAGCTGTCCGTGTCATTTATAGATTTCATATAGATTTTGTCTAAGATTGTTGATAGTTTGGCATGGAGGACCACACCTAAATATTTAAGAGATTCCCTATGCCATTTAAATGGGTACATTTTTCTAAAGGACAGAGGGGGTCACCAGTAAGAGAGAATTTAATTTTTTTGTACATTCAATTTGTATCCAGACATTGGACAATATCATGAAGGAACATTCAATATGGAAATTTCTGGTTTGGTTTGTGGTCGAATATAGTAAGATATCATCTGCGTAGCAGGCCATTTTGTGTTCTGTCCAATCAATTGAGACATCATGAATTGTTTCTGATTGTCTAATATAATATCTATTTTTTTCATTGATTGTAAATCTGCTTTTGTTACACAGCTTTCTCGAACACACAAACACATGAACCGCAACAAGAGAACATAACAGACTGCAAAACAAAAAAGAGCTCAGGCCAAAAAACATTTTAAAAGATCCCTAAATCACTGGATCCATCTCGTTTCTCAGGCATGTTCCTGAAATAAGTTTTCAAACTCATTATATGTCTGCTCCCACGTAGAAATATCAAATCTTCCCAGGTGAACTAATAATATAGATGGATAAATCCAACAGGTTTGACCGCAGCTCGACAGACACGACTAAGCTAGGCAGCCATCAACCCGGCGGTCCCCTTTGTGGTTCTTTCCAATGTTCAGATTCCATGTTCTCTTGTTTCTTGCAGTAGTTCAATGAGCCATTCTTGTTACATAAGACAACTTAGGGTCACTGAATGTCCTCGCTGTCTAAATGCAAACATGCATTCAATTATGTATTACAAACCATGCTAAAATACATATGCAAATCTATGTCTATAATTTTATGGACAAATGTAAATGTTTTACCACATGCTTGCAAAGTTATAACAGGCCATAGTTAAAACATTTGACTTTAATTCCAAATCAGAAATGACTTTGCACAGCTTGTTGTAAGTTGCCCCCAGTCTGTTGCTATATGTGTTCCATTGGCTTATATTATTTTGCACTTGTACCCAGCTGGTCGGCTCTAATGCACTCTATGACTTATGGAGTGGACTTTTTTCTCTGTGAACTTGCATGTAATCTAAAAAAATACAGCTAGAACAATCACCCTAAGTTGCATTTGAAGAAGTGCTAACATATTGGCAAATGTGGCTTTGGGCAACCATCTTTCCATAGAGTAATCAATTTGAATTTGATTTGAAGTTTTGGATTGAGATTGAGACACAAATAATAACTTCACATTGTCAGTTTATTCTTGTTGTGAAGTCTTGACAGCATTTTTTTGCTCGACCATTTTCTTTTCTGCATTGTTCCTCTGCAGAAATCTGGGCTGAAATATTTACTTTTCTAGTTGATAAAGAAATTCAATGCCACAAGCCATTGGTGTTAGGGTTAGGGAAACTTCAAAAATTTGTTACAAATTCAGGAATAGAAATACAGTTTTTGGACATTTTTTATTCAAGACCAACCGCCAAAGTTTCTTAGACTTCCTATTCCTCCTTGTGTCTGACCCAAGCATTTTCCTGTACTTGGGGCCATAGTTTAGGAAGGCAATGGGACGTCTATGGACTTCTTATCGCTTTTGACCAACTAGGGTGATCTGCAACTTTCAAACCTATTTTTGTATAATGATGAATGCAGACTATCCATTTGGAGTGATGTCAGGACTTTTTGCAGTTGACGCCAGCAGTTTAGATTTCACTTTGAGCTTTGGCACATTTTGAAATCAAATGCAGATTTTGGGAGGCTACAGATCAATATAGTATGTAGTATAGGATCTGTGTGCTGGAGGTCACTTGGGGTAATTGTGCTGAAGGAAGAAGATGGACACAGAACAAATGCGTGAATAGAAGGTAAAGGTTGGATTGCAAGCGTGAAAAGGCTGCGGGAGTGATGGAGAGAAGGCTTCATTCATACGTACTGACAGCTGGCCTTCATGCTCATATTAGCATTAGTGACAGAAGTGGTGTGAAATGTGAACTGTGTCCTCGGTTGTAGATTAATGCTGTGTTTCTCTGCTTTGTATCTGTGCCATAAATAAGTACTTTAAACAGTATTCAATACAGATACTTGAGCAATGCTTTCTGGTAACGATTCCAGTGTACTGTTTCTTGTGTTGTTTGTGGTACAGACATTTTCTTATATGTATTTTGCAATTATTAATTCACAATGATGATCCAGCACCCACAGAATATGGACTTCAGCAAAAAAGAACAGAGATCTTTGGAATTAATAACAAACATAATTTAATCCTAAACAAAAAAGTAATTTTCACATGTGATTGCCTCCTGACCAACAAAATATGAAGATTTATAGTTAAAAGACCATGAACCCTCTTTTAAATTTAATACAGTCCTGAGATAGTAAAAGATTGATTTCCACATTGACTAACGCAGACACTTCATATATTTGCGATCTTAAATATTCCCTCAAAACGCAGGATTATTGCATTCAAATGCAGCTAATCCCCAAGGGCTGGTCTGTGGAGCCAATTAGCTAAGATAAATTGTAGCGTTGTGACAATGACAGACTAGTTTTTACCACACCTTTACGTTCCACTCTCCTCTGTGTGCAAAGCTGTATGCACAAGGGAAAATCCTGACATCCTCTGTAGGCAAATGAATTACAGCAATCTTTACAAATCAAACTATGCCGGTTGAAACGTTGTTAAGATGGCTAGACACAGGCTAGACAGACACACACACGTACCGTCACAACCTGGGGGAATGCAACCGAGATGTAAAACTTGGCTAAGAAGTCTGAAAAGCAATGGTTATACTCAGTAAGTTTTCATGATACATCCAAAAGTCGTAAATTATCTAGAACTTATTCCAAAAGAAAACCCAAAGATTCTTTTAGCATCTTTATTAAACCCCCAAAAGCTAGATCTAAAAGGACTAAACTGGGATCCAACTGTGTCTTGATGAAAATAAAAATAAAGACCATCACAAACCAGAACTGAACATCTATAACCAGGATTATCCCAGGACTAAGCCGTAGCCAACAATACCACATTTTGAAAACCACTTTACTAAGGAAAATTGTAACGTAATGTGAAAATCCATGGACCCCAGATGTGCGCATCCATATTTTTGCAAGAACATGGATTTTAAACTCGATCAAAACTTTAATTTACAACATGGTACAGAAGGTCGACAACATCCGTGCAGACAAATGCACACAAACACTAAACTAAACTGCAAAAACCTTGGAGACTTATAAGTAAGATGCCAGACTTCTTGGCCAGACTTCTCCCCAGCCTCCATAGAAAAAAACAACAAAGATATGTGCAAAGAGATAGAAATAACAACTGCAGAATATTTCTTGGTCGAGGAATCTTAGCCAAGCATAGCCTTTTTTTCCTCTCTATCTTACCCTGTCTGACATGCCATTTATTGCACCACTGAACAATGACTTCATTAAAGATGTCCTACCACAGCTGAGCGCCTTCACAACCACAAGTTCAGAAAAGAGGTTTTGGGAACATTATTATATAAAAAGTGTTTTGATGCGATACTCACTGCAGCGTTCGCCCTCGTCATCTCCAAGCGGACAGTCCGTCTGGAAGTCGCACAGTTTGTCCAGTGCAATCGCGGGTCCTTGGTGACAGTGGTACAGACCCTCCAAGGTGACGTTAGGACCAGGCAGAGAGGCTAGACAAAAGGAAAATATTGTGGTAAGAAGCGTTCAAGGACTACTCAGAATTACAATGATGCTGGGTTTGTCTTTTTAGCTTTTAGAGGACTTGTAGCAGCCTACTTTTTGCAACGTGAACAGTGTATATATAAAAAAAAAAGTATTTCACGCAGAATTTGAGAACCGTTAAAGCATCAAATGTGGTGATTTTGACAAAGAACAGTGCGGTCAATAAAGGTAAATTCAAATGAACTTCTTAAATTGCTTTGTGAATTTTATATGTATAGTTTCATTTGCATTTCGCGGTTGGACCTGCGGCTGCTGAATCACAGGCCTGGAGATTATGTCACGACTGTGACCCCGGTGAGCCCCGCCCTTGTGTCTGATGTAATGAGTGAGAGAAGAGGGGGAGGGGACCGAGCGAGCGGAGAACGCCTTTAATGCATGCCTCTGCTAGGACTCTGCAACCATCTTAATACGTTTGACTGAGAGGACACAAGAGTTTTGGTTGGCTCGGCTTATTTAACTACGATCGCTGACGTTTTACCCAAAGGACAAAACTTCAGCATTCACGGGGCTCCAGTGTACCAGTGGCCTAAGCACGTCATGGGCAGTGCCCTGTCATTATTATGTTGTATCATTATTTTATAACTAAGATAGCATAATATATACATTTTACTGCTGATAGTAAATTATATGCCCAGCATAACTGACTTTATAATGTGCATTTTCAGAGTAGGCAAGGCAAGGCAAGGCAAGTTTATTCGTACACAAGGCAATTCAAAGTGCTTCACACAACAGGAAAAAATGCATTAAAATCACAAAGACATGGCAGAAATCACAATCTTAGTTCAAGACATAAAAGAGTACAAAGTGCAAACTACACTGCGCGTACAGTAAAGTACAGATGCCTGAAAATGTACATTACTTTTAATTTGTTCTTTCCACCACTGTATAATTAATTTTCTAAATTAATTACACTGTACATTGATTTTTATTTACTTTTACATTAACCAATTGAGCTCAGGGGAAAAACTATAAATCCTTTTACCTACATTCAAGAGTTTCTTCAACATTGTACACATGCTTATTTAAAAAATAAATCCTTATTTGTGCTTGTATACTTGCACAAAGCAAGATAATGCTTTTTGTTGGTTGAGCTTGAATTGGTTTTCTTCCAAATCAATGTTGAAGTCCATATTTGAAATCATGACACTGAACGTTAAAAATAGATGCAGTTTGGATGACATCACCTCATCCATCAATCAGACAGAGCAGCGCGAGACAGGGAGGCGCATCCTTTGACATTTACAAGGTCAGAGGTCACCTTGTTGCAGTCAAAGCCTGTTGTTGGATGGATGAGCCTAGCGTTAGCTTTCCCTTGTGCTAATTAAAGGGGCGATATGTAACTTTTACTGCTTGTGTCCATTAAGATGACATTGCTTTGCCAGGAATAACTCACAGTATGGCATTAAACATATTTATCTCCGTGATGACTACAAGCTGCTACTCCTAAAATGAATACAACAACAACCATGCTTCAACCAAGGTATGTTTTTAAATTCTGTATTGCTTTGTATAAGTAGTTTCAGTTCAGTGTTTAATTGGACAAATATGTTCACTTTAAATGAACTGAACATTCAAAGTACAAGATTGACTTTTTGGACTTTTGCGGATAATCACATGTTAAAATATAGCTTTTTAATTGGGACTAATTACTTACTTTCATTTTGTCAGTTCGTGTTCTATAGATATAGCTCTTAGAAGTGCAAAAATCCTACGTTTTCTTGGAGCATCATGTTTAAAAAAGATGGAAGCTTACTCTTGTTCTAAATTTGAACCCTATCATTCTTTACTTATTTTCTTTACAAATGTTCACCAAATTCAGCTGTATTTATTGCTTTTTAAAAATAGTGAAGAAATTGTGAATGCATTTGCACATTTGCTGTATCTTAGCCCATAATACTGTAATTATCATTACATTTAATTTTTTCCCAAACTTCTAACTGTAGCACAATTAGTCAAAAACTGCAGGGGAGATCTACCGACAGACAAGGACATACGACTCCATTATATGTCCAACGCCTGGTATAGTAGTAGTAGTAGTAGTAGTAGCAGCAAAAATAGCTATGGCAAATTGGCAGTATCAGTCAGACACGAAACAATGACCCAGATAGCGGAGCAGGTGGCAGAAGACTTCACGCACATAACATGGTGGTAACTGGTCTCAACAACCCAATCGTGAGAACCGGGCATTTGCATTCTGTATCTATGCAAATCAGGCAAGTGATGAGGACCGAGCGCACCTCCGCTTTAATCAGCATGTCAGAGTCAGCGCTGTGAAGAAGGGAAAGAGAAAAAGGTGCATCCTAATACAGGGATGTGATCTGCTTCTTGTGCGCCCATAAAAGGATCCTTATCGTGAGTGATTGTTTCCACAATCTGTATATGTGCGTGTTACGTCTGCATTCAAGTGGTTCTTGCATAACTAGCATTTAAAACAGAATGGAAACATTGAGAAGTAAATTGGAACTCGATACCATACAATTCTTTGGTACATCAAAAAAGTAAGTTTGAAAAACAAACATCTACTGCATATTAAACACAGGATTAATGACTGTATGTAATGAAACTGTAAAATAAGTATATTGTTATCATTATGTAAGATTGAGAATGGCAGGGGAATTGTTTTAATTAGGTGTCATTGGTGTTTATCGCTTCTCTATTCGTTCAAAAGCAAAATAGCTATATGTCACACTAACCCTTAATATACAGTATATTGGCATGAAACAGCTTCCCTCCCGTCAGTTGACCCAACAGGGAACTGGCCCATAGAGGGGGAGGCATTTTATTGGACAAAACCACTATACAATTATTAAATTGAGCGACCATAATTTTGTAACTTTACATTGAGAACTTTGCTTTTGTTTGATTTGTGCAATCCTTCATTTAGTCAGTCTTCTTCAGTACTCAGAACATAAGCCCCTCAGTATCTGTCGGCCCATTGTAAACTTGAGTTTACACTTTCACAAGACTTCATCTGTCCAGTTGATAACTTTAAATGATAGTTGCCATTGTTTAGCCTCATACAATGTACTGTTTGTTTCAATACACCAGCAGATACAGTACAAGCACCCACTACTGATTTGTAAAGGCACATTTTGTGATTACTATGGGTTCCTGGTTATTCTGAGTAATTGCGTAAATTACTATGAAAAGAAATTCCCTTTTTTGTCAGATTTGTGTTGTGCTTTATATATCAAAGCTACTGAGCTGTAACATACACATACATGTGACATGTAGAAACAACCAATGAGCGGTATTTATTTTAATGCGCTTGTTTATACTGTATGACCAATTGTGTGGCAACAGGGGCTTTGCGGTGCGGCTGTGCTCATTCATGGCCCGTACATGCATTATGCATTTGTTGTGCTCAGTGGCTTCCTCAGCACTAGATGTTGACACCTCGAGCCGAACAATTTATCAAAAAAACGTATCTACCGTGCAGTCCAGACTACTGGGCGAGGTATGTAAATTTACTGATTTATCTTTGGTGCTATGACAAGCGAGTAAAAAGTGGCAAAGTGGAGGTGTCAGTGAACTTTGGGTTGGCGGAGCAAGTAAGTGCGCGCGAGGCACGGCCGCTGCCCCATCTCCCATGGACCAAAGCGCTTCTTAAATCACACCATGTCACGTTGAGAACAAGTGGGTCAGCAGGGGGGATGGATGGCCTATGGGAGTAAGTGAGTTTTGTTATCTGTGTGGCTGAGGGGGGTGGGGGGTGGGGGCTGCACCGGCTTTGTGTTAAGGATGATGTATGAGCAGTCAGGTGAGCTGGAGAGGTGACTACGCAGCCCAAAACAGCAGCTGATAGATGACTGAGGCCTCCTGCAACAACACTGCAAGAGAAGTTTAAAATCTATCAACAATTAGTGTCAGTCTTCATTGTGCCACTACAGTATTCATGCACTGGCAGACAACTGCACCTGTCATTCTTTGCAAGGGTGGGATTTGACTTTTATTATGCACAACAAGCACATAACATAAACATGGCATCCACAGAGCTAATTCTGTACCGAGACACTCAAACAGGTGTCTCTTGATGTCAGAGCAGGTGTGTGCAGGAGCGCAAAAGAAGGCAAGACTAAAATGAGCTAAAACTTTTCCCCCCAGAATTTTACATACAGAGCCTCAAAGCTGCAGTCAAAGCTTGCCAAAGCCTGTAACATAAGATGACGATTCGATTTTAACATTCAAATGTGAAGTCTGAATGTCAGCTTGTTGGAAAATAACTACATATTTAAAGAATACTCTACTTCAGGTCTTCTTGTTCTGCTAGTTCTTTTCTTGCTCTTGTTTGCCTATTGGCCATTTCCTTTTCACATTATTTTTCATCCGAGTTATTTTCCGGTGTCCCAAATAGTAAATTGCAGTTTCTCCTACATCTGTATTAATGCATGTTAGACATGAATTCTCATATGTTACATCTTATATGTCCTGCTTGACACCATAAATTCCATGCTGTTGAACATTCCCTGCAAAGCAATACCCAGAGACAAGTTGGTGGACAAGTATTTGGTATTTCTAATTGTGGTACAAGAACATTGTCAGATAGCCGTGTGAATGTTGCTTCTATGTTGACATGTTGTTGCCATTTCACAACACAATACTACAGTTTTATGGACATTCTTTTGACCCATGCCTAGACTATGACTCTCTCTTCACTGGGACATCACTTCTCCACTTGTTAAAATCCAGACAGCAGAAAACATTTAGTCATTTTTGCACAACTGCGTGTTGATTCAGAGAACGCACAGATAGGCCTGTCTCTGTCTCTTAACAGAGCGTGTAGAATATCACAAGATCATGTAAAGCAGTTTTCCCCATCTGAGTCAAACTTGAGCGGAGTTTCTGTGTGGGAATCACTAGTGTATTTGAATACCAACAGATTAGCCCTCGTTCAAGTACAGCTGAAACAACACACAAAAAAAACAGTAGAAGCAGAAATATGAGCTTTGTTTTCCACTCTCAGTCACTTCCTCAAACCACTCATGTGCTCACGGGCTTATGTGATCTGCTGGAGTCTGTCTTTACAGTGATTACAGAACAAAACAGTGAGGGTCCGTCGCCGGCTTGTCTCATAAAAATTGTATTGATTTTGTTCCACATGAACTTATATATCTTCATGAAAGCTAATGAATACAGGTATTTTTATTGAAAAAATATACTTGTTTTGGAGCAAAATTCTCCTTTATTCAACTTGCAGTGTTTTTATTATTATTTTAGTAACATTCTAATTTTTACACATTGCTCACTTTTTACCTCCTCCAATTCTTCACGAAGAGCGAGTCTGCTGGTCACCGCTTCCTCGTTCGCACCTCGAGCCAAACTCAAACAGAACCGTACAATCAGATTTGCTCATTTCCGTGACACAAATGTATGAAACAAAGGAGCTCATTGGTCATCAAACAAATTCTGCAGAAATCCGCAATGTTTTTCAGTCCCTGTGATATTTTTTTCCCCTTGCTTTTTCCCTCATAAGCAGACATATTTGTTTTGATACAGACGGACCATGCACGTCCCGGATTGGCAAATCCAACTGTCAGTGGTGTCCATCTGAACTCTGGAGATGAAACTGGTGACCAAACTGATATCAATCTGTCACAGAGAGTCTGTCACATCATTTCGGATTTTCCAGGCAAAACAACACTATCTTCAGGGATAGTGTGGTTTCAGACCCTTTATCTGAAAAACCTTAAAGACCTCAGTGAACAGTAGTGAAGGGTGAGATAACTATACATTTGTTTGCTTTAAGGTGCAAGCCCCTATTTCCATGGAGACAAGCAAGTGAACCCATCTGGACAAATCACAGGTCAGATCAGAAAGCTGAAAACACCAGAAAACACCTGAAATTCAGTAAATGCAAGGTAGATAAGTTTGTATTGTGTCTAATTATGGAACATTCCAGGCCAAGCAAGAACATCGCCATGGAGACAAGACAGACAGCTCCAGAAAAATGACATAGTACACCTTTACGCATGAAAAACGACCAAACGAAAAAGGTGAGATTGTGATGGCTTAACAATGGGTGAGGCCTTCTGTAAAATCCATGTTTGCAATGGTCAGTAAAAATGCTAAACAAAGCCTGATTTGGGAATGCATACTTCTCTCTTATTTGTACAGAGCTAAAACATGAATGTCACAAAAACAAAAACTACACCTATTGCACTGCAACTGCAATATTGAAGATGGATGCGTTTGGATTTTCCACTAGATACTCAACACTCATTTTCTTGTGTATTCAATTAACTGCACATGGCTATGCTCAATTGGTCAGAGCTCCGGCTCGTCATTGGTGCTGTATTTTAAAGTCACTGGGGAAATGGCAGCAGGCAGAGGATACTATAGAACAGAAAATTAGAGCTCATGTAATGGTTCAATATCCTGTAAACAATCGCATACAACATAAAAAGCCATTAATCTTCTACGTTTGAAAAGAACAAAATATTGTGGGTGTTATCGGGTTATGCAGTGGAAATACCACAGTTCAAATCCGGGGCAGGCTATTTCTTGTTGCGTATTATGGTAATCAAACTTCACCTGGAAACCTTACATATTCACAGGTTTCAGTTTGTGTTGATTTTGCGCCCATTCAAAAGATATGAAACTTTAAGGAGCTCTGTAAATCAAGTTAAATCAGAGCTTTGTTTTAACACAATATGACCGATTTGCACATGCAAGATTGGTAAACCTTAAACTAGTGCAATGGTTTATTTGTAATTTTTTTGGAGCAAAAGTACAGACAGTGTAGGCACATTGTATTTGGACCAGGAGTTATCAATTATAGATAGACAACCTGCTGGTTCCTTTCACCTCAGTGCTGTTCTTTGTATCCAGCATTGCAGATCTACGATGGTGAGGAAACACAAAAACACAAACATCAAAGTCTCCCCCTGTCGACAAACTGGACACGGCCAGACCAGAGACTACATTTGTACTCTTTGATTTTCATTTACCATCGTCGACTTCCTGTAGTATCAGGAGGTTTGTAATTACTTTTTTGATCCCATTATCTGTGTGATTTTGATTGGATAATTGACAACCAAACATGTAAACGTAAACACATTTTACATCACATCAGAATGCGATTGAAAGTCTCAAATTGAATGTTATAAAATTGAAATGAACAATCTTCCCCCAAAATGTGATGAGTTACTTTCCCTCACGGAAAAATATTCAATGTTTTCTCGTTTTCAATCTACGATTGCCAGCGCCATTCTATTTTAAAGGTCTTACAAAGTGCAAGTTTAATTTCGTTTGTGGGATAACTTTTATTCTGGTAAAGGTCACCAAATTTCAAATGGCAAAAGAACATAATTTATCTCACAATTGTTCCTATAAATGTGACTCAACATCTTTTATCACGCCTTTTGATTCCATGCTACATTACAAAGGCAGTGTAGAGTACAAAAAATTGACAAAATTGAGTGAAATTGGGTACTTGTTATCTGTTTTATCTTGTGACAAAGTTGCATTGCTCAATCTTGTCCAATTTCATAGAGATCAAGGAACTGATTCTACCTTTTGCGTGTCTAAATTTGGACACCAGAATTAGCAGTTATTGGATATGATTGGAACTTTGAGTCTTTGCTGCTTGCTTTGTCAGAGGAAGAATAATTCAATTACAAAACTATATGTATTCAATGTGATACTTTTTTTTAAGGCTGTAGTTTGGCGTGTATTGATTTGCGATTTATTGATTACATTATTTTCCTATTAATTGTTTGGTCAAATACACAATGTGAACTACAGCCAAGCACAAGAACAAGATAAGAAATACGTATTTGTTAATTGACCAGGTGAAGGCAAAAGCCAAGGTTTATTGAGTCCTCCAAAGGACTCCAAAGCTATAGCACGTGGGTGGACATTTATCTGGACAGAAATGTACCAAATATTATCTACAAGCGATCCAAATTATTTTTCCAGCAATATTTTCTTCAAGACACTTTTAAACTGTAATAGAAAAGTGTTTAAAAAAAAACAAAAAAACTTATCACAGCAGCTATTCCTTATTAACTCTTTACTTGATAAACAATGTTCCCTCAGTGTAATTCTCATATGAGGTCTGTCAAACATACATGTTCCCATTCAATTATATATAAATAAAAAGTTGAAAGACTTACAGATGGCACAATGATATAGAATATGGTTACCCTTTAAAAGTAATAACCTGATTATTGAGTATATCAGTATATTTTTGTTTTCTTTCATTGTATGCCATTCGGTAATTGTGTCCTTACTGAAAGGACTCTAAGGACCATAGCCTGGTCCTAGCCAATTACGTGGAGTGGTGCCGCTTGTTGTTCCTGCAAATAAATGTTTCACAAACAAAATAAATGCATTTCAGGAAAGCCCTTCTGGCTCTGGCCCCAGTATTCATAGAAGGGAAGCCTGTAGAAATGGTGCAGGAACACAAGTACTTGGGCACCCAAATTGACAACAAGTTGACCTTGAATCCCAGGTCAACGCAGTGTGCAGTAAAGAACATCAAAGGATGCTTTAATGTTTTGTGGAATCGTTTTTAACGTTTTCTTTTCTTTGTTGGTTCAATTTGTTGAACCTGAAAAGTTGCATAGCATTGTGAAAGAGTGTGGTAAAATCATTGGGTGCAATGATATCATGGACCTGTTTAAAACAAGGTTGGTGACCAAAGCCAGGAAGATTCTGGCAGATCCTGTTCACCCACTGCACTCACAGTTCAGTCCCTGCCCTCTGGCAGGCACTTCACTGTGCTCAGATGTGGGACCAATAGACTAAAAAACTCTTTTAGCCCCACAGCTATTGGCCTTCTCAACAACTCCAGAGCTTGTCACTGCTGCACCGTACCTTTACAAACTGTACCATGTTCTTAACTATCCCCTGCTAAATACGTGATGTTGTGAATGCGAATGATTTTAAACTGCTGACCGTGCCAGAATTGCCCCTCTGGATCAAATAAAGAAATCGAGCTATTTTAATGTATTGAGGTGTTATGATTTTATTCATTAATTTTCTGTGACTTTGGGCCTGAGGCAGGGTTCACCCTGTACAGGGGCCGTCACAAGGTGAAATCATTGTGAGGACATGTGGACAAAGCCTGAGGGTGAGTCTAAATACTTTTGTAAGGACTGAACTACGCCAAAATTGCTAGCGCCATGTCTCAGCTAATTCACTCAGAACCAGTCGGGGGGTGTGGCTGCCGGACGATTCTGCACTCACCTGCGCTGAGGATGACAGCCAGGAGAGTGGATTCCTTGTGCCCGTCTTCATACATCCTTCCTTTAGGCCGTGAGCTGGTTGAACCACGGACTGGAAGGATTATTCCAAGTGTTTTCCAAATGGATTTGAGCTCCAACACGTGGCAACGAAAAATGTAAGCTTGCTGACTCAAAATCGAGTGCACTTGTGGTAATAACCAGGGCCGGTTCTAGTCATTTGTGGCCCTAAACAAGATTTTGGTTGTAGACCACCAAATGACAAACACTGTCATTAAATATGTGGACATAACAATGGAACATACTGTAATAGAATAGAGACTTCAGATGATATGCAATGCAAATTCAGTTTTAAGAAATGAGGTGTGCCCTGGGGAGAAAAAGTGACTCAAGGTCTCTAGTGGAGCAGACACTTTAATTAATTAAGATTAATTATTAATTAATAATTAATCAGAATTTAGATGTTGGTTATTTGAAATGAGAATAAGTTACATCTCATGTAAAGAGGGGTTTGGGGGTTCTCCTGTTTGGGTTTGGGTAATTTCCTGTATTCAAATATAATGTTTATGACTTTTACCTATTTGAATAGGCTACTTAAAACATTATAATTATGCTCATATTATATATTTTATTTGACCAGGTCAAATCAGGTTATGTTTAAAGATAAGCTAGAGTTTTATAGTGGAGCTGTAGACTTGCATACTCTCAAAATACATCTATATACATTTTAAGTAGTGTTTATGTTGGGCATTCTCTGCTCCACCCTCTGCATCACACCTACTGTATGTGGCACTCTTCACTCGCCTCTCCTCTGTGCTGAAAGGCTCCAGAGAACCACTGCTGCAAACTCTTCTGTCTGAACTTAGGTTTTCTTTTGCGCTTATTCTACACCAATGCACTTTACTTTTCTGTGAACGAGTTTGACCACTCTGCACAGTGCCACACCGAGCCTCGTAGCTTGACGTGTTTGGCTTATTTCTTTTTGTCTCTGTTTCTAAGTGAATATGAGGCGGATTCTCGTCAGACTTTTGACATTTTCAACCAGTCTATCAGCAGTGGAACCTTTCCTGAGCTTTGGAAACATTCAAAAATTATACTCTTCTCCAAAGACAGAAAATTGCCTTTCACTGGTTCGAAATGCAGATCAATCAATTTGCTCCCATTGCTAAGTAAGTTACTAGAGAAGATAGTTTTCGGACCAAATTCTGACATATAGGGCCACTCCACTAACACTGCTTTGGCACATATGAGGGAGTTATGGCTCATGTGTCTGGATGAAAGAAAATGAGTAGGCGCTGTGCTATTGGATTTCACAGCAGCTTTTGATGTCATCGATCATTGCATTCTGCTTGATGAGCTTAAGTCTTATGGTTTCTCTCAAAAAGTACTCGCATCGATGAACAGTTATCTTTCTAATAGGGCACAAGTATTGCTTAACAGAAGTTTATCTAACACTGCAATGACATCATGTTGACTGCCACAGGGGAGTTGTATGGGCCCACTTTACATTTCTATATTTATTAATGATTTTCCGCTGACGGCTAAAAAGGCCAACGTTGTAATGTATGCCAATGATGCAACACTATAAAATTCTGCAACACTATAAAATTCTGCAACAACAACATTGGAACTGAGAAAGAACTTTACAAGAAGAGTTAAACATGGCAGTGAAATAGGTAAAAATTAACAAAATGATTCCAAGACAGGTCCCATTTGTTGCTACTGCACTTAGTCTGACACCAGAAGCAGGTCTCAAAAATCAAACTGTTGGGTATTAGATCAGATCAGTCATTGTCTTGGGCAGATCAAATGAATCATATTGTCAGCATGATGGGGAAAGGTACTGCCATGTCCAAAAAATGCTCTACTTATTGTTCACCTGCTGTACTGAAAATGGTTGTTCAAGGTATTGTTTTAACTCACCTCCACTATTGTCAAGGAGTGGGGTCTAATGCTGCACAGAAGCATCTAAAAAGCTTCAGATTGCTCCGAACAGAGCAGTTCGAGTAGTACTTTGCTGTTTTTCAAGCAATAATGTCAGAGAGATAGTCTGTCTTGGTCAATGGTGGAGGACAAATTGCAAGCGAGTCTGTTGGTGTTCATGCATCAAATGATGGTGGAAAAAGAGCCCAGGTTTTTTTAATGATACATTTTCTTCAGTGGATTTGGCCACACGCACACGCTCTGCCAAGTTAAGTCAGGGAAACTGATTGTCCCCAGACCACGAAGTGAATTCATGAAAATAACTGCCCCTACAGAGGTGCTGTGGCTTGGAATTCACTTTCCACCAGTTAAAATTAATTCAAAATGGATCCTCCTTTAAAAACAATTATTTTTTAAGATAAGTTAGCGCTGAATATTTAATGTTGATTATTATTATTATTGCTGTATGCACATAGGCCTATACAAGGCCTTGTGTTTTTGTATTGTTAATGTGCAAGGCAAACTGACACAATCACCTTTTAAATTGTGTAGCAGTGTGGACATGTGCAACACTCTTTATTGTTGTTTGTCCTCTGACCGTCTGTACTTCTGCCTGCTGGTCACTCGGTTTTGTTTTGTTTCATGTTTTACTCCATGCAGTAGGTGTGAATATTACAATTATGTTTGATGGGCGGCTACGCCCTTATCAGACGTAGCACTGCTGTTCGCACGGGGAGCGCCTCAATATATTTGTTTGTAGGTAACGGTACCCGAGTCCAGCGGGCGTACAGCTCATCCACCACTGTTTTTTTGCCCACACCTGTTTTCTGCATTGTAAACCAGTCTTCCTGCTCCCTGCTACAGGGTGGGATCTGGAATATCTGTGTGATTTTGTCCAAAGACGTTGGTTAACAAATTAATTATGAACCGTGCTGTAATAGCACGAGCACTGCATAAATGTATTTCTTTTGATATGAACTCTGTAAAGGAATCAACCTCATCTTAATCATCTTAATCAAACTCCAAAATGAGTTCAATCTGTGGCTCTTCTGGTGCTGCAGTGCTTGTGTTGTTGTTGTTATGTTGCTTTTAATAGCGCTTGGCAGCCGAAAGGTGCATTTACTACCACCTACTGTAGTTGTACGTCTTCTGTAGTTGTACATCTTCTGTAGTTGTACGTCTTCAAAGAATGTGTTTTACGCTATACCGCAAAAAAAAAAAGGAGAGAGAGAGCAAGAAAGGAGAGAGATAAAGAGCGAAAAAGAGGGCAAAAAATTTAGGAAAAAAGAGAGACAGAGCGAGAGCGCAGTGCTTGTGTGAGAGAGAGACGACACACTCCAGGGATGATAAAGAACTATAGACACGTGGCCCGGTTTATTAATCACATTATAATGTCATATTTTTACAGCCGGTTTCCTGCTGCATCTTTTAAGCAAAGCACCAGAGAGTTTGTTTTCCTCACATGCTCTCTCGCCCCCTCTCTTGCCCCCTCTCTCACCCTCTTCCTCCCTCTCCGTCTCTTCCTCCTTCACGTGTGCTCCGGTCACCGGAGCATGTGTCTCTCCAAGTGGTTGTGGCCCTAAACAATTGCTTGGTTTGTTTATGCCACGGCGGGGCCCTGGTAATAACTGAGTACTCAAACAATGACTGGAGTATTTGTTATTGTGAATGTTATTGAAGCCAGAACTCTTCATTTACTCAATACAGAATCATAAAATACTACTACTACTACTACTGTGCTTTTCGATTTTACACTGTAAAACTAACACTTCTAACACAATTTTCACAAAGTAACTTAAATATTTAAAGGTACATTGTTTTTGACAAATTCGTAACTCTTATAGCTAGGAATCCTTTTTGTTATCTATTTTACTTATCTATTGTACTTGTGCCATAGACAAAGTTTCAAACATTGGAATGTTTCTTTAACCATTGTTTGGATTTAAGGTTTAAGAGGGCTATATAATGTAGTTATTCCTTGCTAATAATGAGCTGGTTGGTAAAAGGGTTACATGAACAAATTAATTATAAATTCCTGAATGTGGAATAATATGATTTCAATGGAGGAACTGGGATTAACCATAAAAAATCAAAATGCTTTTGTCAAATTTAAACCAAAGATGTGAGTGATATCAGAGCCTGGTCAAAAAACATTTACAGTATCTGTTTAAATAAACAGATTATGTAAAACCTAGATGATGTAAAACCTATAGCTATAGCTCGCAGCCCTATTTTGAGTACAAAAAATACATACAAAATTGTCAATAAGTTGTCAATCAAACAACTGTGCCGTTGTCGCAGCCAAGCTACTAAAAAGCCAAGCTACCCCCCAGACCCACCTGTTGAGCATCTGCCTATAAACAAATAACTTGAATGTTGAATCATGTCTTATAGAAATTACAGTTTGTTCCGGCCAAAATAAGATAAAAAATGTTTGGAACATGAGTTGCTCACGGTTGTTCTAGTGAAAGCAGCTCGCAAGGTTGGATACCCCTGTTATAGACACTATATTTCTGATGAAGAACATTTACGGCACAAATAGTTACAGAAATGTTGACCCAACAATAGTTTTTCATTTTATTTGCAGATATAGTACATTCTTTAAGAGAAATTATACTTTTACTCAAACTTAAATACAATTTTGAGGGTAGAAAATGACAGATCTGATGTCATTTAATAATTGAAATATGTACAGGTCAACATTCTGACGACAGAGCTTTATGGTTTCTCCCGCTTACATACAACTCTCCTTTTCTCTTCTACACATCAGGTACAAGGGTTAGCACAGGTCAGTGTTGCTGAACAAATGTTTTCAATGAGATTTAAATTCCTTCTAGGGTTGAAGCAGACATCTGTTCAATTCTGCATATGCAAACTCTAAATTCTAATACAACTACTCGCTGCCCTGGGCCTTTAACACTTGCTCAACATCTTAAAAGGAAACAGCCTGTGTATATTGTCTTGGAAGGATGCCTACAAAAGAGAAAGAGTTTACAATGGGGGATGCTGTTGCAGAAAGGCCTAAGGCGAGAGATTAGAGGAGAATGTGACGGAGCTCAGTGCTGCCAGATACAAACTTGTCCTCGCTGTTCGTATATCTTTAGTTAATTCATGTTTCGCTTTTTTGAAACTCGCAACAACTTTCCATGCCATGTTGTTTGGAGTGAAGAATGAGTGACCTTCAGAAAGTTTGGAACAATATATAGTTCAAAGGAAGTACCCCAAAGGCAGATAATGTTTATTCCAAAAGAAAAGGGTATTTTTCAAAGAAGATGCAAATATCCAAGTCATGTTATTCAGAGGCTACCAACAGAAATATTTTCATTTATCATTATTTATCTTAATTATTATTTACATTTTTATTCTACTGCTGTTTTTGTACTTTGTCGTTACAACATTATTGAAATTATGTGGTTGTGTTTTTGTTATTAATGAAAACATGCTAAAATACTATTTTTAAAGAATGCGTAATTGTTTACATTTACATTCCTTTTGGTTTACCTCTATGCTATTTCATTTTCTAGCAGATCTAAGAATTCTAGATGTTTAGTAGAACTCGGGATTGAACGTCAAACAACGTTATTGTCAACATTTGAAAAACGTCCATAGAGATGCATTGGCCAAAACAATATAAAAAAAAGAAAACAAAAGAGGTACGGAACAACCCGGGTAAATGTTTTTCCCAAACAAATACATTTGAACGCAAAGTTTAGTCTTTAGCATCTCAAAATCTCCATTGGTTTTACATTTCGCCAACTGAAAATTCTATGAGGTTTATAGTTACTAACTATTTTAACTAGTTATAATAATAACTGAAATACTGTGATATCGTATTGCCAAAACACTCACAATAATAACATTGTGGGCTGTCAGAATATATTGAAGAACAAGCTTCTTTGCGTAAATGTGTTGTTTTGTTGCAACAGCAGCCAAAAAAACAAAGGGAACTAAATCGATCATGATCCTTTGCTCCATTTCAGTGAAAACAACATGAAGAAATGACTGTTATTAAGCACTTTCATATCATTCCTTTTTCTTTTCTTCAATTCTTTGGACTATGACTCACAACAGAGGCTTTTCAAGGCATTTTAGAAGGAAAAAGTTGCGTATCTACTATACATCTCTCCTGACGACACAACCTGATCTCGATATGGAGTGTGCAGGGTGTCCATAAAACATTAAAAACAAATGTGCGACAAACTCAAAAATCAAAGCAGCTTCAAGAAGGAGGAGAATGAAATGAGCTTCCTGCTGGTTCAGTCATCTTCTGCCAATCATCCCTTTATAATGTACATGTTCTTATTCTGAGCACCACACAACTTAAAACCATATAAAACCTCAGTAGTTTTCCGAATCTTTTTTTCTGCAGAGAATGCGTAATAACACCAAACGGATATCTTGCAGAAAAAAAGGCAAGAGATACCCTTTCTATTAGATTAAGGCAGAGTGCTGAAACTTCATATTAAATCGAGATAAACTTTGAAATATGTCCCTTTTATCGCAGACCAACTGCTCTTTCATCCAGGCATAACAAGAAGCAGCAGCCATCAAGTGAAGTGTAGTTGGCATAAAACCTACTGAGTGCATGTTTCTGGTTTAAGGACATTAATTAAACCAATATTAAGATGGAAAATATGACCTGATTCGGGATAAAGTTAAACAAAGCGATTTTTACCATTCACTTTGATCATTTGGTGCACTGGCGTCACGCAGTGTACTCCTGCTGAGAGAGTGACTCCGTGGCCAGAGTAAACAGCAGGGGATCGTTATAGAAACACACGGAAAACGCGCCAAAAGTTAGCACAATTCTGCCCTGTTGAATTATTTCATTTTCAGAAGTCAATAGATGACAATAATACAACTTTTGGCAGCCTTACTGTAGATAGATTGAGGTCCTAACCTAAATTATAGTCTTTCAAAATTCTTCTCGAGAGCACTTTGCCCATCAATCAAGTCTCGCCGCCTGACAGGTTAAAGTGTGGGCGGTTAACGCATTATATTGACCAGTGTTGTGGCTGGCATTTAGTTAGCGAAAGAACTCTGAAAATGTTGTGTGATTTCCTGCTAATTTATTGAACTGAACAGTAATGGCTGGAGGAGGAAGATGAAAAAAAGAATACAAGGCGTATTTTGGAAAACATTGCTTCATCTTTATTATTTCTAAAGTCATATTTTTGCCAGTTCTGTTCACAATTCTCAACTCCCTGATTACAGTTCTTATGAGCAGCATTAGCCGTTCTTGAGAGTGGCATACATTTAGGTGTGGCTGTCTTGAATAAAATCCGGCACCTCTCCTGAGACGCTGTGGCAGGAAAGGCGAGACAATTTTTCTCCTATAAACATTCCAGGTGCCAATGTGAGCCGTCTATTTTAGTCAAATGCTTACATATCACTCAGCGCTTGTTACCCAATAACAAAAAACTCTGGGGACAACTTTATTTGAATCACGTTGTCAAAAATGAAATTGGAAACTCAATTACAGGCGTATGCAGGAACTGTTCAGCTTATTTAACGCACGCTACAGTGTCATTGAGACGTAATGCAGTTCTTTACGGTCGCAAAGTGATGACACGCCTCAGCAGTTCTTTAGCCTTGCATGGGCCTAATTATGAAAAAGAGACTGTATGACAATTCTGCATTTCAATGATCTGAGGACCAATGTGCAATGTTTGGTTGCCCATATTCAACAAATGAAGAATAATGCAAATATCTTTTTAATCTTTTGAACAAGTTGTGCACACTTTTATCTCATCTCGTGCAGTTGGTCCAGAATTCTTCATGCCTTTTAACTGGAATCAGAAAACGAGAGCAAATAAGTCTGGCTAACTTCCGTTTCTGCACAGCTACTTTTTTTGTTTTTAAAGCTTTGAATTGACTGGCTCCACATCCAGATTTACACTGCCACATGCGCTCTGAGGGCCAAGGACCAGCTCCTGAGACGAGACCTCTTTTTTTAGAGTTTAATCTTAAATAAAATCTATCTGAATTAAATTTGAACAAATCCTTCTGTACAATTGTAAAGTTTGGTGTGTGTAGGTGCTACTTCAAGGGCTGAGCTTTATGTCTCTATGGGAGAAAATTTGAAATTACAATGTCCAATGTAAATCTATGGATGAAAGTGTTTTAAATGACACCATAAAACATCTATAGCTGTAGATTGGACAACACTGTTCCTAAAATCTTATATGTTGAGAGAACAAACTTACCAAAAAATAGAACTAGAAGAGTTTTACCTGTAGTTTCTGGCCTTAAACAACAGCGAAGGCAATGATGTGGTGGAAGTTATTTGGTTGAGGTTAGCTAAAGATACTTGCTAAACTAAACTAAACTAATGCTTCAGGTGGTATTCATCCCTCCATTTTTCTCCTACCCTTTCCACTGGTTTTCCCCCTCCTCTGCAGGGGCCCGGTTTGATTGATGGGCCCTTAGGGGATGTCTTGGTGCTGCCGTGTACCTAATCATGGTGAAGCTCCATTAGCGGGCCGCAGGAACTTACTGTAATGGTTAGGGAAATGGGCCGGAGAAGGAACGGTCACCTACTCTAACGTCCACCAGGATAACCGCCCGACACGTTCACACTTGGTCAATTTGAAGAAAAAATGAACAGGGACAGTGTGAATAGCATACGTGTTTCACAAATAGTTTGGCAAATGATGATGGCAAATGTCACTATCCAACCAAAAGCTACCAGCAGAGGTGGGCAATGTAACAAAATTTAAATAACATTGTGAATGTGGTTTTGAAGACAGGAATTGCCACCAGATCCTTTGTACTTTGTATAAATCAGCTGTGCCCCAGTACATGCCAAGAGCGCACAACATGAGGAGCGCCTTGTGTGCAGCAGCTCACAGCAGACTATATTCTACTACACATGCAGACTATAGACTATTGCTATGTGGTGTTATAGGTTACACCAGCAGCAGCTTAGATCATAGCTCAGTCTACTAGTGGGCAGTAAGACTCACCTAAAAGCATTGGAGGCATTTTCAAGTTAATAAACTAAACCTCTAAACACTTGACTTTTGAAACAGAATGTGTTTAGCTGCGCAAAGAGAAAATGTTATCCATAAGTGAACATTAATTCACAGAGAGAAAAAGCATCTGGTGTTTAGTCACGTTATCAAGGGTATATACACACACTGTTTCATCATAACACAAATGATGCTGGATCGTAAACAAAGAAAGTCCCTGATCTTAGACTGTGTGTGCTTTAAGCTCAAAAGTTCCTCACCTGGAGATGTCCGCATTCACCTTGCGTTTGGCTCCTGCAGGATCCAGACTGCTTTAGTCCCAAACCCAAGCTTCACTACTACTACACACAGAGCAGGAAGGAGCTGGAACAGCACCGACGAGACCCATGAACGCGCTGCCTGGTTCTGAGGAACTCTGAATGTGTCTGATCCTTAACAGCCTATAGTGGGAAAACAAGTGCTGCAGGAACACTTTAGAATCCATAAAGATGTTCCACAAAGCCCAAGCTTTTAGTCACTTTTTTATTTGACAATCCACCTAAGGTTTGATTTGTTAGATGAGTAAACATTTGTTAAAGAATACATGCTCAAATCAAATAGCGCAAGAACATCGCAGCGACTCATGACACTTCTTCCAATATTTAACATGTATTATGAATTAAATGCAACATAACATGTGAGGAGAAGCGTCCTAACTAAAGTTTGAAGCTTTATTGTTGGTCCCTGCAGGCTCTGTCTACAGTCTACAGTATAAGGTGGCAGGCTCATTTCAATAGAGTAAATGTGCAGATATTATTATTGACATAATATCGGCAAAAGGACCCTCATACCTGCCAATTTTTTTTAATTTTTAATTTTTTTAACACAACGCACATTTGTGTGTTTAATATATATATATATATATATATATATATATATATATATATATATATATATATATATATATATATATATATATATATATATATATATATATATATATATATATATATATATATATATATATATATATATATATATATATATATATACATATATATATATATATACACACACACATATACACAACAAAAATCCTGTTGTAACATTCATGTAATTTTGTCTGGTGGCACCACTTGATTGTCTCCATGCTGAAGGATCCTTCTCCAGAAAATGCATATTTAAGTATTGCATTCATTTTCTTCTGTTTTTGTTACACTTGCTGATATTTCAAAACGTTTTTACAATATTGTGCAGCCTTAGACCACCGGCCCATGCTAATTCTGTCCTGCTGGTGGGACACAGCTGGTGAAAGACTGTCCCTGGTGCAGTCAAAGCAAGATCCCAGCCCTCTTTTGGAGACTCTGAGATGGGCATATAAGCACAGAGTCACTTACAGGCCACAAATTGGATTGCTTGTTGGCCCAAAGACTGATGAGTTAATTAAAGTAGACGGTTCGGAGAAGGAAGTCAGACAAGGGCCCATTTATTTATCCTGTATTGACTACATCTCCATGCACTTCACTTGACTTGAGTAATCGCCCTTCAGCTTTAGATTAACATTTAAAAGGGACAAAATACACATTGTCAAAATTTCAGATGCATGGCTATAGATAAACAAACCTGTGAATATTTGGGGATAAAGGGTACATTTAGTTCAGAAATGAAAAGATGGGAGATATTTCAACTCAAGATGGATGCATGTTAACTCATAAGCAATTGAGTTTGTAGTACGGTAATTAACATAATCAAATCGGGTAATTTCCTGACCTCTCTGCCAGCTTGGACTCTTTCAACATCAGAAGTTATAAAGGGGATATATAGTGTAAAAGTTGTATTTGATGGATTTTGAATAATCCTGTATTTTCCTGTGCCAATAAAATCCCTGTTCCCACCTCCCCGCCCTCTGTACATTGTTGCTATTTATTTGAAAATTGAAGTCTGATCCTAGGATTCCAAAATGTCACGTAGTCACTTCCAAAATAAATGAAAAGTGTCTTACTGTAAGATGAAACCAAATGTCAATGAACCTGAAAGAAATTTCAGATCAGTATTGTGCGAAATGATGACGTACTTTTGTTATAATTCAATACAAAGTACCTGGACATTTTCTTAATATAAATAACTTTAGCCCTTCACTTAAGCAACAATTTTACTGCTAGAACTTAAAACAATGGAACATGGAACGGATTTTTTTTAGTGCTTTTGTTTTTGTTTTGTTTTACAGCGCATTGTTTTCTGCGTCCTAATTGGCTAAGGGACTGTAGACTGTTGTCAATCAATCTCCTCCGTACCGTGTCTCTTGCACAGTAGCAACAGAATGCGTTCAGCTTGCCAAATGTATTGCTGACAGTGTGACTGAAATGCTGTGTTTGTAAGTTTTGTCTAACTCTAACTCACAATGTCGACAAAACTGTACAAAGTGTGTAATGGGGGGTTTTGCAACCTTAAAACATTTATAATAATTGTAAAAAAAATAATGCTGACTACTTCACGGATTTTGCCAAGTGCGGGTTATTTTTAGAACGTAACTCCCGTGATAAACGAGGGACCACTGCATATGTCCCAAATGACAACGAAAATTGCAGTGATGTCTTATTAATCAATTAAATAAACTGCAATTCTCTCCCCCACCAATTTAGCTCCAAATCATTACAGAGCTCGTTCAGTAATCTTTTTGTCTTTTACATAATAGGGATCACATTGAAGCTTTGAGATCATTGCTGTATTCATAACAATTACCACTAGTCTAATTAGCAAATGTATTTTTTGAAATGCAATCCAAAAAGTAGTGTGCTGCCAGGGCTTGGGGGGTGCAAATGCTCTCGTCAAGTGTTCTTGGCTTTGTGCTCGGTGCTTGGTGCGAAGGTGGGTTGGAAGGTAATTCGAGCCCAGCCTGTGACAGGTGCTGCGGGGAAAAGTAAGTGGGGGGGTGGTGGTGGAGGTTAAAAACAGGGAGAAATGCATGGTGGGAGCAGCGCGTCAGGCCTGCCGACACGTATTAGAGCGTACAGGGGGATGAGGTGGGTGCTGCGCCCGAGAGCCAGGTGCTGCTTCAGGAGGCAACACCATGTGTAAGACCTGTTTTTCTATTCATATTCAGGATGCACAGTACTTTGCTAGAGCATCAAGCTGTATTATTAATAATATACTTATTCACCAAGTGGTTGTTAATTACAGAGTTTTTTTAAACATTTTAAAAGTTTGAAAACTGCAGAAAAGTTTTGCCCATGTTTTCAAACAAGGTTTCTCAACCACAAAGAGTGGTTAAGGCGCAGCGCACATGCTAGGCTCCATGTGCAGCCGGCTGCAGTGTTGTGATTTCAAATCCTGGCTCCCACAATGTACTGCATGTCCTCCCTTCTCTCTCATCCCCCATTTCACGCTACTTTGTCCTGTATAATAAAGCCTACGGGCCAAAAATCCTTTTTAAAAAAGTGGTTGTGTATAGATTCACAACCACAGCAGCATTTAACAATCAGCTCAGCTTTGAAGATTTTCAAGAGTTCAAGAGTAAATGGTACATCTATCACACCACAAATTTGCTAAATGTAAGTAGCTTATTCAAGTGTAGACCATAGCACAGATCTGCAGTCAAACGCTCCTGGCTTGTAAATGAGCCATTCCATTGAACTACAAAAGTGTCTACAATCTGCCAAGAAATAAATAATTCTTTTGAAGTCTGTATCTCTATATGATGCACAATCCTATAAAAACAAGCAGCTTTTATGACCAACAAAAAACTATTAATTGTTCTCATTGGCCATAATTGTTCATGATGCATATTTATTTTACAAAAGTCTCAGACAGGCAAGACAAAGTTTATTTGAGCTCATTTTTACACCAAATAATTCATTTGTTTGTCTCATATGGACACAAATGCATGGATAAGTCATGAGGACATTATTACCCATAGATTTGTAACTGGCTTTGTAGGTTTTAGAGAGAGCGATAGAGAGAGAGAGAGAGACTGTAGGTGAATGACCCTTTCTCTTTGTTTACACAGCATCGGCAACATACCAAAAAGCAGGGTCAGACGTGACGCACACTGTTGGTAGATGGGTTTGCATACACCAGCATCGCATCAGGGACAGACTGCTGTGCTAAATCACAATTGAACGATTCATTTGTTTAAGTCACAAAACGCGCTTCCCTCTTCGATCTGCTTTGTTTTATCACCAGCTCTATTTCATCGCTCCTCTGCTCCTCTTTCCCATTATCTGTGGTTTGCTCTCACACGCATTTACATATTTGACAAGAGAACCCAGATCCTGCAGCGAGAGTCAGGTACTGCTCACGACTTGTCACTTCATAAGTGGAAAAATGGCTACAATCCTTCTTTTTTTTTTTAACCCCATCATTCTTGTGACAAATCTTGAGAGGCATCAAACAGCAGTAGTCTAATGAAGTCATTGATTTGAAAGTTTTTGTACAAATCACTAAACTATTGCCTACACATTGTAATAATAATCCTATCGAACATTTAAAAGGTGCACTATCCACAGACCCGGCTTGTATGGTTATGTTTAAAGCAATACTGTGGAACATTCTTGGCAAATACACATTACAATTATTTTTTAAATTAAGTTCAATGCAAAGTAATACAAACGTTCCATTTAAGCTATATATCAAGAAGTTTTTCTCTACATTATTCTGCAAGGTAATATGTAAATAAATAAAATGTAAATGCCATCATACAATTTGACGAACAAGTGCACTGAGCCAGCTAAACCACCTTTAATTGAGCATGCAGCCCACCAGCCTCTCATATGTAAGTGGTATTTTCGGTTGAATGACCATTAATTAATTAACAGTAAATTGAAAAGTCTTGTATAAATGATGCTTCAGCCTGTTAGCTTCATGCGGAACACAGTGAATGTACAGACTGCTGCATATCCCTCTTCTTATCTTGATGCCCCGCTATGATTGAATTTAGCCCATGATAAGCAACTCCTGGCAGAACATTTCTCTTGGTCATCCGTTACTTGATTATGCCTTTTAATGTAAGTTCAGCAGACTGCTGTAAACAAGTCAGGGAACTTTGTGAACGGCGGAGTGAAGGGAAAGTAAATGATCCAAGTAGCATTTTCTGCACAGCTGCTAGATACTTATAAAGCTCCAAATCATACCAAAATGGCTTCAATATGAATTCAAAAACACTGTTTGGTTGCTTGGAAGTACTCTTGTTGGTTAAATGTGCTGGTTATGATGAAAAGAGGAAATATTATCAAAGTTAATATATATTCAACTGTCAAACTTAACATTTTGTATTGCTTTTTCACTTTTAAAAGGGCAGAACACAGATGGAGCTGAGAGTATAAACATTTGCAAGTATTAAAGTAGTACAAAGATGATACGGTCCAACACATTCCAATGGCAACAAATTATGCAGTCAAAGCTTATTTATATGCAAGAAAATACACCCATTATTCTTATTCCCTGACAATAATTTTCCCAGGTTGACAGTTGGCCTGCAGTGCGTCTGCATGTAGCCCAAAGGAAATCAAATCAGCGGCATTAATCTAATAGTGGGCGCTCTTTGGTGGTTGACAGAGAGACATTATTTCAGCCCTGAGCTTTGGACACGCTTCATTCCAGCACCCGCTCTAATGACCTGCCGCACTGGGCCACATGCGGCAGACGAGTAGTGGAACTGTGGGACTCTGTGACATGTGACGCACATTTAGACACGACACAAACACTGGGCACATGTCTGGATCTCAGATTTGATTTATGATGGACGGGAAATTCCCATATTATAAATCCCAATTTACTATATTAGATGCTGGTTGGTACACTATGTATTGTTTTAATACATTTTAGAGTAAAGCTTAGTAAACTATTTATAAGGACTAGTTATTTGTTTATAAAGATATTCACAAGCTTTATTTCTTAATTGTTGAAAATGGTTAAATAAGTAATAGCTTATTAATGCTCTAATAAATATTTTGTACATGGTTTATTAACAGATGCTTTTTGTTATTGTGTTAATAACATTTGCCAGGTATTATAAGTCATCTACAAATGCTAGTAAATGTTTTATTAACAGCTTATAAATAGTTCTGAAACTTATTTTAAAGTATCACTGATTTAATTTTTAAATTAACATTTAAATTACATGAGTTGAGCTTCTTCTCAATGGAGGGTGTAAGGAAAGGGAAGGAATAAAGCTGAATTCACACTCCTCCTGGTTTGAGCCCAGTTTAAGCCCGGTGTGGACTTGGTTTGTACATGTTCTAGTCCTCCTGGTCTGGTTCAGGACTGGGTCTGGTTCAGGACTGGGTCTGGTTCAGGACTGGGTCTGGTTCAGGACTGGGTCTGGTTCAGGTTTCATTTTGGGTTAAGCCCCCTTAAGACTCAATTTTGATGTGATGTGTCTATTATGTGTCTAAATGTACTATACATAATGTGAATGTATGTTTTGTATATTGGTGGCATTTTACACCTTGCCCGGGACTACAGTTGGAAACTAGCTAAACTACAGCTAATACTGGCACATTTGCAGAAATGCTGATCAATGTGCACTGTCCTGGTTCAAATAAACTAATAATAATAATAATAATAATAATAATAATAATAATAATAATAATAATAATAATAATAATAATAATAATAATAATAATAATAATAATAATAATAATAATAATATTTCTAATTAATTATTATTATAAGAATAGTGTATCATCCAATCCACTTTATTTTATTATTGTGCTGCACAGAACGAAAAACATTTAAACACAAGGAAATTAACAATTGCTCTATCAGTGGACAGACCCATAATAAAGCCCTAAAAGAGTAAGTAATTACTCTAAAACAATTTAAAAAAACAATAAAAGGTTAAAAAAAAGTAATTAAAAAAAGACACGGGGGATGTGAACAAAGTGGGTCTTAAAACACTGTGAAGAACAATTTCTTAGATAGATAATGGTTATAGTGACATATCACTCAATTACAACTAAATAACCTCCCCATAACAAGCACAGTACACATATAGAGTAAAAGATGGCGCACTTACCCATGGTGCAGTTGGTGGTGAAGTGCGGCTCGATGGTGGCGGTGTCGTCCTGGGGCACCCTCTGGTCGTACCCTCCTGAGATCCTGAACGGTGCTCCTCCGTGTGTTCCCAGGGTGAGGTGGACCACTGCCCAGCTGCCGAGGAGGGAGAGGAAGAGCAGTGTGAGTGAGAGCAGCAAACACCACGGCTGACAGAGGAAGGCCCCACAGCCCTGACAGTGGTGGGCAGCCGGGGTTAGGGTCGCCCTGGTTTGCACCCTCCGCACTCCCGGCAGTGCCCCGGGACTCAGCGGGGAAGCTTCCTGCATTTTGTGACGTTCTCTCTGTTCCTTTGTGGTATAGTGGTGTGGCATGCCCCCCTTTGAGACCACCGCTGAGTCGCTAAAGCTGAAATTGAAAAAGGTGTGAAGGAGGATTTATAAATGGAGTTCCGAAGCAGGTCCAGAGCCAGCCACACAGAGTTGAAATGAACCACAGTCCAACACCAGACTGGTTTTGTACTTCCCTAATTTTATTAAGCAAATTGAGCAGATTTTCTCCTCTCCTACTCATCCATAATTCTGTCCCTCCCTCTTCCTTTCCCTCTCCACCCCTTGTTTTTGTCCGTCCCTTACGAGGAAATATATTGGTAGTAAACATGAAAAACTACTTGACTAAAATGATTCATCCAAATCTACTGAAAGCCGGCACAGTATTTTCAGAGCATAAAAACTGCCGTTGACAGTTTTGATGTTACAGTATATGATTTGGCACTAAAAGCCCAGATTGTCAGGAGTAAAACAGATGCGCCACTGCAGATGTATTTAAGATAAGATGAAAAAAACAAAAACATATTCATGCTGTAAACTCTGTGGAGATTCAACATAAGTGATTCAGCTGGGGATTGCCGTGGACTGAAGACATGCACTGACAGTTGTCATAACAAAGCAGGCACTGTCAACGCTTGTCTAGATAATGAAAATGATGAATATCAGTTGGAGGTGAGCTAATGTTTTCGTAATATAACCTTAAAGCTGCATTATCCAGTTTTCAAACCGTGAAAGCAGGTATTTAAATCTATCAAACTTGTTCCTAGCTGTCACAAACCAGTATTTATCATAAATCATAAAGAAGAAATTATTCCATAGTTTCTTTCATCAGTATTCAGTGCGAGCCAATATGAAAACGAAACTTTATTTCAGCCATCATTGTGTTTTAAGCATGGCTCACAGATGAAAAGAAATGTCATTCATACAGACGGGGTTAGCCTATGTATTCTATGAATTTAAACTAATGACCAGTATCATTTTCTTCCTCCACCCAATTCACCAGCTTAAAAACAAAATAAAACATGCATTTTAAAAAAAATAAATACATATGCTTGGATGAAATTTGGTTAAATTTGGTCTTACATACACAGTGTTGCAATGAATGCTGAATCCTAATTGAACGCTTGGCACAAAAATAATGATTACAACAATTTATGTAATTATAGTATTTAATGTGTTAATCCACTAATACAGCAACAAAACTTAATACATTGTAATTGTCAAGGCTATTATTCACTATAGCAAATGGCTGCCTTTCAATTAAAAATGCTTCGTGGGAATTAGTTGCAGAGTGTCTTAGGGGTTTTGTTGTATTTTTTAAAAAGAATTTGCACGTCCAGTAATACAGAGTTGAATTTTTGTATTTCCCCATGACTTTCCCTGACTCAACAACTTCTCATTATAATCCCCCCCAGGTCTTGTCCTCTCACCTGGTTAACACCACCACAGTTTATAAATCAGATGGGAAGTGATGCTTTCTGGTGCGAGAGGGATGCCCGGAGGAAAGGGCCCTGCTCCTGCCACATCTTATAATAGTAAGGAAATGAATGCCCAAATAAGGCAGCAGCTTCACAACGTAACCTTAGACTGGGGACTGATGTCCACGTATGCATTTCCTTCCAGTGGAAAGGTCTCTCATGGATCGTATGTGTAGTACAACAGTATTTCTGTGAGGTATCTTAATTTAATTTGTTTGCTTGCGATACAATTTTTTCACCCCGTAATCGAGTAGCAAGTTGTACCATGAAAATGTTATGATTCTCGCTACACTCTACCGCCTCTTTTACTGTTATACCACCTAAAAGTCTACAACTTCCTGTGAGCCTGAGCGCTACTACTATACTATATTATGGACCTCTAGCTATATTGCATTTGCTCAGTCATACAGCAGGTGGCAGAACCTCCAACAGAGAAGTTACACAGTGCCTTTAAGTATGATGTGTGAAACCATTAGCATTTTATTAAAATGGGCTGTTTGAGGCTAATTAAAACAGAACTGCTACTGATTTGGGTTATTCGAAATTGGGTCTGGTAAATTACATTATATTGGCTCTAGACACAATTAAAGTTACATTTTGAGAAGATCTTCCTTCCAAAACCATCTAATTCAAAGCAAACAGAGTCAACCAGAATATTTGATTAATGACCAGTGAGAATATTTCTGCTCCCGTACGAAAATAAAACATTATTTCTTTCAGAATCAATACCCTTTCTACTCTATCAATAATAAATAAGACTATTCATCAATAATGTGTAGTGTGTTCACTGTACTGCTATGAACAATGCTACAAACGTCACACTCACCGTCAGAATGTCTGTTTTCGTGGTATTTTGAAGGTGAAAAAACATGTAATTGAATGTAAGACGGATATGTTTAATGTCATATTGTGGAACATTCCAGGCCAAGCAACAACATACAGGGAAATATACAGTATGTGTCATGGGTTTTCATACAAACGGTTGTTTCTGAGCTGGGATCAAACCACTTCACCGCCTGAGACGTCGTTAATTTGGAGTTTTCAGGTGCGCCCTAATTATGTCCATTTACATAATAAGAAGTTTTTGTTTCCATAGAAAAGCAACCCACTCAGCCCAGCAAATCTTGGCCAATTGACAATTTTCGTTTCATAAGGTTATTCATTTATGCTTCCCTCAGTGCGCTTTTCTGCTCTTTTAATCTCCAGCTCCTGTGTGCGTGTTTATGTGTGTGTTTGTGTACGTGTGCAGGTTGTCTATGCCCTAACCGCATTAAGCCTTATTTGTCTCGTGGGCGCTGGTTTGCATTAGGCGAGTCTCATCCATCAGGATAAACAATGGATGAAGGATTACAGTGCATATTCCTGCAAATGCCTTCATAATGACGCGAAGCTCCGAGCACACTGTCAGTCAGTCCATCGCCATTTTGGTCGCAGAAACGGATTTATCCGCGGACTGTTGTAATTGATTTCTGGAATTGAAAAACAAACGACTATTGTGGACATTATTTTTTTTAATCCTCTCCTCTCTGGTGCCGGTTATCATTACAATCTAAGTCGCGGAATGTAAACAACAAAATTGTCATTGCCGTTTATGACACAGACATTTCCATCGATTGCGGTGATTCAAACGCATTCCAAACTTCACATTTAGATTTCACCGTGTTATTGCTGCTATCAACACGAAATAAAAACTGGTAGGCACTCTGCTTTCTTTACCTCAAGTCCACCTGTTTTGAATGAGATGGAAGAAAATCCAGTTTAAAATGTAGATAAATCAATACAGGGGAAAAAAGGTGATTAATTTTTTTCGTAGCTAGCATCGGGGTAACTCGACAGCGTGATGTCATCTTCCTGATTTAACATTACAGGCCTTTTACGTTTTGACGTCATGTGAAACCCAGCAATAGAACTGATAATTCTCTTAAATCAAACAACGACCCTGGAATCCCACAGATCCAGTCAAATTACAGTAATGTTAGTTGCCTCATATTTTATGTTATATTAACATTTTGCCCTCTTTTTTTTTTAGATTATTAGCATACAGTCTCTAGTTCAACAGGAGCAATGCCACTGAGACTAAAACAGATGGTACAAACTGGGCCAGTGAACATGTTATCATAAACTTTCAACATTTATAAAAAGTGCATTGCATAAATGTCAGATTGAATCCATTGGGGATATTTAGCCGTTAACCATTACATTATATACATTTGTCATATTAGTTCTGAACTTTTCAATTCTAAATCTAAAACTAAATGCATTTTGACACAACTGTAGTTCTCAAAACACTCTTTTAAACGCAGCAATATGTCAACAAAATGATGACTAACTTTGAGAATTGTCGTAGTTCTTTCGATAGTCATCTTCAGAACAGATAGTCAGTTTAGGCCCACTGAGCAGACTATTATGAAAGCAAACACTGTTATTTAGCTGACGCTTCAACACACCTCCTCCACAAAAGTACACGGACCACCCAACCTTAGCTATACGTCCTTTGCGCACCGTTAACTTTGTACCCAGGACTTCATGTTCACGATTTGGAAACTGCTAATAATTTTTCCCTCTCTCAGAACCACAGTCACGGATCTGTTGATTAAAAGTCAAGTGGATGTTTTTTTAGGGAGGGGGGTGGGCTTGATTAAAATGATGCTGTTATCGGCGGCTCCAGGCTTAGACAGGCGTTTTTTTTGTTTTGCTCTTTTTTGCTGTGATTGCCGCTAAAATCAGAATTGCCTCTTAAGCTCCATTGATTCTTGGCACTCCAAAATAGCAGTACACAACTGCGCCAGCCATATGTCAAGAGCAGTGCATATTAGAATTGGAGCGCGGTCTGACGTGGCCCATCCAAAATGACGCCACTTCCTCTAACTGCACCGGGTGAATTAGAATGCCAGTGGCGAGCGAGAGAGAGAGAAGAGAGAGGGAGAGGGAGGGCGAGGGGTAGAGGGAAGGAAGGGAGAGGGAGAGGAGAGAGGGAGCAAGAGAGGAGAGAGATGAGAGAGAGAGAGAGAGACGACGAGGAGAGAGAGCAGAGAGAGAGAAGAGAGAGAGAGAGAGAGAGAAGAGACGAGAGCAGAGAGGAGAGAGAGAGAGAGGAGACGAGCGAGAGACAAAAGCCAAATCGAGGTGTGCTCACGCATGCGATGACTTCTACGTCTGGGATATGTTCTTAAAAAAGTTCAGGGTCGTGCCTCCAGACTAAATTAAATTCCAAAGTCTAACAACAGCTTTCTTCAAACACCCCCCAACTGGCAATTTATATGAGGCTGTCCAATTTTCTCGTTTCTACAGCACTGTGGGTAAATATAACATTCAAAAGTTCGATTCTAATGGCGTTGTAGTTTGTAGATGAGTCGCCGAAATTGAAGTGCACCTTAAACATAGAAATTGGACGAAATAATTTTAAAGATGCACTAAGTAACATTTCTAGTGAAGTTTAAATTTGGTGCTGCCGTGGAGATGTTTATGCCTGCCGGAATGTTCCACGGTATGGCAAAAAAATGTAACGCTTCATGCCAAACCTTTGTAAAAAAAAGGTGATTCTTGGATCGTTTTCATGCGTGTTTGCACACTGGACATTCCGTGCTATGGACCAAGCATCAGTTTACTGTCAAATTTGTGTGGGAATAGTCGTTTAAAATTTAAACTTTAAACTCTTTGAAAGAATGCTTTTACCTCGTTACCCGGAACTGATCCTATTTTTGATTGTACGTCTCTTGTATTGATCGGTCTGAAGCACCTGGCTAACATAATTATAAAACACTAACACCATCATGGTAGGAATGCCAAAATTCTTCTTTGAATGCCTAAAAGCCCACGAGAGCAGTACGAGAGTGGGCGTTGAGTGCACTTCAAGTTCTAATGCACACTTCAGATAACAAGGTTCAGTTTATGGAGAATAAAGCTGGCCAGCCATGAAGGCACATTTTTTAAGTATCATAATCTTAATGTGCAGGACCATCTACAAGGAGAATTAACCTGGAAGCCTTCTACTGCTAGTTTAATAACCACCATGACAATAGTTAGGACCTTTGGGTGGCTGCATGCACTGCTTTACAATTGCTCAAACATTTTCTCTGTGTGTGTGTGTGTGTGTGTTGATATTAGCATCCCGCCATTACAAGGAATGTTTACCAGTCAAAGTAATGTATTTGCATCTTACCATTGTTATCAATCTATATACTAATACACTGTGAAATATTATGTTAACACCATAATTCTCTAACACCAAATAACAAATGCCTCTTGTGTACCAGGGATCCAGAGCATTTGGCATCTAATGGTAAACATCATTAATAAGCAATTGTGTGAGCTCAGTGCTAGAGGTTGTAGAGCGGGCTAAGTGAATTCAAACAACTGGGACTCTAGGTCTTAACATGTTTTGGAAGTTTTATGAAAGCATCCAGAAACAACTTAAAAAAAAAAAGAAAAAAAGTGAGGTTAAGACGTATTCATGCAGGCGAATATCCTTTCACAGATAAACGAGAGTTGAGGGCAGTCTGGCCATCTGGAGGAGCAGGGTTTCATCATCAGTGTAGGCCGCAACAAAAATAAGAAAATACGGAATTCGGTTTGATCGTACATTAGGGTGGCCAGCTGGCTCTATGCGCAAGTGTGTGTATGTGTTTTAGATTAATATTGCAGTTTACAATCAACAATGTATAAAGTTATGCTCTACTTATGTAATAGTTCAATACTGAAATACTGAAAAAATCCTAAAATTTAATCCAAAGAGAAGGCCTTGTACCTTATAAAAAATATCTGTTTCTTGCAATTGGTGATTCTGTGGTAAATGTTTCAATAATTGAGAGAGCCCTGCTTATGTAAGACCTGAAGTTGTCCCATGGTATGAATAAAGTTCTGTCTATCTGAACTCATTTGACAATGCAAGCGGTAATCTTTAATCACCGAGAAAAATATAGGGTTTGTTGAAAATATGTTATGGCTGAGGTAAAAAATAATCATAAGGGTATGTCTCTAAAACAAAATAATTAATTTCCATGCATCTATTCAAATGTAATCAACGTTTAATCTCAGTATACATTTGTATTTGGAAAACTACATTATTTCAGGGTCATATGGGACACATTGTACTAAGTGAGTAATATTTAAAACTCCAAGAAGCACGGTTTCAAGCTGTTGACTAAAACATGGGCTAAGGATGCTGTGAGCCTCTGAGTCACCAGTCAACCCGATGTCAGAGCTAAGCCTCCAGCTGCTATCAGAAATGTGATTGACAACACTTCACTCTGGGCCCTCGATAAGCCCGCCTACTCCACGGTTTATGCTAAGAGAGTCCAGCAGTAATAATGTTATCACCAGAGAGGGCCTGCAGGATAGCTAACCTCACATTCTCTGAAAAAGTCATTTCAGTGTCTCAATGCAGCTGAACTGACTAAGGCGACCAAGATAAGCTTATCATGACACGGGGCTGCAAAGAAGGAGGTTCCGTTGCTGCCTTAAAGTCTTTGGACGAGACAAATAGCGCAAATGGAAAAGGGGTACAGAAAAATAAATGGTCTGTGACATGGTAAAACAATCATGCCAAGAGCCAAGAGATGCCACAAGTGCTGAAAAGGCTCAAAAACCGCAGCGTTAAGCAGGTATTCTAGATCTAGTTTAAGAATGAGGAAAGCTTAGTGCAGTTTCCATAGATATTAACGATTCAAAACAAATTATTCAAGTGACCAGTGCTTGAAATATAAAAAGGTAAAAAGGTCACTCTCTTTGGTGGTCCTTTATTTAGAGAACGAGCCAACTCTTTTCTATGTTTTAAAATCATTTGAATGGTAAAAAGTCCTCAACAGGCCATAAGAGGAAAAGGTCATGTGACTTAAACCCTGAAAGGAAAAAAAAATAATAATAATGATTCAGGCAGTTACTACTCAAGCCATCAATATAATGCAAGTGGTCGTTATGGTGGGCCTGATTGGTAACAAACCTAGTATATGTTCCATAAGCACCATAATGGGCTAATTGAGGAGGTGAGTTTGTGCAGTGTCCAGCCTGTCTACTCCAATTAGATTTGCTCACATGGGTGTAACAGGTGGGAGCAACAAATTACATGGTGGTGGTTGCAATGTGATTTTCCGTAGACTATTGAGACACCTGTCGAGCTACTTGACTCCTGAAGGTGCATTAAGCTACCAGGGAACAAGATGTCAACAGCATGTGCAATGGAGAGTGTCCATGAAGCTATTTCATTAGTTTTAATGAGGAAGATTATTGTTGTAAGGGCTTATCACAATTGGTTTTGCTTCACAGGCTTTATTTTGGCCACGGACTACTTTCTTGTAAAATAAAACTAGGAAGAAAAAAAAATTAAAAACCCCTCTCAACAACAACAGCAGCCACAGCAGCAACAGCAACAACAGCAACAACAGCAACAACAACAACAACAACAACAACAACAACAACAACAGTAATGGCAGTTAAATCATCTATATCGAGGTAAAAGGAGAAGAGATTGAATAATAATTAATTAATTAATGTGCCTTAACAAAACCATTTTTTTTCATGCTTTACTAATGCAGGAATAAGTGTAGTTATTATAAAGTTTTAACATCATATTCACATTTATAGATAGATAGGTTTAATGACATACTGTGGAAGATTCCAGGCAAAGTAATCAAGATTATATACTGACATTCTTTGATTTGTAAAATGCTCCTTTAAATTCGGCGGAGTGACAGTGAGCAACAGAATTATGGGCAACACAACTACTAAAATGTGGTTCTTTGCTGCTGTTTTTGAGCTGTTGTTTTGCTAAAATTAACTTTACAGAGTTTAAAATAGAAACTGAAAGTTTTTTTCTTTGTTGTTGCGCCGACTGTGCAGAGCTTAGCTAGCTTGTTTGCTAACAGCAGATAGAGTTTTAGGACAATTCAATGTGCCTCACAACTAAGATTTTCCTCAACATACTGACCTAGAAACATCTTATTTAAAGGAGATTTATTCTGCTTTTACTATTAAACTATTTATGGGTCTGAAGTGACTGAAGTGACCTTCTTGAGGACAAAAGCTGCAGGCTCACTGTGGGCTGTGCAGAAAAAAAAATCTCAAAACAAAGTATTCCTCTTCTGTAACATCACCCAAGACCCTGTTTGTCCCCAGCAATGGATTATTGTCATCAGGAGGTTTTACAGAAATCACTATTTGTTTCAGGTAGTTAGCAGCTGGCTAATGCTAGTTTACGTATTATTGTGTGACTATGCTAAAAAACGTTAGTCGACATGCAGACAGTTTTAATTTCCAACTGTCCGGGGGTCATCCGCACACAAAGTCCGTGCTCTTGAAAGCTTGGAGGGCTTGTCCGGTGCAGAGGGCTTCTGGACGAGGAAGGTTAGATGTAAATGACCGCAAAAGTTTGTTGTGGCAAGTTTTCACTGATATTAAGTGTCAGCAACTCGCTGCAGTAGATATGGATCAAAGCCCAGAACTTCTTGTAATATCAACACTTTCCTTTTCAGATTTATCTGCTGTTTTCATGACTATCTAACAGCGGCGATAGGCAACAGTGTGGTGACGTCTTCAACATGGCTGTGACAACAAATAAATCACATCACTGAAACCCATGAATAACTCTAGATCATCATTTTACATTTTGTTCATTGTAAACCTTAAGATTTATCTTTACTACAGCTTAGTAATAAAAACAGGTCTCTTGACTTCCTGTTCAAAACTGCAGAACTGATTAGCCCCGCCTCCTCATCGTGGCATTTCAGCGTAACAAGCAGCTGATTGTCATTTACAAGTGGCTACGTGACACTGAGTCTTCATTTTTCAAATAATCACAACCAAGTACAGAGATGTGGATGTGGATGCGGGAATTTTCTGAGCACTCAAGACTCAGTTGCAGGACAATACAATATTACTCATCAGGCAGGAATCAATCAAAATACAACTTTGAGTGAACTACTGAAGGAAGCACTGCTGTAACAAGGTTAACAGCTCATTAAAGAAGATGTTGCGTAATATGTCTCCTTTAAGAAGAGAAAGGTAATCAGTTAAAATATGTGTGATCACAAAGTATGTATCGGTGATAAATGTGAGCGTAGCTGCAGCTCCTGTTTAACTGTTTACTTGATTTTCTGATAGTAGTTGTCAGGCACAAACTGAACATTTATCAGAGTTGTAAATCTTTATATTTATTATTAAAATGTAGCAGCTCTTTCACATTATAGATGTGTTTTGAGCTTGATTGACGAAAGTATTTTGCCACTCTAAAACTGATCACCTGCATAACCTCTATAACATCTCCATGGAGACAAGCAGGCAGCAAACTCTTCACCAGAAAAGTTACATACATGTGAAAATGTTTTCCTCTACAATGAAAGTTTATTTACTGCATTAGTTACCTTTTTTTTTGTGGAAGTCTCAAAGAACATGACCATAACATTTGATTTGTCTTACAATGAACAATTATTCAAATATTAAAATTTGAAGTACGCTGACACAGCCCACAGTTGTTATATACTGATGAAGTATACATTTTGGTCGACCGTAGGTGTTGTCAGCGGGGGGCTGTCGCTCCAGCTGCTCTCAGCATTCTCAAACCTGCTCTGAACCCTGATCAAGATCACTTACAGGTGAGAATTTGTCTTGTTTTTCCTTTCTCTGTGTGTGATGAACTGGTGACCTGTCCGCGGCGGCACAGATCCTCTCACTCAGTGGCAGGATTAGTCCAGGATTTGCTGCAGCTATATCTACAGTGGTAAACCCTTTAAATCCCATATAAATCCAACACTAGTACACGGGGAAACGGCAGCATAAAGCATGGAGGAATCCGCGCTAATGCCAGTAATTTAGGATAACTACAGTATGGGGTAATTGGCCGGTTGCTGTGGTGGACTGTAAAAGTGACAGGGAAAAGACAGTTGTGCTAAACCTCTGAGTGCAGTGGCCATGGTTGACTCATCAGTTTGGTTGCTTATAGATAAACAAAAGCAGCAGCATCAAACAGGCTTTATACACGGGTAAAGACACATACGCTTACATTTTCAAAGACGCTGCACCTGTAGTTTGAAATCAAAAGCATACGTTATCTTATTTTTTCCAACACATATTTTTATTGACCTATATTTAACTAGAAAAGGCCCACTTTTTTCAGGGGTGTCCTAGTCCCAGAGAGGAGAAGCCTATTGTAAATGTTTTTAGGGGTAGAGTAAACCAACACAGACACAGGCAGAACATGCAAACTCCACACACCACCGTGTTGGCGGTATAGATGGCAACTATTTAATGCTTTTTATTATATTGGTAAATGATCTGATATGTGGGTTTTGTTTGCAAAAGATGTGGCAGATAAAACATGGATATTCACAAACAATATCTATTTTTAGCTCTTAGCCCAAGGGTTTCCAAACTTTGTTTTTTATTTTTGGGTTGTGGGTTGTGAGAAAAGTGAATTGTTCCCATTTTTACTTTTGCATGAACAGGATTTGTTTCAGCGCCCACTCATTCATTTGGTTTTGGAGCCAGCAATCCTCTCATTAACTTTTTCCCTCCATTCTTCTGCTAATTTGAGCAAATTGAGAATGAACCGTGCAAGGCAAATAAAAAAGGCTGTAGGATGCATTTTACCAGCAAGCTATATTGTTAGCTAATCATTCAATGCTAATTTTGTCATCTAGGCCAATTATTTTAACAGTGTTGGGTCTTTCCGTGCTATGCTGTATAAGTTTAAAGCTTAGAACCGCTTTTTAGAAAGACATTTGGAGAAATTCATACATTTATAGTCAGTCATTTTCATTTTTTCTATTTTACTGGCTCCTAGTGGCTGGAGTGGGTACTGCACTTTGAGAAACGCTCAGAGATCCTACTACTGCAAAGGTTAAGGCTCATTTTATTCTCCCCACAGGGACATTTGTCACACCGTTATCCAACACGGCAAAGGTATGTAACTGACAAATTCTCCAGCTCTTGTGAGAATCCCCACAAATGTATGAAACAGGAGGATGACAGCTCGTCGGCTCCACTTGTCACAACTTGATCATCTAATTTCATTTCCTACACTTTACCCCATTATCTCAACTACAATCTGTTCTGTGTGTCTGTTTCTGTGCCTGTCCTGTCCTCTCTCATGGCCCATATCGCTCCATAATCACGTGTGCTTCTCTCACTCCTTCACCGAAGCCACTCCTCTGAATTATTCAAAGCTCACACTCCACATTTGCTGTCCTCGTGTAATGATATTGCACTGATTGAAATATCTCTGCAATATTGCAAGTGGGGGATGCGGCAAACATACGCTGTTTGAAGAACTAGAATGTAAACCTTGAGATAATCACAGAGCAGTTTGGCGTGAGGGCATGGATGCTCTAACTGGGATGTTACGACAACATTCAGCTTTCATTTTGAGTACTGATGACTTTGAAATTAATGCTGTCTGGTATTTGAGTTCTACAAGGTGATCATTTTCCAATCCTTGTGTTCATAATCTTCAGTCAATTTTGTTCTTGTGTCCATGTTCACGGCACGACTCAAGCAGTATGTAGAGTAATTACTATCATCTTTTTCAATTTCCCCCACGACAAGAGCTAATTGTCAACTGGTAGGTGACAGTACTACTAACTGTAAGCTGTGAAGTACCTTTAAAGTCAAGATAAACATATGCAGTGCTGTTATTTTATAGTAATAATACCAATATACTTGTACGGCACTTTTACAGGCTTGTCAAAGTCACTCAAGGAATAGCGTTATTATTATTGTGAATAGGCGGTATTATTACTATTACTTATTTTTATTATTATTATTATTTATTATTATTATTATTATTATTATTATTATTATTATTATTATTTTATTTTAATTATTATTAATTATTCTATTGTTAATTATTCTAGGTTCTCACGGTGTCTCGGCTGACACTGCACACTTGGTGGTGGTAAGCTACTCTTGTAACCCACAGCTGCCCTGGGGAAGACCGTGGCTCTGACTCTGCACCATCGGCTTCCTCCGCCCCTTTCAACCAATTTGATGTTCACAATTTCTACAATTCGTAATAGGCAAAGTGGGTGATATGTCTTGCCAGGAGACACAACAACAGAACTTGGTCCGAGTGGGTTTAACCGAATTGAGGGCCTCCTGTCTTTGAGTTGGTGGACGAGCACTCTAACCATTTAATATATATTTAATCATTTGTTTATTTACTGACCCCTTGTTGGCTCAAATTTAAGACTTCTGTTAAGGAAACTGAGACATCCCTATTTCTATGTCCAGCTTGGTGTTTTTATGTTTTAAAAAAAAAACCTTGAAAAATATGTATTCTTATAATGAGCAGGCTTGCCTTCTCCACAGATCTGGCTGGTAACGTGGTCCCCATGGAGATAGATATTTAATTGCCATAGACTGGCAACCAAGTGGATTACAGACAGGTGGCAGACCCTCCACCAGAAAAGGTAAGTGCATAACTTTAAGGATACATTATGTAAACGCAATTAAAGTTACCTTACTTACCACATTCTAACCACGATTTTGTTGTTTGCACATTGCTGAAGTTACACACACCTTAATACATAATTACATTTTGCATAACCTTGAAAACAGACTTACAAACGTAAAACTTAATATGAATGACTAAGTAAAAACCACAGAAGCATGCAGCGGGTGCACTTTACATAAATAACTTTAAGGCTACAGTTTCCACGCCGTTTAGTACGTCAATGCGAGAGATGCTATATCCTGAGCGGGACACTGCCATTGCTACAACACCATTAACCTTGTTGTTAATTCCCGCATCCTGCTTTTTTGAGCCAGTTCAGAATTGACTGTCCAATCCCCCCATCTCATGGGGGATACTCATGTTTTTTTCATGTCAATGTCAAATTAAAGGGTGCAAACATCGGCAATTAGAACCAATTAGATGGCGGCTTCTTCTATTCATTGGTGTACCTTTACATGGCACATAAAGCATAAACACTAGCTGTTTTTGGGGTTTAGCTATGTATAAACATCTAATGATCAAATTCCAGCGTCAAGCTCACAAAAAACTGGCCTCAATGGCCATACTTGTAAATTAAAGACTGCTATGAAATTACAAAGATGAAAGGAGTGGGGGGAAAAGAACGGAGAGAGAGAGAGAGAGATCACATGGCCTCCTTGCACTTTTTAATTATAGACCAACCGCAATTGGTCGGTCTGTGATGATTAATTCCATGACAATGATAAAAATTGTCGTTTCAAGGTTATGGCTCAACCTCATACTTTTCAGGGAGCTACAGGAAATTGCTTGCTCTCCAATCAGCTCTGACAGCACTTGAGATTAAAACATGTTCTTTTGAGGAAGATGTTGAGGGCTATCTGGATGCACGAGGGATGATAGAAGGTTACGGGAATTTGCTATTCTATGGCAATATACCTGGTTTTTTCGCAAGACAAACAGGATTATAGGGAATTACAAAGGAAGTTTCAAACCCGTCAATTGTTCTGGGCTCGGTTTTTTAGGTACATTGTTCAATACACTAAATGAACTGGACATTTTAAATGCAGGTAATCAATCTGCTACTTCTAGTATTGCATTTTTGAGCAAATCATTTCAATGGAATGGAGTATTAAAGGGTTGTAGGTACCAAGGCTTAAAGTTTATTTAAACCCAAGTTAGAGCTAACAACAAAAAAAAACTAACATTTTATTTTATAGGCTTTATTTTGGCAATCAAAAAGCTGTCTTTTGTAGTTGCTTGTTATAGTGGTAAATTGGACAATTTTAGGTTTGTCCACCAACGGGTAATCTAAATCTGAGAAATTCTTGGGGTATGCAAAATTGTACACATCCAAAGCTGACAAACAAATAGTATAAAAACAAAATTAATACAATATTCTACAGCCAAATATTAGGCAAGTGCATAACGCGCCAAGTCAGGTATAGGTTGGTAATATATATTTTGTATTAATTAGAAGAAAGAAAAAAACACTAAAAGTGGACATTTTTTGTGTACATTTGGATGAAATTACAGGACAAAGTTTCTGATGAGGTGAGACTTCTGACTATGTAAGAATTAATAATAATAATAATAATAATAATAATAATAATAATAATAATAATAATAATGAATAATAATTAATATATAATATATTAATAATACACATAATAAATAATAATTATTGATAATATAGAGGTAAATAACCGGACTTAATAATAATAATAATAATACTAATAATAATAATAATATACATAATAAATACAATAAGGTAATACAAATTGTCAATAATAAAATCTCTTACAAATAATTGGTGGATTTTTTCAGTCAAAATATTTAAACTTTTTTTTTTTCAGAATTTCACAGTTTTTAAATGTCTAGTTGCTTCATAAACCCTTTGCTCATACAACACATTTTTTACAAGTTAGCCTGTCACTTTTTTCAGACTCCTCCAAACTAAAAATCCCATGCTTCCCAAAAAATCTGATTCTTTAATGTTGAGGGTATAATTAGTTCTCTTATTATCAATGCGGGCTTGTAAACTCAAGGCCTTACAAACACTCATTAACATTGGCCTAATAGGTGATTTTCCCACACTGCGAGCCGAGTCTGTAGAAAACGTTAGTCTATTACGGTTCATGCCGCTCCGTCATCCCATTCCTCCTGAAAACACAGCTTCTGCGCTGAGGACTAAGATAAAAGCCATTTTTCTTTTCGTTGATTTAAATCTATTTGCATTCGATTAATCTATTTTGGCCAATATAAACGCTGCAGATATAAAGCCTGCACGTTTGACCCAACTGTTTGTTTTTCCATCATTTGACAGGCTCTAATTCCAGAAGTCTGGATACAGTAGACCCGCGGCGCACAATTACCGACCTCTTTATTACCTAATCATGCGATAGGGTAGAAGACTTGGCCAGTGCGGCATCGAATATTTTGGGTGTTCACCTCAGAGTCCCTTCTGTTCTCGGAGCAGTCAGAGTCGATCCTATAACTAAATTTTAGCCCCAGACTGGGACGGATGTGTAGGCGTTGACCTGAAGGCAGCGTGGAGCCAGCATACAGGTCATACAGTGTCAACTTAAAATTATACAGCTCAGGCCAAACACTTACAGGGGTGATTAACGAAAGAGAGAGAGCACGTACAGGAGCCAGCCACTAGAAACTGGAGAAGATGTTGGGATGCATGTAAATTTATGAATCAATCAATCAACCTTTATCTATAGTCCTTTTTTTCTAGAGTCCTTTACAACACTCAAAATCAAGGGAAAACAAAGCATCAAAATCTATAAGATCCATACAATTAACAGTGTAAAGGGCAATGGAAAACAAACGGTACAAAATAAGTGTCATTACATTACTGAGTGTTGAAAAGCCAATCTGATTTATATATACATATATGTATATGCATTGCCTGGATTAAAAAATGCCAAAAATCTGCAATGGTTTGTTGCAATGTAATAGTAAACGTCTGAGAAAAGGTGATGACTTTTCCAGCTCAAAGATAAAAACAAAAAATAAAAATTTTTTTCTAAGCCTCTTTCAAAGCATTTAAATGTTAGTTACTAAATTAGTAGTTAATTCGACTTTTGTGAACTTTTCGAGATATTAATTGACAGTCTATTTCTATATTTGTTTATTATCACTAGCTTTGCCTACATTTCCTGGACATCTCATAATTGGGTGGACATCAAGTCACCCAAATGACAAGTTATTAAGAATGCGTTTGGATAAAGACGCCCCACTTTCAAAAAGTTTACGATACTGAACGTGCATGTACAGACACTCCCACGGAGATAGGAGAAGGCGATGAGCTGTGACAACTAATGCCTGCTCCCGCTGATAGTGAACACTACAATGGATATTGGTGGACCAAAACGGAATCGACTTCTTACCAAAAAGCATCAGAGAAAAAGCGTGATAGAAAAAGTTGATGCAGAAAAATGTTATCTGGCAGAAAAGGGTGACGTAAAAAAAAAAACCATCACATAAAAGGGCATGGTAGAACAAGGTGTTGTTTAAGAGGTTGTGAGTCTGATGCCTTTTTGGATAAGAAGACCAATTTTAGTCTGAAGATGAAGGTCAAAGTCTGAGTCTGATGATGTCCTAAAATGTTCACCATACCCTAGGGCTCATATAACACATACAAAGTTTATATTGACTACACATTTGCAGTGACTTCTGCATCTGTTTGGGCTGTCACTAGTGGAAGTGACGGTATTTGTTGAAGGCCAGATGTTGAGCCACTTGTATTTTTCTATTATTAATAAACTTTGATATGATCTGTCATGCCACTGCTTTGTATGATTGATTTACTTATTCTTCAGGTAGTGCGTGCAAAAATGAAACTTGCAAATTAATTCCAAGGTCATTGCTTTTCGAGAAACCTGAAAACAAATGTAAGATTCAAGTCTACCGTCCAGAAGAAAAAAGTGTCATGGTTCACACCGGCTGCTGTTGTTTCCTTTAGCAAAACCAACGCGGCATATATTGGAACAGCTGCTCTAAATGAAAAGCTTCCCTCTGGATATTCTGCCAAAAGACATGAACGTGTGAAGATGAAACTAAGAAAGAAAAAAAAACGGGAAGAGGTCTTTCCAAATTCAGTCTGAAAATAAGACGATGCAATGACATTTAAAAGCAGCAACGGAAACGCCTTCCAGCATCCAAGAGCCTATTTTTTCCAGGTGAAAAATTTGTATGTTGTAGGGACTCGAAATAATCTTGAAATAAATTGTAGTTCATTGTGTCACTGGAAGAGCACTTATTTCAATCGCCTATATTCACTATACAATGAAAAAGGTTGGAGCTGCCAGAAAAGTTTGAGTAAGACAAGATATATGTAGTGAAGATGTCAGTCGGTACAAGAATAGGATGCAGAAGAGATGCACTTATTGATTAAAATACAAGTTTGCTGGGAGCTATAAGATCATTTATCAAGGAAAGTTTTATTGGGTGTAATAAAAATAGGTTATTGTGTTACGTAACTACATTGGTCTCGAAAGTGAACTGAGTCAAATTTAAGAGATTGTCGATGTAATAGTAAAACATTTTAAACTTGAAATAGTCTGCCTTTTTTCCAGGTACTTGGCATTGAACTATAACATAGGTAGATCATCAATTTATATTGTTTTCATTGTAAAGTCGCTTCCTATGAAATAAAAACATTTCACCATGTTTTTGAAAAGTGGACAAAGGAGGCCATAGGGGGAGGTGAAAACAGGAATTTTAAATCGAGCCTCAGTTGCAGGTCAATACAGGATTACAGCATGAATCAATCAAAAAACAACTTTGAGTTGACAAATTATGAGGAAGAAACGTAGTGAAAGCTCATTAAGCTGAATAAAGGTGCCCAGTGAAACTTATCAGGTGGGAGGTCAACTGCTTGCTTTTCTCTATGAATACAATATATTCAATTGCACATTTTTTTATCAGGAACTCGCGCTCGTTACTGAACTTATCTGTTTAAATGTGCATTTCCTTGTTTCTTACACATTTCTCTTTTTGCTTTGTTAATTGGATTGAAAAGTATTTGATTTATTATTATTATTATTATTATTATTATTATTATTATTATTATTATTATTATTATTATTATTATTATTATTATTATTATTATTATTATTATTATTATTATTATTATTATTATTATTATTATTATTATTTTATTGTTGAAATCCCTTGAAAAATCCCTATTGTATACTGTAACATGGACTGCTTGTCTCCATTGAGATACAGTAGATGTGTTTAATGCCATACTCTTTCGAGTTTTTGCGTCCCAGTCGTCAAGTCGGAACTATTACCAGTGTGTTACAGAAACGGTCTTAATCAAGTAATAAAAACAAGGAAAGTGCTCAAATCAACCATAACTCAGGTCCATATAAGTTAATGTGTTGACCTTTCTAGTTCATAGTTCTCATAGTTTGAGAATTAAGTTTTGTTTTTGTTTACAAGAGCTTTATGTAGACGTTAGCAAAATTAGCATAGCCATGCATTTATAATTACTGAAGCTCCGCGGCAGCACAGGAGCAGGTTTCACAGACAGCAGGTGGACAGGAGAGGGCAAATAAAGAAATAAAGGTCAAATAACATGAGTACTATCACTATTGAAGCTGTTGGATTTTCATCTTTCACCAAACGCAGGCCGAGTTGGAACAAGTCAGAAATGCAATATCATTTCCATGGAAACAAGAAGGTGGCAAACCCTCCACCAGAAAAGTTATAGTCCCCCGTTTGAAATGTAATTCAAACACAACTGTGCCCCAATTTTGGTTTAACTTGACATTTATGTGAAGTACATTTGAAGTTTTTACCTCAAAGTGAATAAGATAACGTTTTCAAACTTAACCTGAGAAAGTAACCCAATTCCCTTTTTTCTTTGCGTGCGATTATTGTATAAAGACAAGGTTTAACCACATTAGATCACACACGTCTGCAAATAGCGCTCATGAGCAGCATTCCTCACTGCTTCTCTACTCAGTGTGTCAGTGTGTATTTGGCTTTCATTCAAACAATACAGCGTCTCTGTCATTCAAATGCATTGAAACTGGGCCACGGTGACTGACATGCCGCACAGTGGAAGAAAGAACAAAGCTGAGAAAATATTCTGCAATGAAAACTCGATTAAAAAAAAAGTCTATTTAGCCTGTTATCAGAATGGCTGCACTGTCTGGCCAATGTTTAGTACACTGCATTGAATAAAATACTCTAGATCAGTGGCGGCTGGTGATGCAAAATATAGGTGGGGCTATTTGACATTACTGTGTTTTTGTTTATTTTTAACGTCCAAAAGTGAATATTACACACATTTATACAGACTTTAAAATAAACAAACTTTATTTCCACTTTTGGTAATGGTAATACTGTGACTTAGAGGCAGATACCATTTGTGAGAAAATACATTTGGCATAAAATGTCATTTTACACTTTATAAAATATCAGATTGTAAAGAGCAAAACAAAAATCTCAGTGATACTGTACCTTGCAGTGCATAGTAGCAATTACTACATTAAGAGAAACTAAAAACACAAACAATTGTTGGTGCCTGTTTCATAAAACAGTGCAGAAAACAAAACAAAAAGATCAGCTTCTAAGTGGCATTAGTTAACCTGAACTACATTTTACATTTCTATATTTAATCATCACAGACACCATTGCTGTGGAAAGCTGTTCTTAAAGACATGCCATTTATAGGATTATTTCATTGGTTTTCATATAACCAAAACATCTATTTATGAATAGAAGTTCAGCTACGCTTCAGCGTTGACATTATCCAGAGTAATAAACTCAAAAAAGCGCTCCAGTTTGGTGTGTGTGCAGTCAAGGTAACGGAGAACATCAGAGGTCTCGTCGGCTCGGACTGATAAGAAATCAGCCGCTTTCACTTCATCACGAATATAGTTTTTATTCACAGCCTCATTCTGACTCGTTTTGAACGTACTGTTGAACACAGACGTCTGTAGAAACACGGAAAACAATGCGTGCATCACTTGCGCATAGAGTTGACGGAGCATCAGCCTTAACCTCGCCCTGATCACGGTGCGCGCACCTGCTCCGCTGTGTCTCCAGCGTAAAAAGCGTAGCTCTGTGGCGTAAACATTACGCTTAAATGGGCGATGAAGCAGATCGCTCATTTCAGACAGTTTTACTATGCCTTTTCCCATAGTGACGTAGTTACTTTTCTCGGAATTTGATTGACTAACGATTCCCATTGCTTTTCTACCAGGCTCGGGGGCGATTTTCAAACAGCCCCCACGATGTACACTGAAAAGAGCAAGAGAAAAGAGCAAGAGAAAATACACAGGCTGCGTCACGCAGCCTATAGCCTGTATCCTATATATATATATGTGTATCGATCTTTTTTATTCTTTTACATATTTAAACTAATAATAATATAACATAATTCTGAACAAATTATATTGTTTGAAAAAAAATAAAAATTGTTGAATACCATTTGACATAATTGGCTGATTGTCAGGAGGGGCGTCGCCCTACACCCTTAATGGACCAGCCGCCACTGCTCTAGATACATAAATCACTCCACTGGTATACATATTGTAAGTTGTAGACTAAATGATGCAGACTCTATACACCAGGCAAAGGTTAAAATAGAAAGACAATTCAAGTCTGCACTGGCGTTAACACGGATGTAAACATGGGTACGATTGGAGTAAGTGTTAAATACTGAAGAGTTGCTGAAATGTTTGGATTATTAAAATGTGCGAGCAGGATAATGGTTCCAGCCGAGTGCAGAGTGAGTGCGCAGCTTTTTAATTATATTCTGCAGGAGCTTTATTTATTTCATTGTACAACAGCACATAAACAGATTGATAAGGATAATCCAAAAATGTAAAATGTATGGGCAGTTACTGTGGAAGCATTCTGGACCTTTGTATTGGGTTTGCTGTTTTAACTTAAAATGGCCTCTAAACTTGATTTTGCAGAGATGTGGGTGGAAATACAAACTATCTAACTTTTCAGGTCAATTTTTCAGTCCATGGAGATGTTATTTATTTCCACCAAATATTAGACGACATGATATTTAACATTTCAGTTTAGCATGTTTTTAAAAATGTGGTTTTGTGGCTAAAAAGAAATCCTTGAAAAAGATTGCATCCTTAGAGTGAGGTCGCCTCTCGCGTCTGACTTGTAACTTGGGGCGTCACTGCTTGTCTTCGAGGAGACAGATAATTTAAATGCCATACTGTGGAACATTCCAGCAATACATTATGTTTAGCGCACATTTTATGAACAAGTACATTTCCAAATCGATGCACACGGTATTACTCGGTTTGCTAAAAGAACATGTACTAGAAATAATAAATACAACCTAAAACCAATCTAAATAAATAACAAAAAAAACAAAAGCAATAACATCATGGAGATTAGAAAGTGGTTCACGAAAAAAGTATAGTGCAGCTTTAAATATAGCCTAAATTGAAGCAAAGAGATTGTACTTAGATTTTTAGAGGGAATGTTGCACTGTGCCATAGGTAAACACTATCCCTATGTTGCAATCATTCAGCAATTTCATCCACTGACGTAAAAGCCCATATTTTCCCATAATGAAATGAAAACAGAATGTGTATAGTAAATATCATATAATTGCGCTAAGTAACAGATAATGGTTTTGATAGCTAGCCTTCGTTTGTTTACGCTCTTCCGGTCCGGACCATTTTACCAAGGATTGCTTCTCCCTCAAACTGTTCCTGCATCTGCACATTCTTTCTCAGCATACATTGGTTCAGTTGAATCATCTTGATGTATTTAAGTAAAAGCTTCTGCTCCTTCATTAATCTCTTCGACCTCACAACTTCCACTTTCAAATCACCATTTCTTTTAGAGTTTTCCAATTGACTTTTAATAGGCTTGCAATTTTCTGCATCTTTCATACTTCCAACCGTTTCTAAAGTCAATACTGTGTTCATGTAAACAACCACCAGAAGGCGCTCAAAGTAAGTTAGAGAAGTGACAAAACAGAAGAAAAATGCAATGCAAAAACAAACATACTGCAGTGTTTAGATCACATTTGTTTGAAGGTGAAGGTGAGCTTCCACTGTGGCGCTGTGTTCACTATTGTTCCCAGTGGTGCGCATCCATGACGCAAACGAACCACGTAAGAGCCAAATGATGGACACGACAGAGGATGGACAGACGCCTCTATGGATATCTAAAGTATGGAACGTAGAGTCTTTATGCCTGCCTGCTTATGGTATAAGAATGTTTGTATTGTCTTCAGGTTGGGGGACAGGAAGACTCTGCGCACCTGAAAATAAATCAACTCCCTGCATTGGGTAGTCAGTGAAAGCATAGGGTGCTCCGTTGTCCTCTGGAGAGATTGATAAAAGGAGGAAGTGGGTGCTAGGAGTGTAGGGTGCAACAGTGGTTACCTGCAGTAATTGGGGGCCCCACGGACCTCTAGTCAATGAGGGGCTAAAGGAATCATAGAATGCCCAATGGCCCTCAACAGTTATATTGGCTAGCAGGTGGAATCAGGGTCCATAGCAACGTAACGTCCATAGCAAGGATGCTCCATGGTCCTCGGCACAGCTTAAATAATTAAATTCCTGATAAACAACAAATCTGGAGCAGTGCACCATGGTCCCCTGCAGTCACCAGTAGCCAGAGGAGCCTGTGGAAGCCTGCAAAGTCTTTTCTATTGGCTAACCTGAGGAAATAGAGTGTGATTGGATAAAACATAATAATGTTTACAGCAAAGCCGGTGTGTAAGACTTTCAAAATGCCGTGCAAGAACCTAGGAGAATGTAAAAAAATACAGACAGAATTTGTTTTTGGCCTGTAGGCTTATTGGACAGAACATTGGAGCATTAAACAGATTTGGATTTGAACTCACAACATTTTGGGCTGCTCAGATGGCAAGCATTCACGCTATCCACTCCACCACCAAGCGGGATGACATAAAAACATAAATTTCAATCAAAGATGATTTAAATATGTAATTGTATAATGCAATGTTTTCTACGAATGCACAGTTTAGATGTGAATGAGCCTTTATAATCTAAAAAGAATAATCCGTAATTTTATATTTTAAATCTTTCAAATACATAACTCTTAACAATGCCATATCGATAGTACTGAGAAAAAACAAACTGTCTGACAATAATTTAAACAGGTCCACCATCGCAATCTTTTCTGGAGCAGATGCAGATAGGAAGTTTTACACTGTAACATATTCCTATACGCAGATAGGAGTTTTTGGAACCATGCTCAACTTGTGGCCCTTTTCTTGATCTCAACATTTGGCCAAAAAACCCCAAACTGCAAACATTACAGAAAGGAGTTTTGATTCCCGGCGATCGTTATGTATTTTGTTCATTTTAGCTTTGTGGTGAGTTGTTAGAACAGCATAACCTCTGTGTTTCTCAGGCGTTTAGGTCTGTGCTAGTCGGGTCACAACCACTACATGTTTTCATGCAAAGTGTGCTACTTTACTTAGACCATTTGCCTCACCTCTGACTCTGGACATTTGTCTTTTTCCAATAAAACTGGACCAACTCCATTTATCTAAAAGAAATATATCCCATAACACCATGAAATTCCCTATAGGCACATATAGCAGCTCATACAAACACATGATGAATCCTGACCTGTCACACTCTTTAAAGTCACATGCGCTGCCCCACAATGCACACGGGCTGTCCCTTGAGAGGGTCCACTACTTTACATTCACCACCGCTCCTTATATTGTCCACTCCAGCGGCAGCAGCCCATTTCAGAGGCGGTGCTCCGAAGGCTATAAAACACGCTCGCTCCTCCACGCTATTTATCATCAGCCGCTTCTTCGGCACTCCCGTCGGTAGTAGATTACGTCTGACCGGTCGCAAGTCCAGCAAATATTTCAGCCAATAACGCCGCGGCACGGAGGGACAGCGCCGAGCCGGTCTTGAGAGCCATATTGGTTGACCCTTGATCTTATATTTCGATAGAGTGATGGTTGACTGTAAACCTGCCCGACACCATTGGGGTGAAATGTAGAGACAGGGAAGTGGCAAAACAAATTACAGGCCAAAGGAACGAGGGATGGACTCAGGGCAAAATTTGAAGCTTGAGATTGGCCTAATAGATCTTTTCAAGCACTGAATATTCATGCCCGAGATACGGGCCAGTGCAATGCAAAATTAATTTGGTCTAAAAGGCACTTAAACCCGCTCTGACCTGCACCGAAGAACTCATGTCTCACCATAAAACATACGACAGTAAAGTTTCTCCATAAAACATATCCTGGTAAGGCTAATTAATGAACAACACAAACCAGAAACAGTTCAGGTGTAAATACTGAATTTATTACTTAATATTGACCAACATTACCAAAGAGCAAAAGGCTCCACATAGGTAGATGTTTCAAACCTTTCTAAACCGACTCAAAATACAGTAGGTGAACACAGAAAGCAAGGAAAAACAAAGCTCGGAATTGGGGCAAGGAGTTGGGAGTGATATTTAATAAATTGTCAGACCATATTACACTAGCTTGATGGTTTGAATTGATTCATACCAAATGTGTGCATACTTTGGAGTGATTTGAAAGCGTGCCGACCTCTAGCATAATATTGCATTGGTTGGTTTATGGTACTCTAGTTGTCAAAAATACTACTACTCAGGTGTACATGAATTATATTCTATATTTCTTTGAACACGGGAGTCAATCTATCACATAACCCAGTATGAGTGAATTTTACAGAGCTCAATATTCACGTGTGAGATGTTAGCAAGAGCAATGCAAAATGAATCGTGTCTAAAAGGTTTAAAACTTCAAGCCCTTTAACCAGTCACAAAGGAATAACATTTCAAACCTGAGCAAATTAAGGGCATTTATAGTTCAGTACATAAATGCCCTACAAAATGATTCAATATGATCCAGCTTTCATGTAACAATTATTGCCTGAAGAAATATTTGAACACAATTGAAAATGAAAGCCTTAATTTTCTTTCATTTTCATTTATCTAATCAGTTTCCATTGCTCTACTGTATTATTGTGTCTATCTTTATGAGATCATACTTTCTGAATGTTTTTGCATTAATAATAAAGTAAAATGAATGTGACCTAAAAAGCTGGATAAAAAAGCTTTTTTTGTGTGTCTTTTTTCTGGGAATATATATTGAAATGACATTATATGGCTTCTAAAATTGCCACATATATATATATATATATATATATATATATATATATATATATATATATATATATATATATATATATATATATATATATATATATGTGACCTGAACAATCACCATAATCAATAAACCAATTCATCTTGACATCTCTAATACAGTCATATTTAAACAAATAGAGTGCTTTTGTAATGTCCTAAAACAACTTCAAAACCAATAAATTAAGTAAAAGTTGGTCTGCTTCATCTGGTATTCACTAAAGACAAGTCAACATATTTAGTATTCTCTTCGCAAAGTGTATTATTTATAAGCAGCCTAACGATGAAATGGGGATTCAAATTAGGTCTAACCAACCAAAAAATATCACTTCTTGTAAAGTTACATTCCCTGCACTTTTAAACAGAATTAAAAAGACTTTTAGTAAGCTTTGGAGTCATTGTATGATTTAGCAAGTTGTCATAATGTTCTGGCTCATGGCATGTTGATTCCTTTTCCAATAGACACTTTCCTCCTGCAGCTGTTTATCCTGCTCTCTTGGTTCAGTCTTGGAGCTTGTCGTCAAAGGCTGGCTCTTGCTTACAGAGATGATCTTTGTGTGCTGGCGCTGACTCATGCATTTGATGTGTGGTGACAAGGCTTCAGCTACAGTACACCTCCTGCTCCCGCAAGCGCCCATGGATATCTGCAATCTGTCACTTCACATTCAACCATTTACAAAAAGGGTTCATAAGTATTCCATACATTTTCTTTACTTTTATCAAAGCGTTCGCGTTACATGTTTGAGTGCAATCTTTTAAGGATATGTATTTAATAAGAGACGGTTATGACAATTACGTTTTTTTGCCTCATACTTTGAGATATAATTGAGATAACTTGATAAATTGCATAAATGGTTCTTATATAGTTACACATTCTTCTACACATTCCAGGCATTACTCAGTCTTATAACTAACTCCTAACGAAAGACAACTTCTTCCCAATACCGTTTGAGCCTTTTTTTTAATCATTATTTAGTATCAAGGGTACAAATTGTACACGAACTTTTGATGGTAAAGTCTACTGCGGTATATTGACTGCTTTAAGAGATCATCATCATCAACATCAACATCAACATCATCAACAATCAACAACAACAACAACAACAACAACAACAACAACAACAACAACAATATTCATTGAATGTTATGCCCATCGTTTTGGCAAAACTTTTAGGATTTTTTTTTTAACTACTTTTATGTTTTAGGCTGAAAGTTACCATAGAATTGATCGTTATTTAGCCTTTTTCAAGGGGCAAAATATCAGGAGACTTTATTTGTAATATCTTTAAGAAGCAATCATTTTATAAAGATAACATTTATAGCAACTCTTCCTCTTGTCTTCTAACACCACCATCCTCCACTATCATTGATCTAACATAAAAAGCTTAGTCGCCACTTTATATACTGTTATCTCTCTGAAACACAGCAAAGCCATACAAAAGTCTGTTAGCCTGACACATTAAGCTCCTTTCAAACGGAGCACAGGTAAAAGCTAATGTGGCATGTGTTCCAGACGATGTTCAAAGCACAAAAGAGAGGCTGGTTCAAACGTCTTTGTTCTGCTGCAGAGTCAAATGAAAGGGATCATTTCCTGCCCACGAGGAACGGCATGTGCCCATAGAACACGTTATGAGCCTAAATCAGATCTGTGAGTACAGAGGGATCATGCTGTCAACTAGTCTGACCTAACAACTTCATTTCCTTCATTTCACCAGTACAGACTATTTCACAAACTACAAAAGGCAGATATCACATTCCAGAATGTTTTTGAACTTTGATCTGGAAGTAAATCAGAAACACTCGAGGTATGATGGTTGGTTGATGATGGGTAGTTTTAGTAGGGCTGCATCAGACTGGCCCAGGACTTTCACACACTTCTAATTTCAGAATCCTGGTAAATTTCCATACTTGAGTTTCTGCTTTTATGTCCTCATATTGTGATCGTTTTGTGAAACTTAAAAAAATCGAGATGGCCCTGGCCACCTAATAAACATGGCCCTAGTACAAGCACAGAATTCTATTATTTCAAATGGTCTCAAATTCTGCACTCATAAGTGTGGATTCAAAATAGAGTGTTTTCATGAAGTGAGCCTGATCTCTCTGCCAAGATGTTTTATGTAGTGGTTGTAATTACTTTGAAAGGAAGCTAGAAATGTCCAAGATCCTTTAGTCACTTAAGATTTAGACCTAAGATTTGAATAATAATGTCTCCTAATGCAAGTTTCTAATACAAAAAGCTTCTTCAGACATCGTTTATCAAACTGTTGCCAAAATGAGGCCATAACGCTTGTATTTATGTTCCAGTCAAAGTGAGTGCTAGCATACGCCTCCATCATGACTGCCAATGAAGAGAGTTTGTTGATTCTGGCATCACACTAGGCCACAATGTCATCCAAAAAGTTCACTTGCCGTCACTTTGCCATAAATCTCCTGCTTTAATGTTCTCTTAAAAAAAAAAGAAAGTTCTCTAGGTTTTTTGAGTCAAAATGCACAGGCCAGAAATAATAAATAAAAATTACATTTTAAAGTTAATATATTATGTAAAATAGACTTTTACTAGCTTTTACTCATGTTATAATGGCGTTCCCTCATCAATAGTCTACTTAAAGTTGTATTTCAATTGATTCCTGCATGTTTGAGAAAATGTCCTCTTGCCTGAGATGCAGAATACACTTTCTTTTTTAAGAAGAGTGAGTCTAGTCACTGTGCCCACTGTTGCACCTTGAGTTCACATGAGTCACTTAAATAAATGTGTGTGACTCATGTGAAACAAAAAAGTTAATTGGTCATAAGTCTGCAATGTTTCTAGTCCCTGTGACATTTTCTTCCTTTTTTCTTCATAAGCATACTTTTTTTTCTGATACGGATGGCCCATGCATGTCCATGGCTAATCTACCTGTCAATCACTTATCTGTACTCACAGACATGAAACTGGTGACCAGACTGATATCAATCTGTATAAAATATACCCAGAAATATAATTCTGGGTTTTCGAGGCAACCAATCCTTCCACTAAACTGTACTTACTTACAAAAAATGTAGACTCCAGGTCGTAAACATGGGGCTCCAAAATGTAAATCTGTTGCTTGCCAGGGTGAACTTTCACTATGAAAAGGCTATTAGTTCTGCAGCTTTGAAGAAGTCAATGGACCTATTTATATTCTTAAGCAGTTTTAGATCAATACTGCAATTTACAATAAACAAAATATAACATCTACTTATGTTATGGCTTAATACTAAATACCAAAACAAAAACGTGGACGTCTTTTTCAAATAAAGAAGTAGAAAACACTTTGTTGGTAAAGATAATTGAGTTTTTGCCAAAATTACTAATAGAAGGATAGAGTTAATAGAGTTTAGACTAATAGAAGAAGTAGAAGGGGGGCATGGAAAATACAATAGTATCCATAATAATTATAGAAATTGAAATTTACACATTTATACTACTTGATACTACTATACTATATTACTACTTGTAGCAATAACAATAAGCTGCAAATCTAAATTTTAGTACAGCACTATTCTATTATCACTATTATTATATATATTTTTTTCTCTCTCTCACATAAGAAATCACACTTTTATAAGAGACTGTGATGGCGTTGTTGAGCACACTGCACACATCTTGTTAGAAAGGAGATATTACTACCAGTGTTTAGACGTCACGCTCATCTCCTCTCCCACTGACAGTGTTCCCTAAGGCACCCTGCTTCCAACTGTTTGTCTTACACACACCTTTACAACAAGTGATACCAAACCACTCCACACCACAGTGGCTCACCGTGACGCCTGCCCGCTCAATGTTTACTCCTGCAGTTATTTTTGAAACACTAAACTGGGCACGGCAGACATTTCCTTATGCATTCAACAATAAAATATGGATGGATCACATGTTTACAGGTAGAATTATGTGTAATTCTGGATTTTGAAACTAACATCTTAGCTTTGCTACATTTTGTGGTATAACTTAAAATGATATATGTGTCTTGATATTTCCTCAAAGCCTTAGCTGGCATGAAATCTCTCTGACAGAGCTTCATGGATTACACCGTGCTGTCGTGTACCTGAGGGGCAAGCGACTTAAAGCTGCAGGCACCTGACTTTATTCTTGTAACATTTATGCTTTCTCCCATAAAGTATCATGTCAAAGCAGCACTTTGTGACAAAATGAGACTGCTGTGTGCTGTTTGCATCTCATAATAAAGTATTTTTTTTTACATATTTCTAAAATGGAAATGTGTTCTGGCGGTCAATCGCAGTTTCACTTTGGCGTCTGAAAACATTGTGCCAAAGGGTTTGTGGTTTTATAATTGTGTAATGCAGCATATATAATGCAGCTTGGCTTTCCTCAGCTGCTACAGGAAGTACATCCTCTGCTGGGCCTTCTTGATGAGAGAGTTGATGGTGGGTTCCCACTTAAGGTCCTGGGTGATGATGGTGCCGAGGAAACGGAAGGAGTCAACGGTGGTGATGGGGGAGTCTGTCATGGCTCCACTGTCCACTGTCTTCTGGGAATTGAACTCCATGTTGTTACCACTGCACCAGGACACCAGCCGGTCCACCTCCCTCCTGATGAGGGTGGTGTCGTCCTCAAACTTGATCAGTTTTACGGAGTCGTGGCTGAAGGTGCAGCAGTTTGTGTACAGGGAGAAGAGCAGAGGATAAAGTACACAGCCCTGTGGAGAGCCTGTGCTGGTAGTCTGAGTGTCTGGGACATTCTTCCCCAGCTGCACGCACTGCCTCCGATCCGTCAGGAAGTCAGTGACTCCACCTGCAGGTGATCAGGCACGCTGAGATGGGAGAGCTTATCCTGGAGCAGAGCAGGGAGGATGGTGTGGAATGCAGAGCTGAAGTCCACAAACAGGATCCTGCCATAGGTTCTCGTGGAGTCCAGATGCTGCAAGATGCATCAAACCTGGAGTAAAAGGAGTTGAGTTGCTCAGCCAATTTCCAGTCGTCTGCAGCGTGGGGGGCTCTGGGCTTTTTGTTGGTGAGAGGCCGGAGCCCGCTCCACACAGAGGCAGGGTTGTTGTCAGAGAACTGCCTGCTTCCTCAGACGCATATTGTACTGTGATCAAGCTCCCAACACCTTTTTGCTAAATCCATACTTTGCACCTTTGTAGAGCTCTCTGTCACCAGCTCTGTGCGCTTCCTCCTTCTGCTGCCTTAACTGCCTCAGTTTAGGTGTGAACCAGGGTTTGTCATTATTGAAAGTGACTTTGCAGTGTGATATGATGCTGTTCTCACAGAATCGAATGTATGATGTCATAGTGTCCGTGTACTCATCCAAACTATCTGTGGCAGCTCTGAAAACCTCCCAGTCTGTAATGTCCAAACACGCACGGAGCCCCTCCACTGCCTCATTGGTCCACTTCTTAAGCCGTGTTCAGACCGCTGTGGCAATTGGCCAGTTTACATTCAAAGTCTATCGGACGCGCAACCTGCGAATCCAGCGTTTTTGCGGCGCAAATCCTGCGTTTTTGCCGCGTGAATCCTGCAATTTGAGTGGCGGACACAGCGCCACTTGGGCGTTTGAGCGGCGGCCAGAGAAAAGTTGGACAAAAGCTGACCCTTTTTGCGGCAAACACGGCGCAGCAACCAATCAGAGATTACACTCCAGTGACGTACGTACGCACTACCGGAAGAAGGACCGAAGCAAACCCAGGACCTATAAAAGAATCAGCTAGACGCAGCTCTTGGGGCAAATGATATTCACTAAACTCTGCTCACTTCTGAAGTATCTGTGGGACCCAGACAAGCTGCAGAGCCGATTGCCTCAGTTTTTGGATTTGTAAATTAAATACACCAAAGCCATTCTCTTAACCTGGACTGCCATAGGACACAACTCCTCCACCGCGCATGTGTGTTCGCCGCCTCATTTCGAGTTTATTTTTTGGCTTCACGTTCGAGGCGGCCAGGGCGGCTGCCTTCAAATGTACAGGCGGCCAATTTCTGCGGCCAGCACAAATTTGGCCGCTGCGGTGTGAACGCGCCTTTAGAGGTCCTCACTACACGTTTGGAGAACATCAGTCTCTGTCTGTATATCTGTAGACAGAGGCTTTCTGTACTTTGGCCGTTCATGGCTGAGATTCCCCTTGTGAAAATCACCCAGGATAATACACAAGGAGTCCGGGAAATTCCGCTTCACACTCAAAACCTGGTCCGTGAGCGGGCGCTGTGCCTCCTGCACGTTAGATCTCGCCAGAATGAGGCGAACTCACATAGAATAGAATGGTTTTCCCCGCCTGCAGCGTCTCACTCTTTTGACCAAAAAAAGGACTAATTCCGCAGCAGATCTGTAGGAGTTGTAGTTCTGATGGTTGTAGAAAAAGATTCAGTTGAAGTCATCTGGACTATGTTTAAGAAAAAACATGTAGTTCTGATGGTTAAGAGCTCTTCATGGGTGCAAGAGCACGCTGACACACGATTTACCCTCAAAAACAGACAAAACAAAGTGCACCAAAACACCAGGGCCTCCCTCCGCGGCGCCATCTTGGATCTTACTTGAAGATTGAAGATTGTAATTATTGGCTTTGTGTTCTGAGAGCTAAATGGAATAATTTTGTGTGTGATAAATGGTACTGGAATGGAAATAATGAATTACTAATTATCTAAAAATTGTGCATTGTCTTCATTCTTGTGTTCATTATTGATGAAAGTTATCAGAGATTGTTAAACATGAGGACACAAAAAGTTACTATCATTATTTTTCTTTTGCAAACTTACCTAAAAACCAAGTTATACAATAAAACCTTAATGTCCAATGAATTGTTTGCTCCGGGTTTATTTTAACTTAAAGGAATAAACTTGTCTCACTACATCAGTAAAAGTAAATCCTACATTAAGAGGAGACTTGAGAATGGTGCCCGAAAGCAGTTGAAGTGCAGGTCTGCAGTTTTTTACCACAGGAAGCAAATGCCTTGAAGGAGACTTATGTTCCTCAAAAACTTCTACTTGTATCTGAGTCTAAGACAGGTAAAGCTTGTCAGGCTGTTTCTGAAGAATGAGACCAGCTTTGAGGGATTGAGTTTCTGAACACACTGGATCAATCTTGCTCTGCTTTGGTATACTTCTTTTCTCCACTTGCATTTTTTCCCCTCTATAAAATATTTCCCTGTTTTCGAAAACAGTACTAGGACCAAATTGTAACATCTATGTGGGAATGTGTAATTTAATGAATAAGGCTCGACAACATGGTGATGAAAATCTAATGATTAGTCATTAGAACATCTCTCTCTCCTGGCCTAAACCTGACACTGAAGCAGCTGATCGCCGTTACATGCAGAAAGCCGTGCCACCTTTACGCAGAGGAGGAGAAGCTGTTGCACACAATGAGCGGCATGAACCACGCTCGAAACACACAGTGTGCTCTAAATATGAAGCATTCCTGTGTCAAACAGTAAAAGCAGTCAGTCACGGCACTGATGCGCATGCTCCTCTCACAACATCTAAACGAGCAGAAAACATCTATGTTGCACAGCGATCCGTCTGCGCACTGCTTTTTTCTTAGTTAGTTAGATAATGACAGACACTACGAGTCACAACAGATCTCCCACGCTGTTAACATTTTCTACAGCCACTGCTCAGGCGCCACCTTCGCTTCTTGAACACTCATGTATTTATCGAGTCTCGAAATGTCATTGTGCAATTGTTTCCCTATCGACAATATAGTAATTATGGTGACAGGCCTCATTTACCACTTTCAGTTATGCCCCTTTTCCATCAGTACTTACTTGGATGTCGGTGTAATCCCTCATTCGTCCAGGAGTGTTCCATTGTAGAAAAAGATTCAGTTGTAGTCATCCTCCTCCTCCTGGATGAGAGTCGAAACGTTTTGTTTTTCCACAAACAGAGTCCAGATGACTACAACTGAATATTTTTCAACAATACTTACTTGGCTCTACTTGTCGTTACCTTTCCATTTGGACCAAGTACTTTTTTTAGTATGCAACCCACCTCCTCCAGAAGGGCAGATAAATGCTTTTAATGCACTGAAAGCTACACAGGTAAAAGTATTAAAGTATTAAAGTATGCCTTTAAAAATGTACTTTAAGAGTAAAATGTAAAAGTAATTCACACAGATTTTTGACAACAATTATAGTGTCAAATTGTTGATAAAGATTTGTCCTTATTACTGGTCAATAGAAGCAAGTTATAAAGCCTAATTTAGAGATTTGGGACTCTAAAACTGTCTACATAAACATGCTATTTCAACTAAATATTTTACACTTCAGTTCAGTTAAAAATTAGAGTAGAAAGAATAGAAAGTACATATACCTCCTCTCAAATGTATTAAGTGAAAGTAAAAAGTATTTCTACTATTTTTACCTAAGTACAGCACTTTTACTTTTGTTATTTTCCAGCACTGGCTAGCTATAATCTGCACCAACTTCACTGCAATTCTTCTAGTGTGGATTTATCAACAACTGACAAGGGGGAACTACTTTCGCTTACATTTTTATTTTCGTAAAGAACGCCTCAAACTGGATTAGTAGCAATGATTTGTGGACTCCGTGTTATTGAATTGCAGAGGAAAACTCACATGGATAAGGACAAGAGAACAATGTAATTTACTTTTAGCTACATAAGCGGTGTTAAATGTTGTGTTTGTGGAAGTGAACACAATATGGGGACAATAACGTTTGCCTTACCATTCTTGCCCATGGTGACAGAAGAGAGAATTCCATATATACAGGTTAATACAGGTAAAAAATATTGCCCTGCACTGTATCTAGAAACTAGGACTCAATAGGCATTTGCCCTCCGAGTCAAAAGAACTCATTTGGCAATTAAACGAATTTCAAACCTGTACCTTGCCCTATGTACCGGTAGTTGTGTGTTAATTTAGTCCAGTCCTTCATGGCTGACTGATCTACCTGGACTGGATCTGTCAATATCATTCTCTCATTCATTTTTCCTTCACCCTGGGCCCTCACTGCCCACTCTTCTTCACATCTCATGTAGAATACAAGGCGCCGTGGGCTGAGGGCTAAAGTGGTTTCATCAGCATTGCAATCAATCTCACAATCTTTTTTCTGCTGCTTGAGTGACTGATACGTCAACCATCAACTCCCTGCAATTGAGAGAGCTCTCGGGAATCCAATCAATGCAAAAGACCGGGTGAGCAATTAGAGACGGAGGAATGGAAATAGTTATGTATACTCTACCACAATTATTGATAAATTGTGAGCAGAAGTGGTATTTTCAGAGAGGAAAATGTCAATGCCGTTGTAGCCAGTCGAAGGCATTTATGATTGACACCATATAAAAAGACCTTTTGCATAAAACCTGAAACAAATACAACTTTACACATACAAAAAGCCTTTTAGTCAGAAATTAGATCATCCATTTATCTGTATTAGTAGCGTGTGCTTTGTCTTGGGTGAGGGAAGTCTGGGAGTCTCTGCTTAGACTGCTGCCCCCGCGACCCGGCCCTGGATAAGCAGAAGAAGATGGACGGATGGATTGATGGGTGTTGTGTGTACTTGGACATTTACTTAACTATGAACATTTGCAACTTTGACTTTAAACCTAAATATATGTTTCTGTAAAATAATCCCATATCTGGTGCAGTATGCGATGTACGCTAATGGGGCGTTACAAAATATTAAATAATATCAAATATCAAAGGTTTTGTACAGAACTACTGCATGATACCTTCTTGTGTTGTAATATTGCATGGCTTTACTTTTTTGTTTTTTTGCATCAGCTCTCTGATTTTGTCACAAAGTGCTGCTTTTACAATACAATCTATGGAAGAAAACCAAAATTGAAAAAAGGGTTAAGAATAAAAAAGAATAAAGATGGGACCCCAGTTTTAACTTAACTATTGCTATAGATGAGTGTTCTAACTGAGAAATAAGTACAGGTATCAGCGCTAACATCATTTCTAATTCGGCTAATGCTAGTAACTAAAGGCAGTAACTACAGATGTTTATAACCAACACATCTCTACTTCTGCATATATAATAGTCTCGAGCCAGTAACAGAAATTAATAGCTCTGTCAATAAACTGCTCATGGACCCTTAACGAGTTAAATATTCAACATTACAGTGAGCAAAAATGGCATTAGTTCTGTTAGGTGAATGTTTTAGAATGTAAAATCTACTCTAATCTACAGAAGCAGTGCGATTGTACGAGCTCAGCTGAAAGATGACAGTGATGAAGGAGATCCCGAGTGTTGCATAAGCCAGTCCAGCCTGTGCGAGCTCTGTTAGCTGGTGCATTATTGATTAAAAAAGTTCGCATTGTAAATCTAAGAACACATTATGTACAATGTCTACCTGACTGACCAGCAAGCAGGATGTAGACTATGAATATCAACACCGAGTAGTTTTATAATTTAACAGCAGACCAAATCGTTGCTTATAAGGTTTTTGTATCACTATGAATAAACAAAGAATGATGTCATGTTAACTCTTAGATGTCTGCCAATATGAAAGGTGCAATAGCTAATCCTGCACCCAATCCAAGGGGGATGTTGAGAACCTGAAGTAGAACGCACTCACAACATTATAAAGTAAAATTTTACTGACGAAATACGATATTTATGTTTTGTATCTACATTCCCAGTAGTTAAAATTCTTTACATTATTCCAGGTTTACAGATCTATTGCTTCAACAGATCTGTTTTATTACAAAAGAGCCAGCTCGGCCTTTTGTACTGCAGTCTTGTACTTTGATATTGTGGATAATCACAGATTCTGTGCACCTCTGCTCTGACCTCCAACTCTTTGCATTTATCGCCTCCGCATTCACCACCAGTATGTGGCCTTGACCTGTGAGGGGCTCAGAGCTGATTCACACAAAATAAATTGCCTGCAGAGCGATTGTGCTATATGTTCAGAACTGTGTTGTATACAGAGCAACAGATAAAAGAATACAAATAAGTCACTTTACTTGCATCTATTTCTCCAAGTCAATGTTCCTTGACTTGTGAGAGGACTATGCTTCAGTTAAGGTCGTTTCAGCAGGAGTACTTAGCCAGAGGATTTGTCTATTGTGCATGCATGCAAGACTTTTTCTTGTTTTGATGGACTTTTGAAGACTTTTGATTATTCATTATTATTCTGTAACAGTCATCACTCTGAAACCACATAAAACATTCTGTCAGCACAAATACAATATATTGTTATTACAATTAAAGCAAAAAGTGGCTGCTTTATTCACAAAAATGTTGCCTTTGTCAATTGAAAATACTTTAAAATGTGGATTAATGTGGCAATTTTGGACCCAATCCCTGACAAACAATTCAACATATGTACATTTACACAATATATTCAAAAAAAGCAAATCGCACAAAAGCCCGTTTCCACCAGCTGAACTCAGCTCTACTATATAACTGCCTTTGCTCTCCATCTGAAATCATGTCAACACATTTCATAATGTCACGAATATCTCAGATGGCAGTGGCATCAATTTACATGATTTGACAACCTTTTAAGGACTTTTGCCCATTCAACAGATATCATATTTAATTGTTCATGAATTGTTATTTGACATGTCATTGTTCATCTCTTGAAACCCACGTACAATTATGAAATTATCATTTTAAAAGTACAACTTCCAATGTCTAAGATGTCTAGCCTCCAAATACATATTCGATTCAGTGCACACACGACGCCGCTAAATCTTGTATACTGTTGTTTTGCATTTCTTATGGCCTCCCCCTGTAATTCACCTGGGGTTGAACTATAGCAGAACCAAACATCACAATGAGAGAATATTATATTATTCAACATAGAGCTTGGCTCCGAGGCACTCACTCACCTTGACAAAGACAGTAATCCATTTGTATCCAGGGACGTGAGCAGCACCTCATCCCAAATCGGTCCAGAACACTGACAATGTCCCCAGGATGTTAATAATGGCCGACAGCAAGGCCACTTCACCCCCATACAACATGCAGAAAGTTTACACCTACAGATCAATGCTGAAACAGTTCCAGACGTCAAGTGAAGGCTGAAGAAAACCAATATTCTTAAATGCTAATGACCAAAGGGGACGAAATGTATAGTCTCAAGTACTCTATCTATAGTCATATGAATCTGCAATGCCTGAAAGGGTTTCTGTCGCAAGTGTCCATGGATGTCAGAGTGAGCAAAGATGAATGCCATGCTCGCCGATGGTGATTTAAGGTGTTGTGTGGTTGTGATTCCCGGCCTCGACAAATATTCTTCAGTCTTTAAAAGAAAGAAACGTTTTTTTTTGGTTGCCATAGCAAATGATTATTAATAATATAATCTTTTAACATAGAAGATGGACTAACTTTTCAGGGGGGGATCCATCACCTTTGCCTGAAATATTTTGCAATATGGCTTACAATTACAATTTACAAAATGATAACGATAATAGACACGTTGGCATGTATATACACTTAAATGCTTGGACACTTACACTATATTTCCTGCTCATTTTACTTCATGTAAATTGTTTTATCTTTATTGATTTTGCAATTTGTTGCCTTAAGCCATCATGTGACATTCACTGGTTGCTCATTTTAATTCTATAATTTTTTTCCAGTTAAATAAAACATAAGACAAAACCACTATTAAATTACAATAAATTAACATAAGCGTAAAAGCACCCTTGCAAATTTATGACTTGGGTACATGCTTCACATCTTAAATTAGAATTTGATTGTCCATCTGCCACTGTATAAAATGCCTGTAAAACGCTAACTGCTAGCTCTGTAATCACAGTCGACTAAATAATGTAGACTACACAGATTTTCCTTCCTCATCAATAATGCAGGGCCAGTGATAGGCGAGTTCTTTGCTGTTTTTTGGATGATTGGGTCGCAGAAATGATGGCGGCAGCTCGACCTTTAGAATCGGCCCATTGCTTGCCTTTCCCTCACCCCTCCTGGTCTTATTGCCTGCTGTATACGCCTGGCTGCCTGAATACTGAGGCAGCTTCAAAAGACCATCTGATGAGCACAAAGGGAGAGTCCAGGGAGATGTGCGCATGCCAAATATTACGCTCAGGACCGAGCTGCGGGGTAGACAGAGCAGGCGTAAGCAAACAGCAATGACACAGGTTAATAATACCTTTGATAGACGACTGTGTGATACTGCACACAGCAGTGGTAAAAATGGAAAGTAGTAATGGAAATGTTTACTGAATATATATGTGTATATATATATATATATATATATATATATATATATATATATATATATATATATATATATATATATATATATATATATATATATATATACATATACATATACACACACACACACATATTCAACATATGTTTTGCACATGCTGCTAGAAAGTGCAAATTCTAACTTTTATGGTAGAGGGTCCGTCACCTGATTGGATAAATGCGTTAAAGTACACTTAAATACAAGATTAAAATAAAATGGAATACAAACTAAATTTTTCGTCAACCAAAAGCTTGTTTAAAGAAAAAAACACTTTTCATCTTTGTCAGGCTGAGTATGTATGTAGGTATTATAATGACAAAATGGTTGTAAAGTTTTTTGTAATTGTGGTTGGATCGATTTTTGCTCATAAATTATTGAGATGTACCTAACTTAAAGGAGACATATTGTGCTTTTTTTTTTAGACACAGTACTGAACTAAACAGTAACATAAATAGATTATCATTTTATATATTGCTCATTCTAAACCGCAATATTGATCTAAAAGGGCTTGAAAAAGAAACTGCAGATCTTTACAGTGACATTTCACCACAACAGGCAGCAGATTTTAATGTACACGTTTTTATTTTTGAAAGTGGCTACATGACATTTCAGAAACCTTCATGTATCTCTCCGAGTCATCATTTTCAAATAATCTCAATTAAATGCAGGGATGTGGGCGGGGATACGGGGTAGGTGAAAACAAGAATTTTCTGAGCACTTGAGCCTATAATGCAAGAAAATACTGGATTACTCAAACATGCCTGAATCGAAATACAACTTTGAGTAAGCTGACAGGAAGCACTGTTGGAACGAGGTTTAAAACTCATGAACGTTTAATTTGGATAATATATCCTTTTTTACCAATCTTAAGGCTCCCGAGAAATGTCATGAGAAATGCCATATTCATTGTGTTCAGTTATTACTAAGCTTTTCATGTAAACTAAGATGATGGTTTGAAGCTTTTTCACACTACAGCGGACACTTATTTAGCCAGTTTGACAAGTGAGCATGTCCAAAATTGAGAGAGCAGAAAAGGTCAGACTGGAGGCACTCAATGGGAAGGTTCACTGTGTGTTAAGGGCTGCAGTGAAGGAATAAATGATGGAATCACAGCAGCTACATACCACCCACATGCAAATTCTGACCAAACCAATGTCAAAGTATTAATGCATTAAAGAAGCACTCAAGTAGAAGAAGGCAAGGCAAGGCAAGGCAAGTTTATTTGTAGAGCACAATTCGTACACAAGGCAATTCAAAGTGCTTCACACAACAGGAAAAAATGCATGTAATGTCTTAGTTCAAGACATACAAGAGAAGAGTACAAAGAAAAGCATTTCAGTCATATGCACAGCCAAACAAAAACAGTTTTTAGTTTAGATTTGAACACTGCCACAGTAGCGGCCCGTCTCACATCCTCAGTCAGAAGACTGTTCCAGATTTTTCAGCTGCATAAAACTGGAAACGCACATTCCCCATGTTTAGTCCTGACTCTGGGCACCAAGCAGGAGGCCGGGTCCCCTGAGGTCCTCAGAGTCCGAGATGGTTCATATGGCACTAAACATGTCCGAGATGTACTTTGATGCTAGGCCATGGAGAGACTTGTATACAAGCAGAGCTGCTTTGAAGTCTATTCTCTGAGTCACAGGGAGCCAGTGCAGAGACCTGAGCACAGGACTAATGTGATCTACTTCCTGGTTCTGGTCAGGACCCGAGCAGCAGCGTTCTGGATGTACTGCAGCTGTTTTACACCATGCTCGTTTGGAGAGGCCTGCAGTGAGCAGGCCGTTACACAGTAGTCTAATCTACTAGAGACAAACGCATGCATGGATAAGTCTCTCCAGGTCTGGTTTAGACACTATACTTTTTGATTTTGGCAATGTTTTTTAGATGGTAAAAAGCTGCTGATGTTATTGATCTGACGTGGCTGTTAAAATTCAAGTCTGAGTCCATTATTACCCCCAGATTTCTAACTTGATTTGTAGGTTTTAGAGCGAGACTCAGAAACAGTGTTAACAAAAGTCAAACATATCATTTAGTTTTGTAATGTAAACATTTTAAGTGTGATTTGGGTGGAATAAGTGTGTTTTAATATTACATTCTCCTAGATAATAAAGCTACTGTACATTTTAAGGTGATAATTGGCTTTTCTTGCTCCTTACCTTCAAAGTAATGTATTTTTTTTTCTAATTTAAGAGTTCTGTTCTCACTGGTATGTATAATTTAATGTTTAGTCCGACCGATTCAACTCAAAATTATAGAGCAAATATTATGTTCAAACAGTTTCTCAGGATGCTTCACTTTTTGCAAACAGAAAAACAGAACATCGGTACAAGAGTGAAAGACAAAATCAAAAAGGAAAGGATTAAAAAATAAATAAAATGTTAAATTTGTCCATATTTAGGTTCAATGTACAAGTCAAATTGTGTTACTTTTTACTTCGATTTACTTGAGTACAAATTTGACCACCCTTTCCACCTCTACATTACACGACCACAATGATAAAAAAAACAACTAAACTACATAAACAGTACTTTCCACCTCTGCTCAACAGTAAATAACAGTAATAAATAATAATACCTCCAGGACCAGACCAGCCTTTGCCTCTAATGATGAGAAAGATGGCCGCCTTATATGTACAAATTGCACTGGACAATATTCCCTGCTCCCCTAACGCCTCACAGTGGGAGTACATATTACAGTAATCTAATTGAAGTAGCCATGAATACAACCCTGACGCAGACCAGCGTTTACTGCTAGTCATCGTGGGCTCTGTCATAAACGCCAGAGCCTGCTTAGAATCTCATTAATCTTTTTCACCTTGCATTGAAATGTAGACTCCTAATCTTCTCTCATTTGTCCATTCAGGGATTGTTACTCCTCTAGTTTATTTCCATCAGCCTGACAGCACCAAGGAGGAAGAACCCACCACAGACTTGAAGTGCTGATGCATCCACGCTTGTGTTGACAAAATAAAAATATATTTGATTTGTTTGTGCTGCAGGATTGATCCGACGTGCTTGGGGCGTGGGGGGAGCGTGGAGATCTGTCCTCTTAAAGGCGATGTGTTGGACAGCTGAAGGTAAACACAGTGGTGACTGAGGTGGTTGTGAGCACAAGCAGGGTAACTCATGCTGCAGGAAGAAAGTTTGCCTTCAGACTTTTTGTTCTTGTAGAGCTTTCGGGAAATAACAGAAGCAGACGTTCTTTATTTTTCATATTTCAATCAATAGATGCCATAAAGGAGGTGTTTTGATCATTTTAAAACCGTGAATGAGGAAACATAAATACAAGGCATAAGTGAACTAATGAAGCATTAGTAGCTGCAGTAGTAGTAATGGTAAAATAAGTAATAGTGGATGTAGTAAAAGTAGTACCGAGTGCAGCAGCAATAGCAGCAGCGGTAGTAGTATCAGTAGCAGCACTAGTAGTAGCCAGCAGTAGGAGTAATGGTAATAGAAGTGGTTATAGAAATAGTAGTAGTAGAGGTAATATAGAGGTAGTAGCCTATACTTGATGTAGTAGAAGAAGTAGCAGTATTAAAACTAACAACAGTAGAAGTAGTAGTTGTGGTGGTCCTGCCCCACCTCAAGTCCTTCACCTCCTCCCTGCTGGACCCCCTGCAGTTCGCCTACAGAGCCAACAGGTCTGTGGACGACACCATCAACCTGGCACTCCACTTCATACTGCAGCATCTGGACTCCCCGGGAACCTACGCCAGGATCCTGTTTGTGGACTTCAGCTCTGCTTTCAACACCATCCTCCCTGCTCTGCTCCAGGACAAGCTCTCCAGCTCAACGTGCCTGACTCACCTGCAGGTGGATCACTGACTTCCTGACGGATCGGAGGCAGTGCGTGCGGCTGGGGAAGAATGTCTCAGACACTCGGACTATCAGCACAGGAGCTCCACAGGGCTGTGTACTTTTCTCCTCTGCTCTTCTCCTGTACACAAACTGCTGCACCCTCAGCCACGACTCCGTAAAACTCATCAAGTTTGCGGACGACACCACCCTCATCGGGCTCATCTCGGACGGGGATGAGTCTGTCTACAGGAGGGAGGTGGACCGGCTGGTGTCTGGTGCAGCGGTAACAATCTGGAGTTCAACGCCCAGAAGACAGTGGAGATGATCGTGGACTTCAGGAAAGCCACAGCCCCCCAGCCCCCTCATCATGACAGATTCCCCATCACCACCGTGGACTCCTTCCGCTTCCTGGGCACCACCATCACCAGGACTCAAGTGGGAGCCCTCCATCAGCTCCCTCATCAAGAAGGCCCAGCAGAGGATGTACTTTCTGCGGCAGCTGAGGAAAGCCAAGCTGCCAGCGCAGATGATGGTGCAGTTCTCACGGCCATCATTGAGTCCATCCTCACCTCCTCCATCACCGTGTGGTACGCTGGAGCCACAGCCAGGGACAAACAGAGACTACAGCGCATTGTGCGCTCTGCTGAGAAGGTGATCGGCTGCAGACTTCCACCTCTGCAGGACCTGTACGTCTCCAGGGCTCTGGGACGAGCAGGTCGGATCACAGCTGACCCTTCTCACCCTGGACATGGTCTGTTTGAACCACTCCCCTCAGGCAGGAGGCTACGGTCCATCCGGACCAGAACCTCCCGCCACAAGAATAGTTTCTTTCCCTCTGCTGTTGGACTCATGAACACTTCAAACACCTGTCACTTTAACTGCAATATTCAACCACTCACTGCACTGTCACTTTCTGCACTATAACTTTAAACATAACTGTAAACTTGTGTACATAGAAATGCCTATTTTTATTTTTATTGTATAGTAATTTTAAATTGTTTCCTAATGCATGCCCTTTTTTGATTGAATATATGTTGTTTTATTATTACTCAGTGTTTTATGTTGCACCTTAAGGCCGAGACAAGTTCCTACGTTTTTGAATTTTGTTCATTGACAATGGCAATAAACTCTTTCTGATTTCTGATTTCTGATTTCTGAGTAGTAGTAGTAGTAGTAGTAGTAGTAGTAGTAGTGTAGTAGTAGTAGTAGTGGCAATAGCATTTGTAGTTCGAAGTAGTAGCAGCAGTAGTAGTAACAGTAGTAGTTGTAGCAATAGTAGTAGTAGTAGTAGTAGTAGTAGTAGTAGTAGTAGTAGTAGTAGTAGTAGTAGTAGTGGCAATAGCATTTGTAGTTTGAAGTACTAGCAGTAGTAGTAGCAGCAGTAGTAGTAACAGTAGTAGTAGCAATAGTAGTAGCAGTAGTAGTAGTAGCAGTAGTAGAAGCAGTAGTAGTAGCAGTAGTAATAGTAGTAGTTGTAGTAGTAACGGTAATTGACTCTACATAACGTACATAGCGGCTGCTCCTTCTACTGGCAAAGTCATTTCCGGTCCGGCTCGCCGCTGTTTTATCTCATCTGGCTCTTTTCCAGCGCACTAGCTCGCGAGAAGTCACAATGTTGCTTAATAAGAAATCTAATTTCCAGACTTTTAAGCTGCAGGGGAGCGTGAGCCCACAATTATATGGACATTGTTGATACTAATTTTCAGAAGGTCTTGGAGGCATCTTGAAAAACTAGACATATTGAGATTGTGTAGCAAAACGCACTTTGGCGGTAGGAGGAGCTGACGTTATGCAAAGAATGAATCGAAGTAGTGGTAGAGGTACTAGAAATAGCAGTAGAACTAACAACAGCAGTATTAATTTATTACAGTAATTGTCGAGTTAGGAAAGTGACGGGTAAAGTTAATATAATACCTCTTTGTACCTCTTCCAATTAGCTGCTAAAACTTTCCACATTCTCCCAAATAACTATTCGCTTGCTAAAATGAACGAAAATGTGAAAATCATAAATGCTTTCCATAATTTCAATAGTGGGAAAGGTCGGTTCACAAAAAGCACACAATTCCTATCCTGTCACCTTCATCACCCCCACCAAACAGTTAAAACTTTGTTCAAAAACCTCGAAAGTTCATTGCAATCAGCAGAGGTCCTACGCACAGAACCCAAACTCAGGATTTGGGTTCAGCAGAGGTATTCAGCGCTCATTCCCATTTAACCAACGCATTCTTGTGTCCTCCCTCCACTCTCTGTTAATAGGGCAGGATTTCTATTATAAATTGCTCTATCAAAGGAGATGCCGTGCTTTCATCTTGGATAAAACAGACCCGTGGGGGTGCTAGGTGACCTGGGTTAACGCGGATACAGGCGGGGAGTACATAATTGTGGTGAAGAGGCCAATAGGAGACTGTGGTGAGAGGGCGAGCGAGGGGCAGGTCTGGTGAGAGAGGGGCACAGGGGAATGAGAAACAGCATGGAGCTCTTGTTACTACAGCATTTACACTCTCGCTTATTGATTTTTGGAGTTGATACAAACATAAACGCCCGCTTTCATCAAGGAATTCATGCCTTTTTAATGCGCGGTACGCATGTGGATGGAATATTGTGAAGTGCTTCTGCATAGAGCTGTCTATGTATAATAATAAAAGCTCAAATATACAATGCTGTACCGTTTTCATTGACCTCAGCAGAAGGTGGCAAAAGTGTAGCATTCTTCAATACAACTTCTCCAGTACTTTATGAAGATGTGAGCCTGCAACGTAGCCTATAGATGTTTCCCAGGGAACTCATGAAGTAAGGCAAATACTGACACATCATTTTGAAACAACAAAAAGGAACAACATAAACAGTAGAAGGTCTTCGGGAATACAGTTTTACCACCCAGATGAAGAAACATCATTCAGCGTCCAAGATAACACAAGAATACACTTTATTGTCTCCTGAGGGAAATGTGTCTACTGACCTTCCTTAACCACACAATTACCAAATTGTCCTGAAAATGTATTTGGATTTTGGAACTGTGCACATTTTTCCGGATGTCAGGTCAAACTTGTTCATACTCCATATAGCGACTTGGCCATTGATTGCAGTAAAAAATATATATATATTTAAATTTATTTGTGCATATCGTGGTCACATTCAAATATTGGTTTTAACTTTTCAAGGCCCCCAAGTACATAGCGGACCTGATCTAACCGTTGGGCAGAATGTGCTGACGGTCCCTTGAACATGTTTTAAAGCTCGAGGAGATCGGTCTTTCAAAGCTGTCGTGTACCGACTATGGAATAAATTCCCTCTCTCCCTACATGCTTTGGACTCTGGACGTAGATATCTTCATGCATCTTATGACTTACTTCTTCAAACAAGCAAAGCCTTATTGACTCAGCTGCTAAAATGTACTGTATTTTTGTTGTATACTGCATATTGAAGCATCTTTTATTACTACTGTATATGTAGCACTTTGTGACTACATTTGTCTGTGAAAAGCACGATATAAATAAGGTTTAATAACTTACTTACATATTTTTCCTACCCCCATCTCCCTTAAATATTAAAGAACTTATTTAGACAATGTTATCATGTCAATTAACAACACTAGTGTTACTACTGCTACACCCATGTGACTGCTTGTGCTAAATGAATCGCCAAGTACTTCCAAGAACTAAAATTAACCCTAATTGTCCCTCAAAGATTACAATACAAACTTTTTTTTTCTGTGGCCTCAGCTGGTTTGGCTCTGGTTTATAAACGTGTCCAGTCGCAGACAGCCTCAAATCTTTCGTCATTTATCGGAGCGCATCATTTCTCTGTCAGCTTTAGTTTTCCTGAGCGATGGGCATCAAAGACACACCAAAGTGGAGAGATCTTCCCTCTCACTTTGGGTTTAATGGATTTTGTGAAATGGAGGCTGAGGCGGACGGGATAAAAGAATACTTGGCTCGGATAAAGGTGCAGTAATGATCGGAAATGACACATAAGGAGGAACTGCTTTTTAGTATTAAGAAATGGCAACAGAGACATCAAGTAAATCTCCACGTCTTGACCTACACACCTGCACATAAAACAGAGGTTAGGTTAGTTAGATACAATTTTATAGAAAAAACAGATACTATAGGATTGTTAAAAACATATTTAAACTTGTGTCAACTACTCTCTAAGACAGGGCTATTCAACTTAATTTTCACAAGGGCCAGATTTTTTGGAAAGCCAAGGCCTCTGGGCCAGAGGTGCACAAGACGCCACTACTGTAACAACATTTTGAGTCGCACTAATATCCCCAATACTGTTTCAATAAATTGAGTTAATACAACAAAATAACTACTAACTACTGATAGATTAGATCTTTGCGAGGAATACCATGCTTTACCAACATTGCTTTGCAAATTTACCCATTCAGGACTGAACCAGAATTAAACCAGGATGAGACTTGTACCAACCAGGTCTGAGCTAGGAAAAATCCAGATTCGAAACAGAATGAAACAAAGATTAGACAAGACCAACCCAGGTCTAAACTGGTGCTAACCCAAAATTAATCAAGAATTGTTTCTTTTTTTCTTTTAGTATATTCAGGATGGATTGTGGGCCAGATTTAATCGCTTGAAGGGCCTGATTTGACCCCCGGGCCTTATGTTGAACAGCCCTGCTCTAAGACAAAATTCCACAACCATATGTCTTTTATCTCATTACCGTTCTCTCCTTATAGAATCCTAATCTAATGGTCTTATTAGCAGTGCTGTTGTGTTTCTATATGCACATCATTATGCGCTGCTGGCTGCTTCAGATTGGACACATTGTTAGATGGATGGACGAGGCCTTCAAAGCTTTGGGATGTCACACTGTTGCATCAGTCTATTTCCCTTCCTTCCATCTGGTTTCTCCATTTTAAATAAGGTCAACCCTAAATCCAGTTTTGCCTCTGCTGTATACCAGGCACTGTGTTATAATTAGGCTTTATGTGCTAATTATGATTATTGATACGTTGTTATAGGGCTGTGCATTTAATCACATTTTCATCGAGATTCAAGCGTTTCTAATTGTCGATGATCAGCCTGGGTCTTTTTAATCGAAAGGTCTACAGCCCAATGTGGTTGGGAACAGAGTTTATATTTTGAAGGAGGGAGTTTTAAATGGTAATTATTAGTTCAGCTTAGTTTACTGAGCATAATGATGATGGGCATATTTGGTACACATGCACATTCACAAAGAAGACAAATAAATACGGTATAAATTCCAATATTATATTATAACTTTTAACACAAAGCATTCACATTATGTGGTAGCATGCTCTACGAGAGTAGGAGGAAGTTTGACCTTATTCACTTCCCTCCCTTTTTAAACATAATTTACTTAGACGAAACTGAAACTATTTATGAAATTGAGATCCATCAATATCAGGAATAGTTTTTTATTTAGATATTTTTTGTCATAATGACCAGCCTGTTTCTTATTATGCAATATTCGGTCTTTTTTAAATTCTGTAGACACCTTAACTTTGGAATGTCCTGAAGTAAATGAATTAATGTATGCTTCCTCAAAGGATTAGCTATTAAATATTAGTATATAAAGCACCGGCTGGAATTGAAAAAAAATATGTTTTTATGAAGCTAAAAACCTTCATGGAGGTATGTGGACTTCAATTACACAAAAGAGCTTTGTTTTGCGTTTTGACAGTGACTGGCAAATATTTTTAGCTCTCGAAGCAAATCTCACCCCATTAAAGATTCTCCAAATTTCATGATCTACCGCAGGCCCTGTCAGGAGAACATGAAATAGTCGACGTGATTAGTAATGAATGGAACCAATTCTCTCAAGTGTTCTGATGAGCAGCTGGGTATTTTCACGCACTATTAATGACTCGAATGATATGTGAGTCGTTCCCCTTATCCAAGTGAGGGAATTTAAAATATTTGAAGTACAATATTAAGAGAACACAATTTAGCTCTTGTCAAAGTCATTGAAATGTGCCTTTTGTGCAATTCTGACACGTATAAAGTATGTACTTTGTGGTATTATTAGTATTATATTTTGTAACTTAAATAAAAGTACAGATACAGGAGCAAAACATTTACTTAAAGAAAAGGTATCACATATGAAATTCGACTAAGTAAAAATATTAAAACACATGTTTAAAATTGTACTTTTAGAGTAAAAAATAAAAGTATTTTGCAATTTTTTTGATAACTGTTAAAGAACAAATGTGGTGATCTTGATAAAGAATTGTGCTCAATTTCTCAATGTTTCTTAACTTTTTATGTGCATATTGTTGTTTGCTCAAAGCTCAAAGACAAACGCTTTAGTCAAGATGTCACCATAAACGTGAAGAAAACCGCTCATACCATAGTAGCTGCTTTCTAATGTAGTGAAGTAAAAGTAAAACGTATCCACAGTGAACTGCACTTCAGTCAAGTACAGATAACGTTAAGTATACTTAAGGACAGTACTTTTACACCACGTTACTATATATCAGTGGAATTCCAGCCTCATTCCATGACTTTGTACCAAGCCGTTTTAAATATTTGACTGCACAAAAACAATAAATAAAACCATTGATATATATAAATCTCTTTCTGTCAATTGATATACCCTTAAATTCTCAGTGGTGACAGACAAATGCTTACTTCTTCTGTTAAATGTCTAAAACTCACTACACCTGGACCTAACATGCGGCACCCATATACTCTGGTATTCTTTTAAACAATTTTTTTTTTACACAAATTGGAACATTTTTGTTTTGTTCTAATTTATATCATTCAAATTACAGTGCACAGGAATATGTAGCAATTCTTACTGAAAAGCCCAATTAAAATATAACCGCAATGGGCCTTTTGACACATTTATTTGTTTTGCAAAAAGAGGATGGGAGCAATTACACAAGCAAGTGGGCACATGTTAACGCTCCCACTGTTATACTAGCTCAATTTGAAACTATTATTATACAGCACCATTTTAAACAACTGTTTGCCAAAAAAAAAAAAAAAAGGAAAAAAAAAAAAATCAGGTTTCATTTGTCATTAATAGCCAAAGTGCCAACTGCAGAGCTTTGAAATAAACAAGCTGCTTGCCAATTCTCCAACAACAAAACACTGACGATGAGGCCATTTCCCATGTTAATTCCCAGCCGTCCCGTTCACTTTATTGTTGCAAATAACAGTAAAACCGAGCACAAACAGATACTCTACACTCGAACGGTCAGAGTGAGCGAAATAAAAGTGATTGTTGAACAGGAATGAGCAAAAATACATCATGCAATCTGGTAAAATGACAATTGCCCACATAAATATCATCATCTTGGCACTTTGCTTTGAACTGCCCTTTTTGAATCAACCAAATAATGTCACTCACTATTCTGATTCACAACTATCAGATCAATGTGTTTTTTCATTATATATTGGGAATTTATCTTCAAGGACGAATACATGGATCAAGTATAGTAATTGGATTTTGTATCAGTCCAATCTCCTTATATGCACAGATTAAACGTTGAACAATCATACTTGATGTCTATCTTCTACAAATGATATTCTGCGTTATCAAATGAGCTTCTGATCACCCACAGGAATATTAAGTTCGTCATTGATTCGTGTAACATTTTACCCCACCTCCCATTTGTTTAAGCTATCTTTTGAATTGTAATAAGAGCATGTATGCACGCCTTATTAGCTTATGTTTGTGTCAAATGAAACATATTTATTTAAAAAAGGCGTTATTTCCCCGCTGGAGGACAGAAGTGTGCAGTGTGTATGCCAGAGGCCATCTAGCAGAAGAGCAATGGAGTGTTCTGAGATAATCAACATATGTGATTGGAGCTGAAGTGGCCACTACAGGGGCACACGAGCTTGGGGCAGAGCGCGCCTTAATGGCCATCTGTTTGTCTCCAGATATGAGCCGGTGTCAGAGCTCCGATGCAAGCGGCTATAAGACGGTACAGCTGCGCACTTTGTTTGGTCATGGGAGCCAAAACACCATTTAGTCTGGGGAAATTTACATAAACATAATTATCTTAACAACAGTGTCTTGGCTTCACTGCTGTATTTCATTGAAAATTGACAGTTATTTAGTGGCATCTCTTTTGGACTTTCCAGCAGTTGTGATATGGGATTAAATGCAATTTATGTCCTTGCTGGTGGTGTAATGGTTTAAAAGATACATATTATGTTTTTGCTTTCTGTTTTTTCTGGTAGAATTGAACTAAACATAAGCAGATCATCATTTTACATTGTGTTCATAAACCATAATGTTGATATAAAACAGCTGAATTGATAAACCCCGCCTTTTCATATTGGGATTTAAATGTCAAATATTACGCATTATTTGTATTATTATTAGCCTACCTGTGTTTTGGTGTCATCTACTGGCTGAAGACGAAATAACACACAGTTTAAGATAAACATGTCGCCGCATGTCAGTCTGGCCTGTTTACTTCCTGGTCTTGGAACGCAGTTGTACTGATCGGGAATAGAGAGGGGAAATTCACAGTACAAGTCAGCCGATGATTTATGGACTTAAAAAAGAGCAGAGAACATTCTCAGAGCCACGTCACAGATCGAGAAAACATCAGTTATCAGTGTTTTTGATGCTTGGCGGAAGAGGACTTTCTAACCAGGATTCAGCAAACTAGTGTGAATGAAGCGAAATGCTACTCCAGGTGTGTTTTTGATGAGTGAACAGTGTTAAAACATGGTTAAACGCTCGAAAAGCACATGTTTTTGCAAATCATGTGTCCTTTAACAAGCTGCAGTCATTTACATGTTTCTATTTTTTTTTTACAGTGTCTAAGTGATTTTAGAACCAAACATGAATCACTCTAAAGCCAGCTGCACACTAGAGGATTTTGAACTCTTCCACGTCTGCAGGCCACAGGCATGAGGATATTTTGTAACAGTTATTAGTCTTACACTCACAAGAAGGACAGCCACACCACACATTTGCAAATTTCAGTGGGGATTTTTCCACAAACGGAGGAGAGCACAATCCATGAGGATACGGGGCGAGCCTGAGCTGCTCTTACATGCGCTCTCATTTAGAGAGAAAATAAAACAAAACAATGAAACACTTGTCGATTAAATCTTCTTGTAAAGGCCACTGGAGAGCGTTAATATTCACTGGAGGTTTAGGGGGTTACACAGTCCCATTGTAGCCGTGATGAAATAAAAAAGTTTGCACATACTTCGTGTAGGTTTTGTCCAATATTTTCTACATTTTAAGAGCCGTCACCAGGCTGCGGAGCCTGGCGCTGTAGGGCTGCTCTGATTGGCAGTTCCTCGTAACATGTTGGAACATTACTATTTGACAAATAGTCGTAAGAGTCTGAAGCACTGACCCCAGAGACATGAAGAGAACCATAATAAATGATCTCTTACGGGAATCGCTGCTCGGGCCACACTTCCTCAAACTCGTGGAGAGGCAAATCAGGCTCAAAATCTGGCTAAAAATCCACATGCAGAAGGCTTAAATCTTATTTTTCCAAATAATCTGAAGAAAGTATAGGAATGTGAGTAGGCAAAAACAGGACATTTCTGAGCACTCTAAAGCCGTGTTCAGACCGCTGCGGCAAAGCGGCCAGTTTACATTCAAAGTGGACGCCCGACCTTCGAATCCTGCGTTTTTGCGGCGCGAATCCTGCGTTTTGAGCGGCAGATGTGGCTCGACGGGGGCGTTTGAGCGGCCGCAGCAACTAATCAGAGATTACGCTCCAGTGACGTACCTGCGCACTACCCGCAAGACAGTGACGTACGTACGCACTATCCGGAAGAAGGACCAACTCAAACCCCTGACCTATAAAAAAATCAGCCAGACGCAGCTCTTGGAGCAAATAATGATATTCACTGACCTCTGCTCACCTCTGAAGTATCTGTGGGACCCAGACAAGCCGCCGAGCCGATTGACGTTTTTGGACTTTGTAAATTAAATACACCAAAGCCATTCTCTTAACCTGAACTGCCATGGGACACAACTCCTTCACTGAGCATGTGCGCCGCCTAGCCGCGCGTCTGCTGCAGAGATTTTATTTTTTGGCCGCACGTTCGAGGTGGCCAGGCGGTGCGGCCAGGGCGGCTGCCTTCAAAACGTGCAGCCGGCCAATTTCTGAAGCCAGCGCAAATTTTGCCGCCGCGGTGTGAACGCGCCCTAACGTCAGTCGCAGGACAATACAGGATTACTCAAACATGCCTGAATCAATCAAAATACAACTTTGAGTAAACTAATGATGAGGAAAAACTGTTGTAACAAGATTAAAAATTCATTAACATTGTTTGCACATAATACGTTCCCTTTAAGGCATTGCACATTTGTTTGTTACCATCTTGGCTTTGTGCATTTTCTTCAAATAAAGCCGTTGGGCTTGAAAATCTGTACACAAAAAAATGCACTTACTTTAAATGTCTGTCATGACATCAATTTTGGTTCGGGTACGCCTACAGTGGTTGCCTTAAATAACTCAATATACCTGATGACCTTCAAAGGGTATGAAGTTTGTGACAGGAAAGTTAAAGTGAGAATACATCATGCTGTCAGAATATTTCTATGTATGTCCAATGTGATAGCAGGAAGGTGGTTAAACAATTACAGTACAACAACAATGGCAGGGAACAGGCAGTACCAAAACCAGGATAAAGGGTAGATCTTCACTTTGTATTTACGTAGAGTAAATAGTTTGTCAGCTTTATTATTCAAAGCATAGATATACGTCTTGGCCCATCAATTACCTCCCTTCTTAGATTAATACAACACAGCAATTACTATATTTGTTTGTTTATCTTATCAACCCACAAAACAACTAATACAAATTATTTTGCCATTGTCAGCCTTTTTTCCGTTTGCTGAGACACAGACTGTAAAATCAAGACACAAACGTCTAGACTAACATGATTCCACGTTCTGATTAAAAAGGCACTCCATATTTGAATAGCTGTTATTTTAGAAAGCTATTTTGGGCACAAGGCCTGGGTAGTCGCATGCTTTCCATGCTCCAGACCTCCTCATGTGCTGAGAGCTCCTGAGAGGCACCTCCGCCTAAAGTGCCATTTCTAACAGATGGTAATGCTGACTGGTGCACGGCCTGATTGGAGGTGATTACACATCTGGAGGTGGCCGGCAACCTGGAACCAAACGAGATTTTGCGATGGGACCTCTTATTGAAAACTCCATCACCGAATGTGCTGTGAACTGTAATGGCGTGTGCGATTATGGGCCTCATCCCGTCCACACTAATGCAGATCTAAGGCAGGGGTTAGTGAGGGGAGGAGGAAGAGTGCTGACAGGTTAAAGGTATATGTGTGCGCGTCCATGGGCTTGTCCTGGACACCTGCTCTCAGGATGTTCTCCTGGAGAGCTGCTTTAATCCTTGAAGGTCTGCTGGTGCCACTGGTGTGCATAATTACATTTGTTCTGGCATAGAGCTAAATAGATATTGACTTTAATCTGTTCTTTATTTTTTTTTAAACTGAAACTTTTGAAACTTGGATAACAACTTCTTAGACAAAACAATTGAAAGAAGCCAGTGACTCATGTAGGTCTGAAGAATAAGTGCCATGACACCGCTAAAGTACTAATGCTGTGTGATTGACCTTTGATTTATGCTAATAAAGACTTTCTCCAGAAAAAGGAAACCATTTCAATTGTGAATAATGTAAATTTTGCATATTGCTTGTACAGGGCAATATTTTTTTCATGTCTGTAAATAATTGGCTATATGATCATCCACATGAACAGTAGACATTTCCAGAACTTCTTCGTCTTCGAAAAAACTACGAAAAAAAAAAACAATACTTAAAATTGATGACCTAAGCGTACAAGTTAGCACAACAATTTTGACCAAAGCCTCAAATACCACTCAGCTTCTGATTTATCTGTGAGCCACGGAGCTGTTGACCTCAGTCGATGCTATAGTGTGCCTCCTGTTCTCGTAACACTGGGAAAGAAGGTTTTCAGAGCCTGGAGCGTCTGGACCGCAGGGCTGTGTCCATCTCAGTTTGACCCCTGCAGACCTGAAACTTTGAGGGTGTCAGCTCTCAACCCCACTCTAGACACCAGGACCCATTTCACCACTGGACAGCTCCTGCTCTTCAGTGGTAGAAGGATTATTTGTGTTTTTGTCTGTGTTATTTAAAGCATTTGGAAATAGTTTGTGTACAAATTGTGCTCTACAAACACATTTGCCTTGCCCAAATAATCTTTGTCTCACACCTTAATTTCAACATAAACCTACGAAATGTTTCAATATTCATATTAAAATGCTGACAGTTTAATGATTTTGGCCATAATTATTGGTCATATGATTAATTTATCCCAATAATTTACAAACTTATTATTGATTATTGATATGGGAATTGGAAAAAATATTTTGTGGGAACTCTGAAAATCTTTCTTAATCACAGCTACAGTACAGTACCTTAAACCATTGAGTATTGCTATAACTCAGAACCAAAACTCAACCCAAGTCTTTGAAACCCCCTCTTGCATATTCGGTGTGACCATAAAGCCAGTCTCATAATAAAATACTGTTTAACTTTGGAGAGATTGTGCACACAAACCAAGATTACAGTCAAACTTGAATCAAAGTTTCATTTAGACTTTTCACATTTGGGTGAACGCCTAAATTGATCTGATCTGCATGACAGCACCCGAGTGGCTCCAGGCCGAAATATGAGCTAAATACAGACAGGATGAGAATAGAGTTTTGTCTTTTTATATTTTGGGTTAAGTGTAGTTCTATGTCAGAGTGACACTTGACTAATCCTTCAATGGTTTTCTGACCTTACGCTAGAAAAAAAAGTGTTCATAAAAGAGTCCCAGAGTACAAATATAGCCACCATGATCCTATAAGACCTCAACTGTGAGCGCTGTAAAATGTTTTTATGAAGTAACGCTGGATTCTTTTTCTGTTTTCTTTTAAAATACAAGCAAGCCTGTGACATTTACCAGTTTCACTCTGAGGTCGAGCATGCAAATAAGCTGCTTTATAGTGTACAGGATTTGCATGCTTAATTTTGTCAAGAAAATAAAATGGCAGATGCTCTTCCTTGATGTCACAACCTCATATCTAAGCAATATGTCTTATCAATGTATAGCCTCTTTGATCATCCAAACATCCTATATAAATAATGCAAATACTTACAATCAGTATAACGGCATTACTGATGGTGTTATTTGTATAAGTCATGATCTAATTATTTGCGTTTTCCTCTGCAGTAACGCAGTTATAGTTTCTGTCAATGTAACGTGGCTCGTTATTTTACTATGAGTCGCGGCAGAGGTGATGAGCAGATACCGCTCTCTCATCTCATTCAGAGACGCTGCAGTTTGTTTTGGGGAGGGGAGAGGAGCAAGACAAAGAATTGGAGACTTAATTAGCTAAAAATATAGATTGACTTTAAAAGTAATCAATAAGAAGCAGCGTTAGGCAGGTCTAGAGACTTTCCTGACATTTCCTTGGTTTAGCGGACATGCACTCTCCTCCTCTGCCTTTCCAAAACACACGAGGAAATGTGTCGAAAGTGGATTTTAAGGATACTTATCGTTGTTTTGAGACTGTTTGTGATGGAAGAAAAAACAGACGGGAGTGCCACGTGCGTTTGGAGCTTGCAGATCACAAAAAAGTCGTGAGCCAGACGAGTGTGGATACAGCCATCTGCTTTCTCGTAAGTGCAGTTATTTTAATATCTATTTGGCTGCGGTTCACTACTGGTTTCACAAGTGCACAAGTGCTGTCATATAGCATGCATATGTTTGTCATGTTCTGAGATCAGATTGCATTTGGTAAAGGTGATGTTTGACCAGTGTCTGCTGTGGAAAGGTGACAGTTTGTCCTGCGTTGTTATGACCGTACACCACGTTTGTACGTTTTGGTACTTTGAGCTCTGTGGAGGAGAATAGCTACATTTTTATTTGAACAGCAGTGCGTTCAATAATGCAGTTACTAACACAATTACTTTAGAGTAGAGGTAACGGGTGACTATAACTAAACACTTTTGCATACATTTCACTTTTTGCAATTCAAACTAAATGATATCCTTTCCTTACTCCAATGAGAAAATACTATAACTGCAAACAACTCTCCAAGTTGGGTCCTCCCACACAGCTCCCTCCAGCCATATATTTCAACGCCAAACTCCACAAGACAAACTTTCCTAGAACAGTATCTCAAAGTATAAATAATGTTTCTTCACAATACATTTTAAACAATGGTTTGTTGAGACTTTGAATGGTACAATTTGTTAAAGTGAGAAATGTGCTGCCTTGGCCCAGAAGTGAGACTAATGCGCCATATAGAAGCAGACCAGACAAAGAAAGGAGAGTGGAGGGAGAAAACAGTTTTTATCTGAGCATTTGCATTGATGTAAACTGCCTATCAAAGCAAAAGGGGTCTGGGATTCAAAGCTTTGAATGGTGGAGTTTGGAAATGCTTTTGCCACAGGTGAAAACTCAAATTTACTTGGTAGAAGAAAAATCTAGGCCAGTGTTTCCTTTTTCCAAAAAATCTCTTCCTTCTCTTTCAATTTAGCAAAACTTGGAGCTGTCAGGAATGTATAATACAACTCAGTAACAGTGATTAGAGGATCCGACATCAGAGGTAGAGTTTGGGTGAAACACATTTTAATTTGGAAGGGAAAGATGGAGTGTGGTGGAGGTGGAAGATAGGAAACAGCACTTTAATATGGATTTACAAAGTATGTCTCATTAAGGTCACGGGTGGCTGCAATTTATCCCCGCTACTTTTGAGCTGGGGAAGAACAATTTAAAGGTAGGGTATGTAGTCTTTGCTCTTACTGGTTTGAAAAAGAAATAGGTCACAGTAATTACTATGTCAACTTAAAGTTCAATAAACGATAGACGGAATAATAATAACAACAACAATCATTTTTTGGGGACAGTATTTATCATGGGTATTTCTTCTTTGTCGTTGTGGAGGGCTTTTTTTGTGCTACAATATATCGGTTAAGTTAAGGTTATTGATACAAACGTACTACTTAAGGGCTATTTATGTATTGCAGTGTACTGATTGTGTCGGTGCGATACATTATTTCTACAGTATACTATTGTTTATCATTCATATTTTCTTCATCGATATATTGCACTTCAAAATGTGTTATCGTGACAGACCATAGATGCTTTAACCTTTATAGAGGGCACACAGGATAGGACAAGTTTTCCTCCTTCTTTTTATGAAATGCAAATGAAAATCCGACACTCTGTACCCTTATTCAAGCATTGCATTTAAATAAATATTTTTCAAGTAAATTGCCCTGTGAGTCCAAAGGTTGACCGTGCTATCAGAACAATGCTGTCCATACCAACACAATTAGTAAGTAATGAGTAACAAATCCAAGAAGTTGTCGTTCCTTTCTTGTTAAATTGCATTGATAGTTGATGCAGGGAGATAAATGCTTGTCTCCATATTGTACAGGCATACCCACACATGTATATACTCAAAATCTTACAATAGGATGAACATAAAAAGGAGTTCCCAAATATGTTACAGGATTTGGTCAGATATTGTAACTTCCACCGTCCATTATTTCCCGACATCGCACACAAACCACACACACACACACACCCACACACACACCACACACCAGCCACGCACACACACACACACACAATACAACTCACTAGCTTTCAGAAACCTCTCAAGTACAGTGTGAATTTTGCACAATAGGAGCCATTGACTGAAAACCTAACGCACATTAAAAAGGCTTTCATATAGGGCGCCGTGTACGAGTCCATGAAAATTAAGACTATCTGGGGAGACAGGGAAGACGGACTGTTGGCGAAGCTCAATAAGTCTTCATGTTACATTTGAAAAAAGACCAAACACAAGCAATGACCGGCAAGCACAGAGACATCGAGACACACAGACGATGTTCACAAAATAACACTGCTATTAACAAGCACCAGCGATCACCCAAAATGCCACTGCTGCAACTGTCTTTACATTGATCTCCAGGTTTTGTTTCATTTTTGGGATTATTAGAGCTCCAGGGACATCCACGATCTGTAAGGGAATTCACACTATTTAGAATGTAGTTTTGAACGATTAAAAGTATGAGTTATGAATATAATGTCGCAAGCACCAAAAATTTGTTTCTTTTCCTAAGGATCCCATTTCTTTTCATTGCACTTGTTTAAACTTTGAAAAAAAAAAAAACACACAACAAAAAGAAACAGTACACAGGCGTGGCGAGTATCAAACAAAGAGAATTGTGTATAAGAAACTTCTGTTATCGTTACAATTGTGCTGTGAGACACAAATAAAGTACACAAGGTAATACTCTTGACTGATCTAGAACACTCAAGTAACAATACAAAAGTTAAAGTTTTACAGAGTATCTGTATAAACGACACTTAACATAGTTTGCATTGTTAGTTCCGTAGCACAAACGTGAGAAAACATAGAAATACAATAAAACATTGCATGGAAAGTAGCCAGAAGTGTCTCTATGTTTCAACATGTATTAAAATGTATAAAAAAGGAGCGCTGAAACCAAGGACATCCAGGTGAGATAGAACTATCGACCTCGTGGTTAGTGGGTAAGCAAAGTCACTATAGTCCATCTTTAGCTGCTAAAAAATGCCTCAGAAAAAGTGACACATCACAGTGACAGATGCACCAGCTGTACACTGAGTCACCGCTGCAGTTTTGTCCTTGAAACTTTATGTGCAATTAAATGGAGAAAAACTACTTCTTGCCTTTGTCTCCTCGCAGGCTCGTGTACCGTATTCTACCATTACATCTGGCAGCTGTCCCAGGAGCAGCAGCTGGGAGTGCCCCATCGGCCTTGGCCTGCAGTGACCACGGAGAGTGTCAGACTGGGCCAGGGCTGAGTGAGAACAAGGCGGCTGGAGAGGAAACACTCACACTCAGATGAAGGTCTATACTGATGCGGTGATTAAGACCAGTTCATTGGGAAAGTTAGAGAACATTGTTAGAAAGACAGTTCCGTAGGGTTTTAATAATAATCAGAATAGGTTTTATTGCCAAAGTCAGCGAGCAAAATTTTGGAACTTGCTTTGGTGATAACTGCAACATAAAACAATTAATAAAATATAAGGTTTGATAAAATACATGAGGTCGGGTATTGACAAGCAGGTGTAGCTATCACAAGTTGCCACCTATTTAGTGCTGACATTTTCTTTTCTTTTTTTTTCAATATTTTCCCAAATGTTTTTTATGAATCAGAAAGAGTTTATTGCCATTGTCAATGAACAAAATCCACAAACATAGGAACTTGTCTCGACATTAAGGTGCAACACAAAACACTGATCAATAATAAAAACAACATATATGAAATCAAATGGGCATGCATTAAGAAACAGTTTAAAATGATTATAGTATAAAATAAAAATAGGCATTACTATGTACACGAGAATTACAGTTAAATAAAGAGTTGCAGTTAAAGTGGCAGATGTTTAAGAAGTGTTCATGAGTCCAACGGCAGAGGGAAAGAAACTATTCTTGTGGTCCGGATGGACCGTAGCCTCCTGCCTGAGGGGAGTGGTTCAAATAGTCCATGTCCATGGTGAGAAGGGTCAACTGTGATCCGACCTGCTCGTCCCAGAGCCCTGGAGACGTACAGGTCCTGCAGAAATGGAAGTCTGCAGCCGATCACCTTCTCAGCAGAGCGCACAATGCGCTGTAGTCTCTGTTTGTGGCTGTGGCTCCAGCGTACCACACGGTGATGGAGGAGGTGAAGGATGGACTCATGATGGCCGTGTAAAACTGCCACGCATCTTCTGCATGGCAGTTGGCTTTCTCAGGAAGTACATCCTGCTGGGCTTCTTGATGAGGGAGCTGATGGTGGACTCCCACTTGAGGTTGGGTGATGGTGGTGCAGAGGAAGCAGAAGGAGTCCACCGGTGGTGATGGGGAGTCTGTCATGATGAGGTGGGGCTGGGCTGTGATTTTCCTGAAGTCCACGATCATCTCCATGTCTTCTGGGATTGAACTCCAGGTTGTTACCGCTGCACCGGAACCAGCCGTCCACTTCCTCCTGTAGAAGACTCATCACCGTCCGGATGAGCCGATGAGGTGGTAAATCGCACAACACGACACAACAGAAAGCATATGCAAAACAAAGTAAGCAGCACATGACACACAGAAAATAAAACACATTTTTATTTTTTCCATCTTCATTTTTATGTCCATTATGTATTGTGTGTGTCCAGTCCTTGATTGTAGGTGCAGCCTGTGTCATCCATTGTTTTGTGATGGCCTTTTTCCTTGCTGCCAAAGTATGCTCCAAATATATCTATTGATTGTGTCCATGGCAGAAGTTTTGAGGCCCAAATACATTCTGAAATCAAATGGAATGACAATGTCAAAAACTGTCTGCAGCTCTTTGTTTCATTTCGGTCCAGGACAGTCCCAAAAAAAGGGGAAATGGTTTGCCTACTGGCTGCAACAGTTTCTCAAACAGCCAGAATTTCCTTGTGAATAATGAGCACTTTGACATAGTGTTATGAAAAAAATGGGTCACACTTTGCCAACAGAATTCTCTCCAAACATGTGATTTTGTGGTTCTCCACTGAGATGTACATATATTTTCCCATTCATTGTCAGTCAAAATAAGATAACCTTCTCTTTTCCATTTGTTTTTAATTAAATTAGTAGTGTGGTTGTCCAATGTCATTTTCTATTTCAATGATCATTAGACATAGCAGAAAAACATTAGTCGCTCACATTTACTGATATAACCTGAGGCCTTTTGAGTAGATAGATGTTTCAAAAATGAAATAAGTCCACAAGGGTCAACGCAATAGCACATTCCTCAAAGTACCCAATGTAGACGTCTTTTCAGAACAAATGCTAAGCTCCTTGAGTGAAATGGAATTAACAGCTACAAGTATTATTTAATCTGAAATGAGGGTTATAATGAGGTCAGACCCACGAGTTTTCAGTTTTATTTAGACAGTGTTACTTCCATTAAAATGTTGTCAGCAACAAGGCCAAATACGTACAGCACTCACTTAAACCAACATAGGAATGTGTAACTGCTACACAGGCCAACAATTAATGCTTCTCCTTGTAATAAACCTTTTTAGCAATGTTGAGACTTTACAGACTATAGTCTATGTCAGATATACAATAACATCTCAGATTTAAGTTTGGTAGTGATAGTGGGTTTTATTTATGACTAATATTCTCTCTCGCAAACCAATATTATGAAGTATGAAAATTGTATTTCAATCAATTCCAGCAATTTCATGCACACTTTATGGAACAACATTGCATGTGGCTTACTCAAAAATGCAATACATATACCGAAATTGATTGAACAATTTGTGTGGGTTGGCCAGCATGCAATCCACATTTGTAACACCACCAGCATATTTAGGCCAGACCACATTCTGAGTAAATTTAAAGTAATTTCACAGCTTGACTGCAGTAATGACATCTTTCAGTGGGTGCAGGGACAGGCAGGTTCAACTTTAATGTGGCTTCCTTGTTATAACACTCTTGCTCCTTCATTACAACACAGTCATTCTGTTGAAAGCAGCAAAGGATAAAGCTGGGACAGCAGCTTGGACCTTTGTGTACGGGACAATCCCCTCACACATGATGCAACATTCATGAAAGCGCTCTCATCCTATTTGAAGTGGTTTGGGCAGAAAATGTCTTATTTGACTATTGCATTACACATAGGTTGGGATGGAAAACTACAAAAATATATTGTGTTACTTCAATGTTACTAATATATAAGAACAACTAATCAAGTATTGTTATTTCTCCAGCCTGGAGAGCTAAGTTCATCATGTCTTCTTTTTAAATAAATGTGTAAGGTAAAAAAAAAGAAGGTACAAATAATTTGTTTTAAAAACAAACGTAAGCTAAAAGTATCTAAGTTAGACTTTTTTGTTCACATAGGGACATTTTTTGTCTGCATTTGACCCATTCCTTAGTGCAACTGAGGAAACGTAGATCTTGAGCTTGGCTTGACTAGTTCAAAGATTTTATTGTGCATTTTTTGGGTTGATGGGGAAAAAAACCCGTCAGAGCACCCAGACACAGGAGGAACATGCAAATTCTGCACAGAAAGCAAGCGGAACAGTACCCAGTCACTGTACAATTATACTTTTTTTTCTCCCCTCTCTCTTAACCCTGAAAGGTGAATGGGATAACATAATTATTTATAAAGTATGTTGACTATACTTTTGTGCCCATAGCAAGTGACCTCCCATCTACCTTAAGCGTTAGCCAAGCTTAGGTACAAAATGCCCCAAAGACAAAGTAAACACAAGCTGCAGTTTTAATTGCGTCGCATTGTACATTCACCTGAGCCTGAGATATTAGCCCACACTTGTTAAATGACCAGTGTGTAGGGATGTTTTTTAGCTCCACTATACCTGCCCTGACTATTGATTCCGACCAGCATGTCAAAACACCACATTAAAATGCAAAGGCAAGGGCACCTGTTGGCAATAAGTAATCCAACCTACACTCAGAATGTCTGCTCCTACGTGCTATTACATTCATTTTTTATATTCTTCACTTTTTAACACTGGTGGAGGCCTCCCATTGGCGCAGAGCTTGGGAGTTTGGCTCTGTGCAGATTGGGAAGCGTTGGAGATGGCGTGGGCAGACTGCAGCCTCTGACTACAAATGAAAGGCACAAACGCTAGCGCTGCCTAATCCGTCACACGTGTAATGAATGCCTCCATGCTATGCTCCCTTAAGAGGCGTGTATATTCAAATGATAGCGTGCATTGACTCCTACAAGCTAGCACAAGCAGGGACACACATGCATAAAGAGTGACATTCTGATGAAGCCAGTGCCCTGGAGAGACAGCCTAAAGTCAAAACAAAACATGGCGGTGGCGGTTGATGCTTGATTAAAAAAAGCTCAACGCACAAATGATAAACATGGGCCGTATGTACATTTTTCATAATATGAGTAGCATAACCATAAAGAGTGAAACTTTCTAGATTAATTGCAACTAAGATGGTCAGTGATCTGAACAGGTTGCGTTCACGTGACATGATAGATTCCCTATAGTTTAAAACTGAGTTGGAAGAGATCTAAAATTGTATGGTAGACTATGTTTGACTGTCAGATTGCAGATTTGTTGACCTGGTTTATCATCTCCACATGAACCAAAAACTTTTTTCCCCACAAAAAACTATAAAAGTGGTGCTATTATTCAACCCCAGCAACGTGATTGTTGTCATTGACAACTTGTGCAATGAAAATAACAGCATTCTGATTTGATTCATATGGCAAATTTGTGGAGCCGATTCCTGTGATAAAATTGGTCCAATATTTTTGGATCATAAGTTTTGATATTTGTTCCAAAAACAATGAATCGAGTTATATACAGCGAGCCCAATTTTAGAATGTGAAATGGTGTGCGGACCATGTCTCCAGCTAAACCCAACCCATTGCTCCTGACAGTAGCAGTAGTAAAGCTGGATCAGTGGCCAATTACAAATCAATACAACAACATCCATCCATTCACTTTGTGCCTTTTCTTGTTAATGGGCTATGGAGAAACAGGAGCCGAGTGCACCAGCTGGTCATAAGACTGGTCTTAATATACATCCGACTTAAATCTGAAAGTTAAAACCAACTTTTAGTTACGACCAGTGCACCAGCAGGACTTAAGCACTCTGTGTGCTACGCCCAGGGGTAACTTTTATGCCCTGTGTGGAGCAGGCGTAAGTCCAGCTACAACATGAGAGAAGTGAGCGATAGACAGAGCAGCGCCATGTGACCACGGTCAGATGTGAACAGCGAGTCCCATGGGCCCCGGAGCGCCTCTGTCTGCTCTGATTCAGTAGGGCCGTGATGACTGCTCCCCGCGCTCTCTCGCAAGCTCTTGGCTTTTTCCCATGCACATTCTGCGCTGCAGCTGCAGCTGCAGCCACGTTCACACTCTGAGCTCCCTTTGTTTTGCACAGACACCGTCCACAAATGCGTCTCTTATCACGTCTATAGACAAAACTATAATCCAAGAATGAAACTAAACAAGACTGTAGTTCCTCTAACAGCGACCAAACACATCCTGTGAGAATAACAAAATAAAGGCCTCTGTGTTTTCCAGCTACAGAAGCAGCATTTTTGTGACAAGGTCTGACAGCGACAGATCATTTAACGCTGCACAACAAGCAAATAGAGATGGACAGAGCCATAGTCACAAATATGGTTGCTTTTTCATCTGTTTGCTTACAAAAATGTAAATGAGATGTGCAAATGTGCATAAAAAAGATTTATGACACAACTCCTTTGAATAATTTACACTATTAAACTAGAGAATCTATGATGTTTCCAGGCAACAAGCTCAGAATACTCTGTTTTCTTGTGAACGCGCATGTTAAAACTTGGTCCTAACTCCAGTCACTAATCCATGTAAAAGTATATTTAGCTACAAGGGTCAAAACAGAGGAGCTATTTTTTTTTTTTATTTACATCATTATTTTTGTTTAATATAGTAATTTTCTATGGCTGAGTAATAAAGAGCGTTAAGAGCAGCGATCCGACCTGTGTTGATTAAGGATTAGCCACAGGAGAAGTAAATGTGAATGCAGTAATTGCCAAGTGAGGCCTGGCTTAGACAAAAGCAAATTACACATGTTGAAACAATGTGTCGGCTCTTTCTGTCATATAAATCCCCGCAGAGCTTTTTCAGTAGAGCTCATACATATGAGCCTGCAAGCCCTCTCCTTCTCCATCTCGATTGAAAGCAATCTGTGTATTTATGCTAATTTAATGTGAAACCATGGGCGCAGGACTAAGAAGAGTTATGGCACGTATGTTTGATAATGGGCCTCCTGCTGTTAATACATCCCCTTCCAACTAATAGTGGCATAAAAAAACAAACTTGAAAGCTCAAATGACCAACCTAGAATTAGATAGGTAGAAGTGTTGCAAGGTATGCAATGAGAGGGTCTTGGGTAAAACATAAATATATATAAGAAATACTAAAGGCACCAGTTCAAATTTGCAACTGAAAAGAACTTTTGGGCATTTTATAATCTGGTAATGTTCATTTTGTCCTCTATTTTGTGGCAGCCTCTGAAATAAGAGTGGGCGGAAGTTTGAATCTGACTTTTTGACCCACATTGAGATAAGAATAGCCCTGTATGTGGGGAAAACCAATACCCATACAAAATAAACTTTCCTTGAACAAATCCCAATTTGTTGTGACAACTCATTTTAGAAAATACTTTTAACAGCAAAGTATTTCAACAGAACATCGACAAGAGTTAAGGTTAAGGAATTGAAGTTTTTGGTGCCTTTTCACAATTCCATTGACATTATTCATTATAATATTTGTATTATTGAACTCATTTCCACATGTGCACAGTGTACATGCAGCTTGGACGAACTTACCCTGTGATGCGAGGCAGAGTGTCGGTGGAGAAGAGCACCAGAGGAGGCTTGTCTCTCTCGATGAGGCGGATGGTGTAGTGTCCGCTCTGCTGGGGGTGAAGGAAAACGGCCATGTCCAGGCTGCACTGGCCCTGACCCCCCCACAACCAGGGACTGATCACCCAGAGGCCCCCCAGCGCTGTGCTGTTCACCCACAGGAACTGACCTAGAGACGAGAGGAAGAGAACACTCAAACTCATGGTTCAGAGGTGGGAATAATTGAATACTATCAAAGAAATTTGAATTAAAAAACAAATGCAAGCCAGTTGTGTACGTCTATGGAAGTTGTTCTCATATTTTCATGCTAAGTAAGACCAAAGAAAATATCTTGCTTTCTGAGTTCCATCAGATCTAAACCTGCCGAATCAAACATATGGTTAAACTGGGTGTAAAACAGGACTAAAACCTTAACTAAAGCTGTTCTACATCATGACGCAAAGGGCAAAAACATAAGCAGAAGATGTATGGCAGTAAACTGGTCCAGAGTAACTTTCTGTTACTTCCTTCACTTTACAAAATATAATTGTAAAGCATTTAGTGATTTGTTTATTCTTTAAAGATTGGATGCAAGAAATTTCCGATCTAGCCAATATTGTTTGTCTTACTAAGAAAAAACTGGGACAATGCGCATTACCGTGATCAGCATTTCTGTAAATGTGCCAGTATTAGCTGTAGTTTATCTAGCTGTAGTCCCACGCAAAGGTGTAAAATGCCAGCAATATACAAAACATACATTTACATTATATACAGTACAATTAGGATTAATAAAAAAATATGAACGATTATGAGTCCAAATAAAAACAGATTACAGGGTGAAACATGTACAGAAATCTGAAAACTATGCCAACAACAATAACATGGGACAATCATGACAACCAACCTTAAATAGTGGCGACCAACACAGTGCACTAATATGACAAGATGAGTTTGAAGTTTTGGGACAATGGCTGACAGTAGATGAAAATGCATGAAGTGAACTGCTATGTGAAAAAGCTCCATTGACGTGAAAAACAGAGGCATAGAAATCAAAGCCTACTTTCTTCCTCACTTTGATATGAGTCCCATTTCCCTTTCAAACCTATTGCACTCATTCAGGCAGGAAGTTCATCACGAGCTGGTGCGAGAGTGTACGTGTTCGTGTGTGGTTGAGGGGAGGCACAGAGAAGTCAACTTGAAAGGAATCCAATCCATTTTTAATGTGCACCGTTAAGAAAAGCACTGTTGATGAGCGGCAGCTAAAATGCACGGGAGGAATACACAATATAAATTATTGTTATTGTTCTCCAGAGTCGTTCAAACAGTGCTGCCCTCTACCAAGTGTCAATTCTATCATCGCAATGAGACAGGTACAGTTAAATATGAATGTGCTTTTTGGTGTTGGGCTGTTAATGTTTACTGTACAGTCTCTTTTTTTAGCAATGGCTTTGACACACTTTGAAGTTATCATTTCAGTTTTGCAGCAAAACAAGCATGATAAGATTAGTTTAAAAATACTATGCATGAAAATAAAAAGATAGGCGGTGTGGAGGGAGATACCGTAGATGAACAGTATGTAAAATGTATTGAGGAATTAATGTCAAAGGCTAAGGATTATTTTAAAATCTCCTGTGAGTGTAAGATATGACACAAAGTGTGCAGACCACAGACATAAGGAGATTTCGCAACAATTACTGTATAATTATCTCACACTCGCATGAAGGACAACGACACACCACACACTGGCTGTTTTCAGGGAAGATTTTCTAAAAGCGAAAGACTTTGAACAGTGTGTGAAGGAAAAAACAAATACATGAGGCTATAATGTGAGCTGCCTTTCAATGTGCTCTTATTTACAGTGAAAATTAAACAAAAAAGATTAAACACATTTATTAAATGCGGCTTGTAAAGGCCCACAGACTTTATAGCAAGAATAAAAAAGAAAAAGTTAGCACAGACTCTGCGGTGGTGTCCACAGCATCAATAGGCAGCAAGTTTCTGTCTGCTTTGATTGGCTGTTGTAAAGCTGATTGCAAGCAACAATTCCAACATGATTTGAGATTTTGGAGCTGCAACTGGACAAATAGTGGTAACAGAATTGCACTGACCCCACAGACCATCAGAAATAATCGCTTACGAGAAGTGCTACTCAGGCCACGCCTCCTTGAGGGGTAAATCAGGCTTAAAATCAGCGTAGAAATCCTCTGGTGCAGCCGGACTTAAACTAAAATATCAATGCAAGTCCGGCTAGTTTTCTTTTTTCTTTATTATGTAATTGATATTTCATCTCAGACAAATGACATCAAGCTGGAATTAAGAGTTTATCTTAACATCACAAGGCACAGCAGTGACACTACGGGCAGCAGTGGCTCAGTGGTTAGTGTTGGCCACCCAAAAGTAATGCATACTGTTGTGTCAAAACATTTGGAAAAACCTTATGCTGAACAAGGCAGGGCAAGTTTATCTGTAGAGCACAATTCGTACACAAAGGCAATTCAAAGTGCTTCACACAACAGGAAAAAAATGCATTAAAATCACAAAGACAGAAATCACAAAACCTTAATTTAAAGAAATCATAAAGGTAGAAAGAGTGCAAAGAAAAGTAATTTCAGTCATATAAACAGCCAAACAAAACTGTTTTTAGCTTAGATTTGATCATTGCCAGAGTAGAGGCTTGTTTCACATCGTCAGGAAGACTGGTCCAGATTTTAGCTGCATAAAACTGAAACGCACATTCCCCATGTTTAGTCCTGACTCTGGGCACCAGCAGGAGGCCGGTTCCTGAGGTCCTCAGAGTCCGAGATGGTTCATATGGCACTAACATGTCCGAGATGTACTTTGGTGCTAGGCCATGGAGAGACTTGTATACAAGCAGAGCTGCTTTGAAGTCTATTCTCTGAGCCACAGGGAGCCAGAATGAACAATAGCTGCTCCTATACTGCATTAAAATATTATGCATTGTCCAAACACCTGTTTCTTAGATGTGAAAATGATGAAGACATCACAAGTGCAGCCGCAGCGGGAGTGTAATTCTATTAGCAGATATGTGCAGCAGTCACACCTGTGAACACTGCTGGCTAACAGAGCCTGATGCCCTCATTTAATGCATCAGGAGGTTTAGTTCAACTGACTGTCTTGCTCAATCTGAATACAGCAATAAACTCATCCAATCACAAGTGCAGGTGATCTACAGACAAGAGGAACGCGTTTATACTATGGGGTAGACAGTTCATGTGACATAGGCATAGTATTAATATTAGTAATATTGGACAGCAAAATTATAAGCAGGTCTAACTCAGATCTAAAACAGAGACATAATGAACATGTTTTCATGTTTAGAACCTGTCTAGTGCTTTCAGTTTCAGCAGGACCAAAGTTTATCAACCTTGACATAGAAGGATGTTTTTCTCAGGGCACACACACACACACACAACACACACATATATATATATTATATATATATATATATATATATATATATATATTATATATATATATATTTAAAATATATATATATATATAAGTATATATATATATAGTATATATATATATATAATTATATTATATAATAATTAAATTATATAATATATATATATATATATATATATATATATATATATATATATATATATATATATATATATATATATATATATATATATATGCAATGCACATATGTTTTCTTCCCTTTTCTGTTGGGGAAAAGTATCAGTTAACCCAAGGGACTTTTCATGTCACTGATCTCTAACCTGACTTTTCTCAGACCGACAACCGACAACAGAATCCCCTCCAGTGTAAACTCAGTTAAAGTGTCATTGTTAACACTGCTGAACTTCAGAATATAAGAGCCCAAATTCATTGAAATATCCTCTTGAACACTCTCCTCTGTTATCTCCTCTACCTCGAAGCGGGATATAGCATTTTCCCCACAGCCTCAGACACCGACACATTGAATGGCTTCCTGAGTACAGATCTGATTGGGAGGCGGGGACAGACCAACCCTCTGTCCTTGAAAGTAATGATTTACAGGGTCCTTTACTGCAACTAAAAATACAAAAAGGTGAGGAAACCCAAGTGAAACTGTTAAATCTACAGGAAAGTGAATGCGTACATAGGTTGTTTTTCTATGAACCCATTATCAAGGTCATTCTTTTTAGGAGATTTATTTCTTTTTCATTGAGCGGTACTAGTCATGGTTTGGTATGTCAAGGAAATTATTTGATTTGATTTTCCTCTTATACGTGCAACTATTTAGCCTTGGTCTACATTTTTAGAATTTAGCAGTTGTAAACAAAACAATTTAACTATTAAACACTGCTGTTTTGTAAAATTTCCAACAAATAAAATGGAAAAATCCTAAAAACTAGTTTATCCATTGAATTTTCATGGATGAAAGTGAGTGAAATTGGTATCCACTGAGGACATTTTGGGACAGCGCTTTGCTCAACATAATTTTCTTTGGATCATCAAAGACACTCATCTCTAATGCTTTTTAATGCCGCTCCAAAAAACACATTCTCTTTTTCCATATCCCTAACCTTTCACATTAGTTTCACAGTGGTTGTAAAGACAAGACGACTACTACAGTTACTCTGAAACAGTTAAACAACAACAACATCAAATGGACCGGTAATACTTATTAGTTATAACTTTGAGTGCTCATGATGTGAAACCCCAATATGAATACAGCTGCCAAGAAAATCTAAATACAGAATAGATGTCATAAAGGGTAATGTTAAAATTCCGAGAAAGTTAGCATTACCGACAGCCAACAAATGATGCGCGCCCCTTTTGAGTCACACTTATCAGAAGAACATCTACCAAAACTGAAATAGTTTTGCAGTTCAGGGGTAAATGCTAAAACTAATGAAACCCCAGCGCTCTGATTTCTTTGTGTTTGTGGAAAGCAGTTTTGTGGCACCTAAGATATCATTACTTCTCAATGTTATTTTTATTACTGACCTTTCTGGAAAATGTCATCATAAGCTAAATCTTTTTGTTTTTCCATGCCTCCCAACTATTTTCGCATACCAAGTGAAAAGGTAGTAATGTGGCTCTTTCCACCCAGTCAACATGAACAAGGTTATCTGCAGAACTCATTTGATTCTACCTTTCACAACGATAAACAGTTTTCACAGGTCAAACATCAAGAACTGGTGATGATTCTGGACAGAAGCAGATAAGAATTGATTAATTTGATTTTTACATAAGAGATCTAGAATAAATAAATGAATGAAATGTCAAAATGCAGATAATATCCCATTCTACATATGAAGCAGATTGAGCTCAATGCATTTTAATATTTTAACATCAATAACTAAATTTAGGTTTTTGATATTATGAAACAATACAAAACTGTATTGGATTTTATATAGAATGAATCATTTTAATCACAATGAAAACATGTGGAGATTTACTACTTTACTTTCAAACGTGCACTTTTCTGGTAGCTCAGTAGGTACAGTGTTTGTCCTCTGTACTAAAGGTTGGCAGTTTGAGTACCAGTTCCGTTGGTGAATACGGCCGTTGTGTCCTTGGGCAAGACACTTAACCTCCTCTCCCCCAGTGAGGGATTCCGTGACGTAAAGTGTTTTGAATGGCTTGAAGTAATGCCATACTATGGAACATTGAAGACAAAGCAATAGGATCTATGGAGATGAGTTAGTGGTATACCCCCTCCAGAAAGGTCACACAGTGCACCTTTAACATTCAAAAACAATATAATAATCTATTTACAGCAGTGTGCATCCAATCACCATCAATTAACAAGGGTTCTTTAACCAGTTCTCCATCTGAACAGAACCTGGTTAAACTCAATGGAGACGTACATGAGTCAGTGCCAAACCAGCGGACACGGACTGTCTGTGAGTGTGTGGGCGGGGCCTGTGGGGCGTGCTGAAGTCAACCCAACTTCTAACAGCTGAGGGAGATGCACAAAGAACTGGGACGCACATGCCTTTGTAGTCAAGACAAAAAGGAATGCATGCATAAATTATGTTCTCCTCTGAGCTAAAAAGCACTACAGTGTTAAAAAAAAAGTTGGGGTATGAAGCTATTATACTATGCATGCATTGAAGATGCATCTCTTAATATGCACAAGATATAGCTTGATTGGCCCCATATGGCTCACAGGTAATTGTCTTCCTGTTATATGATTAAAAGAGGTTACGTATTCTCTTCTTTATTCTTTATCCTGTTTAGTGTTTCATAGCAATAGCAGTGCTAGGGAACAGCAAAGATACTTGTGCAGAAAGAAAGGAAAAAATAAGCAAAAACATTCAAAATGTGAGCGTGGTCACCATTTCACAGATCTGCTTGTCTCCCTGGTGATAAATAAGTTCAATACCATACTTGGGAACAAGGAGACAAGTAGATGGCGTATACCCACCTCAAAAAAGTTACATAGTGCACCTTTAACATTTAAAAGCAACACGTTCAGGAGTTCAGATTTGGTCTAATGAGTTCATTCAGCCAACTTGAGTGCAAAAGAATTATAACAGATGCTGGCCACAAATAAACGTATGTAACAATATTGTGGGTCTTTTCAAGAGTTGGAGGACTAACTACAATTCTATAGCTTTGTGTTCTTTGTGTTCCCCCTTGAGAACTAATGTCAACTTGTGGGGTAAAAAGGTGCGGTGGTGCATATTGTGTGCATGTTTAATTCATTTAGCCAGATTAGTAATACTCAATTTGTTTATGTTGCATGCTTTACCTGGAGGCGGTGCACTACCTCCCTGCTGGTTTTGTGTGTGCTACATTCTTCCACAGTATACAGTACATGTGGGCGATTGGGTACAGACCGGAGCTTAACGGAGCCAGCAGCCTCTCAGCGAGCTAAAAGGGCTTGAAGGATTGCAGTCCGCTGGGGAAAGTCAACACGCTCTCCCCGTGCCAACACCTACAGCTCCACAAGAACAGGCCTGGGAGGAGTCGGCTAGACACAAGCATGAAAAGATAGATAGGGCATATGTAGGGCATATATGGTGACAAAGGGATTAAGAAATAATGAAAAAGTTTGGATAACATAAACACATACAACTAGTATAAGCAAATTTTATGTAGCTCAGTATTTGTTTCTGACAATTTACTGATTATCGCTTCCCACTGTTTAGACACTTGTCATGGTTAAAACTGTCTTGTCCAAAAAAAAGCCTACAGACTGAAAATAATAATAATAATAATAATAATAATAATAATAATAAAAGTCAGAGTCTCTGTGCCTGTCTCAAACCAAGCTGAATGGAGAGGGTTGGTATGAAAAACAAACAAATCATATTTGTAATATTTAGTTTTCCCCATATTGTGGCCCAAATGTTTATGAGTGAAATAGAATGTGTTTGTTGAACAATGCAACTGTGCTAACTTTGTTGCAGATATTGGTTCTGTAATTTTGACCTAAAGGCACTGTAGCCTATGTCTTTAAAAAAATGTTGGCATGGATTTAAGTTGATAATTTTGCTAGTGCTGGTCCAAATGTTGTATTTCAACCAGTACATGTTGCCAAATCTTCACCACGTATAATCTTGTTCTCAGTTACAGATTTAAGTGAACCGAAACTGGAACGCCATGCTAAATATATGAGCTAATGATAGTATATGCACACAAACTATAAACTAGGATAAAACAAACCAGAAGAGACTTACACCAGGGCATTACAAATTAAATTGTTCCATCTTTAAGTAAACACATTTATCCAATAATAATTTTAATTTGAGAATCTGCAATTATTACTATAAACAAACTCTATATTTATTTAGAAAGCATGGATCCCACTGGCACTATTATGGCAGAAGAGTTTGTTCCAGTGGGGAGTCCTTTAACCGCGGCGCTGCTGAGGAGACAGTGAGGAGATTGTGCTAAATTAGTGCAAGCCAGAATGAAATCAGCTGTGCCAGGCCTCAGTCATGCTCCGCGGGTTCGGCTGTTTATTATCAGACGGCAGCCATCACTTCGCACTACGGTGACAAATTTACCAGGAGCCGTGGCAACGGACACATGCTGGTAATACACACCCAGACTGTACGAACACACCTTTTTGTTATTACAGTTCAACGCACATGCCCTTCTTCTTCCTCACTTTTATATCAGCTTCTGGAAGAGAGCCTTCATGGAATGTGCCAGATAGCACACTTTTAATGAAAAACTTACTTTGCCCGCACAATGTTGCATTTACTTATTAACAGTGTGTTGGAAATATATGGGCTGTCAATATATCATGTGTTATAAAGGAAAATTATACTGCGCATGTCTTCTTTAGTGATTCCAAATCCCTTCTCGTTTTGCAAACACCTGAATTGCAAAAGGCAAACCAAAATTGATAGGAATAAACATAGATTCTGATAAATATGTCAGCTTTTGCCCACAACTAAAATGACACTGACAAGTAAAACAAATGAGAGCTAATAGAGCTGACAGGTGAGGTTGTTTTAGCAGGGAAAAAGCTGTCAATCAAAACATAATCATCACCACAGAGGCTACAAAATGAACGTCCCATAACCTTGAGGTGTGGAAAGACTGACTACATCTGGATAAATGTTACTTTTCTGGTGGGGGTCCGCTACTTGCTTGTGTCTATATGTTATTGCTGTGCCTGGAATGCTCCACAGTATGGCGTTAAACGTATCTATCTTGCATTTATTGGGTTACAGTTGTTTTTATTAACAAAAATACCTCAATAACCTGCACATTTACTGTGAGCGGGGCCATCTCTCTACTTGGCATCCGGTGGCACTACCTTTTTGTCTCAAAATATGCGCTCAACATTTCTTTAGAGACAAGCAGGTGACTCTCCACTTTTTCAACAAGTACAAAGTGTTACTATTATTAGATCAACTTCTACCACTCTGCTGCAATTGCTCTATGAACCTAAAAAGTAGGCTATCCAAATGCACTATTTTCAAAGGTGTATACGATAAGACCTTTATATGTCCCACAATGGTAAATTCCATTGCACAGTGCACAGCTCAACAGCAGAAGAATAGAAACATGCATGCACTAGTTTCCTCATGTGATTTCTATCCTTTTTACTTAATTAATACCATTTTCTATTTAAATCCTTTATGTAAATTACCAAAAGAAGTACAAAAGGCCTGTTGTATAGGTGGCGCAAAAGGAGGATGTTCTGTAAGCCAGCATTAAAAGACAAACACACAATAGGTATTCACTAGCTCCAAACACGCTCTCCTCCACACAGACAGTGGAAGCTAATTTAATTAGCTATCCTGCCAAACAGGCGCTTCTTTAATTACTTGTGGCTGCACAGTGCGCTGTCTTTCACAGCAGCAGAAAATGAAACCCACCGTGGATTCTCTTAACTAATGACAGTGCCATATATGTCAGCCATTATCAAAGTCTGTCGACGAATCAGAGGAGTCAAATTCTTTACAATGCTGATGATATTGTGCAAACAAAGGTCCACAAATCCCCCTTTTGTTCAAAGAGAAAAGCATATTAAAGAACTTGTCCACAAATGACACAATCATGGTTAATTATGGTATGTTTCTTCCATAACAGTAGACAAAACTCTTCCAAATAACAGCTGGCTTGAGCAGACTGCTGGTTTAAACTGAGAAAATATGTGAATTATGATCTGACAATGTGACCAAATTAACATATTGTCACAGGATTGAGATCACAATTTGATTTTTAACACCAAATGGCCCAGCCCTTCTTACAGCCATGATTTAGAATTGGCTTGGTTCTTTGCTGACCTCTCTTTGTTTTTGTGTCACTGTCTTCATAGATCGCCACATGATTGCAATGAGAGATTAAAACATTAAAAACACACCAAGCAATGTGTCAGCAACGGAAATATGCTGGATTTCAATTACAGAGACACACATAGTCCGCATCATGTGGCACCCGGCGATGATCACCATCCATTGCTGCGATGGTGCTTATACCAGCACTTTATTGATTCATGCTTTTTCCTGTGAGGCTACAGACCGCTGCCCTGGTGTGACAGTGGAGGAACTGCAGGATAAGGATAACTGCTAACTGCTACTGCTTTTGTTACTGCCAAATCCTAAGGCTCATAGTTAGAATATAATGGATTCTTCCTCTGAATGGAGTCATTGGTGTATTCAAAACTCAATTTAGTCATCTGGGCTAAAAAGCTGTACTGAAAATGGAAAGATAGTCAAAGTAGCACAACGCAATATGTATGCACACAGTGGAATAATGGATAGCACTTATCATAATTTAATGGGTCTGATGACTCATGAGGAGAAAAGAGGAGGTGTCAAAAGTTTTCACAGTGGGATTTGTTGACAATAAATCCACGGAAAAGTTTAGATTTTCGAGGGCAACCAATTTTAGAAAAGTTATGCAAATGCAAACTAAAGATGCTTTTTTTGTATTGCATTTAGATGACACTGTCGACCGTACTCCACCTGTTGAAAATGTTTTCAACTCCTTTTTATAACAAGACAAGCATGTCACCGCCTTTGCTTCAAATGTGTCAAATACAAAGATGAAAACAGTCAATAAGAAACGTGTTACTGACATTTATTTCTTCTCCATAGTTTATGCAATTCAAATTATGCCTTTTCTTCGCCTTTCAATATTTTCCGGTATCAGGTCAACAATGGCCAAAAAGAGGTGTCAAACCAGGAAAAAGGTCTTAGATGCATGGTTGAAAAAAATGCATTAGAATCAAGCAGCTCAGTTTCACAATCCCATATGCGTAACTAGACGGTGCTAAATCAATTCACAAACTGAAGTAACACAGACAGCAAACAGTCTAATGCTAGCCCAAAAAGGCAGCGTTTAGCCATTTCCAAACCGTTAATTAAACTCCAGAATACATTCCCATTGCACTGCCCAAAAAAGACAGAGAGCTCGAGGCTTGCACGCTCCATCAACATGCCCGCTGAACAAGGCTGGATTCTTTTGGTGCAATATATTGTGCCTTTACAGGGAACAGTGTATATTTCTTTACACAGTCCAGTGCAGTGAGCCAGGCCTAAACCCCTCAGGCCTCAATCCATCTGTGTTGCCGTGTGTTTTAATGTGCTCCCTGGAGTACAACTCATCGCTCCCCATGCATCTCTATGGCCGTCTGTCCACTTGTGTTTGTGAGAGAAAAAGAGGATAACCATGGTTACAGACCTTGCTTCCTTCTTCGACTATATTTGAAATTATGTGGTTGTTGAAAATGTCTGCACAGTGTGGACAAAGTGATCAGGGGGACAAGTGTGGGGAAGTGGACACAACCTTTGTTGTCAAGCCAATCAGTCCTGCCAAAACTTTTATTTCTATTAATATTAATAATAATATTATTATTTGACTAATATATATCTAATATCTAAATATTGGAACACACAGGAATTCGTATTTATCTATTTACAATGATTAAAGTGATAGTGTATTTGGTAGTGTGAATGGTGCAAAAGTTGTTTCTGTATTAACAGTTTGTCATTGAATTGTTTTAGCACTTGAAACAAACTCGTACTTTCATGCAAAAATAAATTTTAATAATGACTAATGACTGGTCATAAACTACACCAGTCCAAAATATGTTTTGTAAAACCATAAATCAATCTATAAAGCAGTAGAGATAAAACACTTACAGTTTCGACCCCAAATGTAGAGACGAAAAAATGCTGAGAATATTCAGTTCATTTTATTTCATTTTATTTATTTATACAGGGAAAACCCAATAGAAAATTTCTCTTTTTCATGGGTACCCTGTTAAAACACAACCCAGGTTAAACAAACAAACTAAATAAAACCACAATAAAACATTCAATAAAATTAACAAATACATAAAAACATACTTGCACATAGATAAAATTATATAAATTACATGCACTGGCACTGCGGGTACTCATTGTCTAATGCTTTAAAATCATTAAAGGCTTATAAAATGATTTAATTCAAAAAGTGTTTTTTGTGCCACAGGAAGGGAGCTAAGTTGCTGGAGACCTTTTTCCTGTCTCTGTTTTGAAACAATAGAAATGTAAGACAAAAATGTCCTGAGACCTCAAGCGGTGAATACCTGATCTGATGTACAGCAAATCAGATAAATAATCAGGCAGAATGCCAACTAGAGCCTTATAAATGAACTAAAGGCAGTGCTTTTCTGCTCATATCCAATGATTGCCAGTCTACTTTAGAATATAATTGACAATGGTGAGCTCTATATCCTTCTCCTATAATGAACCTCAGAGCTGAGTGAGTAAACTGAGTAGAGCTGCAACAATTAATCGAGTAAATCGAGTAATTCGATTTACAATAAAGCTTTGATTATTATTGTATTGCCTCAATTACTCGTTTAATTTACATATTTAATTAAAAGCACGACTTATGTGGCGCGTTCGTTTCACAAGGAGCTTGTTTCGGACCTGCAGCAAGGCTAAAGCACAACAGAAGAGAGAGCAGCATTATTTAAACTCACGAGTGTGACTGGGAAGAGTTTTGTTGTGTTAAAGAGCTTGTTATTTTGAGCTGTAACTCTAACTACTGTAATTAGCTCTGTGTGTTGTTCACTTTTAGCCTCCGCGTTTTCCCCCCGTCATCGTGGACTTACTGTTTCAAAACTCACGGTCCTCTGTGCTCTTTCACACAACAAAACTGCTTCCCAGTCACACGCGTGTTGCGTTTAAAAACACACCGCTCTCTCCTCTGTTGTGCTTTGAAACAGCCAATACATCCATGGAAACAGCACGGAGGACCACGATTATGAAACAGAAAGTCTGCAATGACTAAGTGAAGACAGGGAGGCTAAAGTGAACAGCACATGGAACTAATGCTGCAAAATGACAAACTGCAGAGCCACAGCTCAAAACACCAGGGCTCACTGGTCTCACCCAGCATAACGTCTTACAAAACAAGTTTCTTATTTTAAGTGACGTGACATAAACGCTAATTGAGAACAGAGAAATGTTGCTGTTTTGAGGACATAGTTATGTGAAATTAAAATTAGACTAAAATGTGTTATTTTTAAGCAGAAGGTCCTTATTTGTTATTTGTTTATGACTATGAACTATGAATTAGAGAAATGTTGCCTGGATTAACAGTTTTCTACAAGTTTGTAAATGAAACAATAAGATAAAAACTTGATGAATGATTGCATTCCTAAACATTATGTATTCCAGTACATTTAGAAAGTATATACTTGCAACTTGGATCTGTTTTTAATTTGTTATTACACGCCTTAGGCAAAATGGAAAGTAGAAATTGTTGATATTTATTTCAAGTAGCACAAGGCAGACAGCGACAAAAGTTGCATAAATGGTTTTCTTGGTTCGTCGATAGCCTGACAAAGAAAATAACAGGCCTTTGGTGTGATTAATGTTCTCAGGTGTAAATCTGATATGTGTTTACAGTTTACCACATCCTGACAGCCACAAATTACCTTGGAGAGCCTTCTCTGGTTTAAACTTGTGCACAAAATATTACCTCTTGCTCTAATATGTGTTTCAAGTATTTTGTACAATCCACTTGAGGATACTTTGTCGTTAGCGTCGCAATATGAAATGTTAAACATCACATTTGGAAGCCGCTTGACATGAAAACAGGCATAGAGATTGAGACTTTCTTGGAAGTACTAAGCTTGTTCTTGATTGCATTCACTCTTCCACCTTTGGCCAGCACCCGACCCCCCGTAGTATTGGGTTGGCTTGACACACTGGCAAACGACTTGCACCACACTAGCCATGCGTATCCATTGACTCTCATTTTGGCGTCCATTCTAACAGCGTCTCCAAACAGATTACCGCCATTTTATACACTCTCAGTCTGGCATTTACCGCCTTCGCCTGCACTTGATGGACACTAATAGGGGCCCCCGGCTGCTCCACTATTACCCTAAAGACTATTCCTTGTCAGGCAGTGTGGGATCAGTTGCTTGATCAAGGGTGTCTAAGTACAGGGAGGATTGATCCAGGTGCTCTTAAGCCTGGGGAGCTCAGGTGGGCTGTTGGAGTGGAGGAGACCACACTCAAGGCTGGGAGTAGAATTTTAAGTAAGGATGAATGAACAATGTAAGTGTCAAGATGCATCAAATAGACTTCTGAAAGTAGGGAAAGGGGTAATTTGTTCAATTGCTTTAGTGTGGTGTTGAATTACACCAAATGTGAGCAATAGAGTTCAGGCATTTATCATGGTATTGGAATTCACAAAGGCCTTCAAATCTCTAGAAAAAATATTGGTTGGCTGTTCAAACTTGGCTACTTCTACTTGGCTACTTCCTTGGGCAAACACAAATCTTGCTGAATTGGGTTAGTACGTTTGTGTGACTGGTTGTGGTTAATATTATTCAAGTTATCTTGTACAAGTAAAAAAAATAATAATGAATACTCAAAATTGAAAGTAAGAATTTTCGATGTGTGTAAACACTTAAGTAAATGGCTTTTCCTATTCGCCTAATTCCGCCCCGTCCACTTTTGCTTCTTTTCGCCACGGCTCAGCACTTCTGTTGTAATCGCACTTCAAGTCGAGTTTGACTGTGTTCACTTAAACGGAGAAAGAGGGAAAATTCTTTCCGCAAAAACAAGTCAACACTGCACCAATTCCCTGGGCGGCCTGAAAACAGCTTTATAGTCCGTGTAGAACTTATTTTCTCGTGAGGTCGGCAGCCCTATGTTCACTAAAGCTTGGATTATACTTCCCGCATGTAAATTCCGCGCGGAACATTTTTTCCCTGACACCGACGTGCAAAATCAGGGCCGCAAGGACGGCGCGGGAGGGGGCGTGTCGGCCAAAATGATGGAATTTCGCTTCAAGCATAAACCTACCTTAATACAAACCGGAAAAAGGATTACGCTGTATGACGGCGCTCAGACAAACTTCTGTAATAAGGTAAATATGGTCATTCAATGTTACCCAAGACTCATGAAACAATCAGAACCAGGAACCTTCTGGTTAGTCAATGAATAACTACTATGTACCCTGTTTGAGCACCAAAGTGTAGGATGCAAAATTATATTGCTTGATTTTCTTACACTAAGATCCCCCATTTCCCCAAACTGCAAACTATAAGTAGGGCAGTAGCTGTTTTTTCACTCTCGTCTTATTTAGCCAATGCTCTTCTTTCTGGCATCTATCTTTCCTCGCTCAAACACATTATCTTCAAATCTCGTTCCTTCTAATCGCTTTTTACACCATCAGCAGCTCTGACAGTTTGTTGCTGTCTCGGCCCCTTCTTCTCCCTTGCTCCTAGCCTTCCCAATTTCTGTTTGCGTCCAATCTCCTTTTTTCGTCATTACCATCTTCACTTTTCTTATTCTGTCACACAAACTTATGGTTCTGTCACCGCCGGCTGTTTCTCCAATCTCCTCTCCTGGCCCCTTCCCTACAGTTAACCGCGTAGACATCGCAGGCATCAGCCCTCCCCATGCGTCAGTGCCTTTGAAGGGAGTTAAAAAGGAAAGGCCTCATTGGTAAAAAGATTTCTATATTCTGTCAGAGCCCCGGTACATACCCCGGGCTGCAGCGTTCTTTCAAAGAGCCAGGCAACATAATCACGGCGCAGGGAAGTGTTTAGAGTTGAATTGAAAAGGTGCTCCATGCTAAAATGCTTTGACATCTCTGTGTGGTGGCCCATCGCACTACTTTTAATGGAAGGAAGCTCAGGCCGATGGTTAGAGCTCACTGTACATTGGGCTAAAAGACAATTATGCCATCCCGCATTACGGGGACATATCTATTTAGTGCTACAATTGGCCAAGATTCAGTATTGTGATGGATTGGTCAGTGATGTACCCACAATTCACTAAATTGAGGTCATTTCCAGGCCACTGTGCAGCTATAGAAATGCATTAGACATTATAGGGACATTCTAGTCCTAGGAACAATCAGCAGCTACATAAGGTGGCATTGTTGCAACTGTTTCCTGTTTGAAAGTAGGGTCCAAATACTTCAAGCGCAAGATCAATGCTGAGAGATTGCTCCTGCAACAACTAGGTTTATAATGCGTAATGACGGGCTTTTCTGATTTTAAAATGTTGACTTTATTTGGTGAATTTATGCCTGTTGTACATATAAATTAAAGTTTTATACCAATTGAGTAGATATTTGTGGAGAAAACGTTGAAAAATCTGTTGAAAATGACAGGAAGTGACATCACACTAGGGATACTCATTCCAAGTTTATGCATAATTTATAAAAAAAAAAAACATGTTTTGACTCTCTAAACATTAGTTCAACAAATTGTGACATTAGATGAGTTTTTGCCCCGTATTTATAGAGTAATTTCCAAGTGTGATGTCATCAATTACAAACAGGAAGTGAAATTATAAACCTAAAAAATTAGCTATTCTGTGATAACATTTGCATTAATTTATTTTAATTCTAAATATATTTAACTATACTTAACTGCATTTTAGTTCAATGAGTCGTCCAACCTGTCATAGGCACTTAAAATACAAATAATGCTTTTTGTTTGCCTGTCATCCTCGTGGGTGCCTAAGCTTCCTACAATAACTGGTTAAATAAAGGTTAAATAAAGGATACAAATGAATATATATCTAAACTGTTGTGGAACTAGTAATTATATTCATATAATTTGCCTTCATAGAATGCCATAATTTTCTTTGAATTTCTTCCAAAAAAGAAAGATAAAAACCCTTGATGTGATAACTGACGCTATTAATGTTTTCAGCTGTAGGTGTGATTTAAGATACAGTCACATATTGGCAGCAACAAATTACCTATAATTAAGAGCTTTTAGACTCAAGCAACAAGTTCAAGATCTAGTTCCCTGGGTTCAAATTATTATTATTCATAATGAGTCATGTAAACACTTGAGGACGTTAAAAAGCTGGAGTTGGTCCAGTAAGATAGAATGTCAAAAAGCACTTCAGACAGAGCACTTGACATCACTAGTTACTGACAATAAATGCTTGAAAGTAATAATTACTCACCTAAAGCAGTACAGACCCATGTTGACTCTAGCAATGTTGATTTCATTTTAGTCAATATAGTATTTTGTTGATGGAAACTAAATGGGGAAAAATACAATGATCGCAAAAAAATAAAAGAAACAAATATTAATGAAAGAAAAATTATGAGAAGGTATCCAAGCCAAATGTGAACCAAAACCAAACTTGGCCTGTGCCTTTCTATGTGGAGTTTGCATGCTCTTCCCATGTTTGTGTGGGTTTCCTTTGGGCGCTTCTGTTTCTCATTGACCCAAAACATGCACTATAGATAAAACCCTCCAGAAAAGGCAGTCCTGACAGGCTGCTGTACTTGTTGAATCAGGACTGAAACACAACAAAAGGTCTCTGTTGATGCCCAAAGTACCTCTTCATTAAACCAAATTAAAGGTGCAATGGACACCAAATACACCAATATCTCATCTCTTATCTGAAACTATAGTGTCTGGTTTGTATGGAAATGTCCATGGACCTCATCCAAATATACAGTTTTGGATTGTTAACCTCCTGTTGCATGCTCACTTGATATTTCCTCATTGAAGTGAAAGTAAGACACCTGTTTAACCACATTGTGCACCTGCCGTAAGCACATATGCTGCCGCCTCAGGGCACTACCGGGGGACCAGCAACAAATGCCGCTTTCTTCATCCATATACATACACAGACCTCTCAACCTACAACTCCATTCTATCCAATTCCATATATTACTTTAATATGCACGACGCAATCCTCCTGTGAGCGTCAACTTTCTTGACACCACCCCAACAATGTTGTTTTTAACATTTTCACACTACAGCCTAATTAGTGTCATGGTGCAGCTAGCTCCTGTTCCCTGTAAACTTGCTATCAAAGCTCCAAGCATAATTAAAACACTGCAGAAAAAGGGAAGGAGAAGGAGGAAGACAACGCCATGTTTGAAGTGTGGAATGAAAGGCCAGGTAACTTGGCAAGGGGCATTGGGGGATTTGTCAGGTCGGAAGTGGAGAGATGAGAGGAAACACGTAGTGTACACTGCACTCTGACGGAGGGATGTCTTTGAGTTGTTCTGACATATGCTGTAATACAATGAAATACGGTCACGTGGGTCAGCAAACTGTTGTTATGAGTCAAGCATCGTGTTTAAACAATTAGAGACATAACAAAGGCATTCAACATTGTAGCTACACTCTTGTGATTCACTGGAACAGACGCTATAGAAATACCTTGGTTTCAAATGGCACAACAGTGAAGCTTCTAATTTGTTATTTATTATATTGTTAGCATTGGTTGCAATTTTATATCAACATTTAGATACAATTAAAATGATTTGTTTAGACATTTAAATTTTTACTTTTTCTTTCAGACTAAAAAGCCAAAGGGCAACAAGCTAAAAAAAAACCTACAAAATAAAACTGTACAGTTGTGATGCCCTCTATCCATTCAACAATGAGGATTGTTGCACATTAACAATTTTTCTTTTTTTGTTTTCTTTTTTTTTTTATAAGCCCGTAAACAGGACAGTGGAGCGTAATAAGGGGTTGAGAGAGGGTTGTCCAAATTTAACTCACAACGCTATGGCCAGATATACGTGTTATCCACTCGACCACCAAAAAAGTTAACAATTCAATACAACATATCAACGGAGTAAAATCTTTAAAACGGTGCCTATAACAGGAAACAGAACTGTGAATGGTTTACATCTTGAAGGTCAACTTATTGTGGCTCGACAAGCATGACCATCCCAAATGTAAAGGGGTCGCAGTATAACGCTTGGGAACATTAAGCTATGAACTACGTCAGGATTACCGAGCTAGAGGTTGGTGGGGGAAACACAAGGAAGAAAAATGAAAAAAGAAACCTCACAGGTAGTTTGTGAACTTTGAGTTGTACTTCTTTTAAACAATAGCATCATTTGAAACGTTATTCAGTCTAAAAGAAACCACAGCCGTTACGACTTACTTACATATACAAGTTCAGGATTTATGACCCGTGATATTGAATTTACGAACCATGCAAATGCATTCCTCCATCTAAATATGGTCCCCCCCAAAATGCTTGTTTGAGAAGGCACTCAAAGATCTTTATTAGATCACAGAAACAGTAAAGTCAGTCCTATGAGTCAAATGTGAGAAACAGTTAAAAAGGTGTGAGGGAGCAGAGCTGAACAGGAGAGAGGAGGGCAGCAGGAAAAATAATAGTGGTGTGATACTTTGAAGGCACCTAGCAATCTTACTGCTCTATACTTACACTGCCCACACTGAGGAGGGGACTCTGGGGTGCTGTCATCAGGTGAGCACGACATCAGGCAGCAAGGCATTGTGGATAAGACATTTATAAATGTCAGCATGAGACCAGTTCATTTTAACAGGTATGTGTACGAGGCTATTGCAAGGGAGAATGTTGAATAATTACATTTGGCTGGTGTTACTGAAAAAAGTAGACATTAAACATATATAGTGAATACATAGCCATTTTGGGGAGGGTTTGTCAGTATACTCTTGCATGAAGTTCAAATATTGTTATCTGACTATGATAAGGAATGCAAAACTTGAAAGATAACGCTTTTAAAATGGAGTTGTTGTGATCTTGAGCTCTCATAGCCGTCCATTTTCACTAAAAGAAGACATCAAGACGACAACTAAGCAATCATCTGCCATTATTTCTATAACAGAATAACTAAAGCATTGTGGGAGAGTGAAAGGCGACTAAAAGTCACACATCTAGATACTTGCTAAGTGCCAGTGAAACTATTGTTAAAACAAAAACTCTGTACAGAACACTGCATATGCCGGAGTGTAGCTTAAATGCTCCACTCATGGGTGTGTGTGATTCTGTATGTGAACATGCAGGCAGAGGCCAGTGATGGAGTGGCTCAGTTAAAACCATGTAACCACTGAGTGGGAGGCAGCGCTGAAATATGGCACTTCATTTGAACAGCTTTAATCTCCAGCAGTAAACAGTAGAAGTGAGCTGTGAAAAAGATGCTTAACTGAATGCAGTGTTTAGTGAAAGGTCACTGTTTAGCCGAAAGTCAAAATGTTTCAGTGTGACTATAAAATGGTGTTTTAGTCCTCAAAAGTTTTACAAAGAATCCAAAACATTTTGAGGAATTGACGATACTAACAAATAACAAATCCTGAACCCAAATCTGGCAGTTAAATCATGCAATCAGACATCTGGCTAAGCTTTACAGTTACCACCATCCACTACAACAATAAGAACAAAACAATTAGTTTCTTTACCACTGCAATTAACAGAGAAGGGATTTTGTAGAAAATGAAAAGAGAATTTTCCTTTCTTGAGTTTGAGTCCAGGTCTGGCTTTGTAAGATTATTATTTTAGTAATATTATATTGATTTGGACAATGCATGTTATTAACGCACAGTGGGCTCGAGTGCAAACTGTGTTGTGTCTTGTGTCCTTAGAGCAAGACACTTCACCACACATCTCTGAGGATGAGATGGGATGTGTGAGTGAGTGGTGTGGGTGGTGTGGTGGTGTGGCGGTGTGTGGTGTGTGGTGGTGTGGTGGCGGTGTGTGGTGGTGTGTGTGGTGGTGTGTGGTGTGTGTGGTGGTGGTGTGGTGGTGGTGGTGGTGGTGGTGGTGGTGGTGGTGTGTGGTGTGTGTGGTGTGTGGTGTGTGGTGTGTGTGGTGGTGGTGGTGGTGGTGGTGGTGTGTGGTGGTGGTGTGGGTGTGTGGGTGGTGGTGTGGTGGTGTGTGGTGGTGGTGTGGTGGTGGTGGTGGTGTGGTGGTGGTGTGTGGTGTGTGGTGTGTGGTGTTGGTGGTGGTGTGTGTGGTGGTGGTGTGGTGGTGGTGTGTGGTGGTGGTGGTGGTGGTGTGTGGTGTGTGTGGTGGTGTGGTGTGTGTGGTGGTGTGGTGTGGTGGTGGTGTGTGGTGGTGGTGGTGGTGGTGTGTGGTGGTGGGTGTGGTGTGTGGTGTGTGGTGGTGGTGGTGGTGTGGTGGTGCACAGATTGGCAGGCTTTGCTTTCCTGAGTCTGCAGCATGGCAGCTGTGGCTGAAGGTTGTCTCAGTTTCAGTTTCAAAGTGATGTAACTTGTAAAAAAAAAAAAAAACCCACACATTTTCTTCATGGCTGTGTTTGTTTATTTTTGGAGTAATTAAGTGGATAATGGCCTAAAGGAAGAACACTCTGAAATATGTGACAGTTTAATTGGATGAATCTAAACTTAAGTGGGAATAAAACTTGGATAGAGTATGTAGGTGATTGGGCAGTCTGAGATCTACACGTATGCCTATACTTTCTGTTTTAATGCGGGTGTATGCAGCAGCAGGGCGACTCGACTTGATGGTGTGTGGCAGCACTCACTGATGGATCCAACTCACCCTGAGCAAAGCCATAACACCAGCAAGTACCACATGAATAACATTTTAAGTTGCTTTACAAAAACAGCTTTTCAGGCATTTTTTTCTGTCGAGTTACTTAATGTATCTTCCTCTGATGAAAGGCATTTTCTCCCAAAAATATGTGACGACACTCTTTCATGAGCTGAACTCAGAGATACGACACTTTTTCTATATACACAAAAGATCCATATATCTCGCTTCAAATATAATCCACATAAAGCGAGAATATAAACTTTTCTGCAAACTAAGGCTTCTAAATACGACATTTGGAGCTTCTACCTTCCGTTACTTCTGCGATACTTCAAAATGCATTCATACATTCAATATAAGTTGATAAAAACGCAAATATAGCTCAGATGTCAGCCAAGGCCACAATGCATTTACCATTACAGAGATGACAAATCTATTGCTAATGGCATTTACCTCTGACAAAGGCGAAAGTCCTGCCGCCGAAACACGTCAGGTAAATAAGCTATCTCTTGTATCTCATTAGAAGAAAAGTGAAATTCATGGCAGTTTTTATTGCTATAAAAAGGTGAAACTATATCACCAGCTGCCTCACACCTACACAGGTATTGACAGTGAAATGACAAGTGACACTTTCAGAATATGTCAGACACGTCCCCACGTCTCACACAAACGCTCATGTAGCCTACAGAGCTCCCTCTGATCCAGTCTCTTTATTTTCACCGCAGCCGAAATTAGACAAGTATTTCACTGTCAAACCAATTCACTTGAGTTTTACATGCTCTTTTACTGCAGTGCTATAAAAACGGGAGATGAAACTGCATTTGCTGAAGCAGACTATGTATCGTATGTATTCAGTGAGGGTATGGAGTTTTTATAGCCAGGGGACTTTCAATTTTCAACAGTGGACACTTCAGTTCTGTCCACTGTAGACGGTGGATGATTCAGTTACATGCATCAGCTCCACGGAAAATACAGGCAGGAGAAATGCCCCGAGGGAGCCCTGACAGATGTAAAGTCACTATGTGTAGTAAGGAAGACTAAGGAGAGGGCATAGCATGTGCCGTGTCAACATATCTTACATACAGACATGCAAAATTCAAACATTGAGTAAAATTCATTGCAAAATGTCTCAGAGACTACGTCCTGTCTTCTTTTTCGAGTAGACTGACCAATAGCTGGTGTAGCATCATAAAAGTATGATAGCACTGAGCTGTATAACAGACAAAAGCGCTGATGGAACAATATCTCCAGACTGGCTTCGAGTTGATGATGATTTGATTTTTAACATCATAGCAACCACCCCCAATGAAAAGAGTGCACGGTTTGAATAAACAACATTTTGTGATATTATAATCTCAGGCAAAATGGGTAATTTCACAAAGTGGTTATACTCCGGTTAAGGAAATGAAAAGTGTACAAAGCCGTGTTCTCTGGAGTACTATATAATCCCCAGTTACTTACAATTTAATTATGGTCGGATCGATATAATAATATGTTATACAGACTGGGGTATGGATTCTCATGCAAACATATTAACCAATTATCACTTATAGTTTCTCACATTTTTTGAATACATCTACACATATTTAATTTTTATATCAGCTCAAACTGAGGTTGAGCGAAGATCATGGGTATTGGTATCGGATTGCTATCATTATACTTGCTATAGTACTTGGTATTGGATTGAAACAAAAATGTTACCAGTAACATAGACACAAACAACAACAAACAGCAACAAATCAACATTGCCGAATCTGACATCACACATTTATAATGAGGCTTTTACTTGTAGCAGTTTCAGCTTTGAAAACGTGCTCCAGTTGTTGTTTGAAGTGCATCAAACAATATTGTTGAAGAATGAATATGAAAATAGGTTCTACGCGTAGTAAAAGTTTCAAAAAATTCCCAGGGTGTTATCAATACATTGTTGATCTTTTATATGTTGTGAAAACAGCGCGGTCAGCCATGAACATACAAACGCAGCTAACAAGACTACACTACTATAAAAAGCAACGGCAGAGAAGGTCATGGTAGTAAAATCTGACATTTCACGGCGGTTTCTGCATATGCCCTCTGCTCTCACATGGCCGTGCTTCCTATGCCTTTACGGTAGGTCATAGGAGTTATGTTCTCTCGCACTAGTATCATTACGCGTGCCAGACCTCAGCAGGTGAGGCGCAGCCCGGCTCGAGCAAGTGCTAATCAAGTGAGTAGCTGCCTGTCTTTATCAAAACCATATGACACTAATGCGTTTAGGTGAGCCGCACGGATAGGGCAGTTCATAAATTAGAGCGGGAACCAATGGCTGAGCGACTGCAGACGCTACGACCGGAGTACACGAGTGGCATGATGAGATTAGCATGGCGCGCTAACCGTTGGCAGGCCTCATCAGTTCACATCAGAAGAACATATTAGAAGCGAAACCACACCGTCGTCAAAGCTCTGTGCGGGTGGGCCACGATCCCACTGCTGCAGATATAACGCAGAGTAAAGATGGATGTCCAAAACAACAACCTTCAAGGACAACACTGCACTAATGGATTTTAAATTTGATTGTCAACATGATAGACTCTTGACACTTGTACAAAGTAATAATTAATAACACAATCTGTTATTATAAAAGATTATAACATAAAATGAAGTTGCAATATTTAAATTATGGATGCAGTGATTCATCTACTAATTGTGACGAGTTGACTATGAAAAAGAATCACATTTTTATAATCGTAATTAACAGAAACGGCATTATCAAATCCAAATGTAAAAACAAAACAACAAAAAAAGGTATTTTAAACCTTAAAATACTACTTTTGGGTTTGTCGTATATATGCAACACCAGGCCACGATGTAACACTTTTGGACAACACAATGGAGACGAATATTGAAATGGCATTGAAACACATTTTTTTAACTCTTTGGTTGACGCTACATGTTCTTTATTAGGGGGCACCACTGCGGAAGGTTTTACTTTTTTCAGTGGGCTGTAGTTCCCACTCAAACCTGTCCCATACAAAATGAAGGCAACAAAATGATTCCCAGGATCCTAATTAACAACAAAGCAACTAAATTTAGGGGAATGACTTTGTTGCATATAAAATACATAAGGCATTGAGGGGTTAACTATAATACCTTTTCCTACACCTAACCCTAATCCTGACATTCAACCATTTGAGAATTAGACTATTGTCAAAAATAAGCATGTAATAGCATTGCACCAGGGCAAAGTGGGTGTTGCTCTGAGATGGGGACAAACATGAGCAAACACGTCGATTGATTTTCTGGTGGTAATTTTATACAAGATTATGGTGGTGGACTAACTCTTCAGCACACACATTATAAGAACGTTTTAGGAGACAATCCATTCCATCATTACACAGATACGTGAGGAAGATATTATTCAAAACATCTTAATAACGTGTTCCACTGGGATCGGTTAAAAAGATTAAAAGATTGCACGTTAATGTTTTATTTTAACAATACATTTTTCCTTTTACACGAAATTCTGGTAATATCAAGATAATTGGTAATCTTGTATTCGTCTAGTGATAAACTCAAATGGCACAGTGATGAGATTAGCATGGTGCGCTAACCACTGACAGGCCTCATCAGTTCACATCATATGAACGCATTAAGAAAACCACATCGCCATTACTGCGCTCACTCACTTGGATCCGGAGAAAGAAAACGCAGGAAACTCTTCACTCTACAGATGACGATAGACAGAACCAGGCAAAACATGTTCGAACCAATAAAAGCCCTCAGCAATCAACATGACCTAACCTCTGCTCGAGACAGCCAGATGTTCCCCAGACCCCGACGCCAATGCTATTACCGACACGGCCAAATGCCCTCACGCCTCCATGTTACCGATGGCAACACTGATGGGTCAAATTGAGTGTTACAAGTCGTACCAAGCGTCTCCGCCAAACATTGATTACAGCAGACAGGCGCTGGGACGTGTTCTGACGAGAGCAGGCGTTCTGGGGGAGCGTGATGTTCGGGCCAGCTCAGTCATCCTGGGACAGCGCGACCTTGTTGAGGCACAGCTCATTAACAGTTGTCAAGGCAAGGGAAAAATGCTCCCACAACAGTTACTGCGGACAAAAGAGTGGCATGAGTTCCTCTTTGCTGTTAGGGCAATGTGAGAATCTTTGTGAGGAAGAATTCTTGGGACACGTGGGCATGCTTATCGAAATGGTGTGATGTGAAACGGTATAAAATAACAAACATAAAAGGAACACACAGGAAGACAAAAAAGTAGTCCGGTTTAGTTGCTTTGTTAATCTCAGTCCAAAATAATTGAAAGTTTAAAATGATCAATTTACATTTTTCATTCACTTGATATAAAATATTTTTAATTGGCAACAGTGACAAACAGCATATGTTAATAGAAACAGCATATGTTGTGTGCACTTCCTATAAAAAGATGAGATCATGAAATCCCTGACCAAAAATGAGCAATACCAGTTTCACAAGGCTGAAGTTTCCCATCGAGAACCAAATCCACAATATGCAAATTATGTGTTTTTTCATACTTGACCAGATAATGTTGTAAATTTGAGCATTTTAGCCTTTGATTCTCTTCATGTTAGTGTGGGTGTTTAGAGAACACAACGCGCATGTCAAGTGCAGACACACTACGAGTTGCGACCTCCTTTAAAATCCTCAAATCTCCACTTGAATCAAAACAAAAGTCAGGGATTTGCAAAAATATTTATTTTGCAAACGGATAGAAAATGAAAACAGAGAAGCAAGAATTATGACACAAGATTGTGAATATTCACTTCTACTGCTAGATCAGCTGTAAGACAAAACAGGCTCATCTGATTAGAACTATGTACATTTCATAATTAAATATATTAAAGGTTTGTCACTCGCTTGTCTCATGAAAATGTTATTGCTTTGCCTAGGATGTTCCACAGTTTGATATAAACAAATCAATCGTTTTATTTATTCAATTCATTCTAATTACCCCAAAAATATTCTACAGAACTTTCAAGGATAAAACATCTTCATGGAGAAAAGAAGCTTTCCAATCTTCCACCTAAAGACTTAAAAAGTGTGGTTAAAACAAAATGTATTTTTGCTGTATGTTGTATCCAAAACAGAACTGCCCCTGAAAATATGTTTGTGAGTGGTTCCTTGATGTACTTTTAGCGCTTTTAAAGGTAGAAAAGTGTTATTATTGGTTTCATCTTATTTCAGCTGTTATTAGCAACATTTCAAAAGTCTTTCAGAGCTAAACCAAGGAAAAGAATAATAAATCTTTCCAAAATTAGTGGACATTTGACAAAAAACAAGATTTGAACAAATAGCGCACTGTACTACATTTTACTGGGCCAAAAGAGCATTTACTATACTTTAAGAAAAAAGTGGTGTATTCCATGTATTTAATTATTTAAATCGAATCAATTTTCTTTGGCTGGCGTGTGTTACAGACAGATACACTCGTCTCTACAATGTCATACGGGATTTTCGGCATGGATTATTTTCATTGCAATATTTTTTTTATAATTCTGCATATCGATGCTCGACTAAAGTAACATTTCTATCTCTGGAGATGCTGAATGCGGTCTGAATCCTATTATGATTTCTAGTGTGCAAATCCCTGCGAGATCCCTGGGGTTACTGTTTAAGTTGAACGCTGCTGGTGCGAACATTTGTATTCCTCAACTAAGCCTCCCTCCGGTTTCATCTTATTTGGACCTCCTCCAGCCAACGCATAAATCACATCACGAGGGAAAGAGCTGGATTTTAACCCCAACCAAAATGTCAGAAAATGCGTTGTGGAGGCCCCTCTTGGTGATTTAATCCAATTGCCTTTTAATTGTTCGTTTATTAATGCCTAATCTGTGAACAGGTACAGAGTCTTTTCTCATGCATATGCAAATTATGCTATTCTGACTAACGAGGGGGGAAAGTAGGTATTAGCTCTGCACAAAACAGTTTTCTTATCAAAGTTCTAACCATGTGAAATGATATAGTTACAGAGTGTTTGACTGCTTTACTCCTGGTTTCGAGCTTCAATTCTTGGTTCTGGTTTAGGTTTGGATTGACTTTTCAACATTCTAAATTGTCTACAGTTTAAAGGCACACTTTTCTGACGGAGAGTCCGCCATCTTCATGTCTCCGTGGAGATGTTACTACTATCCATCTTCTTGGAGACAAGCAGGTGACACCACCAGGCCAAGTGACAGATCAGAGGCCTCATTTATAAAGCTTGCTTGTGCACTACGCGCAGGCGGCCCTCTGCTCCATCTGTGGTATTTATAAAACTTCCACTAGGCGCAGGATTTTGTTTATCTCTGCGCAAACTGTGACCCTCCTGTAAGCTCTGTGCAAAGTCTGGAGACACGTGGAGAAGTGCGAGAAAGAGAGTTTGAGGAAGTGTTTGATTCAGGAAATTGTCAGCAGATACATATTTAATCCTAAAGTAATAAGAGATGATCACATTTAACAGATGTCGGCCTAAACGCGGAGAAGGACAGTTTATTCCACTCATTATTCTGGACAACACATCACGCATATGAAGCCGTGTGCACATTCCCGGTGCTCTCTCTCAGTCCGTACTATGACCGCATCAGTCTGTGTCTGTGATCCCTCTGAATCTGTAAATGGATTTATGAAACAACAATCGGACCTGGGAGAAATCTCCTGAGTGAGGTTTGGTTTAATGAAGCGGTGAGACACAGATTAGACACGTTTCGCATTTTTACACACCGGGCGCTGGAGTTTGGATCGACTCAAAGGATGGAAATTTGAGGCCGATACGCGCAGATATATTTTTTTTATACGTTATCTGATTATTTTAAACACTTGTGCATTTTTTATTTTAAAGACTTTGGAATATTTTGAACAATACTGCTGTAAACTAATTCCTTTTTATAAGATATGTCTAAAATGAGGATTAGAGCTATGAATAGAACCAGTTAGAACACATAATACCCTTCACTGATATTACTCAATGACGTGAATATCGGTCGATACCAATTCTGGGCCCATATATCGGTGCATCCCTAATCCAACCCAACCCTGTGTATGATATGTGGCCCAGTGTCCCGCTTGCAGTGACAGCTTGCTCTTAAGAGTCCCCCCACATGCGCACTCACAAGTAACCAGCATTTTTATGTTCAGTTTTACTGGCAGAACAACCTGAGAGCTTCAGGTGTCACATGCTTTGTTTTTTTATTCTGCTGCTGATCCATCCATATTTCTCCTCTCGCTCTGTCAGGAAGGGTATCTGTGTCACTTAAATGTGATCACTTTAACCATTCAGACCTCCGCGTGCACATATGAATGTGCGTGAACGGGGCCATGGTCAGACCTCATGTCATCTCATTCATAAACATTTATTCACAAAAGAGTCTGAAGCAACGATAACAATCTCTTCGAAATAGCATACTGCATTAATAGTATTAAGTGTGGGTGACTAAAACATAATTTATTCTGTTCCTTTAAACATTAATTTTTCGAGGGAAAAGTCGTTACAGTCCCTTTTATTTGTATTTATCATAAAGCCTTTGATGGAACTGCTGCTGCGTGCAGCGGGTGCCGCCTCCTTCAATGACTGGCACACTGGATCAAACCCAGTGATTATCAGCTCATGTTTAGTTAAATCTCATTCATAAGTCACTTTGTATGGCTCTTTTATGGTGTTTTGGAGGCGTGGAGAGGGCGTAACGTGGGTTCACGTACACAGATTCCAGCAGCAGGTGGTATTTATAAAATCAGGTGTTTGGGTGTGGAACGCCTCTAGAGGCCACTTAGAGTACGAACGTGCTTAGCTAAATTCCTACATAATCCTTTATAGATGAGGTCCCAGATCTGTGGTGAGGCAACCTTGCCCACAGTAACGATAACGGTAATTAAACAAATACAAGATTAAATACTTTAATTCCATACTGAACAAAATTCCCAGCCAATATGTATCTCTATGGAGAGAAGGTGGTGGACCACTAACCACAAAACTGCATATGCACTGTACATAGAACATTTTACTTTAACATTTCACTTTAAAACTGAGGTGGATGTTGTAGGTGTTCTTCTTGTAGCTGTCAAAAACAGTCACATTGGGATTCCACAAGGACTAAATCTGAACTAGACCAGAAGTAACCCGGACAAGAACCGAGAACAGGCCTCAAACCAGGAACAAAGCAGGGCTAGTGTGAACACATCCTAAAAATGACAAGGTTTATGGGTTTCAGAAGGATGAAAATCTAGCCTCGTTTCCATAGCAATTAACAATTTAAGACAAAAATATCATGAACCCAAACAACTGGATAATGAATTCACTTGCAAGCATGAAAAGACTAAATACTTTTGTTTGCAAATCCATTACTTCTCTTCCAACCAATCTGAAACAATCCCAAACTCTGCAAATGATGTGCCACTGTTTTTTGGTTTTTTTTATCTCCGCATCAAGCTGATTTCGAGCCTTTTCGGTAAACATGCAAACAAAAGCAGCCGCAACTCTGCCTCCTCTAAGAACAACTGCAAACCCATTAATTTTCTGTCTGGTGTCGGAACAGATAGAGTTGGCTTTACTTTTACTTGACAAAATGCATGGACCCGGCCAGTCTTATTCAATTCATTTGTTTTCAGGCCTATATATTTTCCACAGTGTCTGAAGTTAACATCCTCCTTCCAGAAATCCCATCAAGAGTAAAAGGAAGTGATTCTTTTAAACCAAGAAGGAGCATCTCTTCACAGGAAAGGACCACTATTCTCCATCCTTCCACATGCTCACCGCTCACAAAACTCGGTTGCGTATCGGTTGCCTCACTTTGTTATAAACATTTCTTTGCTGAGGCGGAGCACTAATGATGCTCTACGCAAGGGAAATGTAACTGTCAATCACCAATACACCAAACTTTCCAAACTGAGAAATATTGTAGACGCACTTTTGCTTGACGGTTTCAAATAAAGGCAGTTTTTATCAAGGCTCAAGAATTGCCGGGTCAAGTGGGTATTATGTGGCCAGGTCTGATCTGTTAAACATCAAAATAAATATCATGGATGAACTCTCTTATCTACAAATGGGAGTGCATCAGTCCCGGACTATCTGAAGCCTGTCCGTCCGTGGGATCGCTCCTTCACTGTGGTTCTCCCCAAAGTGTGTTTTTCCTTGCCGAGAAGGAGGGTCTGAGGACAGGGAATGCTGGGAGAGTTATTTATCTGCTAATTCCATGTGAATCCTATTGTTTTGTTGTCATTGTCACCTATCCGGGCAATAAATGGAATAGAATTGTTTTGTACGAAAGATGCTCAAGACATTCTCATTGGCGGCACCTCTCAGATGATGATGATAGCAGATGATTACTGCAAGAATATTAGACTTGGAATGCCATATTAATAGTCTACATATGGCCTGGTTTATTGTGGTTCAAGGTTGCCTAATTTGTTTGTAATCAAAATATCCATATCAACAGCTTGATACTGGAAAAGACTTTTGCACTACTGTTCTTGAATTTCAATGTCAGTGTTTTCTTCTGGCATAAGAACGTCTTAAAACATGACAACTTGACACAACCTCTTTAAACTTGCAAAGCCCATAATCATAGTGCTTCCTGATGTTAGCGTATTTTTAGTCGCCTGGTTTTGTAAGAGTGTGAACTTCGGTTGAGCGAACATCCACAGCACCGAAAGTCCTGTCTTTAAGCAGGTTTAAGACTGAGACAGGCTGTCGATAAACCTGTAACAGGTTGAAAGCGCCTTACTTGGGATATAAATGAGGATTATCAAATGCCAAGCACATTTTCGCTTCTTTTCCTCTGTTCGGTATCAGAGATGGCTTCCGTTGCTGGTCTTCTAAAGCGGTCCTAGACCCATCATATCGCCATGCATTTCCTTGAATACTTCCCTTCTCTGTCTAATCCTTCCTTAAAATTTATCTCACTCCCTCTTTTGACGGCGCCTTTGTATTTTAATATCACCACATTATCTTATTTCACTTTCTCCTTGCTTGTGCCCTTTTCTGATTCATCATTTTACCAGTGGGACGTTGCTATAATGAATAATGAAAAAGACAAAGAGAAAGCTGGCGTGTGGAGAGAAGGGCCGAGTCAGCTCCCTCGGCTCAGATGGGAAATTCTCTGGAGGAAAGAATGTGGGATTGTGGGATTCAACAATGTGGTTCTTCAACAAATACTTTGTGGCTAATAAATCAATGTGACAATGCAACATGGCCCTAATATCTGCAAACACACTTTCTTATCAGAAACATGCAAAATAGAGTTTGTACCTTTTTCATTTCACTATATCTGGTTTTTAGACGGTATTTATTCTCTGAGCGAAAAGCGGTGACAAAAGTGGCACTGATGGTAATCTAAAGAAAACCACGAACTGTAATTTGAGAGAAAGCCAAAATTGAACACAGGGGATTCAGAGTGATGGAAAATTTCAGTTGTTGCCATAGTACTCACACTCTAAATTCTCAAACTAGCACCCATGACCCGAGTGAAGTTGCACTTACAATTTGCAGTTCTGAGTTGAACAGGGGTTACATTTATTCATTTTGGAATTAATCAAATATATGCAGAGTGCAGATTGTCATAAAACTGAGAAAAAGAAAGAGAAAAAAAGGCTTTCGGTCCAACTTTTATGTGTCTTTACGGCTGCATTTGAGGCAGTATTAAACAACAATGTTACAAATCATTCATCTTGATTAATAATGCAGAAAACCAAAGTAACATGGGAGAGATTCCACAATAACACAATGCAGCTCTATCACTCAGATTTGTCCAAGAAATGAACCCAATCTTGTGAAATGACTCCAAAGAAATCTAAAAGGGTTGAAAATAATTTGATGTTATATCTTTTCTCTACAGATCTTGGTATTCTTTGTAGTTTGTTTGAGATCAGTTGTGTGCGGCCTTGATGAAGGACACTGCTGCGTCCTTCCAGCTCCCCAAATCCCAAAGAGCCCCAGCCTCTGTCTCCTTTAATCCACAACTCTCGCGCTAATTCATCTGCGCGTCTTCTTGCTCCTTGGAGTCACTGCTCCAAAAGCGTAGAAATGATCCTCCACAAAATGTATAGTAATATTGGGATAATGACCTTATAATCAATAGTTACAATACTCAAGATACTGTCCAACTGCACCATCTTCATTGTATAATCTTGCCCTTATTCCAAATGTTAAAAAATCTACTAGTGTGCCATATTATGTAATTATTTCTGCTGGTGGGCTTGGATCACTCCACAACATGAGAAAAAAGCATATGACGTGTTACTGATGTATGTTTTACGTCAAGTGTGTGTTTCACTTATTCATGACATGAATTTTCACCACTACACCAAGCTTGTTCTATAAAGCACCTCTTCAATCAGAAAACACAGCTAAATGATACATCCATGGATGAATGCTTCAACCCCGGAGTGCAGAACTGGAGCTGTACAGCAGACACAGAGCAAAGTGCGGCCTGGGGCTGTTTTAAATAAGAGAATAGAATCACGTCGGGCTCTGTTCACTTAAATAAAGTAATACAAGTGCAGAGGAGTGGAAATGCAATGTAAAACTTACACGGACGAGGGCCAAAGGAGGGCCACCACTCTGTACAAGCACCAAATCCCCAGAGCTCAAAAGACATTTACCGAGTTTCATTTAGGCTTTGCCGGGTATATATTCTGTCACTCTCCAGAACATAGTCCATAAGTGTATAAAAACTAAAACTCCTATGATCTGTAGTGTTTCATCTAATACAGGAGGATGGATGGATTCAAAAGTCACTTAGCAGTTCTGGTATGCATAGATTCAAACATGTTTTAATGACTGCAACTAAGGTCTAGTCAGCACTTTATGATTCAAACGGGAGTCCAGTCGTAACATTATGAAACTGAAGCATCTGCGGCTGCCTTCGACTGATGACTGGGAGTGACTGCAAATCATAAAAAAGCGGGCATTGTGTATTGCGCCCACAGCTTAAGACAATAATGATGTTTTTGCACTAGTTGCACAGCAGACTTTTGATATTCGGGGACCCCTAAAATGGTATTATGATGATTTTAAACTACTAACACAACTCTGAATGGTTTCTTGTTTCAACAATAACCCAAGTTTGAAAAACTTTTTGTTTAGTATTTTCCAGACTTTCAATGAGCTCACACATGGGTTTGTTGAGCTAGGGCAAAGGACATTTCATGCCAACACTTTGGATGGTACATGAGTCCACATGGTCACTACATCCCATCAGCACATTTATTATTCAAGGGACAAGTCTGAGAACTAAATATTCCTGATGTTTTCAGAGGAGTTGGGGACAATGCAGGAGGAACCAGCCGAGTATGACAAATGAATTCTGAAGAGAACACATACACAAGGACACACACATGCACGCACGCAATTCTGTTTTTAATTAATTCAACTATGATCACAGGCCTCAACAATAGAACTATGTTGTGGTAATGCATTTTTAATGTCGACTGTTGCTTTTTTCCTTTTAATCCTTTAATGAGTAAAGTACAATCAAGTTCAAAATACACTCAAGTTCTCGAGTTCATAATAAACTTTTTGGAGAGAAATGTATTATCAGTCTTCTTTGTAGTAGGAAGTTATACATTGATATTATAGCGGCCATAAATATTTGAAAAGCAATCGAAGGGTTTCAGAATTATGAAAAAATAGGACTGTTGCCATAGCAATTCATAATTTCAAACATGTCAAAATGTTGCCTATAGGAGGAAACTGTAACCCATGAGAGTTTGGGATTGAACATCATAAATTAAAATCTTCCATCTTTGTTGCAAGGTCAAACATCCACATAGACAAAAGAATATAGAGAACCCTGGAGCAGCCCCATAAACAGCTGGCTCTCTGAAAGGTTCAGAATACTTTTATTTAAATGCTAACATGAGTGACAGAACCATGGGCAGCACAACTAAATAAATGCATTTCTTTGCCTTGTTTTTTGCCCATGGAGCAGTGTCTCAATCCAATTTACTTTCAGTTTACATTTTGTTGTATCTCACCATTGTTTCTCCTAGCTTGACTCACAGCAGGGGGGAGATAAAGAACACTTCCCCTCAAACAATACATTTATATAGCCTATATAGCCTTGTAGAGTAACAGTTTATATGATGACACTGTCTCAAACTCTATAACGTTATATGAATCAGGAATGATAAGAATTCTTACATATTCATTTATAACTCTAGGGTAAAAGTTGAATTAAATATTCAAGGAAACTGAAAGCACAAATAGCTAGTCAGAAGTAGCACAGGGTCACTGTAACTAAAGAGTATTTACTGAGTACAGCCAAGACAAACAAGAAAAGTTATAATACAATCACATTAACAGTCAATGGACATCATCATTGCAGTAAAAATGTGAATATCGCAGATGCAAAGATTATGCCAATGATGAAAGCTTTGGTTACGAGTCAAATCTAATTAACTCAAAAGTTTTCTGTTTTGTTTTTATGATCAATTATATATTCCCTTGAAGATCGCCTTTAAAACTGATGCTTTCTAATGTGTGAAAATAATTAGAACATGCCATAGCATGCTCCAGTGTTAATGAGATTTCACTAATTATCCATTAAGTTGCAGCTATTTTTGTCTCTTGTTTGAAATGTTATGCCATGGTATTGATTCACAAGGCTATGCAGATGAAATATACAATTGCAGAATTTATAGTCATGCAAAAGTGTTTTATCTAATATTATGCACCAATCATTGTTTTTATTATGAATAACCTCTCGTCTGTAGATCCCTCACTTCCAACCATGAAATTACCTTTAGACGTCCCCTTTGAAACAGACAGGAGCTGCACAAACAAACACAAGCGTGCTAGATCAATACGACTTGTCACTGTTGTCACTACATGGAGCAAATGCACTGGGTGAAACTTGCACTCATCCGACACGCAGCGGAGCCTCGACATGGGAGCTCCCTCAAAGAACCAGCAGGAGAACCCGAGCAGAGGTAGCGCCCTGACACAGGCTACTGAATCAAACGCTTTTGCACCCATCGTCGCTGACCCGCTGGAAGCACAAATCTGTCTGATCACCACCGCTGGGAGTCACCCCACGATACCAGATTGTGTGTATGTGTGGAGGGGGGTCCTGTGTGATCTTCGGAGGCTGTGGGAGGCCCCATATAGACACCAGCCTGGGGGGAGATCTTGTCAAAAGAGCCCAATTAATTCCGAAGTGTGGAGCGAATGAAGAGAAAATCCAGGGGAATGTTTGTGCACGTGGAATGGCGTTAAAGCCTGGCACAGTTTCAACTATAGACAGCACCGGTTTATTTAGCTCTACAATGGAACTAAGGCAATAAGAAATACAATTTTATTAAAGGTGCACGATGCAAGCAATAAGCAACAGCCAAGAAAGCTTTTTAGTGGAGAGGCCATCTGCATGAAGACAATGAATCCCGGTATCGGCTTAAACTTAGAACTGGAACTGATTTAAAAGTCCGTCTTTTTTATGATCATGAAATCAATACTGAAAAGACATTTTTATTTTGTTTTTGAAATGACAAAATATAATCGAATTGAAAAACAAGATCGATCAATCTGAGGCAAAATAAAACAGCCCTACATCTATACAGCTTTTATTTCAATTGCAGGTGTCTTTATTGACAGAAAATAGATTTAAAACATGCATTCCTGCTGTAAGTGGGCTCACCTCTCCACAGATCTGACCTCTAACTTCACCATATGGGGGTTGTCTGCTTGTTTCCAGGCAAAAGCAGTAACATCTCCATGGAGACAAGCAGGGGGCGGACCATTAAGCTGAACCGTTTCGTATTGTGCACCTTTAAAGAAGTGTTTATTTTCTGTAGTATTATACATCTATTGGAAAATGGTGAATAGCTTTTGAATATGAAAATGTATTATAATAATGAATGGCTCAGTACTACATCTTTTTTTTCCAGATGCTCAATGTCACTTCACAATTTCAAAAAATATAATCGCTCAATTAACTTAGCTGTTTACCAATTTTGAAATCGCAGCGAATCACCTCTACTAGAAAAAAACGGTGTACTATGGAATTTGTCTTATACCAGATGCCCTTCCTGGATGCCACCACAATAGATGGAATTATGATGCTGTTGCTATGTCTCTGGTAGCAACCTGGAGCCACGGGTTTCTAAATGTAGATTTCGATTTTGAAATGCGTCACAGAATGCATTGTGCCATGAGTAATTCAATGGTAACGGCATCTTACCATTGACATTGGTTGGGAAGAATGATGTGATGACAGCTATCTTGTGATAAAAATAAAATAAAAAGGAATGGATGACCAAATGCACCTCTATAGTTGTATGGTTAGTATTTATACCCCACATACTAAGCTATACTAAAACTAGTATCAAAACTAAATACTCAATTTAACAAGACAAAATTGACAAATTTGAATGGTCATGATGATAATCAGAAGCACACTGTAATATCAAATAAAATACTCTCATTTTGTGTTGAAAAATACATTATTGTTGTTGTTATTTTCAAAGGCGTTATCTGGACTATTTTTACTGATGAATGAAGTATTGTATCGACTCCAGTGTATAGCAGGGGTCACCAACCATTTTTGGGTAGAGGGCTGCTTTATGAGCACGGAGCTGGTGGAGGGCTACCTGTTCAATTAGCTTAAATGGGCCTATAGTTACATTCATAACAAATTATATGACAATTATATGATAAGCATGAGTGGGGCATTTATGTGTATTTATCATGTATTGTTGAATTTAATGAAACCAGTGATAAGAACAAAACAACAACTTATACAAATAACTTTGTATAAAATCTAGTACTAATTCGTCCAACGAGTACATTCATATAATTGTCAAGAAAGAAGTAGAAGAAAAATATAGCATAGTATAGTGTAATATATACTTAATTGAAATTTGAGGAGTTAACTTTTAACTGTGTCAGTTTTGGTTTGGGTTAGACCTGTTTAAAACATGTTTAGATTTGATTTTGTAATGCATGAGTCCTGATTTAAACTTTAGGTCTGCATGAGTTGGACCTGGTTTAGTTCTTGGTTGGTCCTAGTCTGATAGTTGCCCTGTCCTGCCCTGACAGCTCCTCCTCTGCCCTCTGTAACAGCCTATTCTTGACATTCTCAAAGTTATCGAGCATCATTTGCTTGTCTTTAAATTAAAACATTGCTGATCCAAATATGTCTCTTCCCGCGCGTCGCGCCTCAGATCCAGCACTGTCCGTGCACACATGTGGGATAAGTCACTTTAAGTTTTGGCGTATTTAGCGGCTCAAAAGTACGTGATTACTCTGTGTATTTTTTTTCTCAATTACGTGACATGGAGCTGGTTGTATCATCTGCTGCCGCCTCTACATGCCCTCAAATAAGTACAAGCCAAGCAGTGTTTTTGGCGAAACAAGAAAGCTTTGGCTGAGCTGTTCTAAATTTAAGTCCACACGGGCGACCTAGAGGCCCAAAGGGCCCCCAGGGGCCTGCAGGTGCCACGTTGGTGACCCCTGGTCTATTGTGTAAAAGGGAGCATTTTGAATGATTATTGCAGTATTGAAAGCGGTGTTGAGTATCAAGCCTTTACCGCAATGTTGTATCGTGACACCGCTAGCACCTTGTACAATATTTCAAGAGGATAAAACATGGGCTAGAAATGTATAGTGTTGAATCCGAATGTATAGTGTTGAATCCGAATGTATAGTGTTGAATCCGAATGTATAGTGTTGAATCCGAATGTATAGTGTTGAATCCGAATGTATAGTGTTGAATCCGAATGTATAGTGTTGAATCGTATAGTGTTGAATCCGAATGTATAGTGTTAAATCCAAACGTATAGTGTTAAATCCAAACGTATAGTGTTGAATCCAAACGTATAGTGTTGAATCCGAATGTATAGTGTTGAATCCGAATGTAAGTGTGAATCCGAATGTATAGTGTTGAATCCAATGTATGTGTTGAATCCGATGTATAGTGTTGAATCCACACATTAGCGACACTGTGGCAGCCCTCTGCCCAGGCTGGATCAATAGTCTGATGGATAAAGACAGCTGCATGGGTAATCTACAGGCTTTATGAGTTCAGAGGTGTATGTGCGATTGAGTATGGAAGACAATAGCCCACAGGCGAACATGGAGCTGACCTTTGCAGATTGATGGTCTACTCAAGTCAAAGTGAGAGACGTCTGGCACTTTAAACACATCATGCACATCAGAACCATGCACTCAGAATCAACTGACGCTCAGCTTGAGAAAAAAGGGTAAATGCTAGGAAGAAAAACATGGATAAAACCAATACTTCAGTAGGTGTATGTGAACTGTCATGGCATATACTCGCGTACTTGTTTTTATGTGCGTTTTTTTCCCCAGGTGGTTGAAACAAATTATTACATCAGATCTGAGTAATTGGATTTCTTTTGGTTTGCTAACATACCTGTGCAGCTTTTGACAAGAAAAGCTAAGCAAAAAAAGGCAAACTAACTGATCTGCCATGAGGTGTTTTTAATTAAAAGATTTTTCTTGCACATGTAACACACCAAAAATCAGATCTCATTATTGGGTTATGTGATTATTCTAGATTTTTTTTTTGGCCATGTACCTACTGCTAGTACTAAATAATTTGTCCAACTAAAAGAAACTCTGCACAGTATGAAAGGAAGCCAAAAACCACAAATATGTGCACTGTACTGTATGCAAGAATAATATACTGTACTGTATGTGGGTATATGTAATGTGTGTGGATGTCTGTATGTGTACAAATAAGTAGTATTTAAGTATTATTAGTATTCTATGTATTCATGTTTTTTCAGTATTATTACCCACTAGATTACAGTCATGTATGCATTTATACAACATATGTAAGATATGATCTGTACACATGGATGTCTGTAAGTCCTAAAAATGACTTGTAGGAGTAATACAAAAATAAAATAAATAAAAAATGTAAATGTTATTATTAGTTTATCTTTGCATACTGACTTGTAAAACTCTTGCTTTGAACACTCCTTGAATACGATGAAGTTGGCTAATTGGAAAGTCTACACACATTAGCCTAATTATGTATATTTTGAAAGGTGCTGCCCGTAATTGCTTTCTTGGTTGTATTTGCTTTTTAACCGGACTTCATTAAATGTAAAAGTGAGTGTAATCGGCATTGACAATGTCTCCACAGCTTACACAAGTCATTAATATCACGAACGACAGTCTCATGCAAAATGGTGTTAAGATAAGATAAACTTTATTGTCCCCAAGGGGAAATTTGTTGTGGCCTACAGCGCCGCTCCAGGCTACATTTAATTCATTAATAACAAGGAGAAAGGAGAAAACATTGCAGTACTTCGCCTCGCCACTTGGTTTGGTTCATGAGAGTTAAAAGAAACAATTTGTCACATTCCATGGATTGATTACATTTCCTAAAACCATAAATAAGTTCAAGTGACTGAGTGTGTGAGGAGTGGTAGTCCATACAAGATTACTTAAAGAATTCATCTTTACTGTTTATTTCAAATATTCACTGACATTGGGAGAGCTGGAAACTGTCTGATTTATACACGCTAATACGTGTGCTAATTCACAAGCATTTCCAAGAAGCTATTTAAAGTTTATAGCATGCCTTGACTTGAAATGAATGTTAAAAAAAAAAGTCGAAAATGTTCACTTAAAATAAATGTATTTGTCTTTTTCCATCAACATATTTAACGTTAATACTTTGTTTAGCCCAACAACAAACTCGCAAACAATGTACCTTTCATTTTGATTTTAAAATTATCATCAATTTATCCCGCAGTTCTGAAAGCATATGCTCTTCATTCAAGTTGAATTTGACAAAAGAAAAATACCTCAAATTGCACTGAAAGCAGGACAAACCGTTCATCTTGCCCTCAATTAATATGTGAGATAGCACTTGTCTGAGCGAAAGACCGAATATTTAAATCAGTCTCATATAATCGACGAAAAGCTTTGAATTTGACTGCAATCCATTTAAGAGCTTTCCGCACTAACCTCAGCCGTAAAGCCTAAATTGATAATCCCAATATACTATAGACAGTGCATGCTCCATTGACCTTGCTTCTTTATGGTCACAGCAGTTAATTAAAGGCGTGGGTTCAAAGGGTTTGACAATAAAGTGACTGCCAGGGTCCCGGGAATGACATATCTGACACCCAAGACGGAGGACAGGCTGCGAGCTCATTAGAGGGGCGACTTCAAGGTGTATTAAAATGGTCCTGGGACACTGAGGGGTTGCCGTAACGCTCTCACCTCTTGGCTCGGAACGGCCCTCAAGGTTTCAGCCGTCGATGCATTTAGAAAAGCGGTTCAGGCAAATCTATAACAGGTCATTAGCACAGAAAGGGATGCAGGAGACGGATGCCAAGACAAAATAATTGGATTTCCGACTTTTATAAGCTGTTCTTTATTTGAATATACAAGTTAAATGTATATTGCAGTGCTATGTTGGATTCTAAAAATAAAACAACAAATGTGTTTCTAGGAGAACAAGTTGTATAATACTGGGGTCAACCACTGTACAAATATAATTAATTAGACCGTGTTTTAAAAGCAAGAAAATAAAGTGGGTCTTGAAACACTCCACTCTGGGGTCAACCACTATCTGACCCCCAAAATATTAAGCTAATAGATTAAATTTAGTGACATAACGTGTGTTGGTTTAAACTATTGCAGAGGGTTTTGAAGGCCATGATGTGTTTTCTCTGAAGCAGCCATTAGCTATTGTTGTTGGTGCCCCCATGCCAAAGAGGTCGCCTCCCTGAAAGCACTTCCCTTCCAGATATTAGGCTTATTAAGTTTTCAAAAAGAGATAAGTGGAAAAAATGACTTTTCACTCAAAATAATCATTTATAATCACTGCTCATTAGAGGAGGCCTGGGCACAGGTAAAAGCTTTGAATTGCTTTTCCGTTTGGCTGTTTGCTGCACCCTCGGCCTTTCAAACACAATCTAACCACAAAACAAGTTCCATTCTTCAAACTTTAACTTCAAGAAACTTTATCAGCAGCTTTTATTATCAGAGTAATACCCGCAAATCAGCAATTTATGGCTGGCCGGAGTGGAACAGGGGTGCTCCGTCCTTATGAAAGGGCTCAGAAACGATTCCCATGGGGCCTCGGGACACTGTTAAAAAAAAAGCTTTAAAAGTGGAGTCTGCAGAAGGTTCATCTCAGCAAGAACTCTGCTCTGTGCCATCATCACAGCCGACATGAAGTGAACCACAGAAATACGGTTACATGGGGAATACAGGGTAACAGCAGCTGATCATGAATAATACATTTGGGGTTCAATTTGCTGCCATTGTGATTGTGACGCCAATACAAGAGAAAACTGCTGAATGACCATCTATAACAGCTTTGCAGTATCTACTCTGTACCTGTTTTATACACTTTTCCAGCAAAATAAGCAATATTCTGATCAAATACATGCTTAATGTACATCAAACAGATTAAAGTTATATTATATTTTGCCTCTAAGAATTAAACCCACTCCCTGCCATTAGGGGGGTGTGTATTTCTGTCAAATTTTTACTATTAAAATCTAAACGTCCTATAAGATTCAATACATAGAGTGGAATTCTTTATAGATTTCACTTTTCTTTTTTTTCTTGGCACTCCTTAGTTCCTCGTAGAAGATTCATCCTGATCTGGACTTCTTCTATTGTGCATTTGACAATACGCCGTGGTCATTTACAAGCTCCCCATGAAAGAGCCACAGAAACTGTGCAACAATTTGAACTGCACCGTTTTCAGGCAGGTTTATGTGCTGTTTACACAATACACACCGTGGAAGGAGATGGTGAAAATTGGTATCATGAATAAAAGTGCTCAAGAGAATATTTTCTTTTACACACAGTAAAATAAGTGTGTTCAGACAGTTTAAGTGTAAAATAAGTGTGTTCAGACAGTTTCAAAGTTTAGAAAAACGACTTTTAACTTTGGATTGTTAGTTTTTGTAAGGTTATATGAGAACAACAAAAGAGGTATTTTTTGTGTGTGCACATTTAAGAGCTTTCTCTTGTGTGTAGCATTTGCTAGTCTCTGTACATTAAATAGAAGTATATTTTCTGACAGCAGGACATTAATTATAGTTGCTCAATTGTGTGTGTCCAAATTGAAATAGAGTTTGGTATTATTTAATCATCATGTTTTTAGTTCTTATTCAGATCCAGTTTAATCAGTTTTTTTTTTATGATTTTGTCTGTCTAATAATAATAGCAAAGTTATACATATTTGTATTATATATTTTTGAGAGTTTTTTCTCACAGCATCTAAAGTTTTAAAGGTTTATCTGGTAAAACACATAAAAGGCTATTCCAGAGATGACAGTCATTAGGTTTTCCTTTCTTATTTCCATTGCTTCAAAATGCAAGTGCAAAAAAGAAAGATGAACAATTATTCCAAACACTGCAAATGTATCGTCTTGATTATGCACAAATACATCACTGCTGATTCTACGCTTCAATTGAAGAAGAAGAAGAAGAAGAAGAAGAAGAAGAAGAAGAAGAAGAAGAAGAAGAAGAAGAAGAAGAAGAAGAAGAAGAAGAAGAAGAAGAAGAAGAAGAAGAAGAAGAAGAAGAAGAAGAAGAAGAAGAAGAAGAAGAAGAAGAAGAAGAAGAAGAAGGAGAAGAACCGAAGTAAGAGTATTATTATTTTAAGAAATCATTATTCAAGAAAAGTAAAAGTAAGAAAGCCAAAATATCTACTAAATGTACTATTATTATTTCTACTAGCAGGACTTCATCACATGCACAACTGTTACCTCTATCATTTCATTTGATTTTACTTTATTTTATTTTTAAAAGGGGACCATGTACAATTAGAACATCAATGCTGCCATTTGAAGCTTTGTACCAGAGTTAGCCTTAGGCTAATTTACATCTGCAGTCCCCTGGCAGGGAAAAGAAAGACCACAAACATTTGACTGTACAGAAATGACACATCGAGCACTCTATTTACACATGCAATAACACCACACACTCTTTCACACACGGATGGAGACACACACAGAGCCAGTCCCATTAGAGCGTGGGACCTGAAGAGTCTAATGGTTACATCTCTGGGTGCTTTTGAGATGCTTTTTTTAGTTCCGTTTTAAAGCTTTGGATTGTAGCACATGTCCTTAGAGAGTCAGGCAGAATATTCCACCGCGTCGTGGCTTTCACTGAGAAAGCTGATTGTGCAAAAGCAAGAGTGACACGAAATATAAGCCAGGAGCCAAGCCATTTAGAATCTTGAACACCAGGCACAGATTTTTTTAGACTTAAAAAATTATGTTTGGCTAAGATGTTACAATGATGGTGCATTAGGGGTCTAAGGGTCTACCTGCCGTTCCCCCAGCCTGTCCCAACAGGTGACGCAATAGGACAAGTGGGAAGAGCTAAGAACGAGCATAAAAGTCATGGCTGCTTTCAAGGAGAGGCTACGTCTAATGTCTGAAATTAACCATGCTATTTTGGATGTTTTAGTTGTATTGTCGATATGTTTGTTAAAATTCAAGTTTGCGTCTCATAAAACACCGAAATATATTCAAATTCAGACACATTTACAATCGTCTAAGAGATTTTTGCATTGGTTTTTAGAAAGTTTTATCATTGCATTTATAGCAATTACTGATATTGGGACAACTTAAGTTTGTGCTAATGTTAAAATGTTTTAGGTTAAATCATAAAAAGTTTCTCTTCTATAGTCGAATATAGAACAAACACACATCATTCTGATACTTTACCATGCTTTACAAACCGAAGCCCGTTGCATTGACTTTCTATAAGCCCTTTGTTCCAAATGAGCGCATCGTTTTCCAGAGGTGGCGCATCCTCCCATCCCTGGACTCTCTTATTTAGTCCACTCAATCTGCCGCTCGCCACAGTCAATACACTTCACCCTTTCATTTTCTGTGTGCAGTCTATTTGGTGTCAGACAGCCGGCTCATGATCGGCAAAAAACATTTAAGGAAATAAATAGTCCCTTCTGTCCGACTCCATTTGCCCATCACCTCAGGACATCAGACACACGCGGTTTTCTCATCTCAGAGCTTTATAATGAAATGAATGACGACACGGGATATTGGGGATTTGAAAGCAGATTATACTGTAGGCTATGATGGTGTGGACTATACGCACTTGTTAATTCAGTTGCTTTAAAGAAAAATATACAGGGTGCAATCAGTATTACCCACGGAAGTTTTGTTTTTGTTTACGTTAGTGTTTGAAATACATGTGGTGGGCCATATGGCAAAAACACATGATCACACTTTTCTTGAAGCAAGATCATGAATTTGATTTGAAAGGATAATTAAAACAATCTGATTATTCTGAAAGTTTACATTTAGCTGTGATTGGTTAGATTTAGCTGTCACTGTCCCCCAGTCCGGTTCACTTTTGGGCGTCTTGGGCCGCACCTGTTATTGGTGGTCTGCGTTTCCCTGAACAGGTCCTGGCTCTCAGGGGTCTGCTACGTGAGCGGCTGATGTCCCACAAACATAACTAATGTTTTCTAAATAAATAAAATCTAAATTGTACCTGAATTATGTTTCTTTATAAGGCCAATCTCAGAAATTCAATGCAATTCCAAGTTTGTGGCTTGAGATGTGGCTAAAGCTAGAGTAAACAAGAAACAACATTTGGGTTTATGGTAATATTTTTTCTGCAATTGTTTAACTTCTCTCCATTTTGGGGGGTTTGGATGTTTGTCGGCTCCACAAATATAGTTATCATCACTGCCGGTTTGTCGCATGATCAAGGCGGCTTTTGGTGAGACATTTTTATTTTTTATTTTGCCTTCCCCTGGGTCTGCATTTTCTCTTAATTTCATGCTATAACATTTTGGGAGCCTAAAGCGAGCCAGCGCTCTCTGGGTGGGGAAAAGGTGTCTGTGTTTGGGCAGACAAGGGCATTAAATAGAGAAGTAGTGAATCACAATAGATCGTTGATCGCAAGAATGAGGTCACAATTTGATTTTATCACCACATCACCCAGCCATAAACTACAGTAACTTTTCTTTTGGCTTTGATCCAGTCTTCACTTTCCACATGGATAAACTGAGACTGACCACTTCTGATAGACACTGACCACTACAGACTAGGAATAAGAGCGACGTTTTTGGAACTGCTCTGATCCAGTGTATTTTTTTGTTCAAATTTGGCAACACTTCTGAAAACCTATGCCATTTTCCTGCTTATAACACATCACATGCACATAAAATATTCAGTTGCAGCATGACAATCAACGAGAACAATTGTAATGACGAAGGAGCAACACCCAACGTTACACTAAAAATTTGGAAGACAAACATGGTCGTGATGGAGGATGGAAACGTTAGAGTGATAAAGTTTGTTGTAAAATGAAATTCCCTTCGATGGGGACTGTGATACCTTGGCTCTTACCTTCCTCCCAGCCCTGTGGACTTCCTGACTTCTTCTCAGTTTTCCCGTGTCGGTCCCCGGCTGCTACGATGCTCCAGGTGAACTCTGGAGCCGTGTCCTGCTGCTGCTCACAGGCTGTTCTGGTGCCAGGACACTGTGGGCCTGGGGACAGACAAACACACTTTCAGTAATGGACTTATAACACGCATAATACAGTGACTGTGCGAAGTATATGGAACGTTTTGGTTCATGCAGAAAATTACAAAGAACGGGGTAGTACCAAAACAATAAAATAATTTGTATCCAAGGATTTTCTATAAAACTTCCAAGAAAATATTCATTTCAAATCTAATGCTATACTGTATATTTTCTCCACATTAAGTCAGAGTTTATTAGAATATCTAATCATACAGAGGTATTTCACAGCATGCATCATTACAGGGAATTTCACAGTGACAACGTTGAGAAGACAATTTACTTTAATGTCATAGTTCAAAATGATTTGCTTGGACCTCTGCCAGTATCTTGCAATGTTCAAACAATGTCCTGTATCTCTTCCTTTTTCAGTTTTCTTCATAGCAATCCAAACAAACCAATGGGAGCAGGGGACAGTGTAGTGTTGAGTAGCTGGATGTGGTGTTATAATTGGCACCACAATCCCCTTGAAATACTTTAACAAAATATGTTGTTGCTCTTGTGATAAGTCTCCATTTGCATATAGGTTTCCTTGCTAAACTCTTGTTAAAAGTTAGTCTTTGAGCTGCAGAAAGGCCCCCTGCTGTTGCCCTTTGCGTCTGGACTCCATCTGCTCCGCTCCCTGTAGACAGCCCTCTCACACGCTCATCCCCAGGGTTTGGTAAATCACTGCCTGCCCCTGGCCACTTTCAAATGACTTCTGCCTCCGAGGACCACACTCGCACTCACACTTTATCTATTCAACATGTTCATCATTATATTCTCTACATCAGAATGTACCATAACTCAAATGCGGTGTGTTTCGATGGCTAGTGACTGCATGGTTGTTGCTTAGAGAGTGACCTGTTCAGAACAGTGAGTTTGGAATGAGACCAAATAGAAAATCCCTTGAGATAAATTGTACATTGGCAAGTGCCACCAAGGGCATCGAGGGCAAACTAACCTGGTCGATGAGAAAAGTACGAAAAGCACTGTGGTCAATTGAGTGGAAAGGAAAAGTCTAAGCAGCTATTTTATATTGAGCATGGACAAAAATGTAAAGTATTATCTTTAACAAAGTAGAATTTGAGCAAGAGACATAGTAGGCATAACAAACAAGACTCAAGACTATAGGGAAAGTAAAATCTATAATTCTACATGGGAAAAACATTTCATCTTTACACTACAATGTGAGAATCCCAGATCAATCTTTAACCTTAACATAGTATCCTATTCAGCACACGTTTAATATCTCCAGCGACTCCTCCTCCCTCTGACACTGATAAAAACACACACAGCTCTACTCTCCTCTGTTTTACAACTAAACATACATACATTTATTTAGGTGTCTAAACGGGTTGTTTTCTAAGGGAAACTTGAAAAAATAAAGCGTTTTTAATTACTGACACGTAAGGCCGTGTATAACATTTTTCAAAGTTCATATTTTAGCCATTCCTGGGTTGAATTATGTCAAATAAAAAGTGACAGAAAGATAAAACCAACCTCTGTTAGAATATAGCAGCAGTAAGTCTGCAGTTTACTTCCTCTGCCTGCGAAAGGACGGCAGGCATAACTCTTTCCTAGTGCACCAAAATGACAACACAGAGCGCATGGAGCGATTCAATACTATTTTGAGAATCGTCCCACTCCTTATATTGAATTACTTTCTCAATAATACACCAAAAATCTGATGATTCTCAAACGTCAGAACATTATTCTTGGATGCAGACATGATGCAGACATGATGGAACAATAGCTATATTTAAACCTGTTCAACCGGACCAGACAGCTCACTGGAAGAGTGTCTCTTTTTAAAATAAAGTGAGAATATCAGCGAAATATTCTGATCATTTGTCCTCTTAGCTTACAGTTGCTGTGCTTTTGAACATCACTCACGTAGAATATGAATGAAGGGATGTTTGTAAAGGGCTTATGTGGAGATATACACCAAATACTGTAGGTCTAACGCAGACATGCTTATTACTCACTGTTGCTAATTTGATTGTAAACAAACAGACAAAAGTTTGAACTACCTACCAATGCAAAGTTACATCGAAACATTCAGACGGCGAGAGAGTTGACTTGAGTCCCAGAAGGTCCTGATGTGTGTAACAGTTCCCTTCACAGGATCAGACCCAAATGTCAGATTTCCAATTCCACCTGCTAGCTCCTCATCCTCAATATTCATCTTCAGAGACACAAAGCAATCGTGTGGTGTGTGTGTGTGTGGGGATAGGGGGGGGGGTCAACAAGGATTAACCACAACAGCCTCAAAGTGTGGTGTGTGTGTGTGTGGGGATAGGGGGGGGGGTCAACAAGGATTAACCACAACAGCCTCAAACATTGTCCAGAACAAGAATGAGAAACCCCAACACGTGTTTTGCCTTACAGTGTGTTGCAAATCGTTAAAACGGTTTTGCAATTTTTTCAGTCAATAACATCCCGCAGCCATTGTAGCAGCAGTATTTTTCATTTGACTTGGCGGAATCGTTTTTCTTTCTTTCTCCTTACTCTTTTCTAACATTTGTGCATCTGAAAAAATAAAATAAAAAAATGTTTTATTTTAAGCAGGGAAGAGACTGCTAAAATCTGCGGATCAATCTGACTCATCCATTGTAATTTTACCTTTGTCAAGTTAAATACTTTATGGTAGTAATGAATACATTTATAGTTAGAGGGGTCAGATTATACATTACTACATGTTGTGACATTCCACTTAAGGTACATTCTGTTAAGGGTATAGAGTAAAACAGAGGGTAAAATAAACACCTAAAGCAAATCTATTCACATAAAGCTTATAGACTTTTAATAATACTCCTTAAGTACATGTAAAAACAAAGAGTAAATAAAGGTATATTTATATTTTATTTAATATTTGATATTTCTATCTCTTCGAAAATAAGAGTCCGTTTCTAACATGATTATTCACATCACTTACCACTGATATTAAGGCTGATTTCCCTAATGTCCTTTTCATAACGCTCATGCTAGATGCCACCTCTTGTGTTTACCAAATAACACATGTTCTGTGCTGCCTGAGTGCAGTGACAACAGGAGGACGCCATATTTAAATAGTCTCACCACTGCTTCATCTCCGGTCCCCTCTTGCTTTTTGCAAATGTGTTTTATTCCACCACTGTGCCTCATTACACTAGAACAGCACTCGCAGCCGAGGGAGGCAGATGTTCTATTGTGGCGCACGGCAACTCCTCAAGTGGCTCCCATCCATCTGAGGGCCCATGTTACAGCTGGCACACACTCACAGGACAGGGACATCTATCTCCACCAGGGGGGGCTCTGAGGGGGGCAAAGGGCGTGAGCAGGGGTTCTCTCAAACCAAGTGTCTGATGCTGTTTTTTGAAGGAAGCAGTTAGGAGAAAAGGGAGAGCCGCCCGGCAACTGTTAACACCCACAAAAAATCTGTCACATCCAAAATGCTTCATGGAGCTGCCAGGGGTGGGGAAAAGTACTCACGTTTGTTACTTAACAGTAAAAGTTCAGAAAGTACATGAGGAAAGGAAATACTCACGTAAAAGTAACGGATAAAACAAATCTACTTGTAAGTAAATGTTTAATTATGCATTTGAAAAAGTACTTCAAGAGTAAAAAGTAAATATATTTCACACAGATTTTAAAAACTTTTCGTGTCAATTGTGGTGATTTTGATACAGGAGTAATTCCAATAATTATTTTACATTTTCAAGTGAATTTTATGTAAGTATCTGTGTGTGTGTAGGTCACCATGAACCCCTCAAACCTTTCAAAAAGTACTTTCTACTTTTTAGTACTGTTCAAAAATGTAATGAAGTAGAAAGTACACATACACACCTGCTCTCAGATGTAGTGAAGTAAAAGTAAAAAGTATCCACATGACATAAGTAAAGTACAGACAACTAAATAAAAAGTACAGTACATTTACTTTTGTAGTTCTGTTCTTTCCATCACTGGTACAACTACTGTACATACAGTACAGTCTAATAATATTCCGTTTGCTTTTTGATTTGATATCATCAGTGTTCCAAGCACTGATCCAGTAACTCACAGTTAGAGGGTTGGGCAAACAGCTGGGGCCCGTGGGTACTGCCAGGGTAAGAATCATGACTTACATTAATAATACAATATCCACATGGTGATGCAACTCCTACAACTGCAACAGGGCACAACATCTACGCAGTTAGATGTCAATAAAATAATTTGCTGTGGGTTTAAAACACTTATCATATTGCCACCCACCTACATGGCAGCTGTTTTAAGTAGGGTTATAATTAAATGAAACGCGTCAAATGTATGGTAATGTAGTCAGTATGCTTAGTGAGATGTATATTGATACGAGTTACTGATCTGTGTAAAAAAAGTGATTAGATACAGTATTAACATACATTTATAATTATATCTGTCATGTAACGCTTTTGACTTGGAAGGAATCAGAATACTAATTGCTTAAACAGTTGCAGCCGACATTCTCTATTAAAATAAATATGACGATCTGCTTAGTCTATTATATATACTCCACTGTACACTGTGCACGGCTCTATTTTGTTCCACCGTTTTATTTTTGTCACACAGAGCACGTTGTTCGATTCAGATCTCTGCGGCGTGTTAAGTTCTTTCCGCAGAGCAAAAATAAATACGAAAATAGCCGTACCACCTCCTTGCGGCGGAGTGATCAAACCAATGACCGGTGGAAATCTGAAGTCGAAACAACGTGTGCTTCGTAACGAAAACAAAACTTGTGAGAGAGTGCTAAAACGAGTTAAATGAGGCAAACATTTCACCAAACTACCGCAGAACACCTGTAGACGCCAGGCCCAGACGAGCAGTAAAAGACCATGGTAGTAATAAAAGGAATTAAAATGATTTGCTTGTAAATATCACTCCAGTTTATATGAAAAATCCGTATCAAGCAGTAGTGTGTGCGGCGACTTTTATGGACGGGCAAGCAGACTCAATATTTAGTGGATAATACAGACATTTTACACGAGTTTCAAAGCAAGTTTGTTTTTGCCATCATGACTGGATGCAGAAGCAACATACAACTTCTGAACAAACTGGGACTTTTTTATCACTATTTTCTGAAATGTCTGAAAAAAACCATTACATTTAATCAATGCATTATGAAAAAGGGATGAAAACTAGGCACCAAAAGATGAGTTAGTTTATTTATTTGAGACCCCAACTGTTTGAAATGTCAAAGGGCAGTATGTAGTCAGTCTATTAAAGTAATCCCAACACAGTTTACCCTTCAGGTGCAGCTGATAGACACTGGAGTGGAGACGGAGTGCAGAGAGCGCCTGCTGCAGCTGGTGCCTGTGTTGGCTTTAGCGGGGGGTAATAAATGCCAGCAGACAGCAGATGCTCGAGGCACACAGAGATGTACGACCACAGCCTACAGCCATGTTCTGCACTTCTTGTTGCTGCAGTGACCTCAACCCGGCCAAACCGCTAACTCTAAACGCTTCTGCTCTTTTAACTTTTCCCGCTGAAATCGTCCCGGTTTAAAATCATCAAAATGTCTCAATGGATATACGAGAGCTTGTAAAATCGACACTTGGTCCTAACAAGTCGAGAAATATGTGCCACCAAGTCCCTTTACCTAGACATAAAATCTTTTACCATCCAAGGAGAAGCCATACATGTGTTATAAAATATACTTATTACATTTGCCCTTGGGCTGTCAGATGGGTTTTTTGGACGAGTGCATTTGAGGCTATTAGGATTTAATTTATTTGATCAAACTATGCCCATACTCCGTGTGTCCAGATGTGCAGCTTTTTGTTCCAGACACCATTATCTACAGCCAATTCAGAACACATCGGCAAAAGTAAAGTGGAGTTGAATGGCTTTTCATTACCCCCGTTTTGTTGATAAAGCATACGCAAATTATATCTCCATTATGATGTGTAATCCCTCAGTTGTCCAGTTAGGTTCCATGGCAAAATAAAATATAATAGAACTTGTTTTAAGTGTGAATATGTTTCACCACTCATCCAAGTAGCTTCTTCAGTTCTTCTGACAGGGATCTGGTAAGTCACTGCCTTAAACGTCTGTCTAAAGGGAAGAGCTAAGTACACTCAAACTAACACACCCTAGTTGTTTATAGTAGAGGGTATCTGGTGTTAGTTAAGTCTATTGAACCCAGGTTTCAACTGTCATATTTGGCACGTTTGTTCATGTCCCAAATGGGTCATCTAACTCCTATTAGCATACTCCGATTAGGTCTATTGTGTTTTAATTTTGGTTTAGGCCGGAGGATACAGGTGTACATTTGAGATAAGTTGTACCCTAATTTCTGTTCAGTGATGGATTGTCAGTCCTCTTCTCCTTTGCCAGGATCTGAATTTCACTGTCCTCAAAGGTGTGGTTAGCGGCTGTGAGATGGAGATCCTCAGCAGACTGGGGTCCAAAGCAGCTCTTGTGACAATCTTGTTACATTCTCTTATTGAGTGGATGGAGTGGCGAAAGGGGAACCCAAACAGCCACAGAATGTACCAACATCGATGTGAGCGCTGCTCTGGCATGCAGTGCAAAAAAACACTACTGTTAAATCAAGCATATTAATATAGCTTATCCTAAAAGACACAAAAGTATGCAGTGGTCAGAACTTTACCTCTCCTAAAAAGGGATGGGACTATTGTTAATAATATCGTAATATATACGATGATATTTTTATTGAGATAAAAAGGCTGAAAATAATTGTTGGTTTTAAATTGATCAAAGATAATTATCATTGTGCCACCAGATTGTGCAGAAAAAAGCTACTTATATATTGTGTTCTCATCTATATTATTATTATTATTTTTTTTACTTATAACAAAGTATATATACTTATAACAAAGTATATATATTTTATAATTTTTAAACAAATTCAAACTATAAAATATTCATATTTATAACATTTATAAAGAGTTAACACTATGTCAATAATTATCATGATATTATCGATAATTGCAGTTATTTTGGTCATGATAATCATGATACACTATTTCAATATTGTCTTACGTTCCCAAACACCACTCCCATCAGAGCTCTGGGTCCACAGCAGCACAGACGGATGATATCAGCGTGTCATGGTGTCAGTAGTGAGCAGTGAGTCCTGTGCCTGTCACAACAGGCACCGGGCAGATGTGTCAGACTCACCTGGTATTAGTGCCGTATCCAGGGGGAAGCTCAGGTCATCTTCTGCCACCCACGAGAAGTTCCAGTAGCCATTAGGAACGCCCACCGCGCCTCTTCCTGCCAACGGCTCTCCTGCAACAACAAACAAGAGGCTTTCAGTAAAGGCAGAACTTGGTGGAACAATGGGCCACATAGTCATGGGCGGGACGGTGGCAGAGTGACTTGCACTCTTGCCTGACAGCAAGAAGTTTGCAATTTGGTTTCTCCCATCAACCCAAAACATGCACAATAGATAAAATCCTCCAGCAACAGTAGTCCTGACCAAGCCTAGCACAAGACGTGTCCCTGGGCGCTGCACTGCAGCGATCACTGCTCCTGAGGAGATGCCCCAGTGTCATTGAAAGATGGGTCAAATGCAGAGAACAAATTTCCCTACGGGGAAAATAAAGTCCTGCATCGTAGTTCATGCTTTGCAATATTTAGCCTTCACTTTCCAAAGAACTAAAACTAAATAAATAAACAAGCATATTTTCACATTTCAAATGATCAGAATATGAATTCATTGCATTACACTGAAAAAATGTACAAGCTTAGATAATATGTTAAAAAGCAATTGAATTAAGTAGTCATTGGTCAATAGAACATATATACATATATTGTTTCTGTACAAACTTATCCAAAATGCACAAGCAGTTTGTCCTAATTAGTAACCAAAAGATGAATCTTGATTCTAAAATGATTTTAAATGCCTGTGCCACAGTCCCTAGCACCGAGGCCACAGATTAATGGTCTACAAGCCACAAAGTGACACTGCGCACTCGAGTCATAAAGTTAAAGAGAGAGTGGACCCACATGAATTGGATATTGGATATCAATAAGCTGTATAATTAGGCAAGGACAAGTTTGTGTGATTCAGTTTGACCCTTGTCTACACCTTCCAAAAGCGCAAGCTCATTATCGCACGGTCGAACAGCGTGTGAAGTCGAGCTAACAAGTTCTCGTGCTCCCGCCTCTCACACACACACACACACACACACACATATGCTAGCTCCCCCGCCTTGTCTCAGTTTACTGGTAATTAGTGGCACAACCAGCTTGCATGTCAACAAGTGGAATAGGGAGACGCCATATTTGAGCCAAACAGGCATTAAAGGTGGGCAATCTGGCAAAAATGCTAATGATTTCTTTGACTTAACTTTATATTGCCCCCAAATGGTAGTGAAAGGCTTTTGCTGTGAGTTAACACTTGTCTATGTCGGTTAAATCCACCGATTACTCATTTGCTCTTGTCTTATATCTCAAACCTTGAGTCAGTGAGTCTGCACAATTCCGGGTTGCTCCGAGTTGAATTTTTCTGCCCCCAATGACAGCAATGTGTAGCAAAAAACAGTGAAGCGCCATAATTTGATCCTGCCTTACCTGCCTTAAAGTCATCCTTAAGCGTTTTTGAGTGGCTTTTCAAATTCATGTTGTAAGTTGTCAAAAGTGCGACAGACTGAACCAACTATGTTTATCTTGCATGATAGTCCCTGTCACTCTGCTCTTTGTGCTGGTGGCCAGTTGACCAGGCCGTCCTTGTAAATAGAGTTTGTTCTTAATGGATTACCTGATGAATAAAAGAAACGTAATAAATAATTAAGAGCATGACTGTGGTTAACCAATAAGAACGCGAGAAGGGAAGTGTCGATGTTTCAGGGCAGAACTGCATTAAACCTAAAAGCACTGAATGACAATACAATGATACTGTGAAAAGGACCAGATCGCACTTCAAATGAAATCACACAGCCTCATTGCATATTGACACTTTTCCCTCAACAATTGACTGTGTGAATCCAGAATCACCTTTGAAGCTGCGTTTTCTTTTTGCACACTATGTAAACTGTCGGTAAAGTGTTCCAAGGGTCATGCATAACTTTATTTATTCTTTGGCACCAATTAACCTATTCAAGTGGTGGCGATACCTTGACTATGGCCCTCCCTTATAATATATGCAAAAGCACTTAACAGGGCAAAGCATAATGAGGTCTGAGGTCCCACGGCTGATACATGTCGGCTCAGACCTACTTATGCTCCTAATATTTACATAGTATTATATTTTAACTCACTTATCAAACATGGATGTCCGATTGAGACAGAAAACATCAGAAATCTAAAATGAAGACCCCTAATAATGACTTAATTACATGATGGCTTAAACAATGAATAGAAAAGTGGTTACTTACATTTAATTTTGTTTCATTCCAGTCTCTTGTAAAATAAAAGACACGTTAAAAAACAGAACACACATTTTTAATTAAGTTTCTGTTTGTTACTACATAAAAAAAAAAAAAAAAAAAGAGGACAGTGCATATTAATCAGTGTGTCAGCAGCAGCTTCAATATCAATATGCACAATACAATAGCAAAATTACATACGTTGCCCTAAGGCAGGTAAAAATATTAAACATCAAATTAGACATAACTTGACTTAACACATTAAACTTAAGAGCCAACAGACACAACGTATGTCAAGACATCTGAGGCAGAACCAAGAAAACAAGAGACTATTTACGGTAAAAACAACAATCAGAAGTTTTCTAGCCTTTGCCAGTGACCACAATTTCCAAACGAGAAAATATGTTTAAGACAAGGTTTAGATACAAAGCATGTTAAGCAAAATCAGAACAACAGTGGAAACTAGCAGACAATTACAGTTTCAGCACAAAATCGACTACAAAGACCACTAAGAAACTGAATCATTTGTGCTGAAAGCATATGTAATTTAAGCATAGATTTTAACATGACCATCAATATCCTATAAAAAACTCTGTATAAGACTAACAGAGGTTAAACTTCAGGTCAGGAGTGCAGCACTTGTGAGCGGACAGCAGCGTGATGTATGTGCAGCCTGTGGGCTTTGTTTTAGGATAGTGCAGTGATCCAGAGATGAGCCCAATTACCCATGAAGAGAAGAGGCCCCATGAATCTGCAGCCTGGACAGCCACAGCAAACAACGAAGCCCATGCAATATAAAGATTGTCCTAAGCAGTGTTTAAATAAATAAACGTTCTTACAAAACAGTCACGGACGCTCGGCTTGCACTTTACAAATATACACTACAAACTTGTTCGGAGCTAATTAAGTGTTGAATAAGGACAGATGCATATTTTCGTACCCTGTGCATTGCATTTGTCCGCTTTTCTTTCCCCATTAATTACAGATTTACTCGGGGATACATACATTACTGCCTGAATAAATTGATTACTTGTCCGTGGCAGTGACAAGCCATTAAATGCTCGTCAAACTGGGCTAGCTCCACATCAGGTGGCAGGGCACTGGAATTGGCTCCTTTCTCTCTTGGAGCAGGCAACAAAAGACTGCATTGATTTCCATCAACGCCGGCCTCATGTCCACTGAGTGCTCTGACTTTCATTAAGACCTTCACAGGGTCGGTCCTATAAAACAGTGCCGAACCAGTGGTGAGGGGAACACTTAGTTATGCAAGCTATTTGAATCTAATCTAGCACAATAAAGAATGGCAAATGGAAGTAAGGCCCACTTGGTCACAATTTAGTTTTGTACTACTAAAATGCCTGGATTAAGACTGAGACAATTATTGTTCTTTAAATTAAAAGATAAAAGAGTTCAAATGCGTACAAATGAATTACATTTACACTAATATGAATTGTTGGTATTCTTAAAAGGTTTATTGTCATTGATTAACACTTAATTGCATTAAGTTCATGAGAAGTGAAGTCTCGCATCAAGTTATTCTCAAACCAATTGCCTCTATTAAAAGTTTAAGTGGATAAAACATCACTGGAGAAATCTGACAGTTGACAAGGAACACAACAAATAATGTGAGAATGAGGACGGAGGGCAATGCTTCTGGATAAAGGCGGCCGTTGAAATCCAGAAACTATATCCCACACTCCTGGGGTACTGTTCTGAAGTAGTCAGACTGCGGATGATGTGTAATTCAGAATAACGTAGTCATAACAACATCACGTGACCACTCTGAATGACATGTTTTGTACTTGTATGCATTGTCATTCTCTCTTCTGAAGTCTTACCCTTTTAAATGGAGGGGCGGAGTTAAATCTTGTGACACATTTAAATGGATAATTTGTATTCATTTTAGTTGTCCACTTACCGTAATAAGCTCCTTTACTCTTGTTGTATAATCGTCTGTCTGCCTCAGTGGAGTAGGATGGATTATTAGAATAGAATAAAGTGTTTTCCAAATCAGGGGTGGTACCTTTCCAAGTGAACAGTATCTATTAGTTCTGCTAGCTCTCTCACACAATCAGCGGTAGACTTGGAACAAAATGTTGTTTTACTCTAAGATTCTACAATGACATCCTGGCCAAGAACTGAGTGTTTGTGAGAATGAATCAGAGAATGCTTTAATGTTGTAAATGCTGTGAGTGAAACATGCGATCATGCCATACAAAAATATATTATCATACTATTCAGTGCATTGCTGAGATTTTTGCATTTCATTTAACATACACACAATGCCAGGAGAGAGCACAAAGACCCCACACTCTCAAACACAATGATTATGTCCGTTAAACCTGTGCATTAAGTCCAAGTAATGTATGTAAATCTGGCATGTGTTCAACCTATTTGTCTGATTAAAGATCTTTTCCCAGAAAAAAACAGACCTATTATTTAATTACAAAAATTCTGAATTCATACCTCAACAAATTAAATTAATCCAGACAGCACAGCCTTTCGTTTCTCACAATTAAAGCTTAAATGGAGCATATGGTTTAATGTTGGATAATAACTTCTTTCATACACACAAAATGTCCATTTTCATAACTAAACTCAGTTATACAAATGTTGACAAAACACAAATAAATCAAGAGGCAAAAAATATATTTTTTCTAAATCAGATGAATTTTAATTAGTTTACGTTCCCTCTTAATTAAATATCTTCCAACGTTAATTAGCCAAAAACTCAATTCAACTGCGTATGTTGCTAAATAAACAATTCACAATTTTATTTCATTTTTAAATTGACACAGCAATCAAACAAACAAACTCTTAAAAGCCTTCTATTTAAAGTATTATGCCGTATACTGTAGTCAATCTACCTACTGCATACCCATCTTTTTGATGAAATTATGTTTCCAACCTACTGTCAAGACTATACATCAGAAAGTGTAGAAAACGTCATCAATGTCCATTTCAGCTCCATGTCTTATCTCTCTTCAAAGCCCGTGACCATGATGATAAGCTGTTTGTTTCATTACATCATCAAAGAGCAGTAGCGCAGATTCGGATGGACCTGACTGAAACTTTGATTTGGTTTGTGGTTGTTCTGTCGCCCCGTGAGGAGATGATGAATGTGTTGTGGGTATAATGAAGGGGGGAGTGATATGCCATGCACAGATGAATGATTCATCAAAGAGGGACGTTCAAAGGCCACTTCAACATGATAATGATTAAGGTGAAATTACAGTAGTTGGACTGAAGCGCACTCAGGCAACATTCTTCTGTGCGTCAGTAACGGCCATCCGAGACAAAGACTTTCTCATCAATTTTACATCAAACTTTAGTTTTTACTCTGTATTTCTACAATGACTTAAGCTGCTTTATAGCTAAAGCTAAGTTCAATGCCAATATGCTACTGCTCAACTGTTACCGGTTCAAGATGAGACTTTTCTGTGAGAGGGTGCGCCACCTGCCTGTCACCCTGGGAGTGTTATTGCATTGCCTTAAATGTTTCACACTATGGCATTAGACTTATATCAATAATGATATTAATAATACCAAAATGTAGACATATTAGTAGGACACGTTCATCTGGATGCGGTACCACTACATGGGGCTATTATGGCAGGTAAAGCCATCTCGATTTAGCACTCTTTATTTTCATCCGTGGCCTCCGTGGTTAAAATAGTTTGTGTAGTTTTGCTGAAGAGAAATGTTCAGGCCAGTTCCAGCTTGCACTGCAATACTTCTTATAAAACATTTTAGCATATTGCCCATCCCTCACTAAACTATTTCTCATTGCAACACATTTTCCATGACGTATGCACTACTTTTCCAATCGGTTCTGTTTGATGGAGGGGCCCAGAGACGTGGAAGAGGTCATTTTAAAATTTCACTTTGATTTCCTGCATCCTTGGTCCTTTTTAACTCTTGTATCTAGGCAACAACGTGGCTCCCTGACACATAGGAAGCCTGCTGGTGAAAAAGAAACACAAAATGAGGTAGTGTCAGTCCCATGTTAGTCTGTGGGCTACAATAGCATTTACATTGCACTGCATGGACAGACTGACAGCCAATTAGCCGTACACGGATGCAGAGGCTCGATGCGATGTCTCTATGTATTGCCAGGTACACAATGGTCTTCAGTGATAGTATGAGCAAGGAACAAAATGTAACAAAAACTCTGCACTCGACTGGAAAGGAGCAGTCACTGGAGTTTTCATTTGAATTCAGCAACATATGTGCTCTGTTTCCTCCTGCGCAAAAAATACTACAGCGTATTATATCTGTATGCAGGAGGGTTTGTTGATCAAAAACTGACAAAACATGAATTGTTGTCAAAAGAATGAATACCCAGATAATAGTCGATACTGAAACTGCATGAAAATATACTTATTTGAACAAGTATTATTATAGTTTTATATGTTTTTTAGGAGACCAAATTACTATTATTTAAGGTTAAAAGGACCATTCTGTTAAAGGAGTTTTATTATAATTGTGGTATTGGAGTCGACGTGAGCATTTTCTCTGAATCTGAATTTCCACCATTATCTTCCAATGCATATCTCCTTCATTCACTTCCAGGTTGAATTAAAATTGAGTTTTAGCATAACGACAATAAAAGAAAGGCTATCAGGTGGCCACTGATTTAAACTTCTTTAATAAACATTGTACTACATCAAACCATAGAAGAGAAACATCCTTGATATAAGTTTGGCCTAAATTGTAACAACAATGCCAAGCAAATAATTTGATTTATAAGGATATAAAAATGTGTTCTTCAATCTTTTGCTAAATAGAATGTTTTGACAAAAATCTTGCAATACATATTTCTTTTTATTTGTGAAAATGTAATGGTCTTGGCCACCAGCTGAAAACACAAATCAATCAACGCATTTATCTTGTCAGTGGAATGCAGAGTCTGTGAAACTTCAGGCAAATATTTTCCAAACATTACAAACAATCACCAGCTTATTTCTGTCAGATACGGAGATTGTCATTATATTCTCCTGCTGCCGACTGCAAGCACAAATTAATCATTGCAAATAATCACCTCTTTTATCTGACTTTCATTTCCCGCACGACTAGGGGGAAAGTCTCCAGTCTGCTTTTCTACAAGTTTAAAATGCAGAGGGAAGGGAATACTAAAAAGTAGAGCAAAAATATTATTATTGAAATTCAAAGTACTTTTGTGGTTAAATGTAAATAAATAGACATTTTTTTTGTGATGGCCTTTTTCCCAGCTGCCAGAAGTATGTACCAAAGATATCCATTTATTTATTATTTTTGTGTAACAGGACAGTCCCAGAACCACAATTTCTCCAACATTTAGCTTTTCATTGTGAATAAAGAGCACTTTGACATGGGTCACATCCTTCCAACAGAATTCCACCCAATCATGTGACTTTGTGGTCCTCCATTCTGAAGTACATACATTTCCCCACTCTTCGTCCATCAAAACAAAATTACCCTCTTTTTCCCATTTGATTTTAATATATTTAGTCAGTTGACTGTCCAGGTCATAAATGCATTTGGATATTATTTCCCTTGAAAGTTCTGATTTATATTCCTTAATAAAGATTTCAGTATGAGGGTTATAATAACCGTTGCTTTGTTTTATTTCTAGATTATAATAACCCCTTATTTGCAAATGCCTATAAAAGTCCTGTTTGTCCAAGCCAAAAGATTCTTTATACATATCAAAGCTTTAGTAAAAAAAGTTTCTTTTACAATCTGTTAAAAAAAAACAAAACAAAAAAAAAAAAAGTTATCCAGAGTGATCTTAAATCTCACATTGACAGCCGACCACCATAACATTTTAACATCTTTCTTTAGTTTATAGTGTTTTGATTAGCTTTTTCCAATGCAATGCTGTGATTTTTCAGACAAGGGAGGCCCCAACCACCCTTTTCTTTTGGTAGTTGTGGTCTTAAATCGGATACGAGGTTTTTTTACCAGGCCATATAAATCTAGATTTGAAATTGCTTTATTCCACTCATCAAATACGCGGCTGGGGATAGAAATTGGAGCTTGGAATGGATAGAGAAATCTGGGTAAGACACTTGAACAACTTTAATAGTTTCAATTTGCATAAACACACACAAAACGGTTTGCTTTTTTATGAAAAGAACAAGAGGGCAACAATACTTAAACGTTCTTTGAGAAATATTTTTTCTATCTGCCTGATTCTATGTCTGTTATTTAACAAGCTGAATGTTTTGTAATAAAATGTTTGCATCCGTAGTTAAAAAATCTGTTAGTAAATACGGATTTGCTCATGTTTCTGTAAGGTTTGGGGTTCACAACCCCATTTTCCAACCATCATAATGGATGACAGGGATTTAGCCGGCTATCAAAGTCTCGATTTAAATAACTTTGGACATTTACAAAAAAGAAAAATGTACAATGAACATACTGTACATTTTTGATTGTGTCTTTTACTCTCTGGTCTTCTTATGTGTGTGATTCTGTGTATTTAATACTCTCAGCAAAAATTCCAAGGACGATACTGACAGACCATCATATCTATAGATGCATAGCTTTTCCCTACCACCACTCTGCTTTATCCATTCTACATTCTCCTCCACAAACAAACCATGATATACCCAAAAAGTTCTGCTTTCAAAGCGTCCGTGATATACTGCCCACCTCCTTCTTCCCCTCGGTAATCACCACACCAGTCACCAGTTAATGCAACGCTTTTAAAAACTGAAATGGTACTCTATAAATCTGACTGGTCCCTTTCTCCCCTCTCATGTTTTTTACCGTTTTTTGACCTCGTAAACACACGCACACAGATAGAGTAGAGGCAGTCAGTGCTTTCTATGATATTGCCTCTCAAGTGCTCCTTGTATTCTGTGTGATTCCACTCCACTCCAGCAGGGCCACATGACAGCCACTATAGTAAATCATCGTGGAAGCTCTCAGCACTTTGTCCCTCTGACATGTGTGGAGTGTGAGTAGGTGTGAGGCTCAGTCCTCTTCTGTCTGCTGCCCATACACACCGGTCACAAGCAAACTCCTGTCTACAGATAATGGGACCATGCTATGTGCTGGCTACCGTTCCGTTCGACATGGTGGATATTTCGATCAAATGAAACAAAATAACTACAGGAAATATTCTGAGAGAGTTTGAGTAATTTTAGAGTGACACTAATTGACACGAAGCAGTTTTGATACTTGAAAAATCACCCTAAGGGGTCGTGGTTAAAGTAGACAGTAGTCATCTCCAGTCTCTCCCTCTCAAAAGCATTCTAAACTATGTGGGTAATAATGGACTCAGATTTGAACTTTAACAGCCACATCAAATTGCTAACATCAGCAGCATTTTACCATCTAAAAGACATTGTCAAATATATTGTCAAACCAGACTCCTAACCTAAATTATCCACTGTAACAGCCTGCTCACTGGCCTCTCCAAACGAGCTGTAAAACAGTTGCAGTACATCCAGAACGCTGCCTGCTCGGGTCCTGACTAGAACCAGGAAGTACGATCACATTAGTCCTGTGCTCAGGTCTCTGCACTGGCTCCCTGTGGCTCAGAGAATAGACTTTAAAGCAGCTCTGCTTGTATACAAGTCTATCCATGGCCTAGCACCAAAGTACATCTCGGTCATGTTAGTACTATATGGATCATCTCGGACTCTGAGGACCTCAGGGACCGGCTTCCTGCTGGTGCATTATTAATTCAGTCCACATTTGGTGGTAGTGAGCCACTATTGTAGCTGGAATAGTTGACATCGATGCACAGCATGTACTTATGCTTTCACTACACATTTATAGGTGGAGGAGGAGATTATGGCAGATTGGACAGTTGTTTTTTTTGCCGCAACATTACGCGGACTCGACATTGGCTGCATCTTCTCGCTGGATTTTAACCATGCCACATTTACTTGCGGTTTACGTTTTCACCTGGACTGAGGAGGATGATTTCAGCCAAGTGTCGATCATGTCTATTTTGGCTTCAACACGGACCACGGACTGTGACTTTGATTTACGCACAGCACATTTTTAGACTTTTGACTGTGTTTTGGACCTGCAGTTCTTTTTATCTGTAAGATTATACATTGTGATTTGATTGATTCAATGTAGGCTTAAGTTAAAACATTGTGCTGTTTGTGCAGAATTCTCAGTTGTGCAAACCTGCGTTGTTACGTCTGTGCTGTGTATTTATTGACGAGCGAGTTTGATGGCAGAACACGGTGAAAGTTTTCTTAAAAGGCAGATGATGTGAAAACCTTTAATAGTTAAATTACACTGGGCATGTGCGCAAAACTTGTTTTACGTGGAAAATGTGGTCACCATGGTCACCTGAGCCCTTTTGGGGTTTTAGTGATCATAGCATGGTACTGCAATATTACGGTTACCGCAACAGCCCGATTAACAAAATGTTTTCAAGACACACTAGTGTTTCCTAGCTCACTGGTTGACATTCAAGGATCTACAGTAGATAACTGCCAAAAAAGCCTTGCATAATTCCATTTGCAGTGTGATTCAGACATAAATCATGCTCACCAACTAATTACAATAACAAGCTTTGTGTATTAGCATTGTTAAATGACTTATCCAACACTGAATCTCCATCTAAAACCCTTGTTTATGTCATAACATTTCTCAATTAATGTTCGCCCTTGGCAGCATCATGTATCCTGTCAAAAAGGTAGTCAGCCACTGCCTAATTCCGTCATCATTTATTAGGTGTGAAACAAACAATATCTGATAATACACCACAAAATTGAATAAACAAGGATTTTTGGCCTGTACTATTCTATCTTATTATCTCTATCTAAAACCCGCAGGTAAAAGTAGATTGCATTAAATATTAACAGCAACATCTATTTCACATGAAAATCTGACAGGAACCTGTCAATGGGGTCACTGCGCTCTGTTCTGGCTGATAGGAGAGGCCGTTTGATTTGTACCAGGGGATGTGTTGGTTTGGGATTAGCGTGCCCATTCCATCCATAGAGCTATCCCTCATGCACAGTGTAATGTTCCCAATATGGAGTGTCTGTCTGTTCCACAAGGTTAAAACTATTAAAAATGATCCGATGTGAGAAATGTAATTTGACAAGGCAGGCTGATTATGCATTATAACCAACAACACATACTGCAAGCACAGCATAGTAAATGGGCTTAACACCGTGCGTGAGAAAAGATATGTACTCAATGAGACAGTACTTTGACAGTGAGAATGAATAACATCTCACAAAGTAGGCAAAGATCATTACTTAAAACCATTACTACAAAGTTAAACCACAGCCAAAATAAGGGGTGACTGGTGTTACTGTGACGTGTCTGGTCAGCTGATAAATAGATTTGGAACAGATGAAGCGACAAGCAGAACAACAACATTTCAAGCCCACAATTTCTGACCACCGCAAGAGTGAGAACCACCTCGAGAACTGGGACAATGCTGAGGTCATAGACACAGATTGCAACAAGTACCATTGTTGGATCAGGGAGGCCATCAAGATCCGGAAACACGCCAACCACTGCCACTGGAAATCGTGATGAGGGGGAATAGCAACTCTCTCACACCTGGCATACCATTCTGAAGATACAGCCACTGAAGATGGAGCTGACGTCCTACTGCTACAAGTAAGAAGACAGTACCAAAATCTGTTTAAATCAGCAGCTCAGATATGTTATAGTAACAGCAGTGATTGCAGCCAAAAAATGTCAAGGTATGACGTAAAAAAAATACAGGTCTGATTATAAGAAATCCAACATTTATAAACACCCATTGAACCAAATCAGACCAGAAAATAATTTATACTAAAACTAGTATTGAAACTAGATACTCAATTTAAATGGCATTGATGCTGAAAAAAAAAAATGCATATTGAACAAAACCATATGCATTTTTCATTTGGTTTGCTTATCGGACAACATTGTCCTGTTTCATTTTAGAATGGTTTTAATCAATATCAGTCCTAATTTTAGACCATATGGTAATATTAAAAGAAACAGCAATGATTGTGTTATCTCCTATTGTCTAATAAATTGTATTTTTATGATCATTGTTGTTTCAATACTGGGATCGGGTATTAGTATTTCCTTAGTATTGAAATCAAGTTTGAAATTTGACATAGAATACTGGGACATTACAATATATTGAGTAAAGCTAATTGGAATTTAAAGGGTTATGTCTATTGCTCCAAATATGCTGTATTCATCCTCTAGCAACACATCAAATATGTATCTCATTTCTGCATTGATCTTTTCTTCATTTCGTTTCTGAGAACGTCCAGAGGCTCATACGTTATTTCAGGCCATGCGTGTTTATCCCTTGGACTTATATTGATTCATGGCTTCTGGGTCATGTCTCTTTTACTGCATGATGAGGTAGGCCACAGTGTTATGGTGCAGAGGGCCTATTCGTGTCAACACGCACTCATCACGTGCAAACAAGGAGACAGCCAGGTAAATTATAAATGTTGAGAAAAGTACAAACAAATGTTACAGCAAGAAACAGAATAAAGGGAAAGATGTCCAAAACAGTAAGACCAGCAAAGTTGACGGCAGGTTTTCTTTGGGACAGGATTGGGAACTATGCAACACGGCTGAGCCCTAGCCCTAGATAGGGCTAGGGCTCAGACAAGGCTAGGGCTTTCAGACATTTATAAATTACAAATGTAAATAACACTGTCTGGGTTAATAATGCTCATAGTTTTTCTGATTTGACCGCTGGAACAAAGGAGAGGCTTTCAACAAAAAACATTACATTATATGCATTATGGAGCATTTTAGATGTAGTAGATGAGAGCCCCCTTGAGTTCCTAAATGTCTCTGCTCCAGTGTCACCTGAAGCCCTTCTCCTGTTCTTCTGCAAAATAGATCGAGGCTATAGAAAACACTACAGGCAGGAAACTATTGACACTTCTTGTTGCATTTATGAAAACAGGATTTAGACATTTGGAACATTTAGAACAACTTTTGCGCACGTCGTCGTGCCAGTTCGATGCATCGCACGTCTTGTTTCATTCTCTCTTTTTCACGGTTTCTTATTGAATAAGAGGCCAATTGTCAACATCTAAACACAGTTTTGCTCCTTGGGGCTTGTAGAATATGTATGTGAAAGTGTCCCCAGCTGTGCCCAGCTGTGCCACTGATCTGTCTGTGTCTGTTTAAACTGTGACTTGTAGCTGCCCCTGAACATCTCAAACTCGCTATGGAGAGAGAGAGAGGCTTCACTTGAGTCCTTGTTTGAATTGATAAAGAACTAAAGACAGACTATGCCTACTGAAGGCTCACTGTTTAATTGCAAAAGGAACAGTGCAGCTGTTGCAGAAATAGTCTATGTCATTCCATTCAAACTGACTGGTCAGGCTGAGGCCCCTCGAGCCCTTGATGTGTTATGCGGGTAATGGGAGCGGTGGCACTGCCCAGCACTAGTATAGCTGAGACGCAGTCCATAGTGCATTAAGCTTGTGGTCGAATGAAGTCTAGGGAAAGACCAAAGGGGAGAGTTATGGGTACAAACTGATGCCGGCTTTGCAAACGTTGTGCCAGATTCACATGAAAACAATCTTATTATAACATTGCTGTTTGTTGCTTGGATTTATTCAAGTTCTTACTACAAAAACATATTGTTATTGTTAGCTCAGTAACAGTTGTTCCTCTTAGAAAACTACACTTTGCACAGTGCTTTGGTGGAGATCCACAGGCACAAAGCGCTTTTATTCAGAGAAAATTGAAACAACTTTTTTGGTCGCTTAAGACAAAATTCATTACCAAGGGTATCTGAAGAATTGAAGCAACAAACTATGTCTAAAATTTGACTTACTCTTACAAGGTCCATAAGAAAAGAAAAGTGTATCTCATAACAGACAATTGAAAACTCGCTTTAAGAGCATGAGAGGCATCAGCAGCAGGACTTGGCTTGCTGTGCACTCAAAAATACATATAATTACCACATTGAGCTCTAAAGAAGATGTGTTTTATGACAAATGGGTCGAGCTGCATGGTGACCCCAACTAAATGGACTCCGTGCAGTGTTCCAGCGGTCCCACAGAGATGTTTAAATGGTCCCCCCGCTTTCCCTCTCATCCCTGCAGATCAGAACCACCCACAACTGCTCATCAGAGACGCCACAGGGATCAACATAATTACTAGGTCTTTGGAATCGTAGATTCCCCTGAACTTCTTTGTGTGAAACAAACCTAAACTCTGTTATACATGGATTCTTCGTTATGGTAATTGAATGATACAATATTCCTTACAATTATTTTTTTTAATAGCAAGTAAGTCCATTTTATTTGTATAGCACCTTTCACAGACAGAACTCACAAAGTGTTTCACAAAAACACAGAATAAAATAATAAACCACAAAGCTTACAGTGAGCAATACACATACAACAATATACAGTAACAATCAGTTCCCTACAGCAACTGTAATTAAAAGGCCTGACTGAATAAAAAGGATTTGAGCTGACCCTTAAAAGCAACAACAGAATCCAGTGACCACAGGGAGAGTGGAAAATCATTTCAGAGTCTGGGCGCAACGGCCTGGAAGGATCAGTCTCCTCTGGTCCGAAAGCGAGTGTGAGGAAGTTTCTGATCCAAAGACCTCAGTGAGCGAGGGGGAGTGTAAGGTTTGATAAGATCGCTGATGTACAAAGGGACCTGACCATGCAAGGCTCTGAAAGTCAGCACTAAAATTTTAAATTGTATCCGGTAGGAGACCGGCAGCCAGTGAAGGGCTTTGAGAATGGGTTAAATGTGAGCCCTTCTATTTGTCGCAGGTCAAAATCCTTGCTGCAGAGTTCTGGACCAGTTGCAGACGAGAGAGTTCCTTCTTGTTTTGACAACAAGAAACAAACTATTACAATAGTCTAAACGTGAAGAGACAAAAGCATGAATTATGAGTTCCAGATCCTTTTGAGACACCATTTTCCTGAGTTTCCTAAAGAAACTAGTCAACTGCTTAGAGTGGTGCTCTAAAGACAGGTCTAAAGACATGTCTTTGTCAAAGATAACACCCACGTTTCTATTACTTGGTTTAGCAGACTGGCCAAGATCACCCAAATACTGGTTTATCCCTGGACCTCTCTAGCAGGGATGTGGATAATTTAATGTTAGATAATACAATAGTTCATGATTTTAGTATAGGTTTTCTTGAAAGATGATATTGTTTATGGTCCATCCAGTCATAAAGCAATGACCTTTTAAGATGAAACTGAACATTTATGCTCCAACAGCTCTTTGTTTTTCATACTGAAAATCTGCTTGATGTTTGAACTAACGTAAGGTTATTTTTAGTGTGCAAATGTATAGTTTATGGGTTGGTTCATAAATAAAATTACAGTAAGTGCATATGCTATTTAGAAACACCCAAACTAGAGTTTACAATGTGATCTACAATTTTTAATAATTACATATAACAAGTATATTATCACTATTATCACTATTCACCGTAGAGCATACGGAACAGCCTGGAAACTTCAGCCTTTAACAATAATGAATATAACTGCAGTACAACACATGCAATCCTCATTCATGACAATAGTGCTTGTGCGTGTTCAGCCATTAAATCAACCGTTTTTAGCCACACAAATATGTTAATGTTATGGTAATATTAATTTGTTATCAAATTGTGTCATTCATTTACATGTTTTCCAACTTCTGGGTTTATTAAAATATGCTGATGGTGCAGGGTAATGAAATACGTTTAAGAGCTTGGTTCTGTGGGCCACTGATTAATTTGTTACACTTGGATTAGAACAAGAGTCAGCACTAGCCTCCGGTCAGCGTATTTAGAAGGTCAGTGTTTGGCTAACCTGGGCACCCTGTGATCAAAGTCAGGCTTTTAACAACATGATACATACAATTAGCAAAACAATTCCTCTGCTGTATAATAAATATGATTCGGCCATACAGACATGTGAAATAAAATCCACAAAAGTGAACTTAAATGAAAAACAACGCTTTTATCAAAACAATGAAACCATTTTCCGCACCTCTGTAAACACAAAAGTCATTGACACGGAATAATAGCCTAATTTAAGCGCATCAACCAAAGTTCTCAGGTAAAAGATAATTACAAGGTTGAGTAAAACAGAGTTTACTTTCAAATTATCTTATTTCTGGTTGGGAAAAGTTCAGTGCAAATACTCATTTTCCTTGCATGTTTTAATGAATGTGTGTGCAACTTTGGGCAACTTTCCACCTCCAGATTTTAAGCTCTCTGTAAATTTACAAAAATCGCTTGTTATTTATAGCTGTTCATTTATTGATTTATTACCATAATCCCCTGACCTAATGTTCTTATTAGTATAGGCTTATGCATGAGAGGCATTCAGTAATGTGTCTATTGTATCACAAATGACCTGATCCATCAATCACAGGCTGACAAACAGCAGTGGAGACAGCAGAACTGGAGGGATTCCTGATCATGCTCAAAACGAATGGGACGGGCAGCCCAGACGGAGCTCTGAGGAGACAGGAGCAGGAGGCAGGGAGAGTGGAGGAGATAAGTGTAAAATCACCTTGCCCAAGGGTACAGCCTGCGTAGATCAATATCAGCGCGGCCCGGGGAGTGATGCCCCAGCCTGGAGAGCATGAGGTGTACATGCGAGTGAGCGTGAGAGCCTGTGCACTGCAGCTCCCCCTGTTGGCTCAAAACTTATAATAATAATAAATAATAATAAAATATGTTGGAAATAATTAGAAGTACAGTGTCCAATCATTTTTGGTGTTGTTTTGGAGGTCACATGTTCAGAACTGGCCGCTCAGTTGCCTGGCCTTCAGAGAGAAAGCAGACGTGTTGTGGACTGCAGCTACTCCTATTATAAGTCCAAAAGAAAGCATCAAAGAGGAGCAGTTTGTGTAAGTGCATCTAAAATCAACCGGGCTGAGGATTTATGAGAATCTGATCTGAAGGAGCAGAGGATGAATAAACTCTGGATTGCACACAATACTGACATGTACATCAAGCAAATAAACTTCTCATCTGGTGAAGACAACAGCAGTGAGTGTGACCTGAGTGTAATAACGGTGTGATGGGAGTTATAATACGGGCTCTGTGCAGTTTTAAACTAAGATCAGCCTAATGAGAAATACAAAACAGCAAACGGATGTGCCCCCTGTTGCGTTTCGTTTTTAATGGTGCTAGTTCTGTGTCATATTCTTTGTGCGGTTGTATTAATCATCTAATGTTGTGATGAAGAGGTGGAGACGAGCGTTTCACTCTAATCTTTCGCACAAACTTATTCTATGCATTTAAGATTGTCAGTGTATTTAGACTTCTGGGTGAACGTGTGGCGTGGACAGTAGCGGTTGTGGATAGTTAAACGTGCATTGAAAACAGTGTGTTTCATGTGTCAGCAGCGCCTCAGCACACCTCCAGTAATGAGAGCAGCGACGGAGGCTCTTTAGGGTTGCATTGGCATTTTTACTGATGGTGGTATTTGGAAATACAAGTGTCTGAAGGCCTAGGTCCAAAGGCCACGGTTCGCCACTGAAATATGAAAGAATAGCATATAGATCCTTTAATATGTCAACAGATTGTTCGAAATTTCAGAATGGAGGCAACTGGAGGCAATGTGGAGTAGGTGATGGAATTTTGTTTCTGATTTTCCTAACATCGGATCCAAATACGAATGGTTTTAATTCTTTACAACAAAAAAAACATAAGCAACAAGTTTATTATTGATTTGTAGTCTCAAAATTCAATTTTAATTTCACAAAAGTATAATTTGTGGTTACGTAGAAAGAAAATGATCGTAGCGTCGACATTTCTGTATTTGTTCAGTAAAACATAAAAAAAACATGATTTTTCCTCCATCAAAACATCATAATCTCGTATGAAATAAACTAATAATGTAAATTACCATGCCTCTGATTGATATCACTCACATGGTTTTCATTTGACAAAACCACCTGGATGTTTCATATTTTGTGATATTCTAAGATGAATACCAGTTTTCTCAAATCCCATTATGTTCAAATTCACTTTATCAGACAGTAGTTGTTACCAGCCATCGTACTGTCCGTCCTAATCCCAACCTTGCATAATTGAAGATTGTTGCATCAAAAAGAGCATCTGGAATAAAACCTATGCCAAACCAATATGCAAATCACTGCAAACTAGAAGGCAGATGATTTGCCATGGCGATTTCTCAGGAGGAAAACCAGAGGAAAACCAGAGCAACCACAAAACTCTGTGGAAACAACTTAGTAAACTTCCATTAACATTCAATTAATTTGTTCTCTTTTCAGGAGTAAAATCGGTACATAAAGACAGTTTATTCCAATCTGCCAAATCGTCCGCGCTTAATTTTTGATTGACTTACTCCCAGGATTTTTCTTGGCACTGAATGAGTAACAAGCGCAGATAGAATTAGCTCTCAAACCCTTGATTGTTGAAGTCTATTGGAAACCGGCCATCTCGCTGTCCTGAACTAATTTTCTCTTTGAATTATCACTTTTCCTGATTGGTCGGATGCCAGCATGTTCAATAGTTGTCATTAGGATTAATCTCACACACACACACCTCACACCCCTAAAAATGTAACAACCGACAACAAAACTATTTTAATAACTCATGTTCATATTACCGTCAAAGCTGCTTCAGACAAGGTCGTACTACAAAAAGATTTCACAGGGAAACATGTCAAAATGAAGAAATATATGAATTTATCAATAGGGGAGAAACAGTACATAGCAATGCAGATCAAGACGTGAAAATAGTTTATAAGAAAAAGCATTATAAACGTAAACATTAAATAGAGAGCCAAGTTTTACTCAGAAAGCCTACGCTCCACTGTGCAAATGGGAGCAAGATGAACAGCAGAGCCCACAGCAAAAAAATGAAAGAACCTAACCTTGTTTAACTGGACAAAGGTTTGCAGTGTAAGACCCAAATACAAGCCAAAAAGACCTCCAGGGGATGAGAAACAGTCTTAAAAGCACGCTTGTTGGACATGCTAAAGTTCTCAAGTGCAGTAAATGTGTGGATTTGAGGAAAAATATGTGGTTGGGTTGAACACTAAGAGAGAAACTGTGTTGAATACTTTACTATTGCCTTTAAACAAATGTTTGTTCTTAACCCATATGCATTTCAGGCATGGTCATCCAGGTGTGTTCCATAGTAACAAGGGTTATACGTTTCATTTCAAAAGATTTTTTAAAATGCAATATGTAAGATTTCGGGTGGAGCTTGTCCCCATGGAGATGCTATTGCTATGCCTGGAATGTTCCACGGTCTACACATTTCTATCTTCATGGCAACTATTAGGTGATGCCAGCGGGCCAAACGACAGGTCAGTTCTCTGGAAAAGGGCCCCCGCCAACAGGAAGATTGTATGTTTTACAAGAAAATGAAAATGGTTTAATTCTGTGGAACATTCCAGCCGACGCATTACACAACAAACATCTCCATGGTGACAAGCAGACAGCAGTCCATCCACCAACGTAGTTATTTCAGATTTGTATGCTTTTCGTTGCAGTTTACTGTGACAAATGCATTTTTACACTGTGAGATTAATGTTTCTATATAAGGTTTTATATATCATGTTAAGAAAGTTGGAGCAGGGATGATCTAAAGTTTGAAAATGTAAAAAAAGTATTTACAAAATATATATATAGATATAATATAACTTTCTGTGATAAAAACATTATTTTCAGAGCATGAAATTCATATTTTGGTCTTCTAATGTTAATGTGGCTCCTTTGGCTTTGGAACAGCTTTGAGGACATTTGGAAAGTTGGAAACATTATTCAAAGCGAGACTTGGATCTTGATAGAAACCTGATAAAAATGGCTTTGGAACATTTACATTAATTTTCTGCCAAATGCGCACTTTTTGTCCCCTCATCTTCTGGCGCCCGCAGACATCTCTTCACGGCAGACACCTCGTATGTATTTATGTTCGGGAGCAGTCATAAAACTTGCACATGTCCTTGCACACCGTGGACCCACTGATGCGTTTGATGGGTGCTGCCTTCGCTCTCACATTATTTGGCTCATTTTTCATCTTTTTTTTTTGGTCACTCCCTTAAACTCAAACCAGGACTTGAAGTGTGTGTATTTTTGAGAGCGCGGAAGTGGAAGAGGACATGAGCTTTGAAAATGTCACTCAATGTCGAGGGTGAGGTCGATATTTGACATTAAAACAAAATATATTTTTATGTAGAGTGCTGTAGAAAATGTCAAAACCAGTTATAATTTCCGTAATTTTTAGAAAGGGTGACAACTTTTTCACTGTTTTATCCACCAACAATACTCCTGCTTTACATATGGTACATTCTGTTGCTCAAGCAGTAAAAACAAATTTAATAAATGCAGCAATATTTTAAAGGTGGTGCTGTAGCTGTATAATTGTGAAGTAATCTTAAGACTTACGTGTTTTGTCTTTTTCTATTAATCTAATATTCTATCAGTAGCTCTTTGTACTGGTTGCAATCTTTTCAATATTTCCTTGACATTTTAATTTCACATTTACTCCAGGGTACTCCTTCAATAAAAGCAACATTTGTCCTTTCTAACTCTACCACGAGACTTAACTACTTCAGAAATGCTCCTCGCAGCTGTCCACATTTCCAGCCTGTCGCACAGAAAAAGGCTGAACAGTCCCTGAACATGTGTGCACCAGTGTGTGCGTCGGCGTGTGTGTTTGACTGATGTACCTCCGCCACCTCACAATGGACCTCGCAGCAAATTGGAAGAGCGTAATCACGGTTAGTCCATTTTGCCACTCGTGCTGGGAGACTGCAGTGGTCAAATGGAGTTGGACTCAAGTGAAATAATCATCAGACTTGTTCCTTCTTTTGCCATTTATCTGATTTGGGTACTTTCAACTACTTTATTTGTTTTGGGACCGGCATGTCTGTCTTCATTGTTCTGTCACTTCTACCACGCCTGTTTAATTATAGATGTTCGGCAAGTCACGAACTAGATTAGTAATGTTTTTAGCACGAGCAACGCGCCCCGCCGGAGTGATTATTCCCCTATCGACAGTTGAATTAATGTCTGATTGTCTCGTGTGTGGGTCAGCCTTAGTTGTTGTGCGTCTGAAAGTGAAAACAATTCCCTCTAAAGATTTCTCCTGCCTATTATTTCCTTAGTTTGTCTTTCTCGCCACCTATTCACCGCTCTATTTTTCTCTCTTTTCGAGCCAATCCCCTCAGCTTGTTTTCCCCTCTGACCAAAGGGCATCAAAGGTTGAGTCATATAATTCCACATTTGTCTTAGGAACAGCGGAGGACAGCATATGAATCACTTTTACGGCCCTCGGTGCATGTGAAAAGCATTGTCGCCGTGCTTGCCATAATATCCTGTCATTCACGCAACACTGAATGCCACGGCGCTGCGGCTGCCACTTTGGCCGAGAGTGCCTCTATGATGCGAGGGGCAGAAAATGATGACGTGCCGAATCCAGCCCCCGGTAATGATAACATTTGGAAGCCAGGACACAAAGAGGCAGAGTGGGAGAGACCGTCAAGCTGGCATCCATTGTCTGTCAGCTGCTGTCACTTGGTGAGGGCAGAAACCCAGTGCCACAGAGACGCCTGATGCCTCGTGTGTGCCAGTCTAAGGCAGGTCGCTAGTGTGCCTGACAGCTGCCACCGCTGCCCAGGAGGCGGAGGAAGATCGGAGACAGGAAGTGAAAGCTAAAGGGAATTTTAGAGGAGCAGCATGTGTGGAAAACCAAAATAATCACACAGTTCTTTAGACACAATTATGGACTTTTGTGTAGTAATAAAAACATTATAAAGCTGGTCAACTCCTATGCCCTCAAACACTGCTCCTCGTTTTGCCTAAAAATAGTATTTGAGTGCATATTTGGGTTATTTCTAGATGCAATTATCTTACCAATATGGTGGCCATTAATATTTGGCTATTAAGCATGCTTTAGGACACCTTGGCATCAATATTTCACGTTTTCTAACTTACAAAAATATCTATGTTTGGATAACACACTTTCAAAAGTTTCGAGTGCATAGCTTAGGCGTTGGAGTATCCTTTACAGTCAGCAGTAGGGATGAACAATACTCTTCTGTACAGTAACTGCTGCGCCTCCAGCCACGATCGGACCAGAACCTCTCGCCACAAAAACGTCTTCCTGTCTGCCGTTGGACTCAAGAACACTAACTCACTTGAACAATACTAGATCTACAGTCTTTGGGCTGCTTATTTTGCACTCTCCATACATTATAGCACATGTGTCAAACTCAAGGCCCGCGGGCCAGATGTGGCCCGCCAGACGTTTTCAACTGGCCCGCCGAACATTTCTAGTTTATAATTATTCATTTCCAATAGATATATTGCGTTTTTATCGCTAGAACTACAATTCCCACAATCCTTTGCAGGCGCGGCTCCTCCCCCGCGCTGCGCTGCTCTGTGCTGCTGTGTGTGCTGCCAGTGCAAGTGCCGAGGGCTGTTGGGTTCCACACACGTGAGGCGACAAACAACAGCAACCAGCGACACTCATCGCAGCCGGTTTAAAATCGAACACACCGGCAGCGATGACCTGTAGCGCCCAGCGACAGCTTCACACGCCACGCTCTGCTTCAGGGCAGATTGTGGGAAACACGAGGAATAAAGAAAAGAGGCGGTTTTGTGGACGTTAGAACTGTGCTAAAAGTGGCGCTAATGTGAAGCTAACAACAAGAAAACAAACTTTGTTGTATGTGAGGAAAACATCCAAACCAGTGCAAAACCTGGACAGATCATGAGCCACAGGTAAAAACACAGGTCAGAGTGTAATAAAGTCTGAACATGACAGAGTGAAGCTGCTTTGAGCTCTCCTCTCATTTGATTCACTACATTAATAATTTGTCACTAAAATAAGCTTAAACTGTAAAAATAGTGAGCTCATGTTGAGTTAGTCTGTTGATACAAACATTTAATATCAGAATCATATCACACGTCCATGTTCCTGTTCCTGCTGCAGATTTGTGCAACAGTGTCCACATAGAACTATTACTAGGCTATATAACATTTGTTATATTTTTAATTGTTTTATTTTTACTTTATGTTTGGCACCGCTACCCAGCCTGAGCGTCGAAAATTGGCCCGTGCCCAAAATGAGTTTGCACCCCTGCATTATAGTATCATTTTTAGCCAAAGTCCATTTTAGTTTAATCTGGGTTTCTGATCTGTTACATGACATTCTGGGAAAAATAAACAGGACAAATGAAATGCATGGACCAAACAAAATATTAACTCCAGTTATGTTTTTTATATGGAATTATACAGTACTATAGTTTTAAAAGTTAGTTCCAAGATTTTTATTATTTTTTATGTTAGTTTTATTTTCAGTGTCATGTGAAACATATATGGAGATTATGCCCAGTTGAATTCTTTCATGCTGCCACATACATGAAACCAAAGACATTGCATGGTAACAGTTGATGAGATGCACCTTTAAAGTATATATAGGGCATTGAAAGGGAAACAACTTTCATATTAATATGCAATAGCATATGTTACACATTAAAAGGGAAATAAAATATGCATATACATGTATCGCGCAATTTTTCTTGCACAGTCTATAACAGTGTAACCTTGAATTAAAATCCCATCAAATCTGGGTGAGCTATCTTGATCCTTTGGAATAGAACAGTTCTTGCTGTCATCTTTACCATGTAAACTCAACCGCCGTTTTGTCCAGTACAGGTTTACTGTGCTGCGTCTGAGGATCCAACGCAGATGTGCACAATCAAACAACATGGCTTCAAGAAGTACTATCGCTTGTCTGTCAAATGGTCTCAACTCTGCAAGCTACGCTCGTCTAAGCCGCTCCAATTATGAGACTTATACTGGATAAACAATGATCTGAGGTGAAAAGTAATCCACCATTGCCCTAGAGAAAAGGGTACAGACTGGGGCTTGGTGCCAAGAAGACTCCCAGAATAGTTTTGATCTCATTTTAAGCATTTCCAAAATCAATACTACTACAAATGGTACTCCCGCCCTGTAGACTTTGAAAATACAACAGGAAAAGCTGTATTGACATATTTTTTCAGAACACACTCAAAGCTTTAGTAAACAGGCTGACAGTCAACATGCCTCTCCACAAGTAACTATTTTAGTGTTTGTCTAACTCGTGAAGTGTACGTCTGAGGCACAATAAATAAAAAAAAAGTCCCTCAATTTAGAGCAACAAACATTTTTATACAGAGATTAGACTATATGAATGAGTCTTTATTTCCTTATAAATTATTATTTTAACTGTAAAAGCAAAACAAAGGGTATCCATCTATTTGTTTTCTTTGCAGGGTTGCATGTCCCAGATACCTAGATTTTAAAGTCAAGGACTGTTGAAATTCTAGATAATGTTCAGTGCTTTATTAATCTAAATCCAATAATTATGAATGCGCTGACTAACTGGACTAATTTCACTGTGAATAGAGGAGAAAGATTATGTGCTCCTCTATTCAGACGTCTCATTTTTCCCACTTATTTTTTAAAAATTATCCAGAGTGTCTGTAAGGTTAATAATACATTTATATCATTTTATTATATTCCTCTTGAAAGTTCTGATTTACATGCTTTTATGAAAAGTTCAACCCAAAGGTTTTATAATGCTCAATGTTGTCTCTAAGAACACAATTTATAATAAGTGCAGTGGTTTGCAAAGTTCAGGTCAGCACATTGACAGTCAAATCACAATTTTCCTAGAGCAACTTAACTTCTATTTTTAAAAACAGTTTATAAGCACAAATGGCATCGGCCAGCTCATCTTCTCCAGAATGCTCTCACTCCAAAGTGGGAACAATAGTGGACTAATCTAATGGCTGCAAAGTACTAGCTAAAGTACTAGCTAAAATGACTGGTCTTTTTATTTCTGTGTTTCCAAAATGGTCATTGGGTGTTTTAATGGAACAATTATTTCCCATAATCCTTGTCATCCATGTTAAGTGTTTTGAGTAGTGTCACAGGTTTGATGGCCTAAAGTGAAGCGACATTCACTCCTCTGTGTTTCTCTTATTTAGGTAGTTACAAGTTTGATGTTCATTAATATTTTGTCAAAAGTAAGTCAGTTCAATAATGTATTGAATCTTATAGAGAAATACTGTGTCTGTGAGTGTATATATTATTGTGTATATATATATATATATATATATATATATATATATATATATATATATATATATATATATATATATATATATATATATATATATATATATATATATATATATATATATTGAATATCAAATTGAATATCAATTTGAATGTCTCTGACTGTAATCCATATAAGCAATATTGTTTGCTGTCTGAACTGTTTTAAGAAACCAACACGCAGCATTTAGCTTAATAATCACTTTTCACATTCCACTTAATTTGTTTTTAAAACCAAATCATTTTTAAGGCTAATGGGGATAATCCCATTACTTTGAGTCATCTGTCAGTTTTCTGACACAAGCCTCTGGAGGCAACTGCAGAAAAATGCATATTAATTTGTAATTCTGGCAAAGCTATTATTTTGAACTACGAGAGCGAAAGGATTTGAGCAGTCAAGGTTGGCAAATGCAATGTTTTCTGTATGTTGGAATCCAATTAATCATTCACATTTGTTATCTCCAACTTAATATATATTATTTTTAAGGGTAGGGAAACAAGACTTGGGATCTGGCAAAGCTGCCTGTGTGCTTATAATCAGAAGAAGACGGGGAGTAAACATCAGCTGACCCAGTCTATCACAGCTTATAGACAGACGTGACAGATGCATGTTAACGGGAATAGGTCAAAGCGCACTAATGAGAACATTCATCCCATGGCTGACAAATTAAACCAATAGCAGAATCTGTTTGAATAAGGACCTTCCAGGACTGCACACAATAGTACTCCCTCTGAGTATTTAAATCACTAAAAGTCAACAAGCCCTCGTGCTCTTGGTGGGGGGTGAACACAAAGCCTAAACACTTTACAAATCTTCTGCAAGTCTTTGGGACAGTCCACACAGGAGACACCATCCCAAAACAAATTGTTCCCGCTGCCCTTCTCGCTAGCCTCGCCAACCTGACTTGTCAAACACACTGCTCTTAGCAGCTGTTCCCAGATCTGCCTGCTGGGCCGCTGCGCCCCACTTCCCTCTGACTGCTGTGCTCGGGCTCAGACACCATACGGGCGGCCATACTGTAGCACCAGCTGATTTCAGTGTGTAGCTTATTTTTTTTTGTTATTCCAGGACCATCTCCACTCACTTTTTTTATGTTGCTACGTTTGTGTCCTGAGAAGAAGCGTACTAAAACATGCAATTAAATGCTCTACCTGCACGTGGTAGATTTTGCCTATTTTGAAAGTTATTTATCTGGTTTTGATATTTCTATTCTCCTGCTGTGCTTTGCAACACTAGAATCTCCCCATTGTGGGACAAATAAAGGTTATCTTGTCTTATATTATCTTCAACAAATCAACAAATATGAATTAATTCAACCTTTAAAGGTAACTTTTCTGGTGGAGGGTATGTCATCTGCTTGTCTTCATGGAAATGTCACTGCTTTGCCTCGATTTTTCCACAGTATGGCTTTAATAATTTTTAAAACAGGCATTCTTGTAGCTCAAAAATACCTTAAAAAACATGCATTCTTATAATGAGCAGAGTTGCCTTTAGTACCTTTGTTCCAACAACAATCAGTGCTTTAAAGTGATTTTGGCATTTGTATTTATGTTATATGCCCCTTGGTACAATAGCCCATATTTTTGCTATTTTGAATGAAGGGCTGACTCACTGCCAATGTAAATGTATCTGCTGGTATTAGAAAAAGTAACCTTGAACCTCTTCACAGACCTGAACTGTAACTTGGTCAAGTGCTGTCGTGTGCAGATAGACACGTTGCATGCTTTACTAGCAGACATTATTAACCAAAACAGTAGTGGGTAAAAGTGTGAAGAGACAAATTATGCACATTTGGAATTGGAACACGGAAACAGGCAAAAAACCTAGCACGTCTCGTATAACCAAACCTCTAGCCATAGTGCATTAAATCATTTATTTTTTCTTCACAGTCATCCCGAACACTAAGGTGCATACATGTGACATCATAATAAGGCGACTGCAGGGTTTCATCCTGAGCGACAATGCAACAGATGTTCGTAAAAAAACGGCGTCAAATCAAATCATCAAGTCCATTCCCTGATGTGGCAATGGTAAATTTCGAACGCCATCGAAACATAAAAAAAAACACTTGTATCAATGAGAACACCAGCGCACATTCTGTTCTGGAAATGACATACTTGAGCCGTGGCAATTTGTGTAAACGGCACTGCTGTTGTTTCTGGCGTTTAGAGCAAATTGACTGTTGCTGCTCAAATGAGAGGGTTGTTTGCCCCAAATTGCATGTAGTTTACATTCACGTCAAGGCCCGGAAATAGTACTTAAAAGACAAACGCCCATAGACCAGGCAGAGACCAGAGGGCTAATGATTTTAAGGCAAGACAAACATGGCCAATTCCCCACCATGCCAAAATGTCAACAGTAATAATTTCCTCCACTTCAACCAGTCAACAAAAACAGCTGTTAGGACTTGATCTAACCTGGCAGCATATCTGAATATACGGGCTAAATATGCCCTAGATGTTGATACATTTTAATGAGCTCCCTAAAGGATGCAATAGATGGATATCAGCACATTAAAACACTTCCAACACCCTAAAGCAAGCTTTGTCCCTAAACACTAGTTCCCTATCTTCTGCTCCACTTCTTAAAAGGACTTAGGAATCTTATCTAACGCTATTAACCCGCCTCTCCCATCCCTCCACTCTCTACTTGTCCTTTCGCATCACTGTGTCTAGCTCCATAAAGACCTCATCCTTATTTTCTTTACCGCAGCTAAACGCCAGACAGCTCTGTGTTCACAGGGAGGGGGAAAAATGGACGGACCACATTGGTCTTAACTTTGATGGCTGCTGTGTGATAGTCTGTAGAGAGTCCCGGGGAGGACCGCAAGACGGGCAAAGCGCTGGGCTAATGGGGCTTGCCACAGGCTGAGTGATGAGGAGCAGGATGCTTTCGAGTCAAGGTGATCCACTCAACAATGTCTATGGGGGTCAGCGTTGACAGATATGCATTTCACACCATTTGCTTATGATAATGTAAGCAAGCAATTCATATTATGTTTCCCACAAAAAGCACTTGCTTGCTTTATAATATACAATGTCAAAATATATCGTGCCTGGTAATGGGAGGCCAGTTTGTGTACAGTGCTATAATTCAATACTTAAAGGTGTAATGCTTTTATGTTGGGGGCTGTTATTGCCAGGAATGTTCCACAGTCTTGCATTTATATAACAGCAAAACTTACATAGTACACTTTTAAATTTCAAATTCACTTCCAAGTATTCCTAAAAGTAGTATGAAATAAAACATGCCTCCAATTTCCATCCCCAACCGTTTGATGAATAGAATAAAGCAATCTCATGATTTGAATGGCAAGGCAAGAAACCTTGTATCCAGTTCAAAGCTCTACAACAATCAAAAGAAAAAGGAGGATGGGGTTCATTTTACTTTATTTCAGCTCAAATCAGAGCATGACCCAGACTGTAAGGCTCAGTGAAAAAATATTGGAAAATTGGAAGAAGCTAATCAAAACATATAACCTAGACAAAGATGTAAACTGGTTGGCTTATGACCAAAGTTAAAGATATGAACGGCACATACAGTATCTGAGAGTTAAGGTTTAGATAACAAGTATGAAGTATAACAGGTATGAAGGTTTTCTACCAGATTATAAAAGAAAATCAAAAGAAACACTTTTATAGAGATTAACAAATAAGGAGTTATTACAAACAAGACATGTAAATGACATATTTATTAAGGTTTATAAATCAGAACTTTAAAGGGGGAAAATATGTAAATTATATAAATGTATTAACAATATGGACAGCAACTCTAAAAAATTACATTAAAAGTAAATGGGAAAGAGAGAGTAATTTTGTTTTGAAAGAGGAAAAATGGGAGGCAAGCCAATATCATGTGTTCTGGGACTTATTGTAGATTTTCTATTGAAAGACTTAAAGAATGAAACGGAAAACCCTGCACAGAGTTGTCTTTAGTCCAATCATGATGATTTATTTAGTTTTCAAGTGCACAAAAGTAAAAACAAATCTGTCCCTCCCTGGGTCCTGTCTGTCCCTACATGAAGTCAAAACACGAAACATTTGATATCAAACCAGGAGGCGTGAATGTCCTGTCCGCGGTAAAGAAACCAGTTAACACTGGGGACAAGATAGGATTAGGTTTTTCTTTGTCCTATTGTCACAACACAACGTTCATCTTAGCACATCCAGTGATATGACAACAGGCAGTGGATATTTAGTATCTAGAGTCTAGATACTGGAAAAATTCAATATCTTAATGTCTAGATTCTAGACATTAAGATATTGAAACATACGAGCGGCATGACATTTTTCCACTTGAGATTGTCCTGACGCTCCGAAATATTGGAGTGAGATTAACATGACATTGAAGACCATTTATTAAATCCTCATCCCACTAAAGTTCCGAACTAGGTTTCTGGGCTTCAGGACTCCCACTATGGACACAGTTAACAGGTACCTCTGTAACATTATTTTGGCTGTAAAATACACACATCCCAAACGTGGGAGTTTGACTTTATTATTATCATTTATTTATACCATTTTGTCCATCTGATAAAAGGGACCTTGATATGTTGTACATACAATACATCTGTAACCCAATTATTTTCAGTCAAATCAATCATTCCGAGAAGAAGAAGGGTCAGTTTGTCCTCCAAACCCACAAAAAGAATTAAAAGAAGGACTTTTATATGGATTCCACCTGGAAGTCTCTAACCTAAATTTACCTTCAGCTTTTAAAAAAGAATTGTCAAAATGCTCATTTTAGTGTCAGCCGATCCCTCCAGAAACCAGCTTTACTCATTCATATATTTAACAAAAAAAATCTCGGCGGGATTTAAAATCTGAATCTGCGTTTTAGGAAAAATAGGCCCCTAGCATAAGTGGTTTTAAGGACTGGACCGACATTGACATTAGAAAAAATTACGGAAGATTACATTTAGACAAAATTTGAAAATGCACATATATCGTTTGTATGTTATCTCTCTGTGTCTCGTTCTATGTTCTAATTGTGTTGTTTGTATATAAAAAAAAGAAAAGAAATAAAACATGCCTCGCACAGCCTAAGACAGACTTGCACTGTGGTTGATAAGGAAAGACAACAATTTACTTTCAAATCGTGCAGGAGAGTTTTTTGCACCATAAGGATTGCACCATAATCTCTCTGCACTTTAGAACACACAAGTACAGACTTGAACTAAACAGCTTTTATCTAGCGCAGTTTCAACCCACTTAGATATTGTTGAAATATCTTTAAACCATCAGCATATATTTACTGAAGTTAGAAAAGGAACAGATGTAGAGAAAATGTAATGCCTATAAATTTACTGCCAGGAAAAAAGCGATGTATTGTTTTCCGCTATAGCCCAAAGTTAGTCTTTGCAAAAACCCGTGAGATTTTCTGTGATGCTTTTTCAGCTTGAACATTGAAAGCCGAGAAAGTTCTGGTCTGTTTGGTAATTATTTTATGTCTTGAAAAGCAATCAAGAACATCTAAACAATTTCACTCAAATCTCACTCACTGTGCTGACCCTGGAACAATGAAACAAAGCAGTACATTTATATTCCTAGCCAAACATAACAGGCATTTTAAATAATAATTCTGAACTTCATTCTTTTGTTGCTCAGAAATCCCATTATCTTCTTACTGTCACTCAGTGCGCGCTTTAAATTGTCGGCAAAACAACAGAATGTACTTTTGAATGTTAAGTTATTTCACACCGATTTTCTGTTCTCATTTATCACCATGTGGCCCGCTTGCTCTGTGTACTATTAGCATCTATTTTAGACTCACATGTCAACACCGGCAGTGTATTTTGAGCCAGCATCGCCACTTTACCGTCTACTCTAAAGTGCAGCCTTCAAAACGATCGCCTTATACGTGCCTGATCATTTCTCTTCTCTATGCTTGCCACAACTAACTTTACCGCCAACAATTCATGATAAGTGGGCCGTATCTTTGCAACTACACTGCTATTTTCCATTTGTCTTCGAAATTGGGACTGACAACCGCAAACCGGGCCAAAGGGAGACGGATTTCATTAGGCAACAAAAAAATAAAATAAAATATTGTCTGTTGCAAGTTGTGACATAATTGCAGGCCTCCTAACTGTCCTTGTTTGTCTATTTATCGGTTCATTTTTATTTGACTGCTTTAAAGGCTTTTTACAAATCAAAGCTGGCGAGATCAACATTTTTTGTGCAAGAAAACTGCCCGGCGCTTTATCTTAACTTGCTGTTATCTGCAAAATGGATGAATTAACAAGATGAGAATTGCAGCCTTGGTTGTTTAGACACTCTATATCCTAGCGTTGTTGGTGATAAAACAATAAAATGAATATAAAGTTGCGTTTTAATCTTATGCTCCTTCACGACTCAACCTTGAACTTGATTTAACATATTTGTTTTAATGCGGCAGAGCTTTTAAGAAGGAGAAAAAGGTCTCTCTGTACCAAAGACTCCTCAAGGCAATGTTTTTCAAAGAAACGCTCAGTGAATGCAAAGAGACAAACTTTGAGCTTCAAACAGAGAGCAGTGACAATATAAAATAACAACCTTGTATTCAAGTCAGTCATGGGTTCATTTAATGTGTTTATTTGTATCATGCCATTTCTTAGAATCAATGCAAACAAGTTAGCACTAGACTCATCACTGACTATGGTAGTTAGTTAGAAAAACATGCACAAAAAGTATATATACATATATATATACACAGACGCATTCACATGCATTTTTACAACACAATTCCTCAGTATTTTCATATTACATTAGACTTAATGTAATATCTAACTTACATTAGACTTTTCTTTTAAAGGCGTACATTGTTTTTGCGTTTTTTTAAATATTTCATCAAAACCGTTCCATAAATTAACTCCTCTAACAGAGATACATCTGGTTTTTAAGATGCTTTCTGAATAAAATATTAGATCCGCAGATGTTGTCCCATGTCTCTCATTTTGAACCTCTCTTTTTTCATTTTCATTTTATTTTATTTATACAGGGAAAACTCAATGAGAAAATGTCTCTTTTTCATGGGTACACTGTTAAAACACAACACAAAATAAACAACAAACACAGGATACTAAAACGCAAATAAAACATTCAATAAAATTAACCAATACATAAAAACACATTTATACATACAATACGAGATCAAATTATATAAAACAAGTGCATCGGCACTGCAGGTAGTCCTTGACCAGTGCTTTAAAATAATTAAAAGGCAGAAAATGATTTAATTTAAAAAGTCTCTGGGTCTCTGGGTTTTGTTCCAGGGGAGGGGCAAAGTTGCTGAAAGCCTTTTTTCCTGTCTCTGTGTTAAGACGATGGGTCTGTAAAAGATAAAATATGTCCTGAGACCTTCAAACTGTGAATACCTGATCTGATGTGCAATAAACTTGATAAATAATCAGGCAAAAGGCCAACTAGAGCTTTATACACAAACAAAAGGCCGTGCTGTTCTCTTCGTGCATCCAATGATTGCCATTCTACTTTAGAGTATAATTGACAGTGGTGAGTTCTGTGTCCTTCTCCTGTAATAAACCTTAGAGCTGAATGAAAAACCGAGTTCAGCGGTTTAAACACTGTTGCTGTAGAATGCATATATATATAATGTCACCATAATCTAGAACTGATAATGTAGCCTGGATTAACTGTTTTCTACAATTAAGAGGAAAACATTCTTTATTTCTAAAGAAGAATGACAATCTGGCTTTGAGATTGTTTGTCAGCTCTAGTATGTGTTTGTTGAAGGAGAGTTTATCATCGATCCACATCGATCCACATATTTGTAATGGGGTACTTGATCAATCATATTACCATCAAGTATGAGAATAGATATATTTTTTGGGTCAATAGAGTGTTTTTTGGAGAACAGCATACATTTTGTTTTATTTGAATTCATGAATCATTTTAAATTAACACAGTTTTGTTGGAAGGAGTGAAAATCCTCTTGAATATTTTGAATCACTTGTGCACAAGAAGGTGCCTTAGCATATAGAATTGCATCATCTGCATACAAGTGGATGCTACTGTGTTTTAGATTAGATGGGTTTGTGCCTTATACATCACAATTGCAGTGTTAATGTCAACAAGATCATGTTATTTTAAGGTTTTTAAGTTTAATGTGATATATATTATGTAATGTCATATATTATATTATGGTATGAATATTATATATCTCGCTGGGCTGTTGGCTGCCATTCTGCATCCTCGAGTAATGCAAAATCAGAACAAGCTTTTTCAGAATGGTATTTTTTATATATAGGCATAAAAGCGCAACAAATATATTTTTGTTTAAAACGCTTCATAATCCTGCAACGAAGATCTATTCATAGAAAAAAACAATGAAAAAAGCTATTTCCAAAGCTGAGAGAATATTAAATTGTAATTAAACAATGTTTATTATACCTTATACAAGGCTGCTGGAGCAAACAATAAAATAATAAATGCTGCAACCCCAAAAATAATTAGAATAAATCTTCAACATTGAATACGAAGTGAATAAAATATTAATTTCTGTAAGAAATGTAGAGTCGCTGAGCTGAGTAATTAAAACAAAATGACCAAACAATAAAGTCATAATCCATGGTTGTCATGGATTATAACTATAGCAGATAAAAACATATTATGTCAACATTAAACTGCACTTTAATGTCACTATTTGAGTATTAGCTATACATACATATACACAATAAAGTGTACTTTAAACTGAATTTTGAATTGAATAAATAATTCAATCGTAATAATTCATAATAATTTATACCCTGATTTTATTTAACTACTGAAATATTTCCACAATGTCCTACTTTACTATAAACCCTTACATTGCAAGACCATTTATTTGGCAACAAAATTACTGAGCACTGATACATTTCTACATACATTACATCAACACTCACAGGTATTCTCTATATAACACATCCTCCTTTAATCCGGGTATTTTTACAAGCCCCTATATTTATACAGCTCTGGCCATTATTCCTGAGCCTCTCCTGTCCTGTCCCCGCGCTGTAAGCAGACGTGCAGCGTTGGCAGTGTAAAGAATCATGTGCAAACCAGATGAAGTTTGGCCATTGCCACCTTCCGTACCTGTCAAGAGGGTGACAGGGGTTAATAGGAAACTAAACTGCAGAGCCAGGGAACTTCTTGTCTTGGATTCCTGAGCCAGATAATAGGGCTGCCTGTCACCCTTAATTAACGCCATCACGTCTGCGAATACGCTTTTCCACTCTAATGATCCAAATTCATAGAAGTGTGCAGCTCATAGGGTTATGGTCTTATGTTGGTAAAAAAAAAAATATGAATACACATGATTTCCTTTCTAGTTAGTATAAGGATTTAGATAGTGAGCAAAGGACCCATCAGTCATGTTGTATAAATACTGCAAACATACTGTAGATGCTGTACACTTGTCAATTTCAAGCTGATTTGACACATGACATACAGAACGAAAAAAATCATTTTGCATTATAGGTGTCCTTAAAAGATGCACGTTGCCACTTTTGGTAGAGGGTGCACCACCTGCTCAATTGATATGGCATTAAACGTATTGTTCTCCATGGAGACAAGCAGGTAAAGTTACAGGTCATATCTGAGGAGCGGCGACTTCACTCACAATGCAGCATTAAACATTATGTCTTGCATTTCTCCAAAAGTACTAACATCTAAGTGACCATAAGATACTAGCTGTATTTTTATCTACAAATGATATGACTAACATGTGAGAAAAACACAGATGCAGATATTTTTCCTTTATTGTGCTACAATGGATGGAAGAGCCTTCTGGAGACCTTTTCTTGTATGAATTACATTACCTTTGGCATCAGAAAATTGATATTTTCTTGACTAAGAGTAGAAACGCAAGAGTGAGCAGTTTTCTCTATTCTGATTTGAAATTAGATTCCACAGGTTTCCCTTCAACATGTCTCAAAACTAGTTGACAGTTGACCTTGTGCAATGTAACCTGTGAATACCATGTAAAGGCAAAATTTGATAGCGATACTATTATACACCAAACGCATAGAAGCAGTTGTTACCTTCTACAAATCTTGAGCTGATGTGGTGTTGTCATTTCTCAAGGCAAAGACAATAACTGCTTTGAATATTGTAAAAGTTGAACGCCTCAGTCTTATTGACCATATGTCAAGTGTGCTCCCCAGGAAAAAAACAAAAACTTTTTGCGAGAAAATAAAGGTGGCCCAAAGTGAGTTTCTGTCCATCTGTTTTTCCTCATGGTATTGACCGAGTTTGAATACGAGAAGTAAAGCGCAGCCTTCACTGATGGATAAGGGGAGAGAATAGCACTGTTTTCTACAAAGCCTTTATTGTAATAATACCACATTTTTTTTATTGTGGTCTATGAAAATTGCCAAATAATAAGAGTTTGAATTGGCCCAACAGCCTTGAGCTTGACAGATGTGATCTACAAGCTGCAACGACACAAGTTACCTTGATAGATATTTATCTTACAAATGAAACAAACAAACTAAATGAAAAATCTTAAAGTGCTTAATTTATTTATAGCTTAGATATTTCTAGATTAAAATGTTCCACATTTACAATCACATAACTTGTAAAACAGAATGAAATAATAAACTCTGCTAAACTCATTTCTACAGAAAGACAAGGTGTTGTTTGTGTTGAACTTCTTGCAATACTCGTGGGAAGTGTTTATTGTTAAGTTTCAAAGACACAAAGGCATTGTACCTCACACAAAAGATCAGTTTCAAAAGAAAATTGTCTGTTGTAAATGTTGTAGGAGAAGGGAGACTTTATATATCGCAACAAACATTGCAATAACACAAAGGTCCTCCATTTGAATGTTGAAAAAGGGATCTTTAGTCAGGAGTTTTCTTATTCAGTTGAAATTAGCCTTGATTTAGTTTCTGTTTTGATTTTGACAGATTTAACTAATACATTATTTACCTGAAATTATGGTTTCAAAGTGTATTTTAAAATATCATAATAATAGCGATATCGCAGTACTTAGCAGCCACATCGCTTATCGCTATCATCTACTTCGTACTGTGAGGCAAACAAACCAGCTGCACTGTCCCACTTTGTTCCTTTCCTGACCCCTAATGGTTGGAGTTGGTATTTAGCAATTGTAAAACATCCAAACAGGCTTCAATATCTGCAACAAAACTATTACTTAAGATCCTGAAAATGGTCTCTTGCTAGCATCATATACATACAAATCAACACGGCAAAGACAGCTTGCTCAGGCGTCTGACAACGTCTCCCCCCGAAACTCCTCTGGTCTTTGTTTTAAGTGTGAAAAACAAGCTTGGTCTCATTTGTCAGTGCTGGCCTTATCTGAAGCCACACTGTGTTCTGCTGGACCTCTCCACGGCTCAGGTTACTGGAGATTGGACCAAAATGCCAAGTAGTCTTTTGCAGTCCCACCTCAAAATACACTGACCACACAACATCAATTTTAAAGAACTACCCAGACTATACCCTGAATATATGTAAGCATAACAAAGCAGTATTGATTCTGAAATGCAATAAAATGGTCGAATCCGAGATACCTTGACTGACCCCCTGGGAATACATTTACGTAAATGCAACACAAAAAATATATATATATTTTTTTTTCTCCTGTAGATTCTATTATGTAATTGCTTGAATGTTGTAGTATATATATCTCCAAAGAACACCCCAAACTAGTAAAATTACAAATGTGTACAAATGCAGTAATGGTTATTTAGTATTGAATGACACGAACCTCATGTTTCATAGATGACATGTATCATTTACGACTAGGGACAGTTTTTTTCATTTCATTTGAAAGGACAGGGAAAGAATCTTATTGCATTTGCGACGTATAAATAGATATACGTCTTATTTAGATATAAATAGAGATATGTCTTATTGCGACGTATAAATAGATATTATTATAAGTATGTACAGATATTTGCCAAATTTAGCATATTGGCTATAGGCCTTAGAGCTCCAGCACATGCCTGAAGAATCCACATAAAACTGTGAAGAGGGTACTGCCCAAAACATGACTCCACTGCTTTCTTATCCGGTTTGTAGTAAAACAGGTTTATGGATGAGTTTGTATTAAATTCAAATGATAAAAATCTAAGAAAAAATAAACCAAATTGGGCCAAATTGGTCCATCGGTTACTCTGGATTCTAAATGATCAGTAACCACATCAGCCATGAAAAAAACAATTGTCAATTTTTAGACAGCAGTACTTTTTGGCAAGTGAGTAAAATATACGTAATTAAAAAAACACGTATTTAAGATGTTTCCAGAATTGAACACTTGAACAATGACAACCTTTCTTCTCACTATATTGTTCTGCTTTCTATTTATACATTCTTATTCATTCATGACAGACAAGACACCCATGCAAGGCTTGTCTATATAACAAAAACATCTAATATTCAACGACATAGCTTTGTGAAATCACAACGTATACGCTCACAGTTGAGACAAATCTAGTTATTTTCCTACAAGCAAGGTGAGGGAACAAGATGCCACTGTAAATCGCTATAGCAGCCTCTCCCATTAGTGGAGTATTATCGGCGTAATCCAGTGATAGTTGACACCCACGCTGTGATGACTGGCCACCGGTCGCTCTTGGATTTGCACACAGGATTACTGATGATTCTCGCAGTGATAATGACAACAGAGGAAATGACTGGACATTTCTCAAGGGGACATATAATTCTACACACACGAACACATGTATTGGATTGTGCCTGGTTTTATATGCTAGATTCTTTCAATGACATTACACACCCAGGTTTAGTTTTATTATCCCCAGGTATGTGTTGTTAGGTAATAGGATTGTAACATTATAATGCAATTATGGGATATAGACATGTTTAACTCTATCAGGAGATAGAGCAAAAAAGCATAAATATCCAGATGTATAAATAAAAAAATAAGCAATTAAAAAAAATAAAAAAAAATAACCGTAAAGGAAATCTTTTTAATGAGATATATATATATATATATATATATATATATATATATATATATATATATATATATATATATCTCTTACCACTACACCACCAACAAGCACAGAATCACTATATTTCAAAAGGCAATATTGCTGTGAGTAAACATAATCTAGTCAACAAGGAAGGAGTTGCTTTGTGTAAATAGCAGCCATTTTTGGATATTTATGTTAAATAATGAAAGGATTGTATTGTTTGGAAATCCTCCTACATGCTCTGTGTGTGTCTTTGCTTTTTATTTCAGGTGCACCACTAAAATGTGAATAATAGCTTTAAGTATTCAGTAGAGCTATGCACAATGTAAAACAGCACCATTTGACTTCATTTGATTCCCATCCCATGACATAAATCCACTGCTTTTTACCTGTGAATGGCATAATTTTTGCAAAGCCACAGCGGGAGAAAAGCTTTAGCTTGGATTAAATTAGAATCGTAAAAATGGTGTTGTTTTTAAGTGCCACTGAAAAAGAATGTTTTTGTTGCTGTCCAGCACTGGGAAATGGATAGTAAATGTAATGTTTAATGGGCATAGTAATGATCCTAGGAGCAGAAGGCTGAGTGCGTATTGTGTCTGTTACATGTGTGGTTTGTACACAATGCCTGCTGTGGCCCTCAAGGCATCTCCGAGCTGGAACAGTGGTTGGGCAGGCTAACAAACTGTCCAGGGTGCTGAAAACTCCTCCTCAAAAAAGTTTCTTGTGCTCTACCTTATTTGCACTTGTATTAATAATTACATATGGACCTGAAGCTAATTTATTTGTGCAAGTATTCCCGCGGTAATTGGAATCTTTGAATATGGTTTGACATAAATAATAGAAGAGGCAGAGATTGGCTGTTTATCCTGTTCCCTGTGTGGTCAGTCGTAAATCAGTTTGGCGGTTGGCTGAGCTATTCTGTTATTGGCTTCAGCTCTCACTATGGCAGCTTTATATTACCCTCACCTATATTTGAGAGGTCCGTGGAAAATACGTGGAAAATACGAGATACAACATTAGGAGGATGTAAAGCTATGAAAATCAAAGCTAGAGGCGTTTGCTATTATCAAAATGAGACTTACTGATGGTCTTTGTTTTGGATTGTCAGCATTTCAGTGGAATTCAATGGAGACAGCAAGAATGTTTGTATATTTGTAGGGAAACGTGTCCTCTGCATTGGACCAATTGTTCAACCAAATAAATGCTTTAGTTCATGTAAAAATTGTTTGAATTACGTAAAAATATGAACACATCACAATAAATCAATAAATCAATTGTTGTTTCTTGTAGTTTGTATTGTTTGTATTTCTTACACAGGAACCAACTTCTATAGATCAAATGTTATAATTCCCATGACAATTTGTTGTATTGAGAACTAGAGAAAAGTCACATTGTTTTAATATTACATAAAGTAGGTTGATTTGTGTAAAATGTTCGATGATCATGTGCACCAGCAAGTCAACACTGCCCCGTTTCTCTGAGCAGCTTGAAAATGGCTTTGTAATCTGTTCATAACTCATTTACTGATTCACAATCACACGACCGGGAGGAGGGAATTAATTGCAGCACAAGTTCAAATGAATAAGGTTGATACAAACTAGTATCCACAACATACAGTACCTCCTCAATAATTCAACAGGTTATATATGCTTGCATAAAAGACACTGGTGATGCAAAGCCAGATCTAGATTCTTAAACTCATCCAAACTGTTTTAAACTCAATCCTCTGCTTCTCTGGTTGGCTGTTCAGGTCACACAGTCGTCCTCCATCGCAGCATCACCTTTGCAGAAGTTTAGTTTATTTGTCTTTAAGGTTTTTCATTTTCATCATCACAAGTGTCTTAAGGGGAAAGAATCTTATCTCATATTTATTTCTGCACCTCCTACGCAGCGCTCATCATTCCCTGCCGGAGTCTAAGCACCAAACATATTATATCCTTACATATATAATTCATTATCAACGCATATTGTTTTTGAGTCCGTGTAGGCTGAAATGGCTGTGCAGTTCAGTGGATGAGCCCACTTCGAGTCACATTTCTTTTTACTATTGTGAAATAGAGCTAATTTCATTCTTAAGACCTTTTTGTCTTTAATTATCATTATCAGAGTAGAAGAGAAACTTAACAAATGCACCCAGATGTAACAATTCATCAGTAGAACGTAAGTATGGGTGAATTTATCTGCTATGAAAGGTTCTGTCTTCATAAGTACCTGCTCATGTGTCTAGCGCCACTTTGATACCGCCATGCTGCATGCCTCTTCTCTCATCTCTTTGCCTGTCACTGAAGACCTAAACTGTCCAAAAGAAAACCCACAAAAAGACCAGTTTTTTGCCAATTACATTCTTTTCTCCTTCTCTTTGTCAGAAAATCATGCCGTACTAGACCTTTTAAAGGACACAAAGTGTGTGAGTAGTTTGCCTTACTACCAACACAATGGCAACACGATCAGAAAATGATCGTTGTTGTTGTGTGATCCAATTATTGTATTTATTTATTTTACTGGGACATTAATGAAGAGCAATGGAAGATGCATTGCCAGCCTCTCTTATGAATCCTGAATCCTACCCAAGCAGGGAGAGAACATGCTTATTCTTTACTGGAAGCCCCACCTGGTCTAAGAATCGGACCATTGAGCTCAATTTATGTCTTTTATGAGTGTAAAAAGGACAATAAATCAAAAGGATTAGGCATATTACCAACAGAAAGACAAGCCAAACCTTCCTTTTTAACAGTGGAAGAAATAACTGTCTATTAACCTCTTAAAAACTCAGTACTTGGCACACACATATATTCACACCATGTTCTGCTAATGCGTTACAATTGCTGTGATTAGCCTTGCCATTGTCCCTGGATTCCCCGGGACTTGATTGTGAGTGGATCTAAGGTGTGTGTTAGCATATGGCCTACATTCAGAATCACTGTACAGGCACACGAGCTAACAGTGGCCCTGGGGGACTGCTGCAGACTCTCCTTAACTACTGGGGCGGGCCAATTCAGCACGCAGTTTGCCCATGCTGATTGGTCATCTCCATTCTCTACCCATCATCCCATTTGGCTGTTTCACCTCAGGCGCAGTTTTAATCACCACTGTCCTCTGCCCCTATCACTTGTTATATCCCCATGTCACCTAGGCGCTCACCTCCAAAGCCATATGCAGTGTACAGTACAGCGCGCTTGTTTTGTTCGCGAGTAGCGCATCCCTGCAGGCAAGAGAAGTAAATATAGGCCCTGGATTCCCACTTGGGCACAGGGATATTATGGAAACAACACCAAGAAGCTGCCTACTTAAGCAACCATTTTGCATTTCCCACTGTAGAGTAACAACATGTGGTCATTGGCCTAGTTTGTATGCGGTGGGGAATGATGGTGTAGCAGACTGTGCTTGTTAACTGTTACTGTTGTTCTAACACTATAATATAAATGTGTCACGGTGGCAGAGTAGCTAGACCTCTCACCTCACAGAAAGAAGGTTGCAGAGGACATATTCCTGATCTAATCTAATTCAAAGCTTGCAATCAAAACTTTATTATGATATAAAGTAAAAGAGACAATGCTTCTTTCCAATTTTGAAAACTGCTCGGTCGATGGAGTCTTCATCTACAAACATTTTTGTTAGTCTTATTATTAGTTTTAGGAACTATAAGGCTGTGTTTTTAAGATGGCCTTTACAGATAAATACCCCGTTTATTACACTTACTTTGGTATATTTGTAGTATGCGTGAACCTCTGTAATCTTGTGGTCTTGTCACTTTGAGTCAGAGACGGGGTTTGATCATCGGAATATGCTATTGAGAGCACAATGTCTCACCCCCCTTTTAGTCGAGTAATCAATGCACAGAGCATATCTTGCACAGAGCATATAGTCAACTACAGCCCTAAAAAAGCATCACTTTTTATACAATTAAAGAATTCCATTTTCCACACAAAATGATAGTCGTTTTTTACAATGTGGTCTTACACAAGTCCTGATAAAGATGAAGACCATGTTTTTGTCATATTTATGTGATTTTTCCTCCCCCAGTAGCAACACTTGTCATTAGTATTAAATAGTATCTGTGTATTTCAACCCTAACCAGTACTATAGAAGTAAAGCAGGCAGCAGCACATTGGTACCACTAAGTAGTACTGCTGTGCCATGGTTTTCTTTGGTACGTGGAACTGTTTCTTTACACACAAAAATTAATGGCCACATATTTTCAGCACTTCCGGACACATAGTTGAGATGTGGGTGGATGCTGCACTGGCTCAGACTCCAGAACAAGGTTAATGATGCTACTTCACACTGTTGTAACTATAGCACCAGCCAGACAAAGGTTTTCTTTCCAAGCTTTTGCTCAAAACTCAAAATGGTGGCCCTGGTTTGGTTCCTGGTTTATTCAAAGTTTGACTCTCTGACTTTTGGTTTAACCCTACTGCTAAGACATTATTATCACTATACTCCAGCAAACGTCTACTAAAATGACATCTAAAATAAAAACAATGAGTTTCTTAACAGATTTGTTTCCCACTTTGGACCAGGTCACCCTCGAAAAATAAGTTTAGATCTCAATAGTAATTAAAAAAAAAATCTAGTTAAATGAAGGTTAATGAATAAATAAAATTGCCTTGGAAGCCAGGAATGCACCTCCAATTTGTTATACGGTTAAAACAACAACAACAACAACAACAATAAAACAAAAACAAACTACTCTTGCAATATTATTATCAGCTGTGTTAATAGTAAAACCTAATTAAGTGAGTTAATGTGCACTCCAAAAAGCCACACTATCATTTCTTAATGCTATTTTCCATTAAGTTTCATGTGTTTAATCTGAGCCCTGCTAAAACAACTCCCTGAACATTCAAACATCCATACACCAAAATTACTTTGTATTCCCCAAGCAAATTACATGAGTGATTGGACAAATTACTAATGCCCATTCAATTTGCAATTATAGTGTAAGATAAAACATGGAAATGTGATGGAAGAAATGTGTAATCTCAGACATTCCTTAGACGTCAATACTAATGCATGTGTAATAGGTCGTGGCTCTGTGGATGCAGTATAACGTGGGCGACAATAGTATGGAAAGTATAGGATGGGCAATGGATGGAACAATAGGCCGTGAATAAAAAGTATTGATCACAATTTACTCATAATTAAATTAGTATCGAGTGAGCTTGGGCTGTCTGAAAACAAGCAAGAAACCAGTGTATTTCTGATAATACCGCTTTGGTGACAGACCACACCCTTAAAGTTAATCTCTCATGAGGGAAATTCATTCCCTGCATTTGACCCATCCTTCAATGCCACTGGAGCAACTTGTCAGTAGCAGTGAGAAGCTGCAGTGCAGTGCTCGGGGACTTATCGCCAGATCTTGAGCTAGGCTTGGTCAGGATATTACTGGAGGATTTCACCTATTGTGCAAACTCCACACAGAAAGGTCTGGTCCGGCCCGGGAGTCATCAAAAATAGACAGTAAACAAAAACATTTTGAAATCCAGAATGAACACTGAAGGCAAAAGTGAAATGGAACAACATGTGATTTCATTGGAGAAACTGGGATTAACTTTAGAATATAAAAAAATATGAAACATCAAGATGGCTTTGGCAAATCAAAACTCAGATATGTGTGAGTGAGGTCCAGACATTTACTATTGTATGTTACATTATATTTGATGGATTATGATAGAAATCCAACGTTGTAGGTTTTACTGAGCAAATTGGACCCATCATTTGTACTATTTTTTTTTGAGAAGCAACATGAACTGACATTTCTACCCTAAATAAATCTGGCAACACTTGTAAGGTGGCGACAGGGTTCCCCTACAACTGTACATTAAAAATGTGTTATATGTAAACTAAAACTCTGTCAAAACTATACTTAATATATGCTTACAAACCACCAGCAATCTCATGTTGGAACAGGTGAAAGTTGTATAATTTTTCCCTCTCCATTTCTCCAAACTTGGACGTAACATAATTGATTATCAATTTCCCAGAATGGCGAAAACATAATGGGAAGTTGTAGGTGTGTGTTTATAGTGTGTTCTGATTGAGACTCGGATGATGTGTTGAAGAGCAAAGAAGTCTTCAAGTTTGAGAGTCTGAATTCCGTCCACAGAGACCAGGCTATTGATTGCACTTCTGAAGCTGCACTTCCAAACGTGAGCAACATGTTAACTGTGTCCAGCAATGGGAATTCAGAGGAAGAAAAGATGTGTAGGCGTAAAGGAAAATGCAATATGAGATATAGGTGTGATAACGGATCAGCACGTATACAGAGCCAAGAAAAAGTATGTCTCTTTTAGAAGGCTCAATTTGGATCACACACACCAATGTAACCTCATCAAGCACTTCATACAGTTAGATGAAGATAACAGGACCATGAACTAAAAGCAGACTATACTCGGCGACACTGTAAAATGAACAGCTTCCCTTGCTGATACTTATGTTACATAATCTCTTCGAAAAAATAGTAAATCAATAAGCAAGACGCACACATTTTGTACCGTGATTTGTACTATATTTTCCAATTTCAATTGAAATGTACTACTATTAAATGATATACTGTTGGTTAAATGGTTTTGTGCCTTTGATTAGTATAATCTAGTAGCAACTGAATAATAAAGAGATTCCCGAATTGTTTGAAATTCCGTCCGTGGGCAACCTGTCCCAAAGACCTAACCTTAACCAATTAACTGTTCCTAAACCTAACCCTAATCCTAACCCTTACCTGACTGAGAGGTCAGACCCTGTTGAACTGCCAACAATTTTGGGATTCACGGATAATAAAGCTGCAAGCTTGTTGTTAGGCTAACCGTTTTGGGTCGTTTGTTCGAGAAACCAAACATTTTACTGTATGAATTAGTATTTAAACCCCGCATTTCTCATCTAGACTTGTTTAAGGGGATGCATCTAGTTTACACACATGCTTAAGATGTTTATGAGGACATGAATAAAATCTGCACGTCCTCCCCGTGTTACCGTGGGTTCTCTCCGGTTTCTCGGCTTCCTCCCACCGTCCAATGACATGCATGTGTTAGGTAAATTGGCAACTGTAAATTGGCCCTAGTGGATGAGTGAATGGTTGTCTGTGTGTCTATGTCTCTGTGTTAACCCTGCGACAAGTTGGCCACTGTCCAGGGTGTACTGTTCCCAGTTGCCCAAAGGCAATGGGATAGGCTCCAGTCACCCGCGTCTGGAGTGAATGAATGAATGAATATATATCATGAATATAAAACACAACTTATGACAATCCATCAGGAATTTACTGAAGGATGTCGTGGTTGAGGTTCAAGTTCAGTGTTTTTTTTTTATTCAATGATTTGTATAACTAGATGGCTATATATATACGCAATATACTATTCTATCTTGCGATATCATACATTTTTGATAGATTCATGCTCTTTTTTACCCTTTCTAATACGCAATGTTTGATGAAATGCATATGAGAAATGCAGAAGGTTGCCAATACATATTTTCGCCTACATGTGCCTAAATTGGAAGAAAATGTGATGGCAAAATGCATGGATCTTTCTGACTGGTGTGCGATCCTATTTGCGGGAAAACAGATGGGTTTGGATCAGGGGAAATGAAACTATGGATCATATGATGGCTCTCATGTGCCAGCGGTCCATGGAAGCCCAGTCTCATTCCACAGTGAGATATGGACACACACCATGCACGTAAACAGTATGAAGGTCGACCAGGGAGCGGGGGCAAGCGGAATGGTGTTAAAGCTGCTTTTTGTTCAGTTCTTTGTCCATGTTCAAAGGAAGTTAGAAGCCACATAAAGTCACCTGCATACAAAGAGGGATTGACGGTAAACAAAAACTTTAAAATGCAAGCATATAACCAAGCAGAAGTGAATATTTAGCTATCTATACCACCATTCCACAAAAAAGTACAATTTTAACATTTTAGCATGGATGTAATCTGATATTCGGACAACAGTAAAATATGCCAGGTGATTGATTTGCACAAAAATGGAATTAAAGTCGCGGCCAGGTATTTCTACTTCAAAGTTTGCAGTGGCTCAGTGGTTGGCGAACTCACCAATTCAAAGATCTGGTGATTGAGTCCCGCTCTGGCCGCTGTTTACTGTTGTTGTGTCCTTAGGCATGACACTTTGCCTTATGAAATGGAGTGTGAGTGAGTGACTGGTGTTGCGCTTATGGCTGCATGATAAACAGCAAAGAACAGGAGAGGAGTCAATGAGTGATAAAGCTTAAAACACAAAGTGGAGTTTTAGCTGAGGAAAATATGAAAGCTTTCTTCTCAGAGAAATCAATTTAGCCGGATCGATTTGGCCCTTTTTTTATTCATTCTGTGTAGTTTTTCAGTCAATTCTTTCCTCCCTTACAGAGAACAAGAATGTACTGCGGACCCAAAGGGATGTGATTATCTGTATGGTCGCCGTGGTTACTGGTTAAAAAGGTAGAAGCAGGCGGAAGTCATGGATTGTAATGGAAATACAAAAGCACTTGCTCTAATTGTATTCTAAAGAATTGGTTAGACTTTTTGTATTATTGATCCACTTTGTATTTGCTGCATAGCCTTCCTCATGTGCACTACACTTTAGAGACTAGTTCCCCTCACCTGCAACCGTTCTGTCACACTAGTCCGTGTAAACTGAGGTACTTTGAATGAGAGGAACCAAATTCGACATCATAAGGATTTTAAAGGTTCGCAATGTAACTTTTCTGGTGGAGGGCCTACCACCTGCTTGTCTCTGTGAATATTATTGCGTTATTATTGCGTGGAGCGAGTTGCTGACACTTAAAAGCAATGACAATTTGCGACAACAAACTTTTGTGAACATTTACATCTAAGCTTCCCTGTTTATTAGCATAGCAAAGCAATAATATGTAAACTGCCATTACCATAACTACCTGAAATAAACAGCTCAGTGCTAAATCTGGAGGGATTTCTGTAAATCCACTGGTCCCTCCTGACCACAGTAATACATTTCTGGCCACAAACAGGGTCTTTGGGGATGTTACAGATGAGGAATCTTTTGTTTTGAGACTTTTTGTTGGTGCAACCAACTGCACAGCAAGCAGGCGGCATAGCACCCTTTGTCGTCAAAATGGCAGTAGCAATGGGTGTGTGACGTCACTTCGGACCTATTAATAAAATCTGTGGTGAGGCGAGCCACTCACAATACGGATGCATGTTTGAGTTATAAGCAGTACACCTGTAATAAATAAATGCATGATAGATGAGAAATTACCATCTCCGCTGAAGACAAGCAGGCGGCAGTTTACTCCCACCAGAACAGTATGTTTGAATAGACCTGTCTCCAATCTTTCCTTGAATACTCATAATACTCATCACTGTCTTGTCAACTGACCGTCAACGGCATACGGCAAGGCAGCAAGCAAGTTTATTTGTAGAGCACAATTCGTACACAAGGCAATTCAAAGTGCTTCACACAACAGGAAAAATGCATTAAAATCACAAAGACATGGCAGAAATCACAATCTGATGGTTCGGTTGACGGTCAACTGACCGTCAACCGACCATCACTTCATTCTTGCAGCAGTTTTGCATTTGTGTAATTTAATTTACAAAACTATCGTTGGTAAAACCCCTCAGTACTTGCTTCATTAAAATCTCAATAAACACTTGCAATTTGCGTTCCAGTGACATTGGGTGCATACTTGCCTTTATTTGGTTAATTGAGCCCATTTCAGTCCTGATGTGGACTTGGTTTGGCCTTCTTGTTCTTTAGTCCTGATCTAGTACAGGTTTAGTTTTGAGTTAAGTCCTAGTGTAGTTGCAGTTTTGGGATGTGTTGAATTTGCAACGCATTCTTTATTGCCATGGTTATTCCGACAGTTCGCTTTAGGAACTGCCAAAAACATTGAGACTCCATAATTTGACCTCTTTAGCTGCCTTGAAGTCATCCTTAAGACATGTTTTTTTTCAGTGGCTCTTTCATACTCTTTTATGTTGTAAATAGTCTAATGTCTCTTTCATCTCTGCGTATATTGCATTATATTCACTGTCGCTCTGCTCTTTGTGCTGCTGCCTCTTGACCAGGTCGTTGTTGTAAATGAGAATGGGTTCTCAATCGACCTACCTGGATAAATAAAGGTTAAATAGATAGTAGAAACAGCCAGAACAAGTCTTACAGTCTATAGCTGCACATACCTGAGCCACCTGAGGCCAAGCTAGGCCCAGCAAAGATCGGATGTGGTTGAAAATAGATTGTGACCATGAAAAAGGAAAGACTAAAGCAATTTTTTAAAATTGTAACATCACAGAGTTATGACTGCGCATTGCGAAAGCCACAGTTTCCCTGGTGTGACTAAAAATGTCAAAATATTTTAATACTTTATAGATAGTGAATTTATCCTATTTCTCCTGATTAAAATAGTTAGAGTTGCTTGACGCTCAAAGGAATAAGTTAAAAATGTAAGTTATGAAAAAAATACTTCACAACATATAACCTTGAGGAAAGTTATTTTATTTCTCATTGACGATTGAGAAATTTGATTTCTTTTATTTCTCATTGACAACAAATGGAGGAATAAAATAGGGAAGAATCAATTATGTTGTCATCAGATCAAATATTTAAAAAAGAACAATCATATGATAAGGGAATGAATAGCCAACAGAGTAAAACAGATTCTGACATAGAAATACACGCACGGCACGGTTTATATGCGGCTACATCATTGTGGTCATATACTCTATGATACTCACTGTAACTGTGTAAAAAAAGAACATGATGACAATCAATATCAAGTATCCACCGATAAAATTAGAATGGCCTCATTGCTGTTTGTCAGTTTAACACCAAACACACAGTTGTGATGTTTTCTCATAAAACATTGAGTATAAATATTATCACTGGCCCAGATGTGTTTAATGGCCACAGAGTCATCACCATTCGGAGCTGTAAAAACACATTAAGGACCGCTGGGCTTCCCGACTCATCTCCACTCCCTCAAAGCAATAGCCCTGTCCTGAATCCAAATTAAAACTTAAAAAAGCCAAAGGGAGGAACAAATGATCTTCCAATATGGTCTTTGTCTGCTTGAGAGAAAGTGAAAATGGCAAGGCAGAATCGAGGCAGAAATGTCAGATTCGTGCATTTTTAAACACCAGCTCGTTTGACATGTGTAATTGCTTTGAGCGCCGACAGACCATGGCATCGCCTAAAGCTTCCTTGTTCAAACTACCAGAAGGGTAGAGTAAGTAAAAAAGTAGCACTAAAGCAAGAGTACAGTTTCTTCAAGATAACATTTTTAAATCATTATGTTTTGGAGGTGGCACATCACCCACATGATTCCATGGAAATAGAAAGTTATAATCATGCATCTGAACATTCTCCATGGAGATAGATAAGTTTGAGGTCATACTGTGGAATATTATAGCCATAGGAAACATAGTTTTATGGAAACAAGCAGGCTACTGAAAATTAAAGAGTAAATGTCTGATTCATAATTTGAAGTTATTTTACATAATTTTACAAAATCATTTACCAAAACTCAAAGAAAAAATACTGTTTGCATGAAAAGTCATTGATGCCAGACCCATTTACGTCCAGCCTTCGTCACCATAATGCGCTCAGAAGTGAAGTCGCAGCTTCTGAGTCTGAAATGATTTTGCTATTTTAATCACGAAATAATAACATCAAAATAGGTACACTTCCTGATATTATTCAGCATGGTATTTTTGGCTTGTTTTGTTCCCTGATATGTCAGAGATTGAAGAACCTATATTTCTGTTGTTGTGTCGGACCCGTGATGTCACATTTAATCCCACACACCATTGTGGATCTGTACAAAATGGGGTTAATATCTTGATGAAATCACTTAAACACAACATAGGGGATTTAAAACTAGTCACGGACTGGTCATGGATGTTTAGAAACACGAGGAAGGAGCACATATGGAAATTGCATGTAGCCAAAGTGGAGCGTTAATATTCCCCATGTGCACTGAGTCACTATTTACTCTGGCAAAATATGTCTGAGAAGTCGCGCCATATATTTAGAGCTAATCGGTGCCATGTGAGGGATTGATGACACATTAGCCATTGCAGGAGCTAGATGTCGCTTTGATTGATCTGTCCATTTCCTCTCACTACCATTTCCTACTTTGACCGGCTTTGAAATATCTACTCTTTTCAAGGCATCTGATATTTATACTACTATACGCCCCGCTATAGAGAGAGAGGAGGGAAAAAAAGAGAGATTTTGTTTCCATGCCTTCAGATTTCATTCTCAGGCATCGATTAAGCTTGCTTTTCTACAGCGTTGGCAGTCAGTACGGCCTTAATGGGAAACTTAAAAGGGAACGCTTGGCTTTTCGCTTTCCCCGGATTCCGAGCCAGCAATCCGAGCCGGAATCTCGGGAAGGATTGGAAGGTTTTTGTTCACATCCTGACTTAGGTAAATGCTGCGTGCAGTGTTTTAGGGGGTTGCCAAGGGGGATTGCCAAAGTGCGGCTTATTAAAAAGAGCAAATAGAGGATGAGGAGTAAGTGTTATAGGTGATTTTGACATCGCTTTGAAGGTAAATGTATTCAGATGAATGCTAATCTCCAGCCATTACTGATTTAATACTAGGACTAACCTTCAACCTAATACAACATATTGACTGACAATACTGTTACAGAAAAACATGTTCAGAAAGACTTTAAAGTTTACAATGAGTGAAATAGTTGGCGAGTAACAAAGCAAATAACATGAACACATACAATACTTTGCACGCACAGAGTTTAGATCTCTATGGCCACCATCTAAACACTCTTTCAAAGGCAGTACAAAACCAGTCAGCCAAATTAATCTACTGATGCTCCAGCTAGGAAAACCAATTATGTCTTCAAGAAAGGTGGCAGACAAAAATAGTGCGCATTTAATCGCATACAAGAATAGTTAAAGCAGAAGCAGAAGACTTTAATAAACACAATATAGCATAAAGTAACAAGTCCGAGTTGCATTGCATCTTAAGGCAAACCCAAAAGTAAAAATGATGGAAGGTTTGTTTTTATCTGATTTATGCTGATTTATGCATGCAGACTATGGGCTAATTCATCTGAATATGTCCTTTATTCTGCTCTCTCTCTCTCTCTCTCTCTCTCACTCTCACTCTCTATCCCTCTCTCTCTCTCCGTCTCTCTCTCTCTCTCTCTCTGGTCACTGCCCCTTAAACTGCAATTTATTCATTGTGTTTGAATTGCTTTTGCCCAACTATCGCTAATACATGCTTACAGTAAATATGTGTGGCCCATTTCCCAGAAGCGGGCCTTTTCTTTCTTTCCGTTGTTCTTTGAGTACTGCAATGGGCCCCAGAGGGAAATTAAATCAATGTCTCTCTTGGCAATAACTAAATGTTCAAACCACACAGAGCTTTTCGGTCTCACATTTGTATAACAGGCATCCAGAGCGGTCCTGCCTTCTATTAGATTACCATTTGAGAGTGTGGCTGCAAAATGTGGCTAAATATCACACATTGGAGAAGAGAAAACCAATTTGCATGGACCTCTTTGTGTCTGCGAAATAATGATGTCGAAGAACTTTTTTGATGGGGACACCTGCTTGTCTCCATGGAGATGTTATTGGTTTGCTTTTGCTTTAAATTTATATATCTTCAAGTTGGTATAATACCTCATTCGTCCAGGAGTGATCCAACATTTCAAAGGTATCTAGACAATCTTTTAAAAATCAAGACGTTTTGACTTCCATCTGAAAGTCATTTTCAATCTGACAGTCTGAGAAACTCGACTTTATACTGCTCTGAGCTGACTAAGATGGAGGCGTTTTACCTGAAACTAACCCCAAACCCTACAGTCCTACTTTATCTGACTGCCTTTCTACACCACTGTTAAGCCCCTGATTAGCATTTGGTTGGCTTTTTTTTTTCCTCAATTGACCAAGGTGAGAGTACACAGCTGGCAAATGTGTTCACCTTCTTTAAAAATATTGTTATTTATTATTATTTTTCATAGGGACAATGTATAATAATGAACATCTGTATTGAACAAATGTAAACATGCCGGAACATATCCAAAAAGCGAATTTACATCTGCAGTCCTTAAACCACATTAAACCACAATTTCTGTACAAAGAGGGATTATCTTTTATCACAAAACAAACTATAACAATCAATGTATTCTCCCTGGCTTAAAATCTGTATCTCACTGTCTTCAAACGAGTGGTTTGTGGCTTGGTATGTCCTTGGGATGAACCGGTACATATAAGTTGGAAGTAAGTGTAGTTTTGAGCAATAAATACACCAAAAGTGAAAAAACTAAACGTTTGAACATTACTGGCAAAGCAAAAGCAAGTACTTTTCTACCCATTCCGTAAATGTGGCTTCAAAATGTCCCCAAGACCACAACTATGTAAATGTAAACTCTGCACAGCCCTCTCTGTGTAACAACGTCAAGCCCCCAGTGTTATGTGCCGCCCTCTGTAGCGGGCTAACACATGCACGCACAGTGGGAGAAGGCATGCCCATTAACCAGAACCACTTCCCCTGACTTCCTTGTCTGAATGGGGTAGCCGGCCAGAGGAAAGGCATGCTGGGAAGGAAACCAAACCTCGGGGTTACACTTAGCTACTCAGGCTATACGAGAGCAAACAACAATAAGCCGATAGTATTGATGTGTAATAGAGTGGAGAATAGGAGTGCAGCGCATGCTTGGACACGTTACCCATGTTTATTTACTTGACGCCAAGCAGACAGATGGGAGGGTGAGGATGAAGTGGGAGAAGAATAAGGGAGATGTGATTGATGAAGTGTGGCCTCATGGGGTCCAAATGTCTGTCATCACTGGCAAAAATACTGGACCCTGTCTCAGAGGTACGAGTCATGGCCATGGGGCGTCCAAAGCAAGTCCATTGGAGGCAGGGACCAGGAAGTAACTGGCGATTGGACCAGGGATCAACACATGAATGAGAGATCACAGATGGTCAGAAGAGGACCAGTTTACACAGTGGGGAGACAGAGAATCACAACAAATGAAGGCATTGGACAGCGTTGACCAAGAAATTCTATAAATGACTTAAAAACGAATCTGTTTCAAAAGTACATTTCTAATACTGTACATTTTGTAAGACTGGAACTGTTACGGGAACTTAAGGACACTGCCAGGAATTTAACCAACCACAGGAACCACCCGTTTAATCTTAGATGCAGACAGAGCAACAATATTCATCCTACAGATGAAATCAGACGTAAAAGGACACAGAGCTGAGAGCATTTAGAGAAGAAACTGACACAGACGCTCAATGAGAGAATCAGAAAAAACAACTTTGAAACATTTTCTATTATAGATCACTCCAGGACGAATGAAGGATTATGTTGTCTTTATCACATGTTCCAAATCTACTTTTTACTATAATATCAAACGCACATTTGATAAGTTTCTGTTCATAATTGTCCAAGGACGTTGTCTGTTTTCTTGCTTTTTATTGCACAGGGATAATGCCAGACTAAAATGACACAACATTGCATATAGATTTCTTCACTTCAACAATGTACCTCTCACTGGAAAATGAATTATTGATTGATGAAGATGCATTATTTGTCTTTCCTAGGTGATTTATGTACTTTTGGAGTAAAAAGGGACTCCTAATACTTTGAAATAGAAGAGTGTTACAAAACATTTCTGAATTAGTATCAACAATGATCAAGACATGCTACGGGGTTATGGTAGGTTTTATTTGTTTAGTTGTTGCTCACTAACCAGAGACTTGTTGGTTTAATTTTCCATTAAGACGCTAAGAAGTTTTTGCATGGAATATTTGGGGAATGAGTCATCAATTTCACACTAACACTTTCTTGTTGATCAATAGCAAATTTGGGGATTTGAATATTTATAAGGGAAACAAAGAAATGTTTTGTTGTTTACTGTTTATGGCCTGATGGCAAATGTGATAAGACCTTAGTTTACTCTAGGTCTGCCATCACTGATGACCAGATTGCCGTATAAAGCTCTTTAAAAAGGATTATCCATCAGGCCTGTTTTCATTATACTAACCACACTTCCCCCAGAACACCCTTCATTCTCTGTAGTGACCAATGACTCCCTCTGGACCACATCAGCGTATCTATGGCACACAATACCTTTAGTTCACTTACGCATGACACTGAGTAATAGACTTCCATATGACGCTGAATAATAGCAGCAACGTACACGGCATTTGTGAAGGCAGATGTCATTTGTTAAACAAAACAAGACACGAATAATTAACTTTAACATTCAAATCAAGTGTTGATACATGGATGCCAGTAATTTGTCTAAATAACACTTGTTGTTTAAACTGGATTCCTCTTGGGTCATTCTTTAGTTTCAGTGTCATTATTTAGGCATCTGTAACACTTTAAAATAAGGTTTCTTTGTCAGCTATTTGTAGGACGTTAATAAGCGCATTATGCGCTCTGCTGAGAAGGTGATCGGCTGCAGACTTCCATCTCTGCAGGACCTGGACGTCTCCAGGGCTCTGGGACGAGCAGGTCGGATCACAGCTGACCCTTCTCACCCTGGACATGGACTATTTGAACCACTCCCCTCAGGCAGGAGGCTACGGTCCATCCGGACCAGAACCTCCCGCCACGAGAAAACAATTTCTTTCCCTCTGCAGTTGGACTCATGAACACTTTATAACACGTCACTTAATAATCATGTCAACAACTTGTCCATTTGTACTGCTTGTTTTTGCACTATATCCAACTAAACTGTAAAGTGTTTGTATATTCAGTTTATATTATGCTATTATTATTGTTGTTTCATGTTGCACCTTATTGCCAAAGCAAATTCCTAGTTTGTGAATAATGGCAATAAACCTTTTTCTGATTCTGATGCTTATTGGTTTATAAGGACTTAAACAATGACTCGCATTTGTAGAGGGCTTATAATGCCTTGTAAATGTTAACCATTAACCAAAAATGTGTGTTAATATATTATGTACAAAATATTCATAAGATCATTACTAAGCTGCTTATTCACCTGTTTTCAATAGCCAAGAGATAAATACTTGTAAATGCCTTATACATGCTAATAAACAAAAAACTAGTGCTTATTAATGTATTATAATTAGTTTAAAAAGGAACCTTATTTTAAAGCGGCAAACCATGGTCTATATATTACCTGCCATATTCTTGTTTTGCCTAAATAGCCTCAATCAGTCCACCTCTCCGCACTGCACCTGCCAAAACACATGATGTGATTTGGTTTTCACAGGAACAGGAGGCATCACAGTGAAAACAACAGCAGCTCTCCATTCCTATTTGGATGAGAGACCGCAGCCGCTGACACGCTGAATTATGTGTAAATGCTTAGTGACAACTGGGGTCTGCAATGAAAGGCAAAAACCATGAGGAAGCGTAGTGTGTCCAGACATGACAGCACTGACAGGTAACGCAAGGCTGTCACACTCTCCCACACCTGTTAAACCACAAACACAAATATATGAGACTTCAAACTCAATGTACTGTGGAGTGGAGCATTTGGGAGAGGAAAATGTGCTTGTTGCTGATTGATAATAAAAGGCACGCAAGCATGACTTCTGTTTGTAAGTGTTAAATTGCCTGATCTGTGCTAATTTCTAGTGACTACAATAATTTGTGGAGCAGAAATGTGTAAATAGCTTTAATAAGCAAAGACTACAGGCAAAATTTGAAAGTGCAAAACTGCCAAATTTTGAGTTGAATTTTTTACTTAACTAAAATACATAAAAACTAAGTCTACTCTGACTGGATAGACCAAATACTAATGATAATAAGACATTAGAAAATGAAGGAAAGCACTATGATTAATATACTATATTTGTATTAATACATAAAATATACCACATACTGTACTTGTGGCAAATATTATTCCCATGTCTAAATAATTAAAGAGGATAGTATGCAAAATCTGCTTTTATGAAGGTTATTTTGTGTTTTTATTAGCTATTGTTTCATTATTACCTCATTATTAGATCACTATATTTTGTCTGTGTGATTATCTTGCATTATTCTGCACTGAAGGGTTGAGTGTCCAGAAAAGTCCCTATCTCCACTCACTTTTATGTTTATTATTAAAGAAAAAAACAAACAAACAAACCCATACTGATTGAGAATGACTCTTGGACGGGAGTCGAAACGTTTTGTTTTTTCTAAAACAGAGTCCAGACGACTACAACTGAATCTTTTTCTACAACCATACATGTAAGGTTAAAACACAGATTTTTTTTTCAACAATAAAAACACATCAGTAAATACAAATGTTGCTTGATGCAGTGGAATACCACAAGGAAAAGACAGCTTCTCCGTTCTGCAGTTTTGAAGAGGAAGTCAATGGACACATCTACTATTAAGACGTTTGAGATTATTATGGTTTACAATCAAAAAAATGTAATGATCTATTGTTTATTACTTAATGTCGGAAAAAATTTATTCTTTAATATTATGTCAACAAGTTAATTTTTTTCAAACATTTTCTTTATGTCTTAGAAACATTTCTGGACATTGATTTGCACAAATGCCTGATGCTTTGCTTCTGCCCACAACAACTGACAAATGATACAACTCCTCCGGCACTGTCATAACCTCGTTCTAATGTGTGTAGTGTGTGAATCTGGAGCCAAAACACGTCTATCAATCAATGTTCCCACATATATAATGTTCATAAATAATTTAAAACTTGCTCAACTCATTGTTCACGTAGGATGCAAACATTTACACACTACACATGTATTTTGTACCCTAAAGCTTGCTTTGGGGCATTTGAGTACCTCCATAAAGTAAAGCCGACGCTGCGAGATACACGGAGACCTGAAACTCACAATAAAGTGGAAAAACAAGAACAATAGCACCTGTCGACTGTTAAATCTGTTGGAGAGTTAAGTCGTATTTGCTGCATAACCAGGCCTGGACTGGCCATCTGGAACACCAGGAGTTTCCCCGGGGAACCATGGAACTTTTTGGCCGAGTCTATCAGAACAGCGCAACACAACGCACAGTTCTGATGTCATGCTTCAACGGTCTCTCTTCCTCTGCTCGCTCTGATCGCAGCTTACCGCGGCTCCACGGACATGTGGTCCCTGGCCCAGCCCAGTCCTTCTCATTGTCACCCATGGCAAAGCTGACAGGCCTTTGCTGGACGCAGGAGCGGCTGCCCCTGTGCGGTGCGGCAGTGTGCCCTCTAGGCTGCTGAGGCAGTAATGAGCCTGTCCAAGAACAGGCTGAAATCAAGACATTAATTAACAAGAAGACTCATAGGGATGAGACCATAAAGGCAATCTACACTGTCCAATCTTCAGGACAGTTTTTATTTTATGTCGATTATATTTTTGGTGTTCTGGTCATTTTTAGCTCATTGAAAAATACATTTGTTTTCATACAGTGCCAATAAAGTGTATACGGTGGACGCACGGCGCATATTTCTGACCTGATCTCATTAGAAACATTAGTTCAAAAGTCCTGATACAAGTCTGTGAAGCCTGTGATGTTTAGGGGCCATGGAAGACCACACTGCTGTGACCCTCCAAGGGCACTTTCACAAGCAAACTCTGGAGGCAATTTTATGTAGTATTAAAACTACTAAAAATTATTTGTCCAATTTTCAGTTTGTATTTCACAAAACTATTGGAATCTGCCTATGAAAGAAAGTGGCTGCCTTTGGTCCCCGCATTTTATTCTTTCTTTTTTTCCCCCGATGAAGCCAGGTCAATTAAACTATTTCAGCAAACCCCTTGCGACAATTCATACATGTTCCTTTTCATCCTTGAACTGCATTGGAATATTAAAAGTACTCTCAAAACCTCGAAATTCCCTTGAATTTCACAGCCAATGAAATGTGTGAGAGATTCACGATCTGCCCTGGAGCAGAGCGCGTCGTGTGAAGCTGACGCTGGTCGCTGCAGGTCGCTGCAGGTCGCTGCAGGTCGCTGCAGGTCGCTGCAGGTCATCGCTGCCTGTGTGTTCGATTTTAAACCTGCTTCGATGAGTGTCGCTGGTCGCTGTCATTTCTCCTGTCTCCTGTCTGTTGAGCCCATTAGGCGGGGTTAAGAGTCTTGCCCAAAGACACTGAGGCAGCAGCGATCGCAACCTGCAGGCCAGTGGATCTGACCTCTCTACCAAGGATGTTTATGTCGAGAGCGGGATTCGAACCAGAAGACGAGCACTTCCACTAAGCTACTGCCGCCCTATAATGAAAGCCTTTACATACCTATTACAATAAAAGAAATAGCATTAGACCCCATTACAATAAAAGCAATAGCATTAGACGCTCTCACATGTAAACAATGCACTCCATTCAGTTGGTTCAGATTGAAACAATTTGCTCAGTAAAAGTGTCTCCAGATATATATATATAGAGGATATAAAAGTAATACAATCATGTAGGCAGCACTCACAATCTTATCTTGGCTGTCGAGAATCCAATCGCCATACTGTCCCCACCCCTCCTGCCGAACCCTCTCTGACCTTGTCATAAAGTGTTGCGGCAGCATCTTGTCATTAGAATTGGACAACATTTGTCCGTTATGGAGGTGCTGTCTACTGTATAGTGGGCCATCTCGCATCCGTGAAGCGCCTCATCTCGTTCACCTGAATGACTTTTTCAACAAGGAGGATTTGGGACACATCTATCAAAAGTATAACCCACTCCGACGCCATGGATACATACGAAACATGCTTGTACCTCATGCATGCAATAAATAGGGCCAAACTTGGTGACTACAATGCACTATCACCATTGTTCAAACTAAATTGATCTATTAGCAAAAGAAGATTGAATTCTGTCTACTGGACTGTAGAGGCTACTTGGCAAAACATATTCACAATAAACACAATAAAAAATAAGGCATTATACTGACTATAGGTGTCATCTTGGAGGCATTGTTAGAGTGTTACGGCCAAAAATGCTTATTCTCAACACCGGCAAAGAAGATTCCTAGGCCAATCAGTACAACACAGTAGAAAATGTTAAATGTTAAATCCAGAATGTAATAAGAGCTCAGTTGTGTCCTGTGTCCAATTTCATACTTAAGAATAAATTACGCAGGAAAAATACTGTTCAAAGCACTTGTTACTAGTTATGCAATTTGAGATAAATCCTTATACAAAACTTGATTAATGAAATTTTTTCCAGTGAAGCCATTTTAAACCACACTCAGAGCAGACGATGCAGTGTTATGTGTGTTTGAAGCTTGAGAAAAAAGCAGTAAGAAAGCCGTGGACTGGGGTGATTATACCATACTCCTTATACGGAACTCCTGCAATTTTAAAAGTAGCTATTATGTGATTAGAATAACAAGCACATGTTTAAAAAATGTACTCAAAGAAGTACAATTACTGTCCAAGTACAATTTCACCCTCTCATTCAAATGATCACGCTTAGGCATCAGTCTTACAAATTGTAACATGGACTCAAAACGTATTGCTGAGAAATACATTCAATATCTTTTAGTATATAGGGAGCAAAGTAAAATCTGTATAATTCTAACGTTCAAGTATTTCTGTGGTTATTCTATTTGCTTGATCAGTGAAAAAAATATATTTGACAAGTTGTATATGGAGGGTGTAGCAAAAGCAGCAAGTATAGAGTAAATCTGGTGGACTTTATCATGACTTCGAATTTGTAAACAATTGCATTCATCGACCCATTTTAGAAGAACCTTTCAAATGCCCCCATTCACAGGAGTATAAATCACCTGGTGCTCCACGTCAACCTGCACCCCAGACATGAGTTACTGTCCACACTTAGAACCTAGTCAACTGTAGCAAGGCTCAAAGCTTTTAGACTCATGAGGCAACGATGCTAGAGAAAAATAAATCTGACAGTGGCTTTCGAACTTACACTGTGCCGCCTTGCCCCGAGAACTCTGGTTCAGCACTTGACTGTTACACAACAATTAGTCATTAATAAATATAAATGACTTTGGTGGTCTGCTGGAAAAGAGCTGGCATCAACATTAACCTCCGTGGTAGAATGTGGCTCATCATGTCTGAGAGCTTTTAGAGCAGTGAAACAGTTGGGGATAAAGTCATTAACTCGAGTAATGTTTTTGTAAATGCTGTGACGTAATATATATATTGCCAAAATTGATAGGAGGGAATGTTTGTCGGCCATGCAATTTTCTGACCACTGTCCAGGATTTTCCGCACCAAAGGTCCATAGTTATTAAGAAATAGGCTTGAAATACACGTGGCAGGAAGTGATTAGTTGGAAGCAAAGGATATTGGTATGATTCCCATCCACATCTGCAGACGTGACAAGAATACATTTAAGAATTTAGTGGACTATGTTATTTAATATGAAGAACCGCACAGAATACATTTATCGAATGTGCAATAAAAATGAATTTAGAGTCTGTGGGACTGGGCCACAATTTAAGGTTACGAATTCTCCCATCGATCCACAAAACGTGCATCGCTCACACTAAAAAAAGTTCAAACTTAATTTGTGTCTTTACTGACCCCTGGCGGCTTTCTCATAGTAAGGCAGAAACTATTATCTAAAATGTGAACTTGTATCCCCTTTATCTGAAAATCCACAATTATGTTTTAGTAATAAAAATAGACAAACAAAACAGAATAGAATGTCAAGTTATGAAATATAATTTGCAACCTATTACTCTGTATTTGTGGTTTGAGATCACATCAACATCCCTCCTTTGTCCACTGTTCTGTTTCTTCTATGACTAGAGGTGCTTCTCATAATTGTTCCCTCCCTGCAGCGTACTTTTGTGAAACATCAATTCTCCACTCAAGCACAAAAAAACTAATTTTCCCAATCACAGAATGGCTTCTTCAGCCATGTCAAAATTCTTAATGGCATTATAGTAAGGATGTCTTACATTAATAATACTTATACTAATTCTACTACTACTACTACTACTACTACTAATGATAATAATAATAATAATGCATCATATTTATATAGTGCCTTTTTAGAGTCAAAGGGGTTTTTTTTAGAGTCAGAGGGCTGTTCAAAAATACAGCAAATAGACTGGGACAGTGCAATGGGCCATTCTAAAATATGGACCACTTATAGACTATTCAAAAGTTGACAGTATCTGATTAGATGATTAAGGCCATTAGTCCTATATGAATGTTATTGGTCTCTGGACAGTTCTGGTTATAACATGTTAAGTGCTAAGGCAGAGCAAAAAGGCCTGAACCGGGCTGTAAATGTTAAATTAGGCTGCAGATCTATCTCGGCACACACACTATTAACTTTGTAATGAGTCTGTAATGTAATCCTGACCGAAAAGCCAACAGAAAAATGAACACTATACTTTTAGAAGTCATATCAGCACTTGAAATTGTGGAGCAAAAATTATTTCTTCATTCAGTGAGAGTGAAATGAGGTAAAGTACGATAAAGGAGTTCCTAGATGGTGCTTTTATTATACTCCAGATATAGACAAATAATGTTGAGAAAGGTTTACCATGTGGGTTTACTTCAGGAACGTGGGCAAACTGATTTCCCAAAAGGGCCATTATATAATCCTTACCAAACACATTTTTGTCACAATAATACTGTTACTATAGTGGATGGGATACTTTGTTTTGAATTGTTAATTGCTATGCCAACAATGCCAATTTGTCCATCACTCTGAAACACATGAATACGTAGTTAGAGAGTGTGCAAGTACAGCTTATGTCAGCCACTATGGGGATGGCTTAGTGCTCGCCTAAGACTCATGGTTTTTAAGGATGTCATTCATATTGGGAATGAACAAATGACAAATTGTACTGAACACAAATTACACATTTTGCAGATATATGACATTGCAGCTATGTCTGAAAATTAAGTCACATGAAGTGCGTAACCACGGGTAAAGAATTGCAGTACAGCATACAATAAATGGCATTGCATTTCTACCCAAAAGCGCCTTCATAACATGTAACCCGTCTACTCAGTCATAAGAAGTTTAATTTGGAAAGATCTTCTTAGTGCCCCCAAATTCAGTAATTCCAAAACAGTCTGTCTGACCTAATTAGCTGTTGCCTTGTGGTGCTGCCGGTCCATTCAGAGTGAAAATCTGTGACCGCTCCTATGTCTGAAGTCTCTGCAAAAGATGCAAAAATCTTCCTAAAACAACTCCCATATTTGTCCTGAGACTGTAATTATGTTGTGCCATAAAGCCTCACTTAACTTGATTTGTGTTTCAGAATAACCATTCACAAAAAACTGATAAGTAACCAAGTTGTTCTGCATTTTTGCTTGAAGTATCAAAATGAGACACATTTGGTAACATAAGAAGCCTGGGTGGCTTTAAGCATTGTCATATAGAAACCTTTTGAACTGGTCAAAATTCACAGTTCAAGGCCACATGGAGAGTGTTGAGATTTGGGCTGAAACGATTAATCAAGTACATCGAGTATTTTGATAACAAAAACCATGTGAGTCTGAGGCGGAACTACGTGTGGCTCTTGTTTCACACGGAGCTTGTTTCCACGTGCAACTGCGGCATCTAAAGCACAACAGAGGAGAAAGCGGCATATTTTAAACCTACGAGTGTGACTGGTAAGTGTAGTTTTGTTGTGTGAAAGAGCATGGATGAACGCGATTATGATACAGAAAGTCCGCGATGAAGGGCGAAGAAACAGAGTGAAGTGAAGAATTATCACAATAGCTGCAGCGTTGTAGCTCAAAACAACATAAGGTAAACCAACACTGGCCTCACTAGCCCAACCACCAACCACAGCATTTGTGGGCAAAATATAACCACTGAGCTGATGCCACTACTAGACCCATCCAGGAGTGATGTGTTATAACCAGATGTGCACCCTCTGGTACTTGCCTGAACATAATATCACATTCATTTAAATGGGACAACAACAAAAAAATATATATTTTGTTGTTTGTAGACAGCGCAAATACATGGTTGTTGTTTAGATGTTCATCACACTCGCCAATAAATAATAACTATCAATACCTTTCTAAAAAGGCTCTGGTGTTATTCACGTGGTCGAGATGTTTCCAGGAATGGTATCGGGGTTATGGAACACAACGTTTTATACAAATATACTTATGGAAATTCTGAAGTGAGACAGAATGATCCAAAGACAGCTACGGCTCATGTACAGCTTTGTGCATTAAATGTGCGGTTACTGTAGCTTAATTGCTCAAAGTAAGTTTGAGAATTGACCAAAGCGGAAGAAAAAGTATTTATTTTACAGCTGGTTCTAGTCAAAGTTCAACTTCACTACTGCCCCCAGCGGTCAGCACATGTACAACTCTGTTGCGACGAATCCATAAGCTGTGAGCAGACAAATCACATACGGAGCAAATGACGGACAAAACAACGAAGAGGACCAACAAAAGCCCCTTATGCGTATTCGAATGTGTCTTGAACGTAGAGCATAAATGAGCCTTTAGTACAAGCACAAGCCATAGCTACTAACCAGTTTTAGAATAATGAGCTGTGGCAGTATGAAGCCCTGAGTAACAATGCATTCACATGCATCCTCTTTCCACATTTCTGTGTCCCAGGGATGTGGCAATGGGGTCGATTAACCTCCATATATCCAAGAGTGACTGTGACTGACTCTTTGCCAGAACTGCCCCCTCTGTCACTCTCTCACTCCCCCTTTCTCTCTTCCTTTGGGGAAATCATAAAGTGGAGAACTCCTGCATGTTGCTGATAAGGGGTCATCTCGAGCCAGGACCTGTCCCACACCCACTCCACGTCTCGTTCCAGAACCCATAGGTTGGACAATGATGAACTCTCAAAAAGATTAAAGGAGAAGAGTATCATGAAAGCCACAGAGGTCTGTTTGCAGTGTGTGTTTACGATTCTAATACGCCACTGTTTTACAGACAGGATATTACCTGCCTTTGAAGACAAAACAACAGTGTGGCTTTGATGTCGAACTTGTGTCGGGACATTATTTTAGACTGCAAAAGGTGAATAAGGACTTTTTAAACAAGCTTCCCTCGAAGTCTTCAGTACATTGACATGAACATTAAAAAGAAGTATGAATATACACACCTTTACATGCATATGAAACATACCAACTTGTCAACGATCTCGTCAGATCTCGGAAGCTAAGCAAGGATGAACCTGGATGGGAGACCGCTGGAATGCCACGTGCCACAGTGGGGTGGTTGTGCACAATGTTGTTGTGTCCTTGGGCAAGACATTTCACCCACGTTGCCTCCAGTGTATGCTTGTGTATGAATAGGAGTGTGTTTGTGAGAGGGAATGTGGGACAACGGATGGAAAATAGCCCGTGACTACGATTTGGTGTGTTCCCAGCATTTATATCATGTATGTTCAACATGCACTGTCCCAACCAAATAAACATAATGATGATAATAATATTGCACACTGATAATGGTTTAAGAGCCACTGGCCATCTGGGAAATGGTGTCAACGATTTGATTATTTGATCATTGTTTATTACGAGTGACATATGTCTGTTAGAGAATACTAACACACATATAAACAATGTACAAATACACGTGTGCTAAAGACCCATTTCTCTCAAATGTTGGTCACAAATCTGTCCAAATCTGTTTTACAGAGCAATTTATATTAATAATCCACATCATGGGTGTGGCATATCAAGATGCTGATGAGAAAGCATGAATATTGCACAGGTGTGCCTTAGGCTGGCCACAGTAAAAGGACACTCTGAAATGTTCAGTTTTGCTTTATTGGGAGGGTCAGTGGTTGTCAGAAAACCAGTCAGCATCTGGTGTGACCACCAAAATGGCTGCAGAAGTTGCTGAATATTGCAGGAACTGGAACACGCTGTTGTACACGCTGATGCAGAACATCCCAAACATGCTCAATACCCACCTGTCCATTGTTGTGCAACTAATTATTTTTCCTATCAAACAATATTTAATATTTAATTTCACTTGTCTGTTCATTGCTGTTCATTACTGTTCACATATTTTTTCTTCTTCCACTTCCCCGAGTGGAGTGGTACAGGCACATCGATGGCCTGAGGATGCAGATGCTCCTCAACTGCCTGCAGAAACGGTCTCTTCTCCAGATGAATGGTTCTTCATCTGCCTCGAAAAACTGGTTCGCCTCCTGAGTGGGTCCAGCTCCACAATCTATCTGCAAATGGAAGCGCGTCCGCTTGTCTGTCTGAAGGAGTCGGCTCTCTCCTTCACTGTGGAACTCCTCAAGGTTTTTCCCAAAGAGATTTGGTAGTTTTTCCTTGCCGAGGAGGGTCTAAGGACAGGGGACTTTGGGTTATTTGTCTAAGGACACGGGATGCTGGGATATTACCAAGGCCCGATGAACATTGATTAATCTGTTCTCACTGTCACCCTTCGAGGCAACCACTGTTGTGATTTTGTGTTACAAAAATACATTGAATTGAACTGAGTTACACAATCATCACCTCTCGTTGCAGCATAATAATGTACAGCCCCATGTTGCAAGGATTTGTACACAATTCCTGGAAGATGAAAACATTCCAGTTCATGTATGGTCAGCATACTCACCAGACATGTCATCCATTGAGCATGTTTGGGATGCTTTTGTGTGTTCCAGTTCCTGCCAATATCCAGCCACATCGGCGGCAATTTTGGTGATCACACCACATACTGACAAGTTTTCTGACCCCTGAGTACAAAACATCTTGGTGGGCCCACACTACATGTTCTTTTTAATGATTTTTAGTAAGGGCCCCTAGAACATAGAATAATAAACTTGTTAAAAAACCCTTCAAAATGTTGACATTCTGCATGTATTCCATTTTGTCCACCACCTATTAAAAAATAATCAAACTCATGAGAAGGCAAAATAGAAAAAAGTTGCTTTCAGTCAGATCAACCATTCTGGGAAGAATCAGGGTCAGTTTGTTCTCCAAACCCACAAAAACCTACCTAACCCTAAAATAATGATAACAGTAATAATGATAATTTAAAAAATAATCAAAGCTGCGCGCGGCGATAAACCCTCGCCCCACTTGTGAGCACACCTCTAATCTCCCCGCCTACATCACCCCTCCCCCACAAACAGTACCAACTTTATGCTACTCCATTCAACAATTTCACGACAGCACGGTTCGAGATAGAGTTATGTCCGCATTGGCTTTTATGTTCAGTGTGATGTGGAGAACAAGTGTGCCAAATGTAAACTGTTTATGACAAAGTACATTTTTCATCCAATTTTTCATAAATGCTTTTAAGCCAAAATGCAAAAGTCTATGGTAACATGCTTGCAGATAGCGGCATGCCATTATTGGCTTTTTTGATCAGAATGGTAAAAAGAATGTCTGCCAATTTTTGGACTTTTGGAATTCAAATGTTCAAGGGGGCGCTGTAGAGCCTTTGTAAAGGCTATTGCTAACAGCTATTTGCATATCATTGCGTTCAGCTTGAAAATCTTCAAATATGCTGCAGAAACATGTTCCTTTTTTTCAAAGATTTCTTTTCACATGGGTTCTTGTGAGCAAATTTGAAGTGTTTTCGATGAAAAGGAGGAGATGACAAAAGTACGACGTTTTGTCAGCACCATGTTTGATCCAACATGCCCAACTTCCTGTATGATTTAGGGTGTCCTCACATGAACAATTTTTGAAGTGAGTATCATATTTTTACCGCAACTTTTTGTGGCGTCGGGCTCCCATTGGCCCATGTTAATCGATTTTTGAGGTGGCGCTACTGAGGCAAAGCAAGGCAAGTTTATTTGTAGAGCTCACTGAGTTCTAATTTATGATACAACTCACAGGCAAATTCGGCCACAGGAAGTACATCCTCTGCGGGGCCTTCCTGATGGAGGGCTCCCACTTGAGGTCCTGGGTGATGGTGGTGCAGAGGAAGCGGAAGGAGTCCACAGTGGTGATGGGGGAGTCTGTCATGATGAGGGGGGGCTGGGGGGCTGTGACTTTCCTGAAGTCCACGATCATCTCCACTATCTTCTGGGCGTTGAACAGGACAAGAGCTTTTCACGGGTGTAAGAGCACGCAGACACACGATTTACAAACAAAAACATGCAAAACAACGAGTACCGAAAAGGGCGGCCTTCTGCAGCGCCATCTTGAAAGGAAATTGAAAGTCATAGGCAGCTTGTCAATTTTTACCACATTGAAACTAACTAATCAACATTACGAGAAAAAAAAAAATAAAAAAAATAAGCCTCCTCTATTTGGTAATCCATTAAAAACATGTTGCAATTAAGATTATCTATTATGATCTTAATGAAGTCATTATTACTGACACATTTTCAGTACTTAAATGATACAGCCACTTCGAAATTCTTAAAAGCAGTATCACACATTACTGTGGTATTTGAGTCAAGAATGCGAGTCAAAAATAGGGTTAGCTGTGTCAGGCCAATGATAGATATCGACCATGCAAACAAATGTAAATGCAGTTTGTTGTGCAACTACAGTCATGATTAGTGTGAATGAAATAAAAAGCTGTGGCAAGGAGGAGCACATGAATTACTCTAATGGCCTAATTTCCCCAAGGTATAGGCTGTGGATGGATGAGGAGAGCAGGACTAACAGGCAGACCACCAATTAACTAGAAGCCATTTAACCCTCATGCTGAGCAAGGAAAGTTGGGTTAAACGTAAGGGAGATGCTTAATGTCTACCACTGTTTGTGCTAGTACTTTCCCTATAAGAATAATGGGATTCTGTGAGTTCATGCTATTGTTTTAGTGGGAAGTAATTTACATCCCGAAGATTGTTTTGCTCTTGTATAGCTCTGCAGTGAAAGCGTCTGACAGCAAAACGGAGCTCCTATAATTGCAAATGAACAGAGAAAACAGGCTTTACTTTCATGTTGTTCAATATATCTATTCTTTTTTTATTCATGAAAAAATTTAGTTCCTACAGTGTGGCAGCATTTAATGGGGGTAAACTAAGGGATTTGACATATTGTGTGCTTTTGTCTCAAAGGAGATGGACCTTCAAAGCCACACAACTACAAACAGCTATTTGATCAGGCAGGTTGGTTTTTGCTCAGTGACTATGGTTGGTGTCCCTCACTATAAAAGCATATTAAGATATTTTATAACATTACATTTTGGTATGTATGTATGTATGTATGTATGTATGTATGTATGTATGTAGTATATATATATATATATATATATATATATATATATATATATATACACACACACACACACACACACACATACACACACACACACACACAATATATATATATATATATATATACACACATCCCAAAAAGTTACACTATAAGAAATGTCGGTGTAATCCCTCATTCGTCCAGGAGTGTTCCATTGTAGAAAAAGATTCAGTTGTAGTCATCTGGACTCTGTTTTAACATTTTGGAAGAGCAAATAGCAGGAGTGCAAATAGCAGTGCACATTGGAATCGTACAAGATTGACCATTTTCCTTGACACTATTAAAAACCTGCTAAACTCGTTTAGAGACAGAAGTTCTATTCGCTATTTGACCAGGCAACAAACTTGTGCATTGAATTAGCAGTGGACCGGAGAATGCATATAACTTCCAAATCACCCCAATTAATTACCAACTAATTAAAATCATTAAACATTCTGGACAGTTAGCAGGAGGATTAGCCACTGTTTACAGCTTGACTGGTCACGCTCACCGGGTTCATCTCTCAGGTGAGGGTTATCACTGCTTATAAAAACTCATTCAACTTTTTATTATTGCCTCTTGAGTCTCAAAAGGAAGCAGCTGGTATTTACAACCGACCGCAAAAACAGCATCGCAGAGGAGTGAGTGAGACAGCCCATTGTAATAACGTATTCAATTTGGCAGCGTACTCCTGCTTTAGGAAATTGAAATTTAGATGGAGCCTGATCTTGCTTGTGATTGTTGTTTTGTTGAAAAGGTGTTGTTTAATCTGTTGATTTTAAGGTCCAAGAAGTGAAGGTGTTACAGTTTAATGAAAATCTAAAACCAATGGTGAGAGACACTAGAAGCCATATAAATTAATAGGAATTACATTTCATTTTAAAAAGAAATGTTCAGTCATGGGGAAATGGACAAACGGCAAACTTATCCATTTTGATGTGGATTTGAGCTAGTTTTAGGATTCCAGAGCATTTATATAATTTTAAGTATCAGATCAAAGCAATTAGTTTCACCTAATTAAACAGCGATTACCTTTTGATTCTGTATGTGAAGTTTGAAGTAAATCTCCATTACATTTTATTTTTATTTGAGACTTGAAAGATCCTATGTTATGCTATTTTTCCCGTTTCATAGTCGACCGTAAGGGCATAGGGTTGTACAACACCTGTGACATAATAGTTATAAAATATGACCCATATCTTGGACCCTGCTCATAAACCTGGAAATGCAAACGGCTTAGTTTGAGATTTTCCCCCACCCTCGAAAAGTGCGATCTGCCTCCCCCGTCCACCCCGTGACGTAGCCCCAGCGTGAGCGTGCATTCCTCGCCCACCTCATGACATAGCCTAGAGTAGAGGTCGATGCGTGCGCCGGTCAGCGCCGGTACACAGCGGCACATGTCAGCTGCAGCAGCGTTGGAACAAAAGATGTAGTGTTTGAAGCTAACTGTGTCTAAATAGCCATGGTTTCTCTCGAGCGCGGGGTTGGGGGGGAGGGGTAGCGTGTTACAGGTAAAGAGTGCTTCCGGGAGGATGGCCTGAAACAGGGAAGCGGCACTCACCAGGATGACTCATCCTGGATTGTCCCTGTTCATCTGCTCATCTGAGGGAAGGATAGAGACTATTCTCTAGCTAAAGACTGCAGGAATCAATAAAAAAAAACACTTTGGGCACATATACGAGGTACCAATAGCACTGTAAGAGGGTTAAAAGCTCTGAAAAGTCGATTTTGCATGATATAGGACCTTTAAATAAACACTGCCAACAACTTTTCCAAACAACTGTATTCACAGCATTTTAGTTTACTGAAAGCATCCCAGGAGACCTCCAAATGAAATGTTCAGCGCCTTTTTGGGTAGTATCCACGCAGCAAAAAGGAGTCCTTCTCTCACATTATTTTCATAATGCATTATCTATCCATAAAAGCCAAAAAATATATATTTTTATTTTATGTCCCAAAGACTTTTTTGATAGGACATGAATTAATATTATCATTAGTATCATTATTATTATCATTATCATTATTATTATTATTATTATTATTATTATTATTATTACAGTGTATTTATATAGCACTTTTCCACCTTGAGGGCACCTCTAGCCTCTAGCGCGCTACTGGTGTTCCAACGGTCTCCCAAATATGTACAAACCAGGCCGTGTCCTGCTTAGCTTCCGAGAGCTGACGAGATCAGGCATTGGCAAGCAGGTAGGAAATTGGAGGAGAGAGGGTAGAGACATTCAGCAAACAGTTAAGGCAGGGAGGTAAACCAAACGCTGACTAGTGATGGGCCAAACAAATCGTGGCACCAACATGTGTCGAGCTCTGAAAGTGTGCTTTTGTTTTTGTCTTCTGATTTTTATTGTGTTGGCACTATTGTAAGCACTTTGAGTTATGTTTGTATGGACTGTGCTCTACAAATAAACTTTGATTGATTGATTGAAAGTGAGGCATGTGCTGAGCTCGATCACTGTGTCTGTCACTTTAAGAAAAGTCACGTGACATAACACATCTACTGTGTCATTCGGTGTTGCTCGTTTCAGAAGTGAAGCTGAAGCTGTCTCTGTTTGCTTTGTGGTGGTTCATTGGTAAAAAATATTTTCCAGTTCTTCTTTAAGGGATAACTGTGAGCTTCCTCAAGAATAACCTCTGCAAGCCCTATTTTACTATAATTTTAAAATTAATTTCGAGTCACTGTTTTTCTTAGATTACAGCCTACTTTATTGTACAATAGAATGTTGGTAGGTTTTTACCAAGTTAACTCTTATCTGTTGATCCTTAGAATGCATTCTGATTTAGTGTTCGCATTTGTGAATGAACGAGCCCAGTGTCATGGCAACGTGTCTGCATAAGAAGCAGTAGGCCTACCTTTTTTTAGACCACCAGATGCTGGAATAGAATGCATCAACACAGTGACAATACACAGTATCGGAAATGTGTAACACACACCTTGACGCGTCATCTACCCATCACTAGTAACAACTAGTTCTTAAAAGTTGGTTGAAACCAAACCAGTCATGCGCCCATAGATGATCTTGCCCGTAGATAAAATGTAAATAATCTGTTTTCTTTGCAATTTTCCAGGTGTGTTAATATACTAGAGTCTCTTCACTGGCTCCCTGTTAAGTTTAGATGGTTTAGTAGCATATCATCCAAAAAGAGCACTTTGCTCTCAAAATGCTGGACCTCTGGTGGTCCAAAGAGTCTCTAAATGCACAGTAGGAGGTAGAACGTTTAGCTACCAAGCTCCTGCTTTATGGAATCAGCTCCATGTCCATGTTAAAGAGGCCGACACAGTCTCTTTATTTAAGACAAGTATTAAAACATTCCTCTTTGAAAATGCTTATGGTCAGGCCAGTTAGGAACAGAAATAAAAAATCTGCAGTTTCCCAGCTACGCTACCCTAGGAGCAACTATGCTAAGGGAAAAGCTTAAGCACTATCCTCTGCTTCCTCCTACTTTTCCTATCAACTTAGTTGATATTTTAGTTCACCTGCCTCGGAAGTGGTATTGTTTCAGACACTGCCAATACTGACCTGTAGCTCTGGATGCTCCTCAACTGTCTGGAGGAACACTCTCTACTCTGGATGAATGGCACTTCACCTGCCTGGATGAACTGTCTTGCCAGATGAACCACCCACTCTCCTACTTAGTGGTTTTAGCTCCACAGTCTACAGTATCTGCAATTTGAAGCGCGTCTGCCTGTTCGTCTGTGGGAGTATACGCTCTCCTTCACTGTGGTTCTTCTCGAGATTTCTACTTCCTCCCAAAGGGTTTTATAGTTTTTTCTTGCCGAGAAGGAAGCTCTAAGGACGGGGATGTGTGGGCATTTGCTAATTTCCTACGAAAATTGTTTAATCTGATTTTCATTGTTGCCCTTCGAGGCAACTGCTGTTAAAAAAAAAATTAATATACTACATATCTGGTTAGGTTTAATGTTTAATGCCTTGTATTGTCAAGTTATGTGCCTGTTATTGTCTAATTCAATGTTTAATGTTTTTACCTGCCATATGACAACTGGTGAAATTTAGCTTGATGTGACAACTAAGATATATTAACATCCCAATATTGTAGCGTGTAATATGTGTATCATAAAGTTGCACTGTATTTGTAATTATTTTATGTAATTCTGAGTTTGTTGCATGCGTGGGTTTGTTTTGGCTTTTAACTAATCATGCAAACTCCCCATGGAAGCGGCCATCACATACACACACCTGAAGAACACAACACTTGCTGAAGCATGAGGCAAAGAGTTAGAGAGGCGAACAATTTTGGACTAACATCGTTCCTGAAAAGTATTGCACGTCTGAGATATGGGACTACTCTTGAAGGGCCTATATCATGCAAAATCGACTTTTCAGAACTTTTAACCTTCTTACAGTGCTATTGGTACATCGTTTATGTGCCCAAAGTGTTTTTTTGATTGATTCCTGCAGTCTGTAGCTAGAGAATAATCTCTATCCTTCCCCTCGGATGTGCAGACGAACGGGGGCAACTCAACTGGGAGTCACAAGTCACCAGTCCCCGCCTGAAAGCAAACATGTCCAGGCAGAATCCATATACAATTATTATATATAAAAAAGAATGTTTTACTTGTGGGTTTGGAGTACAAACTGACCCTGATGCTTCCCAGAATTATTGATTTGACTGGAAATAAGAGGGTTACAGCTTTATTTTTATGTACAACGTATTAAGCAGCTTGAGAGTTCCCTTTTTTATAAGATGGTGGACAGAATAGAATAAATAAAGAAAAAGTCCAACCTCCCACGCGTGGGACACATTAAGCGTAAGCAGTTAGTATGTTTGGCGAGCGGGATTAAAACGTGTGGGGGTCGGATGCGGCCCTGTTTGACACCCCTGGTTTAAGTGGAGAAGTGCTATTGTTATGTGGTGACCAACAGATGACCTCCATGTTTTGCCATGGAAATGCCGGACATTAGGCTTATCCTTGCTGGATAGCTCACCACCCCCTTTTCAATTACACGAGCTCCATCCAGGTCTTCGAGGAGGAAAGGCCTATGACCAGGGCGAGAAGAGAGAAACACTGTCTCCTGGAGTAAGCTAAGCTAGGACAAAGACATTCCAGAGAGTCTTTGTCCGAGCTTCACTTGAGGACCGTCCTTCACTTGACGGTCCTCAAGTAAAGGACCGTCTTTGCATTTTCCTGGCAAAAACTTTTACTCTTATAAAATATACCTTATTCAGGAATAATTTTGCGCCTTCAAGACCATCTCTTCAAGATTCTCTAAAATAGAAGAAACCAGCACTTCAGCTTGACGCTGCCAGAGCCAGAGCTCCAGATCAAGTGGCCCATGTCCTTCCCAGCGTGACCCCTGCAGAGCTGAACCCTGGAGGCGCCAGCTCCATCAACACGGACATATAGACCCATCTCTGCTGGATCACACAACTCCAGCTTCTGGTCGTATAAATGCACATATTTCACAGTTTGGCTGATAAGATTAATTATCAATTTAAACTTTAACACACAACTAGACAGCTCTAGAACAATCGCATCTAGTCTCTCCGTCTGTTAATGACTCCTTCATATTCTATAATCATATTTATCTGTTTAATTATTTGATAAATAAATCTTCATAAACCACAGCTGATAAAGTGTTCATTAATTCCCAGAAAAGGGGTCAATGTCACTTTCTCATGACCTTCAGATTAACTAACTATTTGTTTTTCAAAAATTATAATAATTGACAAATGTGATTTTAGAATTGTTAATTGCCTGAATGAGGCTGGTGCCCCACATAACTATCAAAACATATAAATCAAATCTAACTGCGTTTCATGTGATGAAGAATATACACAGAGGACTCATGTTTTAGACATAGAGTGACACGGTTTTCCTTCTGCTGTTTTTGAGCTGAAAAAAGTGCAGACGGCAATGCTTAGTAATGTCAAATTTAACATTGTGAAAGTAAAAATTATGTCATTACACCACATCTGCCCATCCCCATTCTCCTAGTGATGTAAAGTGTAAAGAGCACAGAAACAGTGATGAACAAAGATGAATACCACAAAATGAACACAGATCAAAATGGGCTTCCCTCATATTATATCAAAATTAAATCTAATACATAGCCTGACTGGGAGCCAAATACTGCTATAATATCGATGTTGCAGTACCTGACCCACCTTATCGCACTTTTTTCCATAACCGCACAGTCCTAGTGCCAACTCTGTCATATCTATGTTAAAGCTGCTGCTGACACATTGATTGATATTTGTCATAAAAACAAAACAAAAATACAACAACACATGTTTAACGCTTTAAACCAATGACGAGCACTGTTACCAAAAAGATATTGAGTTATTCAGGTCTTATACTTTAGACCAGGGTATGTTATGTTATCCTTTATGCTGAATTTTACAACTCAGGCCAAATAATAATAATATAAAAAAAACACAGATTCCAGCAGAGAGTTAAAGATCTCTACATGCCAGCTACTGAACAGTGAAGTGCATAGTCAATCAACCGAGACTGCTGTCCAGTTAAAGTGCATTGACATTGCTTGAATATGAATTATCTCTCTCAAATATAAGTGAAATAAACAAACATGTCTTCAGGTTCTACCCGTCCTTTTAGACAAAACGCTCTTCTCTCATTAGACAAAACGCTCTTCTCTCATCAAAACCCTACCAAAAAAAAAAAAAAGAAGCAAGCAGCAAAACAACTTGTTTGTTGGACTAATGAAGGATCAACTCTTACTCATCCCATTTTCAAAATTCAGTTCCTGTAATCTTCCGTCTCTTGTTTGACTCCTTTACAGCCTCTGCACATCACTAAAGTGGAAAAAGCTATACAAACTCTTGTTTATTTGGATGTTCTACTTGGCTGTCATACCTCGAGTGCCCATGAGTGACGGGAACATCTTAATCATCCCAACCTGGGAACGAGCTCTCATTTGGAACAGCACTTCAAAAACATGGAAAAGCCAAAGAATTGGGAAGTTGCTGAAAAAGACCAGACACAGCAGACATTTTCACATGGCAGCCCAAGCATGATGCCTGACAAAGCCGGTGCCTCAGTGGATGGATCGCTGCCTTGTCATCACCTTTTCTCACAGTGTACATAGTATTTGAGAACAGTAGAGCAGATGGTGTGTTGTTTATTCTGTTTGGAGTGAAGTTAGACATGTAAAAATGAACTTAAATAAACTATTATGATCTTGTTTCTCCTCTCCTGCAGGACATCAGCTCTTCCTGCCATTTAATCGTGTTTATCTAGGCTTTGAAGTCATCTATCTCATTTTCGCAGAAATTCCTGTGCTCTGTCTTGAAGGGCACCTTTGAGAAAATGTGCAAAATTGAGTGTAACTTTAAGAGCTACATTCTGACAGAGATTTGGATGTTTTTGAGAATTTTTTAACATTCTTGGGGCTTACATTCAGCATTCACTTCAAGTAGTTGGCTCTTCAGTTCACATCATCACCAAGCTATGCACTAAATCACAGCTGGGAGTGGGACAAATGTTTTGTTATGTGCGTTCCTATTCAATTTGACTACTATGATACATACCTGATTCAAATTTGTGCTTATAGTAAGCTCAAATTACTACAGTAATGGTAATTTATATTGCGTTCTTGAATGAATTGTGTAACCGTATCGTGTTCTCACTAACAGACAAATATAACTCTTAAATAGAATCATTCCAAATTCACCCAATAGGATTAATGGATATTTAGCTCTTTGGTCTTATACATTGAATAATGCAATGAAAAATGAATGTGATCACTTTTGTTTATTATGTTAAAAGTATTACATGATGCAGAAAAGGTGTTTTTCATCTTTCCAGATTTGAATAAGCAACCTTCATGCATTCAAGTTGCCAGTGTGGTAATACATTGTAGTTAAGATGCATTATTCTGTTTGGCAAATGAAAAAAATAAAATCAATTTCTTCTAAGGTATTTTTGCTTTATTTTTGCTATGATCAAAAAGCTCTTTAATATACCGCCGTACATGAAAGGAGTGAGCTGAGTGCACAGTGTAATGAAAAAAAGCTTGGATACTAAATAATGTTCATAAAATAGACAGACAGGTGTTATAAAATAATGTGATAGTTGTCAGAGCGGAGATGATTCAGGGGTGCTGGGCGAGAATGAAAGCTGTATCTCAGACTCTGTGGCAAAAGGAAAGAACCTGTGCCAAAAGTTTTAAACAAGAAAACAAGAGTTAATAGCAATGGTCGATTGAGTTTTGTCTGTCCAGCTAAAATTGCAGGCTTTTCATGTTTTACTCTAATTGACAATCAGAGAAATGAATGGTCACTGTATCAAAACAAACATGGCGCTCTACGAGTAAAACACAAAGGAAAAAAATAAATAATTATAATAAAGGGGACTGAAAAACATCTCAATCAATCTTCACTCACTAACACTGTTAATTTGAGATGAGAGAAGTTTGATTTTGTTCTAAATGATAAATGAACAATGAGCTTGTTCCTTTCCCATGACTTACTGGCATAAACTGAGCTGATTGTGCTGTTTTAAGCAAAGATTTAGTTGAAGTCAAGCTATAGTTCTCCAAATGCAGGTTAGATTTTGAGTCCAACTCAAGTCATTATTATCTAAACCCGAGTCCAAGCACGAGTCAAATCCTGCTTATTTAAGAAGAGTTTTCTTATTAGTTTTCAAGCTGTGCCTTCTCCATGGCCTCGATTGTGAATTCTCACGGCTGTGAAGTAACTTTGAACTTGAAACAATCATTCAAAACCATGTTGTTGTTGTTGTTGTTATTGTATTTTATAAAAAATACAAAGATAGACAATAGAAGCAAAGTCCGAGTCCTTGGTCCACAAGTCCGAGTCAAAGTCCAATCCTCTTGCTTGAACCTCAAATCCAGTCTCGGGTCACTACTCTCAGAAACTCACGTGTCAGAGTCAAGTCCCTGGTCATCTGTTGAGTCACAACTCCAAGTCTGGGACTCGTGAACTAAATATTTGATGGATCAATATATTCTTTAGTAAAGATTGACCAAAAACAAGAGAAATGTGCATAACTAAAAAACATAAGCACTTTGCTGCCTTCACACAGTACTGTCAATTCCGCTTGTGGCATGGTTGACCTTCACAATGATGGTCCTTCGCTGAATCAATAGAAGTTTTCAAGTTGCAATACTCTTTAATGTGCAGACAAAATCCGTTGCTACGGTTATAAATGTACAAGAACGTACAGATGTTTACAGTAAGAAAAGGATTTCTATTTGGACTTAAATCTTCTCAGTGTGACTTTCACTCCTTAAAGGGAATAGAATATCACTACTGTTAGTCACTCTCTTTTAATTATCACCTTGTTGTTTATTTGTGTTCCACAGTCTATTGCAAAGTCACAAAAATAAAAGAAAAGGTCGCCCGGGGAAGTATTTATTCAAATGGTATCATGACAAAAGGCGCTACTGAATCTGTAAATGCATGCATCTATCATCCAAGGGAGACATCACAGAGACAATGCGGTTTAATCTGAAACTCTTAAATTAGATTTTCAAATGTGTTTAGAGCTCTTGACGATTCTTAAAGTACTACAAGCAAATGTATATTCAACCTATCACTGTTTGTTCTAATAATTATTATAATATTATAATAATAGTTGGTTGCCATTTGATATATTCACAGGCATTTATTGGTCGAAGTTGCAGCATTTTTCGCTATCCAAATAAAAACTACAGCACACAAAGGAAGTCATGACCAATAAAAAAGCCCTCCTCATTTATTGACATCAGGAGGAACTCTGCAATTCGCAACAGCAGGGAAAGAATTAAAGCAGTAAAGCAATATTGAGTGCGATATTGGATTGAGTAAATCAAAAAGTGCTCTGGCCTTTCTCTGAATGTGCAGAGGTGAGGCCAGGTGAAGCAGTTTTCTTCATGCTGAATTTAAGGGCCAAGTCTTTTCAATTGGACAGAAGCAATTTACCAACCACGGAGCATCTCGGGTCCATGTCCATGTTTTTAAAAAGTGCTCAGCGATGGAGTGCTTACTAGATTACTAGATTACTTTTGAACTATCCGTCACCTACTCGTCTCAGTCTCAAGCCATTGTTTTTTGGCTTAGAATGTTGCACAGTATGGCATTAAACTTATGTGTCTGGCTTATATCTCATTACAAGTGTTTTTACTGCTCAAATATAGCTTGAAAACATACATTCTTACAGTGAGCGGACTCGCCTCCCCACAGATCGGACCTGTAACTTGGTCTGGTACCACTGTTTCCATGTTGGTTTAAAGCATACTCTGCAACATTCCAGGTAAAGCAATATAATCCCCATGGAGACAAGCAGGCGAACCTCCCACCAGAAAACATAGCACAGTTTTAAGCATTGATGTAACTATAGTAACATTTTTGTATCGCTGGACTGACTAAGATATACACTTACATGCTAGAGCACTTGGGGGCAACGATTAGAATCTATACTGCTGCGGTTGAATTCACCCACTCTAATTATCATCAGAAAAGACTAATGATTGATACCACATGATCTATTATTCTTGAGTTTTCCAAGGAGAAATGTGGTCTGCTTTTTGCACTGCTCCTTCAAAGGTCAATGCATTTCTATGTGAAGCCAGGATAACACATCCAGACATCATCCCGACTGAAAAACACTTTCAATAGCTCTTGTTGTCATCTGCATAATCAGATGTATCCTCTTCGCGAGAGTCAGATATTTATATGACCCGGCCCAAATGCAAACGCCAAATAATTGACTATTGTCCAAACCTCGTCCTGGAAGGAAAGCGGCATAAATGGAACACCAAGCAGTATCCCACGCACAGAAAGATTCATTAGCTGTTATGGAAATGTTTGCAGCACTAATGAAACAAGATAACTTTGGTAAGGTGAATGCAGTTATTATAGGCTGCACTGGAACGCCTTTCGCTGCAGTTTGTTGGAGTGATGCTGATCGGACTATAATGCCCACATATTTGCATGTGTTTTTAGCTGATTCTGTCTTACATAGTCATTATGTTTGATAGAACTCTCATTTGCGCTGCAGCAATAGCACAGGCCGTTGTATTTTTCTCTACTTATTGCCTCATTATTTGAAGCTTCAACAACTTAACTCGACTCATCAGGTGGTACATTGGGAGTACACTAAAGCTGCTAAACTTTGACGTTTAGCTCTCCAAATATGATTCATTATAGTTGATGGGGACACATTAGCGGCCTATTCAAGCTCCAGTAGATCATTTTATCATTTTACTTTTGTCCCTATTGAGTGTGACTTAATGAGTGTTAGGGAAAGAAGACAACAGAAAATAAATGATGGAGATGCAGGCAATTTGCACATCAATGGTGCTAACATATCGAGGACACAAGCAGGAGTCAGGGATAGGCGAATAATACAAATTATTCTGTTATTGTTTGAATTTCAGGTTTGGTGCTTGGATGAAAAAGCCTGGGTCAGCAACCAAAGCTTAATTGTGGTTTCAACATGTTTTTCTGAGCATTCCCTTCCAGAATCACAGTAGGGATGTCAAGATTATTCGGTTAATCGATAATCGTGATAATTCACAGTATAATCGGAATGAACTAAAAAAATTACATTTGAAACAATTTTAGTAGAAAATTAAAATTTTTCAGTTAAATCTATAATAGATAAAATACACCTTTTAATATAACTTTGAGAAAGTTCAGCTTCATAAAGCTAGTAACAAACTTGAGGAACAGTAAAACGGGAATTAAAGATAGATTCCACTGTTGTTTAGTCACAGTCTCAATGATCATGAATAATCGTTAAATCGTAATGTATACACAATTTAAGTAACACTAATATTTGGTATTGTGACATTCCTAGTTCACACATCAACCATAAAATGTCATTTCATTCACACATCGATAAATTAAATAGAATATAACTCATAAATCATTATCATCGAGAGTCTGCTCATCTTTCTTTTTATGTGGTTCCAATACAAAAGACACTCAAGAGCTAAATATCGCCTTGACAGCAGGAGATCAGCCTGGAGTGTGCGTTGACCTAAAATGTATGTGTTTTGTTTAAAACTTTAGACCAGAAAAAGTGAGGCTGGGAGCTTGATGCCCCATTAAAATGTTTTTAGTTTCAGACTGGACAATGCAGACATTAAACATTAAAAAACAAATGTGGAATTAATAGGTTCAAATAACTAACAAAAAGAGCTATTTATAACAGGACTAAGCCAATAACTATAATTCCCCTGGCTGCTTGACAGCTCCGTATCCCTTTCCGGTTCTCTTGGTTCACACATCCATTCTGACAGGGATTCGAGAGCTTCATATCTGGATACCTGTCCTCCCATGCTTCAGTGAGACACTTAATGAGAACTTTAGCCCATGAATGACAGCCAATGTGTAAAAGAGCCTGGTCATGCGTATGCTAAGCAGTGGACACACTTGACTCTTTTCCCTTATTCACTTTCTGAAAAGTCTTTACTTTTTTTTTTCTTTTTAAACAAAACTGCTGTGTCTATATGCTGCAATGTAGAGCGACAATATGTTGACGAAGCAAGAAGCTCCAAGAATTTGATTTCTGCTCATCTGTTCAGATATGCAGTTTCAGACACCTGCTGAGTAACTGTTCAAAACACAAGGAACACTGTTTGTATACAAAAATGATGCATCACAGCCATTCTTATACGTTTTGCTTGACAAAATTAACCAGTACAATTTTCAATCTGCAGCAGATCGATTTAAAACACAATACTCCAAAGGCCATTATAGATCACAACCACTGTATTCATTAAAGTTACCATTAGACAACAAAACAATAAATTAACAATATTATAAATTCTACAAGCAATAATGAATACTTTGTTAAAATTACGCTTAACCTGCATTCAAAGTCAAGTTTATGTCTCATGTGTAGGACTGTTGTGGTAACCGCAATATTGCCACGTGCCATATGATCACTAAACCGCAAAAGGGCTCAAGTGACTGCGGTAACCGCATTGAATTTTTTAATGAAGTTTTGCGCAGATGCACCGGCGTAGTTTAACTTTTTAATGATGATCTATGTTTTCACACCATCTGACGTTGAAGAAAACTTTCACTGTGTTCTGCCATCAGACTCGGCTTGAGTTTTGGGGCCAATTTTCAATGCCTTAGCTTTAAATGAATCTCATCAATGAGTCAATAAACACACAGCACAGATGTAACAGCGTAGGTGTGTACGACTGATCATTCTACACAAACAGCACAATGTTCTACCATAATCCAACATTGAATCAAACAAATCACAGTGTATAAGCTTACAGATAAAAAGAACTGCAGGTCCAGAGTTGCCCTTAAATCCACCTGAAAACACAAAGTCTGCACACTGTGCGTAAATCCATATCACGTTGTTCGTGCTGAATCCAAAACTGACATGATCAACACTTGGCTGTAATCATCCTCCTCGGTCCAGGAAATCATGTAAAACGCAAGAAAATGTGGCGCGGTTAAAATCCAGTGAGAAGATGCAGCCAGAGTCCGCGTAATGTTGTGCCAAAACAAAAATACTATCCAATCCTCCTCCTCCACCCTTAAACATGTCGTGAAAGCAGAAGCAAGTGCTGTGCATCTGTGTTGTATAAATAAAAAAATAAAAAAATAAAAGTGAATCTTAACACTAGAATTATCTGTGAGCTGGCACCGGGCTGGTCTGTTTGCATATTTGTTTTATGCTTTTGCCTTATGCCTGCTGTTGTTGCTATTATTCAAGTACAACCTCAATTATATATATATATATATATATATATATATATATATATATATATATATATATATATATATATATATATATATATATATATATATATATATATAGTATATATATAAAACTTTAAATACTGCTGCGAAGTTAAAATTAGGTACTTAAGAACTAGAACAGGACAAAATAATTTGGTCAGCTTGAGTCAAAGTAGTTTTTCTCTATTAATAATTGATCTGATGTGGTAAATTATCATCAATCTATTCAGATTCTTATATATTTATTTATATCTATATCTATATCTATCTATCTATCTATCTATATATCTATATCTATATCTATATATATATCTTATCTATATATATATTTATATATATATATATATATATATATATATATATATATATATATATATATATTAATAGATATAGATATATATATATATTTTCTTTTTTTTATAGAATAAACTATCTCCAGGACATTAATTGTATATGACAAAATTTGACCACACTTTGCCAGTGGCACCAGCTGTAGTGTTTACACTCGGCTGGACAGTGAATTGATGTCTGTGCGCCCACAAGGGGAACAGAAATCCTTCAACAAGCCAATGGAAACATGTTTCTTACCTCCTCGATTCAGCCAAGAGCAGACTTTTCCGGGCTGTGAACACTCGTGGCACAAAAAAAAAGAAACAAGTGTAGACCGAAGTGTGGTGAGGACAGGAAGTGCTTGGGGCAATATTTCTCAATATTTCTGTCACTGAGAAGGTGGAGCTGCAGAAGGCATGATTACATGGAGGAGTGGGAAAGACAGATAAATAGATAAAGCGAGAGATAGAGAGATAAATAGAGAGAGAGAGAGAGAGCGAGAGAGAGAGAGAGAGAGAGGGAGAGAGAGAGCAAGAGCGAGAGAAAAAAAACTAATCTCCCTCTGTCTTTTCATTCATGACACATTGCTTAACCAGACCTGACAAGCTTCAAAAAGGAGAGTTTGATAGAGGAGATGGGAGCGCGCTGCAGGAGCATGAGCAGTGTGCATAAAGAGGGGCTTGTTTTATGAATAAATAGATTGAACCATGGAGGATGCAGGTGGATGTTTTTGGTTAGTTTTATACAGCTTAAAAATTAAGTTAAAGGGTTTTGCCTTGTTTTTATTTATATCAAACTAATTTAGTCTGTAGTTGGGGGTCGGAAAATGGGCAATTTGTTCTGTTAAATTTGGATCCAAAATTGGAATATCTTATGAAATATGTTTTATTGGGCACACTGTTACTTTTTTACAAAACCACAAAACAGTAGCGAGAAACAGTTTGGAAAAAGAAAGCTTCTGATGAAAGACTCCACAGCTTCGCATCGCAACTCTCCAAACAGTCGTATGAAATAACTGGCTGTGCTGAGGGAAGCAAGAGCAGCACGGTCCATCTGTCTAAGACTTGTATTCATTTAGAAGCACACAAAGGCAAACAATATTTAGTTACAAGTTCTACCCCGGCCAAGGAGAAAACATGTAGCGGGGGTAGAACCATGTGTCCGTCCAAATCAGCAATCCCAAAAGTGGAACCTTAGGGCCTAAACCGGAGATCACTACAACCTGCTTTGAATTCTGCAACCATCTGGAAGGGCTCTGTGGATTTTCAGCAACCCCGTAAGAAGGAGAAAGTTTTCGCCTGTGATTGATTGGCAAGTATTTCAGATAAGGGCCATGGTTGCAGCGGAGTATTGGCGGTGGCGGTGATGAGGCAATCAAGAGGCTCGCCTTGAAAGAGACAGAAAATGCACTGGCATAATTTAGCCGTTGGACTGGGGATACAGGCATGAAAGGTTTCTTAATATTGATAGAAGCAGAAGACGGCACAACATTTAAGATAAGATATCAGAAGAAAGATGTACGTTAGTGGCCCATTATGTTAACAGGAATGGAGTAATAGAAATGGTGACTGATATATGTCCCATGTTCCTACTACAACACTATACACATACACACAATTTGAAAAAATAAAAGTAGTAGATAGTAGAAGATGAGTTTTAAAACAGTATTCCATCAGTAAAAATGCAGGGAACAATTTACATGCAACTGACACATTTTTCAGACAGTTTAAACAATAACTTGAAAGGTGCTATTCTCAAAGCTTGAACCATCAAATTATTGTTTTGTGTACAACAAATTACAAATACCAAAACTTCCAAATGCGGTCTAATTGTGAAAACCTAATGTGTTTTCATCATTACTCCATTCAACGAAAGCAAACATGTTTTGCTTTCGAATGAGATGAATGGATTTCAACCTCACCCTTGACCTCATCAAAAACTTGCTAGTGAATGAGGTTTTTCATAGCACTTGAAAAGGAATGTATCAAAAATTGTTGGAAAGGGAAATTACACTAACTTAAGTTGATTTTAATGCTATTCAGTCAAAAGTCATCTTACAGTCCGTGTCCTTAACCTTGACAGAATACCATCCAAAATACCATCCATAATAACTGCATACCTTTTTTGCGTCAAATTTAATTGGCTCGTCGAGACATTAATGGCTTTCCAAAATGTTTGTGTTACCCATTGGACTGATTCACATAAATGGGGAGCGGCACATAAAACACTCGAATGTATTTGATTTTGGGCTCAGTTAATGGAACTTAATGGGCTGTGCTCGCTCCTCACAAACTGTATCAGCAGCACAAGATTGTAATTGACCTTCACTTTGTCGCACGCCGCGCCTCTCTATCACGTTTGGGTGATAAAAGACACACTTAATGGTGACTTTTTGAAGATTGTGCCATTTTATTTCTTCATGCTAAATTAGCTATTGATAATATAAAGGTCAGAATCTTTTATTTAAATATTTCTTACAATTAACCCAAGTATGACTCGTGTTGTACTGTCACATTGTCACAAGGGACATTAAACAACCCCAAAACACAAATAATATAATTACTGCGTGATTTTAATCCAGAGTTTTCAAATATTGTACTCGAGTAAGAGTTAAGTTATTTCAAAATAATATTACTCAAGTAGAAATACAAGGTCCAAAAAATAAATGTGTTATCACTCGAGTAAGAGTTATGTATGTAATCTTAAGGACAAAGCATAAAATAAGGCACAGGATCTGATATTCTCAAAAGCTGGACAAAAAATTAGAACAAAATAAATAATATCGGACGGAGCGGTGCAAGAAACACAAATGTTCAAATCATTTAATATTATCAAGCTTTTGTCCCTTGTAAACTTTCTCACATTGGGAAGAGGAACCAACATTTTTACTCCAGCAAGAGTACTGTACCTTCTATAAAAATATTAATCAAGTAGGGGTAAAAGTATAGTGTCAGAAATGGTTACTCCACAAAGTGCAATTTCTTGAAAAAAGGTTCCTCACACGAAAAGGGTAAAAGAGCAGCAGTCCACTGTTGGTTTATACCGAATGTCTGATATTCACAATCCCTGTTCTGCAAGTGGTAATAATCATCTCTACAGTTAACACACACTGCACATTTCACTTGTGCAATGTTGCATAAGTATCCCCATGACAACTGCGGAACATGAACCAAATCTTCCATGAACGTAATGGTTTTGAAGCCCACTTTACCGTCCACGCACAGAGATGGCAGTTTGCTCCTAATTTGACAGGGTTGGGTGACGCCATGTCTTGCTGTCTTCCACAGTCACTACATTAACTAATGGTGTACTACTTTTCTATAAGGTCTAAAAAGTTCATTTCCTTTTGGTGAAATTAAGCACCGCATTTGGGTCACAGATGTCTTTGTCGCTCAAACCAGTGCAGCTCATTTGAATGGGCACCGGGGAGAGAAATCCTAGCAAAGAGGGGAGAAAAAAAAGGTTATGGTGGATTTGGCCTCTCTCTCTCCTCTGCTAGGCAAAAGGCCGATGCCACGCTGCTTTTTATAACTCTGACTTATGTTGAGCCAATGTTCAAATAGGCCCTTTTGTGGGTGATCCTCGCTGTTCCACCACAACACAAGCCTGACACATGGGTCTGATCTGTAAAGACATGACTTTGTTTCAGTGACAGTGGTGTCAGCTATCCTCCGCCTCACTTTTACACCTTTCAGCAGCAGCAGGGAAGGTCTACATCCTGATAAGTCATGAAAGGAAGCCACATGCACTGCATTTTCATGAACGCCATCCTGAGTCTAGTCATCTTATCAGAAATGTATTATGTGATAAAGTAGGCTATATTATAAAATGTCTATCCAGCTTCCTGTTGAAGGAAACATTTTGAGGACTTTTCACCATTCAAAAGATGTATATTATATGTTTTGTAAGTTATATATTATTATTTGTTTTAAAGGACACATATTATGCAAAATTGACTTCTATGAGCTTTTAACCATGTTCTAAAACTTTTCTCTCCTCAAAAACATATAGCTTCATTCACGTTTGAGGAATCCTGGTTAGAAAGTCCTCTCCCGCCGAACATCAAAAACTCCTCGATACCTGACGTATTCTTGATATGTGACGTGGCACTGAGAATTTTCTCTGCTGTTTTTTAAGTCCATAAATCATTGCCTGACTAATTCTCTGCATTTCACCTTTCTAATCACGATCAGTACAACCGCGTGGCAACCTAGAATCTTCAAGAAAACTTTCTGAAACCTGTGGATGGAATGAATGAGATTTATTACTGTGTGAGGAGCCTGCCATGTGGAGCGGGCCACAGCGTCATGAGATTCAATCTAGCTCTGGACAATTCACTGCTTGTCCTTCCCCAATCTTATCCCCACTTCACACTGCACTGTCCTGTCATATAACGTTTATAGGCCAAATAGTATCAGTACTCTGTATCAGCCAGTACTGTAAAGGAAGTACCCGTACTCGTATTGATTTGGAAAAGAGTGACAGCCCTTAAAATCAACGAACAACAAACAACAGAAAATGAAGATTGTTCCTCCAAGATATTTAACACGCCTGTACACAGTATCTTGTACAGTGTGCATGTTAACGGGCATGTTTATTGAGGTGCTTTGGATCAATTCTCCCAAATCCACTCGGTGCAAATGGTCCTAACCATATAAAAGCTCAATTGGACTGGAAACGTTGCACCTGCTCGTGTGATCCCTGCAACCTTGTTTTACCGAGGACAACATGGGATTGCAGAAGACATGTGCAAATTTAAGAACAGTCGACGTGTGGATTCTGAACTGGTTAGCAACAACTCTATTCTGTGCAGCTAGCGAGCGTGTGCAAGACGATGGCAACTCGCATATTTAGAGACTCATGTTTCATACGGAAATTCTCATTCCAAATCTGTGAACTCAACTGTTGGCCAGGAGCTGTTTGAATCAATTTCTCTTGCATGTAAACACGGGCAATTTGTGGAGAACGTTCAGTTTTTTTCTAATGAATAATAAAGCACTTTTTGGACACTCAAAGACACTTTACATCGCATAATTCATTCACATGTTTTAAAATGTTTCTTAAAAGTCAAGCGGTAATTAATCTGTTTAATATCATGGGGGACCACAGAAAAGGTGTGGTCTAAATTTAGCGCCATTTTGAGTCCTGGGGACAACCAAACAGGGCTCCATCCCCAGAACATGACATGCCAATTAATTAAAGTTGACGCCAATCCCTTTCAATATGTTTACCAAAAAATGTTTTTGCTTCATATAATTCACAGTCACACACTGGTGGTGGCAAGCACTTCAGCCACACGTGCCTCACAGAAAAGCAAAGAGAGGACAGCGAATACCAAACCATGACCATTTAGTGTCTTGCCTAATGACACAGCCTAAGTATATATATAAAAACGCTATTAGTAAGGGTTGAACCTCTGTCAATCATTGTATTTCATTTTCTCACTCATTACATTATTACTCATCAACTTTTAAGTCATGACTAAATACATCCAGTGCAAATAGAAGCCGGTGAAGTGTTTATTCCACTGATGGAGCAGGTGGAGTGGCTTTGTGGTAAAACCCGGCCTGCAATTTCAGATGGAACGACTCCGGCAGCAGACAAGATTAGCTGGCTTCTCATCATTAACCATATATATTTTACAACAAGCAACTTCTGTAAACTTGGAAGGAGTTTCTTGGCCAAATTGACAGATAGACGGAACAGAAGAGGGTTTGAAAAGCAAAAAAGCCCGTATGGGGAAGGCAAAGAACTCGCAGAGGCAATCTGGAATTTAATTGGCTGTTTGTTTTTCATCAGTCCCAGAAGAGACAATATTTATGGGCTTGATCTTTTCTTGTGTTCCTGGGAAAATAACAATGTGGTCTCCTTCGACGTGACATAGGATGTATAGTGGTTTCTCTGTCTGTGACATTTGAGAGAGCCTAGAGTAGATCCAGGAAGTTTTTTTATGAAATGTCTGGAGAGTATTAACTCTAATGCACACACAGTCATTGAAGTTATAACAGCTAAATCTTGTTAGTAGCAATGAGGTCCTATCAATTGTTTTGTTACCAAGAAGGTCCAGTATGTATTAAGTATCAAAAAACATGTTGATCCAAAGCAACATCTAATATATAAATTGACCAAAAAAAAGTGATATCATATATTTATATAGGCATGTGAACATTTCATTTGTGTAAGTGCAGCCAACCACAACCTTTAACGGGATAAACAAAATGAATGCATACATTTTTTTAGGGGATTTTTATATTTATTGTGAGCCTAATAGCTTAGGGCTCTCTTAATATTCACATGGCTCTTACATCCAGGTTGACATGGCATAAAATACTTTATTGTTACATGTAGACAGCATCCAGCAGTCTCATTTTTGTCAAAGTGAGTGCTGCTTTGACAGGACACTCTTTGGTGGAAAACACAACATAATAATAATGAAGTGACTCAATAGAGTCCCCTCTGCAGCTCCCTTGTGAACATTAAATGGTTAATAAGACAGTATAATCACATACAAAAAACATTTCACATTGCCAAATATCTATTTAAAAAAAGAGCTAGGGTTTTTCAGCAGAGTTGTCTTCGGGTCGATTTTAGAAACGTTGCAAGGCTGGTTTTCCACCCAGAGACAGCAGAGGGCGATGATGTCAAACACTAGGACTACCAGGATTTTTTGTTTAATGAACTACTAGAACTCCCAAGCTGTCAATTTGGCGGTTGCGCTCTGGCGATGATGTCATCGATAGAATATTTTTGGAACACGCTAAAAATTGGTCAATTTGCCTCTTTAATGAATATAATCATTATTCAGAGTGCCGAAGATGACTATCATCTGTGGAGGAAGGAGGAAGACGATGTTGGTTGTGTTTACAATAGCGAAGCCGCTGTTACAGAGAATATACGCATATTTCATTCATAGAGCCAGCCAAATACTATTATAACACAGGATTCGTAAAGACCTTGAATGTTACCGGGGCAGCTGGAACAACAGGCGCTTAGTTTATTTATTGATCTCGACAGCCTAAAATGCCATAACTATATAATAAAGTTTGTCATATAATACCTTGAACATTTACAATAGACTCTACTGCCAGGGAGATTTTGCCGGCTTCTTTTTGCGTCCTCCGCAGTCGTCGTCCGACTCACTGTCTGATTCGGCTGAGCTGCCACAAAACCCTCGAAGTCCTCGAGTCTGATCGCCTTCACCTCCCGAATGAAACCTCATCAATGTTTTGAAGCATTGCCTGGAGACCTCTTGTACAGATAATCGCTTCAAATCCATTTTACCTTTAGCTAAGCTGTGAGAGACACTAAAGGTGAAGCAACGCTCACGTTGCACTGTCATCCGCGGTGTAATTTAGGTGTTTTTTATTGCACTTAAAAAAGCAAACAAAATAACAGTTACTTCAATAACATGCTTGTTGTGAAGGGGCTTGTCCATCCACAGACCTGACTTGTAACTTTTCTGGTGAAGGAACACCACAGTCATAAAGGATGTTCCAAAGTTTGGTTTGAACATTCTGTCTCCATGGGTCATGCAGGTGGCGTCCAAAACCAGGAATCTTGCATGGTGCTGCTTTAAACATCCCTATTTGAATTCAGACACTGTGCCTGATTATTGCCCTCTGCACAGATCGAACAGAGCAGTTTTTTTCTGTGAAACGCACTGCAATACAGACTATTTATCATAGAATTGCTGTTATGCTATCATCATTTGCATTAATTTTACTGTATAATGCGCCACAAGGCCTGGTTAAAGCAGAGAAAAAAACAAAAAAACTGTTTAACTAAACCAAACGCTGGGATCAGATTGTAGCGTAATAGAAAACCCAGACAGATAAGCCATGAAACGATATGGAATTATTGATGAGCTTTTGCAGTGTTGCTCATGTTTGCCTATAAGATTGACCTTGGGTTAATCTGAATTTGCCAGAAAGGGCACTGAGCTGAGAAGGCCTGGATCTCAATGTTACATTTGATTCACATGCTTGTATACTGTAGCCTAGTTCCAGAAATACATCCAAGACTTCTTATGCTCACGATTATGTGCGTCATGATCCTGTCTACAGTGATGGAAAAGAGCCATAATACCTTTTGGGCTTGATATAATTAAAATGTAAAGCCAGCGTTTTGGAAAGAGAACATTTACTCGCTGGCTAATCGTATTTCACATCAATAAAAATCCTGTATGAAAAGATGGGGCAGTGTAATGCATGCTCCAACTCCAGAGGATGAGTAAAAAAGAGCTGAGAGTATCAAATAGAAACGCTCATTTAGATGAGAATTTTAGTTTTGTATTAAAACCTGATTGGATTCAAATTGGAAAGAGTTTTAACTGAAGTATAACAAGGCTGAAAGAGCTTGTTCATCAAATTAAGAATCATTACAAAAGCTCCATAAGTGGTTATAATTTGATATTTTTGGCCTTTCAAAAAATTTATAAGAATATTGATTGGAGAACCTTCTGCCAATTATTTGGGCGAGATGGTAGCACAGCGGTTAGCGCTCTCACTTCGCTGCAAGAAAGTCTTGGGATTTCTGTGTGGAGTTTGCATGCTTCGGTCTCCTCCGTGTGCTTCGGTTTCCCCTACAACTAAAAACATGTACAATAGTATGCTGGTGTATGAATGAATGTGAGAGTGAATACGGGATGAACAGATGAAAATTAGCCCCTGGCTAATCCGGCATGTTTACATCATGTACATGTATGTTCATTAACATGAACTGTCCTGACCCATAAAAAAACAAACATATGTAGTGCTGAAAAGTTACAGTATTTTCTTAATGTACTTTGTTAATTATAAATATAACATATCACTCAACTTTATCAAATGCAGAATTTTTTTAGCAGCAATAATGTATGTGAATTTGTGTATTCTTATTTTGAAGTGCATCTATACATGAAGAACAGTGCTATTGAAACAGGAAAAAATCCAAACAAAACATGTTGCTGTCATCATATGAAAACACATTTCTTTAACATGAACGCTAAATTATGATGTTTTTTTCAATTATCTGTCTCTTTCTTCCAACTCAATTGCAAATTATGGTTGCACAAAAGCATTGCCCTTTGCCCGCGAGTACTGTTACGAATTGTGTGAAATCATTGTAATCCTTTTTTGTTATTTTCGTGGACAGAATCAAATAAGAGTATGAAGGAACATTTACCAACTAACACTCTCCCACGTATCCACCTCCTCAGACAAGTGCTCTTTCAAACTCCCACTACACTCATCCCGCACTGCCCTGAACCTTCCCTCTCTCTCTCCGTTCTCTGATTCCACTAAAGCTGTTGACCTACGGTGCGGAATGGAGATGAGTACGCCGCAGGTTTGGCTCATGAATCGAGATCTAAATGTATGAAGATGATGGAGAAGAGTAGATGGGGAGGAAGAGAAATTCAAAACATGCAACTGAAACATAGAAAACTATAGCTGTGAAATTAGCAGTGGAATAAGCATGGGCAAGTGTGTAGCAGCTGCTGTTCATGTGGCTCGGCAAAAAAGGCTTTAATGGTGGATTTAAGGAGGAGTCGATAGTTAATCCTGCATGCTCCATTCGACCTCGGCATAAAAGCCTTGTCCGGGGACAACTTCACCTGACTTTACTCTTCCCACGCAGCGCAATCTTTGGAGCGCAGCACTCCAAAACCACCTGTACTATACGGGGCAGCATCACAGGATCAACAATGGCTTTAGCTCCCAGTTTTTAAGTCTGTCTGTCTCACAAAGTGGAATTCTCGTAGTTTATGGGAGTAAAGAAACATGACAAATAAAGAAATAAATTATGCAGCTCGGAGCTCCCAGCAACAGGAGCTGCGGGACACACAATGAGTCCTCTCGGCTTGAAAGGCTCTTTTGTAGTGTGTTGTTCATTGCAAATGTAACAGCTGCTAAAACACTTCTTTTGAATAATAGGTATGTGTAGAAAATGGAAAGTAAAGCTGGTCTTGTGTTTCTGCTGAGAGTCAGGGATTTCAAAAAATACACAAGGGTAAGCCAATAACAGTCAAGGGAGAGGTTTGTTTTTTGCTAATTATGCTTAAGGCGTACATTTTTGGTATTATCTGTACTGTTAATTGTTAAGTCTGAGGACATGCTGAGCTAGACATCTGAAACATGAAATATGAATGAGTGAGGGCTGAACAAACTGCCTCCAGTACGTTTGAATGAGAGAGAACATTTTCAATACAGATAATTAGTGAAATATTTGGACTATTCGCTAACAGCACAGGAAAGGCTCAAGGTGTCTGTGAGGCAGTCAGTTGTAGAGGCAAACTTGAGTTTACCCTGCTGAGTCCTCCATTTTTCAGTCAAAGAAAATGCCGGCCATATTGAAGGATCAACAGCTTCAGGTGTGATCACAGAGAACTGTAGTCCATCACAACCTGCAGGGGCCCACAGAGGCGTCTGAGAGGGGCTTTGACAGGGTCTGAGAGGGTGGACAGGCCATTGTGGCAGAAAGAGAGCTTCACATGGAAGCCTGTGTGCTCTCCCTTGCTAAGCTGCTTTGGTCTGCAGTTTCACACTTTTTCAAAGTAGTGGCTTGCACCATCAATGCTCAGCTTGTCACCGTGGGAGCAGCAGGCAGACCAGGGATATCATGGAAAGCAGACAGATGGACTGACAGAGGCACAGGTATGAAGTAAGAGAAGGAAGATCACAGCCCAGCTATTAGCCAACGGCATCGGAGTGTCTCTGATACGGTCCACACCAACACAGAATACAGAACACAGAGATGCGCCTCATCCTGGAAAGCCCGATGGCTAATCTCCCCGCTTTTTTTGCATAATTGATTTGAGCTCCCCAGTGTTCATAATTTGATTTGAGCTGCGTGCTTCAGCATTCACTGTGCATATGAGTGGACAAGGCAGGCAGCCACATCGCTTCTGCTCTATGCCTTTACGTTTTCTTCATCTTTCCGCCTGGGTTATGTCAAACTTTTCCCCTTTAAGATGATGATGAGATTGAATAAACAGGCTGATGCTTATTTTAGCATCTTACTCACTCTTCTTTTCAGATTTGCAAAAAAACAAGGCTTTGCATAATGGTATAGAGAAAATCAAAAAATGTCTGTGGCTACAGCCATCTAATATTGATTATACTGAAGTAAAACTACATGGTGTCAATTATAATCCACACAGCTCTGTAGAAACATGCAGCATTGGTGCCCAGAAAAAAGCATTGTTTTTTACAAAAACTACATTTTTAGAGGTCGTTAGAACCTACTCACTTCTGACTCTTGTGCCAGGACAACCTTTTTGGAAACGTTAAATCCTTGGCCAGGACAACCTTGGAAACGAGGTTTTAATCTCAATGGGACTCCTGGTTAAATAAAGGTTAAATATATAAATAAAATACAATTATTAAACATTATGGATTCTCCAGGTGATGTTTAATGTGTGAGAAAGCATATCTCTGTTGCATTGAGGGATCCAGATGTAATCCACGGCTGTATTCTCCAATGCCTCTCTATGTTGTCATTTCCAAACAGAAAAAAAGTAAGAAATAAATGATCTTGTATCGGCCCTGATGTGTTGATTACCACCCATCAGCCCTAGCACCCTTCATAAGGAAAGCATTTGAGAAAGTGATCGGAGCATCTATTTTGAGGCCTGCACACAGGACCTTGACACTCCTGTTGTTTGCTTGCCGTGATAAGAAGCGGTTGTCAGGATTGGACTTTAAACCTTCAGTGCAAACATCTGCAGGGCAGTCTGTTAACACACTCTTTATTATTAACTTCTGACCTCACAGCTTGACAAAGAAAACTTTTGCTTCCTCACCACATCAGACCACATGAGTAGACTTTCTTACATTACAGATTGTAAGAGCCAGAGGCAGTGTATTGGCAAACAGTAGGAGAATGGCAACAGTGTGTATCACAGTTATGGAGAATGAATATGTTTTGCTTGAATACTAATTTAATAGAACCAATGTGAACTTGTAATGTCATGTAAACAGTCACAGATCTATGCTACACAAATACCAGTACACCAGTCAACCACATTATGACCCACTGCCTGATACAATAATAGTGGTCAATGCTGTACAGTGTAATACACAACATTCCCTAGCTTCAACTCTTAAAATGGCTCAGTCATTTATCAACAAAGGTCAAGTGCGAGACATTTGAAATTAACCTTTCAGAAAATAGTACATGTATATATTTCCCCTGCTTCTGATATCATATTTCAAGACTAAATATTCCCTCCCATTTACATATAATTGCACTTCCTGTCAGCAGGTAATGTTATGATTAATAATTATAAACAGTACTGTAATAAATCCTAATTTTAATACCACTCATTTTAATTTGATTTTATGTCAAAACTGTAGCATTGAAGCTTAATGCACGGATTGTTAATGTCTAAACACAAGGGAGGTCAAATGATGAACAATTGTTGATAAATGTTCTTACACTAAAATGGCAATAAAATAAAAGAGAAACAGGCCAATTTATCCAAGTAATGAGGGTATTACAATTTCATATTAAAATAAGATAATTGAGCACACACTTTTTTCTCGATTATGAACATGCACCTGTAAATCTGTCTTCTGCTCTTCTTGTCAGCGGGTAAAGTGTTGCACCTGTGTCTGATGAAACTTACTGCTGAATCCATTCTCATTAACATTTCTTATTATTACTCATTATGTAATAAGACTTTTTTATGGATGAACCCCACCATTGTCCCAAATTCAAAACAGGTTTATAGTAACAAATAATAGAGCTATTATTGCTGCAAAAATATGATGTAATTTTACTTGTGCATCTGTAATTAAATTTATCCAAGCATAATAAGGTTTGTCTGTGCATTTTTTGACTTGTGAGCATGCACTAGATTCAACTCTATTGCCAAAACCCTTGTCCAAGTACAGTGCAATGAAACGGAGCCTAACCAGAAAGACCGCAATGAAGCAAGTACTAGATACGCACTGTTTATGTAAATGTTAATTTGTAATTTTACTTGTGCATGCGCAATGCGACTTCTGTTTATGCATAATTCAAATTGTGTGTGTGTAATGCAACTTCTGCTTGCGTAATTCGACATGTGCATGCATAATTAAACTATGCATGTGTACTTTAACTTGTGCATGTTTAATTTGACTTGTGTGTGTCCTAAGAAGTGTTGCTTTACCTTATCTTATAATTTAATGATGTAAATCAAAGACAAATTCTCATTTTAAAAGTATAGTGTTTTCCCATTGCTTTTAATTATACTGCCGTCTACTAGCTTAAAGTGACATAACAGCCTTGTATTGATTGCTATTCCAACCCCTGTTTACAAATCAAGCCCTTCAAGCATGTACGATCCTTTTAAGCAACAGTACCTATTCTTCAGGAGAGCAACAAAGTGAGTATCTGGAATCAGTATCTATCACATCTATTTTCAACCTTATTGACGCAAAAGAGAATGAATGTAATGCATTGCAAAGGCCAAATATTCGGCATTGCTCTATAGGTCTTTCTCTTAAGAAGATTTGGCCCGTTGATGTGTGTGTCGGAGGGTTTTTGAAAGCAGCTAAAAAGATTAGAGCATTCCGCCTTGGCCTTGCAGACTTAAACCACAGTCTGAGAACGGCAGACAAAGAAGATGCTATCCTAATGATATCGCGGCACCACGGGATATGACAGATTGCTATCACGCCACAACAGCAGCCATTCACAAGTGACTTGGATATGTTGGGCAAAGCAAGCTTCTTTATGCTGTTAACAGTGTTGCTTAAGACTCAAAATGCTTTCTAAATGAAGCGTTGACATGTACTTAGCAGAAGATAAGTGGTATTGATCATGTTAAATGCCTTCTGGATGTTCACTTACAGGCATACATTTATTAATGCCATACAATTGGCTCTTCATTGCTAGTGTAATGAGTTGGCATGAGTATTTAAATCTAAATTTAGCTGAGATATTTATGGTTTAGTAATGTACTAACAATGCTTGTTACAAATCATATTCAAGATGTATTTCTGCCAGATTTTCTTTTGAGACAACTGATTGCAAGGGTTTTGATATAGAACCAAATGTTGCACACAACCAGTTATATATTTTTATCCTTTTTAAAGTCGGTTACAAATAATTTTTTGATGCCAGATGCCATTCCTTGCGCAATGTTGTCTTTAAACATGGATGACAACACCACGCTTCCAATACACTGTATACTCTGCAGGTAATTTAAAGCCTAAAGAAGGAGAAAGACTACTGCTATTTATTGTACAGCTAAAGCTGTGTTTTGTCAAAGCAAGGTTTAATCTATTAATGTAACATAATTAATGGTTACATCACAGTGGCCTCCATAAAACCGCTGAAGTACAAAAGCGTTTAAATTGTCCTTAAAATGTCTGACAGCCGCTCTGAGGGATTTCAACCTTGACCTTTCTGCACACCGCTGTGGCTGTAAAGTACTGCACTACTCAAGCCATTTATTCAAGGCTCAGTCCGTGGGCCGGTCAAAAAACAACACAACTTTCTTTAAAAATATTTGGCCGATAATGCAGTGTGGAGGCTGAGAGAATTACTGTGAGCTGTAGTCTTTTATTAGCTCCTCCTGTGGGCACAGTTTACAAACCGCCCAAGTCTGTGCAGTGTAATGGACTCGTACTGAACAAATGGGACGAGGAAATGGTCATGCAGATGAGAACCCAAACATTTAATGGAAAATAAATTGTTATTTATTTTGGAAGTAACAAAACTACAGTGTAAACAAAAGCTATCTCAAAGCTGTTAAATGAGGCCTAAGAGGAAAGAAAATAAGGGTTTTCTTCACCCATGGGAATTTGGTATATGTGGGTACATGACCACAATTTTGCAATGATGAATGTCAAAACAGTTTTTTTTCTCTTTGCAGTCTTGGCTTAATATTTTTTTGGAATGTAAAAACTTGGCACTACGTTAAAGGGTCGAGGATAGTTTGTGTGTAGTCACAAAATATGGGTCTGAAGCAAAGTACATTGAATGAACAAACATGTTCTCTCATAATATACATCTGTATATCCAATCATATTCAAGGTCGGCAAACAACATGAAGAAGTGGCAATGTAGTGGAATTTGCATTGGTTGTCCAGGATTGCAGAACTTGAGAACCCACCTATCCTTTACAAGATATAGCATCAATGTGTTTAATATACTTTTCACTCACCGTAATTGTCTATATTTAAAGGTTTGGAGCAATTCATGAGAACTAAGAAACCAACTGTGCCACAACTAGGGCAGCATGATTTATCACAACAAAATTTTTCTTTGCAAAAAACAAAAAATCCTGTCTCATCATGTAAAACACCTTCTGTAAAAAAATTAAATAAAAAGAGCATTGCTTTAGTTTCAACATAAATCGCAAACCATAATGTTTTTTTACAATTGGATATTTTACACGTTATCCAACATCAATTTGAAAAGCTTATTGCTGTAATCTGTTTGCGTCATGATAACACTATTCTGGTACACTCTCCGTTCAAAAGGATTAATTGGCCTTTACACTGCTTCACAATAGATTGTATAGGGTCCGATTTTCTCTGTGGTGAAGATTGGATCTTTGTGAAGTTGCAGTTCAGAAGGTTACCCGTAACTATTACCATGGTGATTCCGAGAGAGATGTGAACTTGTAGATATATTGACAATTAAGGCTGAACTGGAATTTCTTTGAGGTGCTCGAGCTTAAGTCACATTGCAATGACACCAGCTCAAATATCAAAAGTCGTTCACTCATCTCTACAGCAAAGAACACATTTATACTTTTACCTCGAGTCTCCTATGACTCTTGTATTAGCTTGTAGCTTGTAGTTCGCAACAAAAATCTGCCATAAGACATCCTATACAGATTTAGCGCTTGAAACTGCCATCGCAAGCCTGTCTTTTTGACACACACCGCTGACTAACGCCTTTAAACGCAGCTGTTACATTAGATACAAGCAAATATGTGACAACCAGAGCACGCATCTGCCATAAAACATGCCAGTTATACAGGTAATTTAAGCCCTTTTATCTCTCGGTCGGAAAATATGTGCGTACAAATCAGCTAGCAGGTTTATAGCCAATGGAAAATGGAAGTGTAATGGAATTTGGTGGTTACTGTCGGATGTACGCTGGGTTTAATGAAACGCACTTGACTGATGCGTTCCGACTGCAATTGTGATTCATTATTTGTTGCACCTTGAACTGTCAATGTTGTAAATCAAGAGAGTATTTTTCTGGAAGGATTACGGAGAAGGAGTGGAAATTAGAGAGGTCAAACTTGCAAAGCTCCCGGGACTTTTCAAAGAACTCTTGTCTTATAATGTCCCATCGGAAACTAAATACAAGAGCTGAAGAATGACTATGCTAATGAGGAATTATATCATCAACTCCCAGTCAAAGTGTGTCCTTCAGAATTGTCTCTGAGGTTCAGATTGCAATCATCCAAACTCATCTTGGGTGGTGCGTTAAAAAGTTGGCCCTTGCTATCGTGGACAAAAATTATATTTGACTTTAATGTTTGCTTTTATGTTAAAACAATACCAATGCTTTGTGACATTATCCTTTTTTATTTGTACATTTTCCTTACATGTTCCTCACCTTTTCCTTCACCAAATGCATTTAAACAAAGATTTTGAAGACTAGTTGTTTATGCCGGTAACTGAAGGACAACATCTGCAAAACAGAGTATTATAATCTTAGTGGCCCTTTCAGGAGCTCAGCTTTAAAAGAACATCATTGTTTTTGTCACCTATGCTAATCAAATGCGGGGCCTTCGACTGTACTGCCAATGAGCTGTCAAAATCAAAAATTATTTTCTTACAGTTAAATCTGACAATTTTGACTTAATGACCCCCTTCTTAAGTGGGTAAACAAAATAAAGTGCTTTTTATAGAAACTAGTATAGAGGTAAAGAATTATAAGATTATACGATATAATCAAGTTTGACATTTTTGTATGGTGACAACACTTAAGTCTGACTCTTCAGTGATATATTATGACTAAAACTTGACAAATTGCCTAAAGACTTGATTGACTTGACCACAAGGATAATTGAGACGCAATTATAACGAAACTTTGCTTCAAAAAGTGTGGCCTCGCCTCGTGCTCGCCTGTGCCTGGACCACAATATCTGTCAGTATTAGACGTGATGGACATGGAACAAAACGTGCTAACTGTTTTGGACATTGACTGGCAGACTGAGGCTAGCCTTGCTCTTTCACTCCGCATGATTGAGCCATGATTTATGTGAATGGCTCTGTGCCTGCCGAACTGAACACCTCCACACAATCCATTCTGACACTCACATTTTGCCTAATTTGATTGTTTCCTGTTGTCAATAGCAACCGCCTAAAACTAAAAGATTGGTTTCCGTCAAAAACGTCCTGAAAAGCCATTCTCTCCAACTAATTAATTTATCTTCAAAGTGAAATTCTTACTCCTCGCTCTTCCAAAACGCGCACTAATGGAACTCTACGGACCAGAGAATAAAATTTGGATTCAACTGCATTTTGCTTGATACCATTTTACTGAAACAAAGCACAGTTATGAGATTATGTGTGACTGAGAAAGACCTATAAATGAGGCCATGGTGGCTGACTGTGAAACCAAGTCAGACCAAAATTACTTCCTCAAGCTTTTGTTCTCTTGGGAAATGCAGTCATGGCCATTTGAAATAAAAGTGCTCCAGAACCGGAAATTAGGGTGCTTGACCAAATTTGCATATTGAAGTGCTAATTGTGTCGCCGAACAACATCCATGATAAAGAGCTTGATTCGGAAAGGATTAGCGTGCTCGTTCTAGATTGCTTATCCACCTCTCTTATTAAATGGGAATTGGCTATTGTGGCAGTGTTCCCAGCCTCTTTGGAAAACATGACAGGGTTGTCTCGGCATCAAGCCAGCAGAGTAATATTGGCAATGTGAGGACAGAGCAGGGCATGTCTTACCTGTAACTTTCAATTTAATTAAATCACAAGTCCAGCTTTCACTGGTGTTTATTAGTATTGCTTTGCTTGTTCCAGCACTTTATGGAGGAGATAAGTCAAAATGACATTGCAGTTGCCAAAATTGGCCCCCAAAGATGGACAAACGGATCTGTTATCATTCAAAAGTAAGCAATGATATGGAAAGGGAGTTAGTGTTCCAATTATGCTAGGCTATGTTTTTGGTAGTTTTAGGATACACGCTGAAACTAAACACAGCAATCAGCCACAAATTCAAAGTCACACCAAACAATACATTCCACATTAAGACCGCTATTGTAACAAGTAATTAATCTTATTGCACTTTAACAACGTCATAGTTTACCACAGACTCTTAGTTGGATCACTTTTAATAGTGACTACGGGTGTGTTCACACTGGTACATTCACCACATCAAATTAATCAAATTAGGGCTCAATTTAGGACAAAAAGATTTCTCCTTGGGATGAATAAAAGTAAATCTTAATGTGAAATAACAAGTGTGAATGCACCCTAAATAATGCAGAATTAATACACGCTCTGAATTTAAAGAATGAATTATCGGAATTAGTGGAATAACACTGAAAGTAGAATGATAAGAGAAAATGTATTTCTATATTTGCCAGTTATCTTTTTTGTGTGCACATTTCAAATTAGTCAATTGTATAATTGTACTTCACTAGAAAGCAAATAAATCAGATTGGTTTTGAAACCTTGGTTTTAAGAAGGGACTTGTGGGATTATAACGTTTGTGCCCACCTGCATGAACTTCACGTTTTGTCAATACAAAGTTTTTCTGGCTTAGCCTCAAGAAAGAACATTGTATCATATATCTTTGCACTGTTGAGGTGGGATTCGGCCGCAATGGTCAGAGATGTTGACTGTGTGTGATCAGTTTTGAGAGCTAAACCTGTCCAGAATAGATAGAGTATGGTTGGCCAGACTTCTGAGGATGCCAAAGGTGAGAAAACATAGAAGTCCTAAGTTGTTTCTCCATTTACCTAGTTTGGCCTAAAATTTTAGAAAAAAATAAATAAACAAAAACACACACACACAAAATCAGGTGTGAGGTGTGCCTTGTAATTTACTCTTTGTATGGCATTGTTTTGAAATCTAATAGTAAGAAAATACAGAACAAATGTTGAGTTTAGTTTAGTTAGACGTGGACTAACCCTTAGACAGTCTTGCCTTTGTTTATTTATTGTTATATCTGTAAACTGTCTTTGCTCCTCAAATTTTATTCCAAAGGCAATTCTACCTTTATTACCATTGAATTACAGCAACTGCAATACGCATTATGCCAACAACCCAACCAACAAACCGGGTCAATTCTCTTGCCAGTTAAAATCTGTATAAAAACCACATATCACCTCCGCCCTTGAGGGATTCCACACAGTCTGGTGCAAACTCATAACAGCAGCTCATATTACAATCAGCGCAATAATCCACCTGTGATGCTCGCTGGCCCTGCTGGCAAATTCCCAGTTGGCCTCATTAGCATTAAAACCTACTGCTGGAAGAACGCGGCATGTCTGATAGATATTTCATGATAGCCGTCATTACAAATGCCTCTCAGAATTATTGAAATGGTACCCGCAGGTGTCCAGAGAATTAAATATAGCTTCACTATAGACAACTATTGAAAACTGTGAAAAACATTGCCGGAAACTCCCGAAACCCAGAGGGGGTAGAAACGCAAAATTGGCACTTGCTGTAAGTAAAAAAAAAAGTAGAAGTAACAAAAATGGGTTGTTGTTAATATTGTTCCAATACTTCTACTATATTTTTGACTTTAATAAAAAATTTTGATATAATCACTCAATAATGCATGAGTGGTCCAGAATAGGTTTCAAAGGTAGTCATCACAAATAATATTTTTCTAGAACTCAAGACAAATCAACCAAAGGTAATTTTCAATCTGAAGGAAATGGTTTCAGAAGCTAGCATTTATACTCTCCTAAATTTAAATTCGATCTGCCCAAAGAGGAGGAGTTATAATTAAAACTAACCCTGCCCTGTTTACAAGTCTGCTTGTTTCACCCTACAGCTTGAGTCATTAGGGCCTTTGAATGGTTTGATTTCTGTCGAGGTGATAAAATAGTGTACAATTCAGCTCTATTATTATCCTCCTTCACTACTCTTTTGCCCTTTTTCTTGCTTAAAATGTTCTCAAAAGTGTGATTAGTAGCTTTTAGACCGCTGATTGTAATCCAGACTTCGAGTGCCTTCTGTGTTGAAACAGTATTTTGTGCAACGGTTCATACGTTTTGCCAATTCTCAGTGCAGCTTCCATCACTGCAATGAATCAAATTACTACATTACTTTTTTCGTAGGCATCTTGTCCTTGGGATGAACCAGTTTTTGTCTTAAGGCGTTGACCGGTTTAACCTGAACAGGAATGTCTAAAAATCCTTATTTGTAGTTTTTCCGACAGGCCAGACACATAAGGGATCAAAAACATTACTCCTTGGTTCTATTTCCTTGAGGGCAATAATCAAAAAGTACATACATCAGTAATTTTATGCCCATGCCGATATTCAGTACTTGAACAGTGTTTATCGCTATACTTTTTACATCTACTCCAGGAATATTATTTTGTTTTTTTTAACCTCCTTACCACTTGTCTGGGAACATCGCATATTGCAGAAATATGGTTGAAATCTGTATATGTTTGCTAGCCTTTACTGAGATGAAGTTGTCATGTTTTTTTCCCTGGGTTTCCAATGACCCTGACCAAATAGGCTCAGACTGCCGGAAGGGCTGAGGGTTGTGCCAGGGATTTGACTGGGGGATTTCATGCCCCAGTGGGGATGGCTCCTTAAGCTTACACACATGCATAGGCAAGGAGCACTCTGTGATTACTTAATTTTCGCGGTGACTCAGCCAGGACAAGGTGAAGATGAAAAGAGACGGACTTCCTAGGCAGAAGCAGCAGCGATGGAGAGTGGGTCATCTAGTGGTCAAGACTTGAGAATTTCATGGAGCGGAAGAAACAAACAACTGAATGGGAATAATTGCTAGCTCAAGACCCAAGACAGCAATGCACTAAATTCATTACTGCATTTAGTTTTGGGGGAAAATTAGAACATCTTTAAAAATATTCAGTTTGGCAAGTGATGAACAGCTTTATATTTAGCCACAAATTATTCATACATTGAATATCATTGTAAATTCATACTTGTCCCGGTTTGGTCTTGTTTGAGCCTAGTTTTGTTCTGATGTAGACCTGGTTGGTCCTGGTCTAGTTCAGGTTTATTTTCGGATTCATTCACAGTGTCGTCTAAATTTTGATGTTTGTGCACAAATTGTTTGGTCCTGTTCTAATTCTGATTTAGTGCTGTATGTCATAGGTTAAGTTCTGGTTTTAGTCCCTGTTCAGTCCCATTTTTATGCAGGTTAATGGAGGTACCCTAAAACACAGGGATTAAACAGCATATATATATATATATATATATATATATATATAATATAGATAGAACATTTCTACAATTGTGCAATGGAAAAAGACCAAACCAGTTCCTCGTGTTTTGCAGGATCTGAATCTTTTTGGAGCTCTCCATTGTATTCTTCGCTCACTACTCAGGAATTTTCTGGATTTCTACAGAGCCCTCTCCACAAACAGTGACCCAGATAGCAGGGAGCTCACATTATTATGCATGACAAACGATGTTCCTGCGCTTCCTCTTGCAACAGTTGGCTTTTTCCAGCGCTCCCTGTTTATCATGGCCTTCCAGCTTGAGGTGTCGCGCATTAGAAATCTTTACTCCCCAGTCGACGGCAGTAAGTAAGACAGAAGAGCAGAGGGAGCGGCCAGTTGGAAGCATATCATGGCATCTTTATTGATAATCAGAGCGAGTGCCTTCCATAGTGATGCATTATTTCTCCAGATCCAATCCCCTATAGTTTGAACACAGCCCAGAGAACAGCTCAATGCATTTGCTTTTCTAATTAGGATGATGTGCAAAAAGTCACCAAATGACTTACCACTGCAACTACTAGTACTGCTGCTGCTTGCAACAATGTGACTATAGGTAGAACGATATTTCCATACCACTTTATAGTAACATCTTAATAAGCCTTAAAGCATGTCAAATGGACAAATAGCTTATTAAGAATGATTCACGCTAAATTAAAACATGTCGGTGTAATCCCTCATTCGTCCAGGAGTGTTCCATTGTAGAAAAAGATTCAGTTGTGGTCATTCAGTTGCGTTTTTAGAAAAACAGAGTCCAGATGACTACAACTGAATCTTTTTCAACAATGATGAAAAAAATGTATTAATTAGTTAGGGTTAGGAGTCAGGTTATTAATTAAGTAGTGACTACTGCTTTCTTAAGGTTATTAAAGTGTAGTAATTGTATTTATATGTTTTCTTGTAGCTTGTCCTAATTAGGAGCCTCATGAACAAAATATCTATTTCTCAAATTATAGACTAATATATGTTTCAGGTTTGGGATGTCAAGATTAACTGGTTTTTCAATTACAGCAATTATTTATGGCCACGGTAGGCTATTAGTGGAGTTTTCTGAACCTGCAGTATACCACAGAAATGTGTCCAGGTGCAACGCGAGTCACGGGCAGCGAGCACACGTGTGTGTGTCAGACGGAGCCCAGCGTGTCAATAAGACTGGATAAACACGTTGAACAACCGGTCCGTTACACACGAGGTCTACACTAGTGCAAGTCAAGGGCAGCGTGCGCACATGTGTGTGTGTGTATCGGACGGACGGGAGCCCAGCGCATCAACAAGCCCAATCTGTTTAGCATAATTGTCTGGCGTAGACGTGACTGTGGATAAATGCGCAGAACAACCAGTCCGTTACACATGGAGGTCCACACTAGTGTGAGTCAAGTGCACTACAGTCAGCGCAAGTACAGGTTTTTTATGCCCCTGCTTCATGAGTTTACTCAGAGCAGAGCGAGGGCTGAGGACACTGGAGCGCAACCTGAAAATGAGGCCATGGAACACACAAGCTCAAAGAATGAGGAGGGAAAAGGGAAGAGGGGAAGAGGAGGAGAAAGGTAGCGTCACCATGGAGCTCTAATAACTGATATAATACTTTAAAAAGCTACAATGAGGGGCCGATAAGCCTATATTTAATTGTTTAACCCATTTGTGGCCATTATATTTCATTTATAAAATGATCTGCTGTTTGAAAATTTAAACAAATATCTATATAAAAATGTTTCCTTTCTTTTTGCTGATAATTGTGATTAATCGTAAAATCGCAATATTTCTCCTCATGATAATAATGACCCTAAAATTTGATACCGTGACATCCCCAGTTCACTTTATTGTCCCCATAGAAACATTCAACCATTGCTGTTGACCTGTCCTTTATTGAAGATTGGGCTAGATGCCAGGAGCAGTCAGAGAGCAATGCTGGACTTTGATCTTGAGCAGGATTAGAGTTAGGTTTAGAAACAAGTTAGGTCTTTGGGACAGGTTTGCTAATCTGGTTTTGGCAGAAGTGTGTTAGGGAAAATAATGATGGGGAAACCTGGAAGACCTGGAGGTAACTCACTCAGACACAGGAAGTATAATTAGACATTACACTAGAACCCCCCTATGTTGTCTGGATTCTGCCAACATAGTAGACAGAGCAATGGTGGCTGATTGGAAGGATATCATAGCATCTTTGTTGATAACCAAACCGATCGTGTCTTTCAATCATATGCATTCTTCCAGATCCAAGAGTGCAAAACTGACATCTAATTCCCCTCAGTTTGAGCAGAGCACTGAGAAAAAGCCTGATGCATTTGCCCTCCTAATTAGGCTCCTGATAAGCACGAGGCGGCCGGAGTGCACAGTGAGCAACCATCTCTATCAGGCTATCTCCAGACGGCCCCGGCACAATGGTTAGTTTAACAGCCATTTACCGCCGCAATCACCGCACACCCCAGACGCCAATAAAAGACACTGCATTTAGTCCTAAAATCGACCGAAATCATCACGCTTTTGAAGACAGTGATACAGGCAGGAGAGGAGCAGGGGAAATCAGTGCAATAGGCAGTCAGCTCCTCCTCTGCGATTCCCCAGTTATTCTGTGAGAGACAAGGCAAAAGACAGGGGCCGGGACAGAGGAGGGACATCTGGACTGTTTGGACTCTAGCAAATTCTTTTTACAATCTGTGATCTTGACAATTTCATGTGGATAAAACCTAATGTTAATAGATTAAGTTGCTTTTAGCTAGAGGTTCTCAACATTTAAGTGTAGGTGTAGCTTGTGGTACGCAGGCTAATTCTAGTAGTAGTAGTAGTAGTAGTAGTAGTAGTAGTAGTAGTAGTAGTAGTAGTAGTAGTAGTAGTAGTAGTAGTAGTAGTAATAGTAGTAGTAGTTCCAGGCCTCCAAACTACAGAAAGAATAGACTGATGATGAAGATAATTAAAGAGGTTTCTAACTAACAGCGTATGTATATATATATATATATATATTCTTACAACATTCCACATAGTCAATAAAAAGGTAGATACACATTTGTGGTGGTAAATAATTTACTCAGTGTCTTTGGCGTATAGCTGACTGTGTTTATAAGGTGCTAACAAAGGGATCCATTGTATACTTTTTGTATTCCACGGCTAAAGTGAGCCATGGCAAAATGTCAGAGAAAATATGCCCTTTGCACTCCCATAATTATCTGTTTCCTCTATCCTATCCTCTATTCCATATATATATATATATATATATATATATATATATATATATATATATATATATATATATATATATTTATATTTTTAAACAATTCCACCCACCCCAGTTTCTCTTTGAGAATATATATACTTGCTGTTTTGGCCAACAATTTTTGACTTGCAACACTTTTATTTTGAAAACAACTGCAGCCACACCACCTTGAGAATGTCAGAACTCATCAGATATCGGAAGGCAAGCAGGGTTGCGCCTGGTCGTTCTGTCCTTGGGCAAGACACTTCATCCCCCCGTCTCCAGTGTTGATGTACACTGATGAATGAATGTGAGTGTGTTTGTCAGAGCAAATGAGGAACAACAGATAGGAAGATAGCTCATGGACACAATTTGGCATGTTTACATTATGTCATGTATGTTCATAAACAGATATGATATACTGTAAATCATATATGTCCATATTTGTTCATAAACAAATAATAAGACATAACCCTTTTTATTTGAGTGCCGATATTGTAGGTGCTACACAGATGCTACTACCTCTACAACTAGAAGTGCTACTGCTACTGCTGCTGCTACTACTACTACTACTACTACTACTACTACTACTACCACCACTTTTGCCTGTTAAAAGTTTATGATATTAACTTCAGAAAAACACAGACTGTCTTCAAAAACATACTTAAGCAAATTACAGATTTGAATAAACTCCATTTTGCTAATCAAACTCTAAACATCTCAGTGTGTGTATTATTCATTCTTCTACCCACAGCTGTTTTCACAGAGAATTTTGCAAATTGAGTTTTTTCGTGCATTCATTTACAAACATTTACTTGTTGACGGTGGTGCAAAATCCCCTTTAAAACGCTTTTGAAGTTGAACTGGATAGATTTACATGTGAGAGTGCAGTAGTGAGGGAAAGAGTCACAGATCTCGTTACTTTTGAATATAATTTCGAGATTGGAACCAGAACTCTACTCAGTAACGCATATCCTTTTAGCATCATAGAAATAACTACAGCTTGAAAATGTGCTTGAAAATTACAATCAGGCAAAAATTACGTTTATTACAGTAACGTGACAATTTATATAATGACTTTCTATTCGAGGCAGTATGATGGTGATACTCAGAAATGGCAATTACAGAGATACTGGCTTCGCACATGCTGTGTTAACCTTTAGCCTGGCATGGTTTGTGCACTATTTGATAAGTAGCTGAAGTACTGGTGCCAGAAAGAACCTGTTTTGTCGTGTCGCTCAGCTTTGCTCCTCCAAATACTTTATTACAAGGGCTGTATGTCCATCTGTGTCTTAAAAAGGGTGGTGTTTTTATGAATGGGTAATTATTGTTTGCTCCATTGGCATAGTGCCTAGTATAACAAATGCACGGGAATTTTAATTAGGGATTGCAAACATTATTCCAAACAGAAGCAATGGCTTTTGCATTGTGTTGCATCATCAGCCCGCTTCGAAAAGAAATCCACTTTTTCCGCAAATATAATATCATTACTAAAACATTGCATTTTTAATTTCAGTTATTCAATATCAACTTGCTCCGACAACAAAACACGTCATACATTCATAGGAGAAATTAGAAATAATGGGATAAAAATGTAATTTAAAGGACAATTTGCCAATATGGGGTCGCCAGTGCTCTTTGTGCTAGTCCCAAGCATAAACTGGGGACTACTGTAAAAAAGTATATAATTTTGAGTCCAAATATTAAATCAATACACAACTTGATGATTGGTTAGTGGTGGTAAAAATATAAAATGAGTATCGTATTTGCTTTATGCTAAACCTGGTTAGCTTTTTTTGGTCTCCAATTTTCTTCCGTACTCCACGATTACTCTCTGATTACTTGTAGTGAAACATTTATACCTTAAAGTATCTCCAAAAAATAAGTACTGTCATTATAGTCTATTAGGAGGAATAATTTCGAACTGCTCTCTACACAAACTTTTTGATGCGCAGTATTTAAAACATTAATTTGATCCTAAAATACCACTCTGAGTGACAGCGTATGCTAATGAGATAATTAATGTGCCTAAATTGAACTGTCAGCTGGTATAATGTTGATCCGGATGTGTCAGATAGTGATAATGAAAGTGCAACATAATTAGGGAGGCAAAAATACTGACAGTCTATACATTAATATAGACAAATAGAGCGCAAAAAGGTTAATCATATCACCACATTATAATTAAAATAACATATTCATAATGCCATATGGGGCTACTGGATATCGGGGAAGAATAAGTGATTGGTGTGTGTCAAGGAAAGCAACACAATAAAAACAAGGGCAAGTTTCAACATAAAGTTTTTTGCATTTTTGCCTCTGAACCAATATTATGGATATTTGGTTGCATTATCCATATATTAGTAGCATTATCCCTCAAATACAGCTGTATTGTTGCATTGGACTGCATTGACTGTAAAGAGCCGCCTTGTAAATAATATTTACTTTTATCAGTGTCAGAATATGGGTTTAAAGCGATCAATATCAGCGTTTTTGCGGGGTATTGGGGGGGATTGACATTTCAGAGGGACATTTCACCATGCTGTCCCAGGATTAGCATTATCAAATACAGACACAGTCCAACACACACCACACACGCACACACACACACACACACTCACAAACACAACGCACAGATGTTCTGGCTGCATGAAGCTAACAGCGACACACCACTGCTGTGTGCGAATGATAATCCAACCACAGCTCAGGCATGCAGCTGTGAAAGAGATTTACAGGAGTTAGATTAATGCATCAAAGTCATTTTACAAATAGAAAAAAAATTAAAATACAATTGCAGTTTTTTCTGGATGAAATCATCTCCATTTTCAATAAGAAAGTAACAAATTGGAGTCATTGTTTCGTCCTTATTTGCATATTCCGACATTATTATGGCTATTATTTTGACGGTCTTTATTATTATTATGATTTTTTATTTTTTTTAAAGATGTAACTGCCAAGTGCTTGCAGCAATAAAAACACTTGTATTAGAATAAATGCAAAATGTATAAGTTTAATTCTATCTTCTGCAACTTTCCAGGCAAACAAATAAGCCTTGTGCATTATTTCTGCTTAGTTATCACAGTCTCTTCAATATCTAATCAAGTAAATAAAAGTGAACTATGATATTACACTTGTTTGAAAAAAATGTGTAAGGCTGAAAATAAGACGCTTTTATTTTTTATTTTGTCTCATGTGACCAGTTCTTGTAAATACCAAAGCTGTGAGCGTGGCAGTAGGTGTAAGGCTGCTCTTCCCCACCCACACCAATCTGGACATTTGTAAAGACTTTTTCAGACACATTTGAGTGTTTGATTAACAGTGCTAAAATCATTGTCGAGAGATTAAATTATAAAATTTAAAAAAGCAGTTGATTTTTCTCACCTGGTCTCACAATATAAAATCATCTGCCTAACTACATTAATTCCATAGAGTTCTGCCCGAGGACACAATGACCTCTGGGTAGATGACTGACTGCTGTAACCACTGATCCGCTGCTGCCCCAAATCTATAATGTATAGTGTGCACAAAGCAAAAGTAGTAACAAGTGGAAATAAGTAAAATGGAAATGGTAGTTGCCGTAAAAAGTCATTTTCTACTTAGATAAATTTTGCTTGCATAATTCAATTCAATTCAATTTCTTTTCATAACGCCCAAAATCACAACAGTGGTTGCCTCGAGGGGCGACAGCGAAAAACAGAATAAAAACAGAATAAACAGTGTTCATAGGGACTTGGTAATGTCCCAGCATCCCCTGTCCTTAGACCCTCCTTCTCGGCCAGTTCTTTACATGAACTTGACAGCAATCATCAAATGCACACTTCAATTCATCTTTATTAGGTGGACTATGTAGATTTTTCTGGTGGAGAGTACACCATGGAGATATTATTACTTTGGCTGGAATGTTCCTTAATATGTAATATACTTACGTACATGTATACAAGCTGGTGATGCCACAAGGCCAAGATACAGGTCAGATGTCTGAATAGCCTCAGGCGAGCTGCTCATAGTAAATGCATGTATTTTCGAGTTCCAACAACTTAACCTGGAGCCCTCTGAATTTAGTTCTACACACTTCTGGAAAGTCTGTCAAAAGTTGTCGGGAAAAGCCAAAACGTCATGACGGATATTTGAATCTGATTGGCCAATCATTAGGCATCGCCATGTTTGTTTAGGTTTGTTCCTATGACTTCCTCTCAAACCACGCTGCTGCTCTGTGATTGGTCCACCACACAGCTGCTCAAATCTAACAGCAGGAGCCTGACTAGATGGATTCTCAAGAGTTTGTTAACGCACAAATATTGCAAGAATTCATCTGGCTGGCCAGGTTACCATCTACTGGAGGGAATTACATTTAGGGGAGATAAGCAAACCTAGCTTTCCCTCCAACATGCTAATGTAAGCATGCAATTGTAATTAACAAGATTTGACTGTAGAAATGCTCAGAATGAGTCTGGAGTCAGATTTTTGGACTGAAAAACAGTGCAGACAATTTCGGAGGCTGACCTATGTGGTTCAGAGAAGAGACGACTTACAAACCATGATTCAATAAACAAGCGCAATTAAGCTAAATGGGTCACTCCACACTAAAGTGTACAATTGTCATTGCATTTAATTAGGGCATCATTAACAAAATCCCTTTTAATTTAAACCTTGTATATTATACATATATATAAGATAAAATGAGAACAGCAGATTAAACAAACTCCAAAAAAGAAATGATGTTCACCCACTTGAATTTTGGTTGAGTTTTGTTACATGATGATACACTCAACTTCAACGACTTGTAAAAGACAAAAATAAAACAAATCAAGAACCAAGCGATGAAAAGGAGGGGAAATACTTCTAGATTCATGCCCAAAATGTTTTTCAAAATGTTTCCACACGTATTTTTGAAATTGCCCTCAAAAGAAGTATTGTGGGCGTAACCAAGAAGTGTTCAGTATTAGTTACGACCAATCAGTGCCGGTTTACGTTTGATGACATCATTCTAGGCGCCATGATACGTCATCAAAATGCAACGCTTTATTACTGTACTCGACGGTGGAACTGTTTTGTTTGTGTCTTCTCACGGGAGCCTGTAGCGTTCCATCATAATCTCGATCTCGTTTCGAGTCCTTTTACGAGTTGTTACATCCAAAACAACATTGTCTAACCAACATTGAAAACCAACGTCTTACTTCCGCAACTCTGAGCAGACCGACAGACGCTCAGCGAGGGAGAAATCTGTTTTGAAAGTTTTGTGTCTGACGAAGTTTACATATGTTACGTCCAAGGTAAGTTTGCGGTCAATGTTAAAAAGTGTACTAGTGTACTAAAGTGTACACTTTTGTACACTTTAGTGTGGAGTGACCCATATACAACTGTATGTTTTTCTAGAGGGAACAATGTTAAATGGTTTAGAGCTCCAAAAAAGTGTCCAAATTGTCTGTGTCCAGTAAAACAAATAAACTTCAGCTATCATTCCCACCTCCTTGCCGTTTCTGTTGATGCGATCTTGCTCAGTAAGCGTAAAGGGATCGAGGGAAAGGTCTCTTATCATAAACTAATAAAAAACTACAGTAGCTCCTCCACAGCAGCAGCATCTGAGAGCCTGGTTTTAATCAGACACGCTGCACTGCTGTAGAGATATCACCTCAACACACCTCTCCATATGCTCCCCCGTCTGACAGGGAGCCAATCAGAGCAGCCGACATGTGCCATTTGTCCCAACCAAATCCTTAGCTCATATTTGATCATCTACAAATGCTCTGCTTTAGATTTTAAGATATTTTTTTTAGCTCTACGGGAGCCAAGTGCTGGAGGCAATGTTGGGATAAAAGGAACATCTCAAGGCTTGAGTTTAGTATTTAAAACAGTAATTTAGTTATAATAGAATTGATTATGAAAAAATAGAGCACACAAAGTTAGTCAGTGATTTAACAATAACATTAACAGTAGTTCTGTATGTGGCTTTTTGTACGCAGTAACAATGCTTTTTGACACGTATTACAAAATTAACAAATTCTAGTTCCACTTGGTTCTCAAACTTAGGGTCAGTAGATCTTTGAAGTGAATATGTATTTTGATGCTGCTCCTCAGTGCAGCACAGGGAAGGACTCCATCTGCCTTTACATACACATAAACATCTACTTATTCTCAAAACTCTTAATGCTGAAAGCTTTTTTTGAGTGATGAGGCGAGCTACGGCTCCAATTCCGGTGGTGGTTGCCCTCTGGCGATATGAAAAAAGCACTATCTGACTAATCTGGCTAATGTTGCGTTAACATCGCTTCTTTCCCATGCACCTTTGTTAAATATAATGTGAGCGGTGGGTTTGGGGGCTGTAGCTCATTCACGGTGAAAGTGCCCACACTTTCACAAAAGTAGTATCACACTTGGAAATTACCCAGCAAACATTGGGCAAAAACAAATTTATGAGAGCAACTTTATTTAGTTGAATTAACGTTTAGAGGGTCAAAAATGTTACAAAGTTTTTTGTAAATTCTGCATAAACTTTGACTGGAATGAGTGTCCCTAGTGTGATTCTAATGTATATGTACAACAGGTATAAATACACCAAATAAAGTCCAAATTTTAAAAAGCCTAAGAACTTGTCATACACAGTTGAAGTTAGTGGCAGTATGAGAATGAAAGTAAAACAAGAACGCCTCCTGAGACAACTCCGCAGAGTTTCTCACGCAGCACAAGCTCTGGTCGCAGATCGCGGCTGTGGACACGGACAGACCCGCACACAGAGCGCACGGGCTAACCCGCTCTGTGGACACGACCCGCACACAGAGGGCAGTGCCGTGGACACAGACTGACCCGCACACTGCCAACACAGCAGAGAGGACAGTTGTGACCCTCAGACCATGTGTGGAGTCTGACTGCACAGATACACTGGCTTTGCTGCCTTACCAAATGCAAAAGTCAAACACTTGACTGTTTTAACAGCATAAAAAGCATATTTCTCAATATTATATTTGTAGCCTATACAAGCCTATAGTCTACCCCAGGGGTAGACCTGGGACAGACCTAACTTAGTCCCGGGGTAGACCTGGGGTAGACCTGGGGTAGACCTGGGTTAGACCTGGGGTAGACCTGGGGTAGACCTGGGGTAGACCAGGGTTAGACCTGATTTAGTCCCGGGGTAGACCTGGGGTAGACCTGACTTAGTCCCATGTATTAACCAACCACAAACACAAGACAACATAAGACGATCCTTACACATAATGAGCCAAATACAAAAACGACAAAATCAGAATCAGAAAGGGGTTTATTGCCATTGTAAGAATTCACAAACTAGGAACTTGCTTTGGCATGTATACAACAATGAAGAATATAGTGGCAAAAAAGGTTTGAGAACCACTGTTATAGCTTACGTGAACTAGGAAAAAAAGATTTTTTTAAATAGGGTTACTATTTTACATAATTCAATACATACCTCTAAAAACCACTTGGTATTTTACAAATCCATTTTGACAAAATGAAGCAAGTGTTGTGATAAAAGGAACATATCCCTTTGGAATCCAAACAGTTACGCCGCAGTAGTTTTGTCAGAAATTTAATTAAAAAGTGTTAAAAATCTCCACAACGATAGAAGATCCTTAATAATTTGGATGGTTGAGCTGCCATCCTTTTACTGCTGGCTGGCTTCTACATGTAGAGAAGAAATTCAATTTACTGTGTGAAAAGTGGGAGAAGAATTAGCGCATTTAATTTACGGGGAAATTTCTGTTTGAGCGTTACAAGCCCATAATGCTGTCTTTAACTGAATTACACAAAATTCACAGCACCAGCAGAAAACCACAGCTAGAACCAGCTACAGGCAAGCTAACTATCTATTTTCCATCAGATTAGTGTTTTGTATTAACATAATTTAATTCACGGACAGCTGAATTGTCTGTCAAAATGGGAAATCACAAAGCCCATATAGCCCTGGGTGCAAAGTGTACTGTAGGACTAAATATTAGCCCACGCGATGGTGGAAAAAATATGATATTGCCAAGGGTGTTCTGCTTGTGTTGCCAAGACGAATTGGGGAGAAAACTTTTTAATTTTTGAGGAAGTGTGAATTAAGCGCTTTTCAATCACGGCAACAGCCTCCAGCCAATGCACTGTCGTGTCAAATGTATACATTGTGCTTTACTGGAAGTACAGAATAAAACATCTATTTATTAAATAAATCTAAGCCTGCAGTGTACTGAATTATATCAGTGGAAACGGATGAATTGTAGAAAGTAATATCATAAGTGCATTTTTGTTTTGTTTTTTCTACATTGCAAGATAATTGATACTCCGCCCCAAAATATATGTGAACTGCTTTGTGTTTTTAAAAGATGTAATTAAAATAATTAAAACAACAAATTACAACTTTTCTGGTGAGAGTCAACCATCTACTTGTCTTGATGTTATTGGTTTCTGGAATGTTCCACAGTATGGCATTAAACATATATATCTATTGAATTACAGCTGTTTTCATTGCTCAAAATACATTTAAAAACTTTATTCTCATTTTGAGTGGGCTGGTCTCTCCACGGATCTGAACTGTAATTTGGCCTAACAGTTTAGCCTGTTGATCTCCATGGAGATAGAGAAGACAATGACATACCCTGGAACCTTCTAGGCAAAGCAAATAGGGCTGCAACAATATTATTTTATTGCCTCGATGATTCGTCTAATTTACATTTTAATTAAAAACACATGAATCTGTGGCGCGAGAAGCACTTGTTTCACACGCAGCTTGTTCCGGACCTGCAGCAGCTAAAGCACAACAGAGGAGAGAGCGGCGTGATGTAAACTCACGAGTGTGACTGGGAAGAGTTTTATTGTGTGAAAGAGCATGGTCCTCTGAGCTGCAACTCTAACTACTGTAACTAGCTCCGTATGTCGTTCACCCCAGCCCCTGCTCCACCACCGCGGACCCCTGCTCCATACCCCCCGCGTTTTCTCCCGTGGTTCCGCCACGCAACAAAACTCAGCTTCCCAGTCACACTCGTGTGTTTAAAACACACCGTTCTCTCTCTGTTATGCTTTGAAACAGCCAATACATCCATAGAAACAGCACGGAGGACCGTGATCCCGAAACAGAAAGTCGGTGATGACTAAGTGAAGACACAGAGGCTAAAGTGAACGGTAACGGAACTAATGCTGCAAAATGACTAAATGACTAAATGCAGAGCCACCGCTCAAACAACCAGCAGCACTGGTCTCACCCAACATAAAGTTTTACAAACAAATGTCTTATTTTAAGAGACGTGACATAAACTAATTATTATAATTAATTATTAAATTATTATTATTAATTCATAGCTACCGTAACTGTTTACAAATACTATATAATACTATCACTATTACATAACATACATACAACACACACACAACACACACACAACACACATACACATATATTATTCTTCATATACAAACAGAACAGTTTGACAGGTGAAGTGAAAGTTTGCTGTTTGGGATAGATATACTCCAGATATATAAAATAATCGATAGCTGCAGCCCTAAAGCAACGAAGACAAGCAGATGACAGAAAAGTGACAGAGTGCCCCTTAAAGTTAAACTAAATATCACTACAGCAATGCTTGGTTACGGATGTTTTATCGGGAAGAAAATACTTTTTGTTTTGAAATTTTGTGAATCAAAGACGGAAAGCATAGTATAGAGTGACAACATTTTCAACAATGTGACGATTTTACATTAGCGTCTCTACAAACACGCCAGCTAAAAGTGCACATTCACTTATTATCAAAACAAAAATTACACATTTGCAGCCTTGAACGACTAATGTATTCCTCAGCATTTTTATGTGCACGGACAAAACCATAGCTCTGTCAACGTGCTCATCTAACAGCCTCTCTCAACCTCGTGACAACAGCGCACTCGCATCACAGCCTTGTTATAATGCCGTGTTGTTATGATATAGACAGCTAATATAATAATGTCCATGGCTGTCTCTTGCGGTATAGTGCGTAATTTATGGACGCACACAAGGGCATTTTTGTAAGAGCGGCTCAATGTGTCACTCATTGCTGCAATTCTATTAGAATTAATGAAAAACCCTTTGCTTCAAGCATGGATGTAAACGAGCGCCATTTTTGTTGTATGCCAAGGGGCACTGACCAAAGTTGCCAGGAATAGCAATATTTTTCTTTATTACAAATAATGGCCATCGCTGTAGTGGGTTTTAAGTGTGACTAGAGCTGAAGTAATTCAGTAGTTCATACTTTTGTGTTCATTTAGGCCACATCCACAGTCGTTTCTAAAACATTTTTTTAAAAACACGTCTTGTGTCCACAAGTGTTTCCACAAGATGTGTTTTTAAAAAAACATTTTAATACATATGCCAGGTTCTTTGGTGGCGCTGTTGAAAAGTAATACAGAGAATGCGCATGCGCTGAACTCTGCATGTGGGTTGCACACACCAAACAAACACTGTACGACAACATTATTGTTGTTGCTGTCAGAGTTTGGCACACGCGTTGTTAAGTAGAGGTGGGGCAATAACGCAACCTTCACAAAAAAGTTGTGGATAGAGTGTAACAGCGGAGACGCCAAACCGGTGTCTTTACACTCTGGGACTTGATTTCAAAATGTTCAGTTTAGACTCCTGAAACACCCACTCCATGTGGATCATACCAGACCACACATTTCATCAGAATCAGAATCAGAATCAGAATGAGTTTATTGCCATTGTCAATGAACAAAATTCAAAAACGTAGGAACTTGTCTCGGCCTTAAGGTGCAACATAGAACACTGAGCAATAATAAAATTGCTCAGTGGTAAACATAGGGAACAAGACTATTTTTAAGATGTTATTAAATATTTTGAAGATGTTATTAAATATTTTGTTATTATGTGTTATTAAATATTTTGCTAATGTTTCTTCAGTTTGAAAATTTTGGTGACATTTATAATTGTACTTGGTTGGATATGAGCAGCAGATGTGACAGGTGATTCCATAACTGCTAGTAATAACCCATATTCTAAACAAGGGCCAAAATCCATATATATTATACAATACTCATGCTTTGACGAATAATAGTACCTGATAACTGGTAATTGATTAAAGGGTCAGAAAAGTCTCCCTTATTGATGGCATAGACGGAGGGATTTTGTTTTAGAAATCAGCGCTACTTACTGTAATTTTAATTCATAAAATGTTTTTCTTAATTAACCAGGTTTTAACCAGCAAAACAAAGTGATAACAAAATCTGACATGCTCTAAGTTAATTGTAAAATTGTAATAGTCATAATCATTTTTAGTTCTTATAATGTGGTGACCACATCAAAATCGGGCTTAAACTGTGACTGAATTCCGAACCAATCCTGGTCTCGACCAGGACTAAACCAGAATTTTAGAACAGGAAAAAACGGTTAAAAAAAAATTGGTTAAACCAGGACTCAGCAAGGAAAAGCATGAACGCACCCTAAATCTACCAGTCTGCCACAGAAGTCATCTTTGCTCTGACTCTCTCTTCCTCCTCTAATAATTTTTTCCTAATTAGAGCGGGTGGTCTGTTTTCCTCTTCTCATCTCATGTCTCACACCACACACACCTCGTGCTCCCAGCAGAATAGCACGGAGTCGAGATGAAGGCAACAGCTAATTGCATTAACATCAGTTTAGTGGTGCGGCTGAGGACAGCTGCACGCCGCAGTGATGTATAGTCCCTTCACTAACCGTCGAAAAAAAAATTAAACAGCAATGTGTGCCTGTAATAAATGTTATATATTAACCTCTCCAGAGAGACAATAGGCCATTCTGCATTACATGACTGAAGGAACAAACAAAATACTAAGAAAAAGTAAGACTGAATATAAAGTATATGTGTATCAGTCTGTTTAAGTCACATTAGCTTGACTTTATCATACATAAAGTTTGATATCATAAAGCTGAAAATGAAAGTTAATTTAAACCACATATTACATATTATTTTTAGTCTATTGAAGCTATTCAATACTGCACCAGGACACCAGCCGGTCCACCTCCCTCCTGTAGACAGAATCATCCCCGTTCGAGATGAGCCAGATGAGGGCGTTGTCGTCCGCAAACTTGATCAGTTTTACGGAGTCGTGGCTGGAGGTGTAGCAGTTTGTGTACAGGGAGAAGAGCAGAGGAGAAAGTACACAGCCCTGTGGAGCTCCTGTGCTGATAGTCTGAGTGTCTCAGTAACAAAAATTAGAGCTGATGACAAAAATACATTTAAATACAATAATGAATTAATATTGCAATTGGCAACAATACATCTCAAAAGGGTCAGGGGGCAATTGGTAACAACTACTGTGTCCCACTTATTATGATGATTAGAACAATGACTTCAATTTTACATGTGTTAGAGAGTGACATATTGCTGATCGGGGGCCATGATTCCACAGTGCAGAGCTAGAGCTTCATCAATCATCACGACGGTCAGAATGCTTCCTGCTGCTTTTCCCACATTGACTTACTATACTCCATCTTGTCCACAGCCTTGTGCTCTGTGTAAATATTCTGCACTGATTTGCATGACTGACAGGTGGCATTAACAGAAAAACAAATATAAGGGTCTGTTTGCTGTGCCTCTCTCAGCCACAGTGTAGCATTGTATATCCCTGAATACTTTTGAAACCTTTTCTAACATATGTTTGTCAGTGCGCACAAGTTGGTTTGCAGTCATTTTAACCTTAGTGCTTGTTTTGCTCATTTGTGTTTGATTATTATTCTTATTCTTTATTGTCTATACCCTTGTTTAAAGTGTGACAGATTAGTATACATTTCACTAAAACGTTGCCAAGTCGAAGTTTGACAATTTTGTGAAGTTTATCATTTCATTCCTGATTGAACATGTAGGCAAAAATCATGGGGGGACGTGACCCCCCCTTCTCTAACAGTGTCTCCCCCTGATCCCCTCACTGACTCACTTTCCACACATGCATCTAAATAATAGATTAAATCTCTCCGTCGTCATTTATATTTGAAAAATATGCACATTTTATGTTGAAAAATAACAAACCGCCCCTCCTTTTGTTCACTTGGTTCAGTCCGTGTGCCCGGTACATTCACTGCTCCAGCTGCAGCTCCACTGCTTCAACTCGCTGCTATAGACTGACCGTCATTCTCACTCTCTCTGCTTTTGACCTGACGGGTGTTTTAGCTGTTTATCACCAGCAAAATAAGAGAGAGTGCGTGAGACTGAGTAAAGAGGGGAGAGGAAACGGGTTTGAGCAATCTGGCAGTCAGTTGTCTGAACACAGTGATTTCTGCCTCCGCTTGTGCTGTCTCTCATCTAAAGTTTACAGTGAGTGCTCGTTCAGTCTGTGGACCATAGGCTTGAAGGTGCGCACAAAGAGCCTGGTTTCACAGACGCAAGCCAGCAAAACGGGTCTTAATAGTGGTGCTGGCTCCAGCTTGTGTGCGCTGATTTCAGCTGCGTCAGTGAGTCTGAGAGCTCCATGTGCTCCCACAGAGAAGTGAGTTTGCGTGAGCAGGGAAAATGGACCATGCTGTGGTTCAAAACTTCGAGCCAAAATCGTACTGTGGATGTGTTAGGGAACAGTAGACAATGAACACACAGTAGGCCTTTTGCAATGCAAAAAATAGCCTACTTGAAAAAGGCCTACAATTGGCTAAGCAGTCATAATTCTTGACTCAAGTGACTCACTTTAAGAAAAAGACATACTACTATTAATAAGGATAATAATTTTACATAATTAATCACACCTTCCCTGAAATTTGTCTTAAAGTCTATTTTTCCCCATTCACCCTGCATAGGCAGCAGATGTCCATCGACATATACATTTGTAGACGCAGCGGCCGATGCTCATGCTATCGATTACTTCGCAATTTAGCGTGTAGTAAAATTTGAGTGAATATTCCCCTGTATTTTTCCCTATCCCTAAATATTTGCCAAAACTCAAGGTAATACTATTAATTCCAAAAACTTGCCAAACCATAGGCATGTTAAATCTATACCTATAGCAATATATTATCTTACCACAGTTGTATTTTTTTAATATAACTGTTTTTGTTTAATGCATCTATCAACTGAAAGCTTAAGTTTGTGTTTGAGCAAGAACAAACAAACAAAACAAACAGATTTTGAAACAGAATGTCAATACAACTGCTTGCTAAAATGTTTTGGAAAGTTCCCAAAGTGACAGACGGATAATTAAAATTCCTGAATAAATCTAATTTGAAATTTGTGAAACTAAACAACTGGCTGTTTTCTAAAGCAGTGTAGTACATTGAAAGTGATAATACTATAGTAAAAATGTCAATGCATTAACGCCCACGTTTTTCAGTTTACAGTAAATACCGTTTTTTTTCTCTACTAAGCACACAGACTACACCGCTTTCTTGTTTTCTTCAGACCAGGATTATGAGGTATTGTAAAAGAAAGTGAAGAACGTTCAGGTGTCAGCAGTTTCATTGCGTCTCTGCGCAGTATAACAGTTATTATTTTGGGAACCACAATTTTAAACAGACTTCTGGTGCCTCCGAGCACTGTTTCTCTCCACCCAACAGTAAAACCTCTAAACCTAAAGCATTATATTTATAACCACAAGCTTTACCCAGACTGCACAGAGGATCTTCAACTGCAGCTCAATGTTATGAGGACTATAGACAGAAATAAACATTAAGACGCAAGAGTGCAGTCTGGTGACCATCAGCCAATGTGAAGAACAATTTGAAAAAACACAAATAAATGAATGATGTATATTTTATATATTTGAAACCAAATCAGATTTTCAACTCAGAAAATGGTGACAAGTGTACAGGTGAGCGACATATCATCTGCACAAGATACAAATTCAAAGAAACATTGAGTCTTAAATTATCATGTCTATAATTGGAACACAATCAAAAAGCTGCAAACAGTGGTTAAAGAAGGCATATTATGGTATATAATTGGAATATATGACACACATGGATCATTATTCTCTATTATGGACATTTAAAATAGCAACATTAATCTAAAACAACTTAATAAAAGAAACAAATTGGCTGACTTCCGGTTCAAAAATGGAGAACTGGTTTCCACCTGATAAATTTGAACTTTTCCTCTAATAACACAGTGGTATACAAGCGATAGCTTATTTACCTGACATGTTGAGGCAGCAGGACATTGTACCTTTCTTCTAGTTGATTCTGTCCTTGAGGATCAAACCAGAAAAAAGTGCAACGTCATCTACGAGATCCCATGCTAAACATGCCACCATACATATATCGGGGAGACGGGAAGAACATTCAACACAAGAAAAAAGGAACATCAAAAAGAATGTGAAAAAGAAACACAAGGACAATTAACAAAATCAGAAAAAAGAGAAAACCACATTATGGAACCACAAATAGTAGGAACAAAAGAACACAAATACAAAAGATCTATACAAGAGGCTATTGAAATCAGGAAGCCGGGCATACGGAACATCAATCGAGACAAAGGAGCTTTTACTTTGGCTCACACTCACTCACGTCTCCAGAGACCACCACACGGGAACAGGCGTGGCCAGTCTGATAGATGCCACAACATCAGGCGTCACCTCTGACGAAGTCCTGCCACTGAAACATGCAGGTAAATAAGCTATCGCTTGTATACCACTTATTACCTCTCATTAGAAGAAAAGTTAAATTTATTGGAACAATTATTTTCCAAATATGGTTTGACAGTGTATCACTGTTTAAGAAAGAAAACACGGAGAACAAAATAATAAGGAAGGTGAATTTCCTTTGCAATGTCGTCTTGAATACTGGAGAGTAACGATTACTCAGCATCACACAACATGCAAAAAACAATCTAAATACAATTTTGAGTGCATAAATGAGAAGGGAAAACAATTAAGACTTGGCTGGCAGCTCTTAAAAGTCAATTTAGCATAATATGGCTCCTTTAATCTTGCAGTTAATCTATTTGTGTGATACTTGAACCTCAATCTAGACAAGTGCACACAAATGTATTCCGGACAAATTTCAGGACAAACCCAACTAGGCCTGCCACGATTACATATTTTGAAGTGGGATGATTGCTACAGAGAAATATGACGAGAAACAATGAGCAATGTTGGGAATAATACTTTGAAAATGTATTTACCTTACAGAATGCTGCATTAAACTCTACAGTTACTCTAAATAGTCTCTTACTCTTTGGTAATTTTGTTATTTCCCAACGCTAATAATTAATCGTCATTGAAGTTACTTTATCGACCTTCTACAACAACAAAAAATAAACAAATTTACACACAATGAAAAATATTGTTCCAGCTGATTTATTGAACCATAAGTCGATACAGTAATTATCATGACAGGCCTAATGCCAACAATTATACCATTACTTGCATTACTTGTACAGTTGGACATTTGAAGTTACATAATCCAACACAAGATATAAAATGATTTCAAATTTCAATGCGCGGTAAGAGCAAACATGTTCACAGTGGTGCCTCGTGCATCCTCCTCTCAGCGTGACTCACTCATCTGGCCTTGTGTGTGCGTTTGGTTTCCTTCATGGATCCTACACAGACTCGTCCCATCTTCAAAGCCAGTGTCACATTAGTTTAACACAGCAGCCCGTTTGTCTGCCTAATGTGCCCTTCCGATATTGTGCAGTGAATGCCAGCTCCGATTCCACTCAGTTTGGGGGAAAACCTGAACAGGACATGCACATGGCCATGTATTTGTCCCCGCCTGACACTTTTCGTCATCTCAGTTTGGGGGTCAACGTCTGTTCCTGTGTCACTCTAGGTTCCCCTTTTAACTCCCTCCCGGTCAGAGATGGAGAGTGAGCGAAATGAAGGAATGAGGGATGATAAATAGTAAAAAATTACTTTCTCTCCTCATGGTGAACCAGTGTGAATGCTGATAACATGTTTAATAAAGCCATAAAGCCTGCCTCTCTGTTGTGTCAAAGGGTGCATCAGTTCTTGGAAATGGCAAAAAGAGCCTTGATAAATATCTTGTGCAATGAAGGTGTGTGTGGTTTGAAGCTAGAGCTATGAGGTTTGGAGAGCAATGATATGGGTAAAATTAACATCATAAATGTACACTCCTATAATTAAGTTTTAGTTATATACTCTATATACTTCTGCATATTTAAGGTGAACCTGGTAACTTTTAGGTCTCAGTTTCCCGTTATATGCAATATTTTTCCATTCAAAAGATACAATATTTAGTTTCAAATTGTAAATCGCTATGGTAACGCCCCTAATTATTCATCAACCTAACCTGTGAATTGCCTTGCCTGTAATGTCCCATCATCAAAATTATGACATCTTGCATTTATTCAAATGCCAAAAATGCCTCTCCAAAGAATTGACCTGTAACTGGCATCGCCTACTTGTCTCCATGGAGATAGATGTTTAATGCCGTACTGTTGAACATTCTAGGCAACGCAATAAGCTGTAATTGGGTTTTGTAGGCATCTCAGTGTCAATCATGACCACATAGAACATTACGTACACAACATTTTGCCCTCATATAAGAATAAATAATAATTTTTGCTTTCTTGTTAATTGAATACAGTGAATACATTTTGTCAATCATCCAAATTGCATCTTCAGTTCTGATTCTTCCCAGTATCGTCCAGCCCCCTTACCAGTTTAGAAGTAGCATTTCCATAGTTTGTCTAAACTGAAGAAGCTACTCGGATAAGAACGAAACTTATTCATCCTTAAAACTTTTTTTCCCCCTTGACAGAATTCTATTTTATTTTGCTACCTTTTAATTGCCCCTACCTTTAAACAAACCTTTAAGAATTGTAAGATTAATGTATAATTCATGGTCCGTTATAGGGCAAGATCTGGGCAAACCCAAAAGCAATGTCAACTTGTAAAAATACACAATGGTTCACACATTCCTAAGGTGGCACACAGATTTGATATTTTACTTTTACCTGTGTAGCTGATTACCTTACCTTTATTCGTATTTTTTTCCAAAGTTGTAGACATAATTCTGTTCTTTAGAGTAAATAACTCAATGTACTGTGTGCAGTATGACTGCTACTGGGAATACAGTGGGAGTGAGGTTTTCTTTTCCTCTAACCTGTTGTGCAAGAGCAAGTTCAGGCCATCTTGTATCATGAGCAATTCAAGGATCACAAAATAAACGCAAGGGAACATGTCAAATGTAGCAGAACATCCTTTTCCTCAGATGCTGAACTCTCCAGAAGAGGCTGCCACAGAAATAACTGAATCCCACCGCTCAATGTCTCTAGAGCTTTTCTCCCCGTCTTCATACACACAAGAGCTTCAGCTCCTCCATCCCTGTAGGAGGGCCAGCAAAAAATCGACTTTTATTGGGAAAAAAGTTGACACATTGAGTGAAATGAATAATTAAAAGTGGCAAAAGTTGATTGATTAAGGATGTTGATGGAAGCAACAACACTAAAAGGGGGACTGAGGAAGTTTAAATTTTGCAAATAATAAAGATACTACTACCCTACTTTTTGGACTTTAAGTCACTACTTTTTTCCGACACTTTGAACCCTGCGGCCATTACAACGGTGCTTCTAATTTATAGATTTTACTGGCTAACGGCCACCAGAGGGCACTTTAGCAGGAATGCAAGCATTTGACACTGCAGGAGAAGACGTCAGTGGACAGTGGTCACTGTCCAGGGGACACGTTGTGTTCTCTGTATTTTAAGCTTCAAAGCGCTGTGTGTTTTATTACAATCAGACTAGTATTCACGAAATGAGTCTAATGAGGAAGTGAATCTCGACGCAGCGAAACGCAAAGACACACATGGAGCATGGACATGCAATTTACGGCAATATGCAGTTTAGAACCCGCATTGAAAGGAGACTTTCTAGGCCCGACCTGCCCCACGAGTCAAAAGACAACCCTGCATCACTACCGTGGAACATATTTCTGTGTATCTATCTCATGTTACAACGTAACACTCACTCGCTAAGGAGCAGATCAAATCAGATGTGAAGACACAAACACAGGTGAATCAGCTCACAATGAGTAATCAAGGACAGAGGGGACAGTAGAGACAGCTCAGATGTGTTCACTGTATGTTAAACTTCAAAATTCTGTGTGTTTTATTACATTCCAACTCATATTCACTGAGAAATGAGTCTAATTAGACCTGCAGTGCAGCGGACCGGAGGTGCGCCATGAGACCCCTGGTGCGCCGCGAGACCCCCGGTTCAAAAGACGCATCACTACCGTGTAGTATATGTGTAAATATCTCATGTTAGAACGTGGGCACCGAAAAGTATGGTAGTTTTGTCATATTACACATTAACATTTCCCACATATATTCCCAAATAGGGCACTATTCAGGGGTCACACCATTTTTAGTGCTGTCCGAATGTTCAGCAGGTGAAAAACAGGCGCACTCAAAATGTCCCATAATCACAGTGTTCAGCGCTGGTCTAGACTGGTCAATATAGACCACAATGCATTGCGAGAGTCAGATAAACAGCGGGGGGCAAATCAACGAGTCTTTAACTGGAAACAACATGACTGAATGAAAGCAGATAGAGGAGCTGTCTAAACAAAGCACTGTTGCTATTATAAATAAAATAAAACCGTTCAGCTGTAAGGTTGTTAACGTTATCCGCTTAGCTTAGCTTGAGCTGTACTGCATGTCAATGAATTTGATCAGTATTTAGACTTTTTTTTTTTCTTCTCCTAGCCGTCAGAGTCACATGATCCGGGGTGAAGAGAAAGTAGTGAGTGTCCCAATCACACTGTAAATGAGTGCACTAGAGTCTGATAACGAGTGTGGAGCTATAGTAAGTGAGATGGCGGGGGGAAGGGGTGACATAGTCCCACTTGAAACTAAGAAAATGTTTGATACCACAATGATTATGCTCTTTTACATGCAATAATGTAGGTTAGAATGTTACAATGCAGTTTGGCACTAGATCTGATTTCGACCAAGACCTTTTTTAACACTTTTTGAGAAATATGCAATTTTGTCCTTTGTATGTAAAAAAATATTTCTGTTCGAATTAAGTATCGAATACCTGGGTATAACTTATTTTTAACTCTTGACTCTGCTAGTACAGTATTGGATTAAATGGAAAAATTATGTATCTTCCAAAAGTCAGTATAACTTTATAGCCAATTTTCAATCATCGTTAATGTGTTCATACTTAACAGCCCTCAAATTGAATAAAAGTTTATTGATATTGTATTAATCTCACACGTTTTCTGTCTGTATCACTTCCACTGCATGCTCACCTTTCCTTTCTATTGCCATAAGCACAATGCATTTTCTCTGAAGAATCAATGCAGAAAATGTAGCCTGGATCTGTATGCCGGTATTACAGCTTTGCCGGGAGCTGTAATCAAATACAATGAGAATGAATCCCGCAGCCAGATCCATACATAACAACAGGGTGATGTAAACCCGGCAATAGTTAGATTTAGATTGTATTCCACATTCTATTTGTTACAAAGAATGCCTAGACTCTTTCCACCCAGGGTTTTGCCACTGGATTATATTATATATAACTTGCAGAACACCACTGTGCTTTAGCTTATCGTTTCAGAGCTGTATAAGGGACAACTTGTACAGTGACATGACTAGGCCCGTGTGTGGCCAGAATTACAAGCTGGTTGGTGACATTTTGTTGGTGAGTGTTTACTCTCTGCCTTTTTTGACATATATAGCTCACAAATGTTGCCTGAAATAGATTGTTATTTGCCTTATAAAGTCTCACAGGGCTGTAGCGCAGATATCTGGGTTTTTGAATTACCTTTCCACGACTTTACATGGACTTATAACTGACAGAGACGTTCTTCAATGTAAGCACTAAATGCTCAAAATCACATAAAAACTTTATTAATATTTAGTGCAGCACTGGTACCATACACCGGGCAGGTGTCAGATACTTACAGGCCATGTTTCAGTTGCTGAATCCATTATGTCTGACCTATATGCTTATCACAAATGCTAACAATTAAATAGCATTTTACAATAAAGCCAAATTTGTGTTTTGCTGTTGGACTTTTGGACAATGTCATTTGCTGTTGTATAAATCCCAGCATCACACCTGAGAGTAAAAAGTAGTGGACTTGGGTTGTTTGTATTAGGAACTACTAAGTAGGTAAGTAGTAAAACATAAATGTGTTTTTATTAAATATTTGAGTAGTTTATGCAGATTCACTTTGGAGTTTATATTTGTTTACATTAGGACTAGAACAAATATGGCTCATGTGTCTGGTATGAACGACATCTCAGAATATATATATATATATATAATTTATATTTTTTCATGAGCTCAATTATGCTTTTCATTTCAGCCAGTATTATGACAATGACAAAATGTACCTGTAAATACCGAGCATTCGCTGTTATTGTTTTCTTCTGGAATTTCTGCCACGTGCACGCCCACTGATATGTTGAAAATGAGTGCAGCACGGTGAGAGCGCCATCTGTTTTTGATATTATTTGCAGTTTATGGTCAATATATCTGTTTATTTTGTTTT